>CM061158.1:18295488-19039301 GCA_030710495.1 Labroides dimidiatus
CGTTTACTTTAATCACCTCTTTCTGCTCGCTGCCAATTACCCTGCAGCCGATCCTCTAGATGAAAACGACAGCCAGGGGCAACAGCACTGGTATTCAGCCTCTTGTATTAGCACTGACTCAATTGATGTCTGATTGACAGCGCCAGACTGAGATGAGACAGAGAGAGAGTGTCAAACACAGGAGGGGGGGAACAGGCTTTTGCAGTGCAATGGCATGTTAATTTCAGTGACCGACATACCACAACGTGCCATGGGTATGATAGCTTGGGTGCTTGCGTGCTGTGTGTGTATGTGTGCCTGAATCATGTCTAAAAGGGGAGTGTGTGGGAGTTCTCTCTTGTCAACCAACAGACACTTTCATGGCTGTGTGCACTGAAATGTCTCAGAGCAGAGCCTGAGGGGTAAGGCAAGGAGCCATGCATCATATTCATTCAAATGTTCAAAAAAAAAAAAAAAATCCTTCTCTTTTTTTCCCCCTGTGCAATTACCTAACGGTGCTTTATGGATTTATTCTAATCAGTACGATTAAACCATGTCAGAGCTTCTGACTTTGCTAGAAGCAAACTTAAAAGTGTCACACATATTAAAAGCATACAGAAATATTGATCAAATGCAATCCAGCAAAATATGAAATTACAATATTATTTAGGTGGTTCAGTCCTCTGACTTGCTAGCTAATATTAGTAATGACGTTAGATATGTAGCATCCTGTTTACATATCATTAACGAGTAGAGTCCAGATCTTAAGATGGAAGGTGAGTTGTATAACCAAAATATCAAAGGTAAAAGGCAGAATTTTAATACTGTATTATGTTAACAGATCTATTAATGTTTCTTTTAAACCCAGTGTAAATTCTTCTACACCTCCTCTGACCTGCAAAATAATAAACATACTTGTATGATTTTAACACCTTTACAAAACATCATAATTCATCCTTCATTTCCTTAAATATTTTGTGCTGTTAAACACAAGTCATGAATAGAAATATCATATGTAGAAAAAATTAATGTTGTTCATTAAATGAGTGGATTAGTGATAGGTTCCAACTATAGTAAGGTACACTGCATATCACAATGTCTCAAGCGGCTGAGAACCACTAAAAGTCATATTGCCTCTGAGCTTAGCCATGCAGTGATTCAGTATTCATTTATTCAGCTCTGTATTATTGGTACAAAAAGCTTTTTTATTCAGATTTTAGTTGCTTCCGTGCTTTTAGTCTGCGTATTATTCTCTTAAACACACATTTACTCTGTCAGTCTCAGCCTCTTTAACAAAGCCCTTCAGAGTACTCATTATCACTGACTGTCTTCTGAAAGTTTCCTTTAATATCCAGTTCCTCATCTCTCAACAATCAGTGCTCATTTGTACAATTGTCATCCTCAGGGATACGATCTATTATAATCTGCAAAACAGTGATGATCCAAACTCCCCTTCTCTAACATACTGCCATGTGACCGTTATCTACAACCTACAGTCCATCAGTGAAAGCAAGATATACTGCTAATGTTCACCTGATGGATCCCCATAAGTTGGCACTGTCAACCTTTGAAGGATGGACTATTATTTCTTTGTGACTGCAGGGGGCTGTGTAGCTGTGCAGCTGGTGAGACCTGGGTTTGAATTACAATAAGTCTCTGTGGGATGTGGGTGAGATGGTTGCTGGTATTTATCTCTCTCTATATATAATGCTTTGGAATGGGCCAGCCAGAGTCCTGACTTAAATCCAATTGAGAATTTGTGGAGTGAGCAAAAGATGAGGGTGATAGCAAAGAGACCTTCCAGCCTGAAAGAGTTGGAGCTCATCGCAAAAGATGAATGGGCTCCAGACATGGTGAGGCATGCCACGTTTTGCTCAAATGTGAATAAAAGCTGAGGAATAATGTTTTTTTTTGTTGTTGTTGTTTTTTTATTATTTTTTTTTAATCCAGCATGGTGCCTTTTGTAAATTGTCTTATTATCTTTTGGGATAGGCTGTGTAATTAAAAAAAAAAAACAAAAAAAAAACAAAAACGTGCTGGTTGAATAAAAGTAACCCCAAGTCAAAATTTGCTGGGGATATGAATAATTACGGGCTTGACTACATATATTTATATCATCAAGCTAAGTCAAAAGATCTCATGCATACATAACTGCATCAGTAATTACCACACCGCACACACACAGCCATGCAAACGCACATAAATCGATCATTGTCTTGGGGATGCTTGGCTGAGATGGATTTGTATATAGGAGTTGTGCATCACAATGTCATGTATTAATATAAACAATGTGCCTCCATCTCCTCCCACTGTAGATTAATGAAGCCAAAATACCCCCTAAGACGGGCACCAACACAAACTGGTGACATGTTTTAAAGCCAAGACAGAAGTGCAGAATCAAGCTGGCTGGTGGAGCCATGGAAACAACGTCATGCCTCTTCTGACGAAACATATTTAAGAAGCTATAAACAGCAAAGATCCCTCAGGCCAGCTCAGTCTACCGCTAACAGGTCAAGAGAGCTGTCACCAGTGGTGTCATATTTCCTTTTGTGAGCATTCAATGACTAAATAAAAGTTAGATTTCTTCATATCTTGGCCTCATTTTTTGGGAAATTGTCATGTTGCTGTCTTTTTATACAGTATACATATCTTTTTTAAAGTTGACAAAAGTAGGATTATACTAATCTTGCATCACATCAGCTTCTTGTCCTTGGAGGTCGTGCTGCTTGTAGAGCTCCACCAATGTAAGGGTTGAGCAAAGGAGAAATATAGTATAGACTCTAACTGCTAAATTAGATAGCAGTCAGTATTTCTATTTCTGCACCTGTTCCTTTAAATCTTAAATCGCTCCCTCCTCTGTTATGAAAAGTTTCACACATTAGCAGAGGTCACTCATCTTGACTTTCTGTCACTTATTTTGTTACAGCTGCAGGCTCTGTCAGTGGGGCACAGCACAACAAGCTCAGCACACAATGTGACTGAGCATGTTACCTAATATTTCCATGCTTTTTTCAGCTATTCATCTCTCCATGCCTGAATGTAGCTGTGTGCAAGGTCAGACGGAGGCCCTGCCCGCTCTTACATCAATAGGTTTGAAGAGCTGTGATTGCTGGGACTGGAGAACAAATTGTGACCCCCAGCTCTTCATTAATGCTTACCAGACAACTTCAATGAGGATGGATGGAGGGGCAGACAAACAGGTGGGCAGACAGATGGACAGATAGACAGAGCATTGTGCAACCACCCAAAAATAAACAAATAAAGAAAACCTTTGAGAGAGCTGATTCAGAAAAATCTCTTCTATGCTTGTTAACTGTTAATAAATAGTAATTTTTACTCACCAAACTTGGTGTGTCATATGCAGGCCTATAATAAACTATACCTAAACTCAAAAGGGACTTCTGCCATCTTGAAATGTAGGTCTATTTTCACCTTTTACATTTCAAATCTCAGGCCAAACATCCTGTTTTAGGCTGTTTTAGACTTTCAACCAAAGACAGAATTTTGATGAGGCACTGCTTGGATACTGATAATCTATGTCCAGTCTTGTGTTTATGGTCATACCTGTGCAATCAGAGCTTTTAACACTTAAATGTTAAACAGCTGTTTGAATATGCTTTGATAAAGATAGCGTTGTACCCTTGCAGTAGCTGGTTGTGCACTCTGAGGAGCTGTTTAGCACTTACTGCCGTGGGAGATGGAGCTTTAGTCGGCTTAGTTGGCCAGACAGAGCCCTGGTGATAATGGCCTGCTGGCCTCTCCCAGATCCTGTTACACTGCTGGGGACACACAAGCTGCTCTGTATTTAGCAGCAGTCGTCTCTGCTGAGAGCTGAGACTGTAAGAAAGCTGGCAGCCACTTCCTCTCACCTCACGGTGAAAGTCTCAAGGAACAAACAACTCTGGAGGAAATGGAAAGTGTAGGACAGTCTGTTCATAACATTTCTATTTACACTGCACAGCCCCGAGGAACAAGGAAGGCAAAAGAAGGAGCCTTGTGTTTTCTTTAAGTTTACAGTGTTGTCGTGCAGCATCTTCAAAGTAAGCTGACCTAAGCTTAGAAAAAGCTCTGATGCAGAAACTCAGTTGATGCTTTTCGCGAATGGTTTCTTGGTATTACACTCTATACTAAGCTGCAGCATTGGCTACTCTTGCCACAGGAAAAAAACAGTTACTACTGGCTGCTTTAGCACAAATTATTGTGTTAGACTACTGCTATGAAAAAAACAAACAAACAAAAAAACCCAAGGTGGTTTGGGGGAAATTAATTTTGGTCTTTCCCTGAAGGT
The DNA here is from genome assembly GCA_030710495.1 of Labroides dimidiatus. NCBI lineage: Eukaryota > Metazoa > Chordata > Actinopteri > Labriformes > Labridae > Labroides > Labroides dimidiatus. The sequence goes on from CM061158.1 coordinate 18,299,756, forward strand.
GTATTATACCTCAAATGCGCCATATGCATCTGCAGTCCAGCTCTGCTCCGCTCCGCTCCACTGCATGTTGACTGCGTTTGCAAACTCATACCTGCTGCCTGTTCAGTCCGTCAAGCTGCAGGACTGACAGACAGATGGAGTTGCAAGACCAAGAAATTCTTGCACTTTCCTCTTAATTGATAAGCCTATCTTCATTCATGTTGTGCTGTAAAATCTCAAACTCCTGGTGTGTCTTTCCTCATTGTGACGTTTTGTTGCATTAGTAAGGATAAATACAATCTGGTTTTGACACAGTTTGTTTTATTTTGAAAGTCTCAGGCTCTTTTTAGGTAGTTTCCGTGCACTACTTCCTGTTAAGCTTAATCTTCTCTACTCTGAATTGACCTGTCACAGCCCAGGCATCCAGCAAAATTAGGATGGCTGCGTATTAGCTGCGACCTGCCAGAACAGCCATGCAGCTGGACCGTGCAGCTGTTAGGCCTTTGCAAGGTCTCAGCTGTATCAGAGGTACTATGTAACATACTGACACTGTTATTGAAAATAACTCCAACTAAATTTTTATAGCTAAATGTCTTTGCTTGTTGGCAGCCTTTTTTTTTGGAGTTGTCAGTGATTCTCATGTTATAACAGCAGCTGCAACAGTCCAGACAGTTCACCTCTGTAAACTATCTTCTTTGATGAGCCTTGAGAAATCAATTTGTTCCCCTGCCAGTTGATTGAGATAATTTTACCCTCAGTCAGTCAGCAGTTCTTCAGTCTGACTATGTATGGATGGATAAGTGCTGTGATTCTGAGTTGTGTGAAACACAAACAACAAATGGCAGACACAGGCTGGGGCAAGATAAGGATTTCTGAATTATCTGGCCACATTCTGTCTGTACGGAGACAGACAGAATGACAGAGCCTTCCCAAGGAGCTGAAAAGCTGTATGCAAGACTACATCCAAAGGATTTACATTTTCATGATGTATATAACAACCTTAAAAAGCATGGGCAGTGATTACAAGCTGGCTATTTCACACACAGATACGGCATCTATCTGGCTTCGAACAGTGAAAAAGAAAGAAATAAATTTCATCTGTCAGACACCAAACATACGCCACGTCAGGTTACTGATTGCATTCTCCTTCTGCAAGTTGAAGAGAGCAAAGAAAGGACTCTGACAGAAAAAGACTTCCAGGAAGTACCAGAACAACCCTAAAATGTGTCATTCACAGTGCAAAAGAAGGCAGGGAAGAATGCTATCTGAACATAATATGTGGAAGTTAGTTGACGATGGTAAGTCTGCACAACAGATCTCAGATGTGATTGCCGTTAGAGGTTTGGCTCTTACCGAAGAGAGGGAACAGGCTGTGCAGGAACAAGCTAATGTGCTGATTTAATAAAGAGACAATATGAATGGATGGTTTGGAACAATAGGGCCTGACCCGAATACAAGCAGGTGTAAAACAAGAGACAGATTTTTAAGTGTGAAATCATGTCGGTCTAGACTCAGTGAAGTGTGATGGATGGATGGATGGATGGATGGATGGATGGATGGATGGATGGATGGATGGATGGATGGATGGATGGATGGATGGATGGATGGATGGATGGATGGATGGATAGATAGATAGATAGATAGATAGATAGATAGATAGATAGATAGATAGATAGATAGATACCTGTGTGTGTGTTTTTATTTTCTTTTTTTTTGTACTTTTATTTTTGTTTTTAGTTTCTATTTCCCCTAATGATTTAACAAAGTTTGGTATTTTAAAGTGTAAAAATAAAGGCTTAATTTGCTTCTTCTTGGACAAGATGCATATAACTTTGTCCTTCATTTATTTTTTAAAATATTTTCCTCCCATTAAATAAAAACAACTTTCAAAATAAAATTTCCAATATGGTAATTTAAACTATATGAAAACTGCTTAATGTGCAATATACGGCATATTTTCTTCCTTTAAACATGAAGAGTGAATTAAAAACAAGCCCATGGCCACATCATTTTCACTCAGCTGCAGCTTCTGTCAGCACCTGCTTCAGATTTGTGCCTATGACTCTCATAGAGGGAGCATGTCTGCAGCACAGGGCCACTCATCTGATTCAGAAATACCTCGGCCCTTATCCAGACAGGAGAGTGCTGGCAGTGGTTTTTGCTTGCATCATCACAAAATGCTGTTTCAGCCATGGTGTTTCGGTGATAAAAGCACTTTTGTGCCTTTCTTGGCCAAAAATTTTAGGTGGCAGAAATTTCGGTGGATCCCTAATTTTTTTCATCAGTTAACTGTGTCAGCATCCAGGGGGCATTCTGCTCTCAAAGTCAGACAAGCAGTCTCCTTTTTCCTCTTAAGTGGGGAGTGTTTGTGGGCTCACTTTTAAATGTCTCTGAACCTTCCTGTTAACGTCACACTTTCATATAGCCCCATTTTTCTGATTTTTGAATGAAAAACTAAAAATGTGTTGATGAAGCTGCTTTGCTGAGACTGGATTTATTTACTCCTGCCAATTAGTTCTGGAGAAATGCCATCTACAAATATGATTACATTTCAGTGCTAAAACCAGCATCTGTAAAAACTGCAAAGCACATTTGTGTTTCAAGCTGTTTCACTGACAACCATGTTTTAGTCAATTGAAAATGGGTAATGGACTTTAAGACCTGTTTTCACCTTGTTTTTCAACCAAATTTTAATCTTGAAATCCCAGCAATGCTCACTGTGAGGCTTTATTAGACTGCTTCAAAATGGTGTGAATGCATAAATGTAACATCCAGGCCTCAGACTTGAATAACCATACAGCACATCATCTGTAGGCTATATCTGGTATTAGAGTTTAATCTCCTCTTTCTAAGATCACAATTTTATTTAGCATGAGTCAGTCTGATAAAAGTTTGTATTTGCATACCATCTTTGCAATAAACCTTGTGAGTCTTACCACTTATCTCCAAACATGTCATGTTGTTACACTCATCACGCAAAGCTTAATAGAGCGGTGAATTCTTTGCATGTATCAACAGTGCCATCTGTTTAGCCCACAGTCTACACTGAATCACTAGATCTGTGCATCAGAAACGACATACGTGTCTATGAGCACAGAACTTGTGCAGATTGTGCTGACACTACAGTCTCTCCTAATCTGCAGATTGTGGACATGTTACCATTCTTCACTGATTATTCCATATACCGCGCTATCACAAATCACTATTGTGCTCATCATTAAGTTGCAGTTTATTGTGCAGCTCCTTCTGGATGTGCACTTGGGTTTTGTTACACCTTTCAAGTAAAAGGTAAAATTAAGGATGTTGTTTGGAGACAAACACAAATTGGAGAAAGATGCTTTCCTAGCCAAAGAATTTATGTTTCCAGGAGCCTTGCTTTCAGAATCTTAGAAGGTGAAATTCTAAAATATATGTTCAACCTGAGCTGTATAAAATTGAAGAAAAAAAACAACACAATCCTGTAAAAAAACAGCCTTTAATAACATATTTCTTTCTTGAACCATGTGTTTGTCAGGTGTTTTTTTTTTTTTTTGGCATTTTACCCTCTGTTCTCTTTCCGAGTATGCCTCTCTCCTTTGTAGGTATATGGAGTGCTACGCTTCCCTCCCAGACCTAAGGGTGGGTGATTTATTTCTGTAGCCACCCGTCAAACAAAGGTTGCCTGTTGTCATTCTGACAAGCAGCCAATCTAATCAGCCTGAATGATGATGGGGTGGACACATGCTAATTAACATCATCATCCTCAGCATGGTGGAACAAAGGACACTGCTTTTGTCATGCTTTGATAATTCTCGTCAGCACTGTTATTTGTGTCTGTACAGTTGTAAGCGTACACAATGTACAAATGATAGAGCGTGCGCTTCTCTCTCTCTTTCTGTGTGTGTGTGGATGTCTTCATAATAAAAAAGTATGAATCATAGCTGAGTAGCTAGAGCTCGTTGGCGGGATGGCATCAGTTCATCAGAGGGCAGACGAGCCGCCCGCACACTTAGACGAGACGATGAACACAGCAGTGAACTTCAAATCTAAACGACATTCAGACAGAAAATTCCAATGCTGTTGAGAGACAATATGGAGTAACTTGAGCTCAAGAGGCGAGCCAAAGCAGCCTTTCCATCTGGAGCCCATTCCAAGCCATTCTGTTGAGAATGACTGCATCTGAGACTGAAAATATTTAACTGGATTGCACGTCTTGTTGAGTAGAACAGCGAGAGTCCTCCTAAAGATCTTTATAGACGTGTCATCACAAGTCCAACATCTCATCTTGTCTTGGTAAACGTGTCGGTTCCCTGCATTGTACAATGCTGTTCAAGGAGCCTCTGGGCATGGAAATGAAAGAAGAAAGCTTAAAAGACAGCCCCTCCAACAAGTCAATGTAAAAGGAGTTTTTTGGGGAGTGGGACTTGAATAAATGTTTCTTTGGAAAATGAATTCCTCACTTGATTGGTCGTCAAGGATCCTGAACATCAGGACCAAACTACATCTTATCAGAAGCTGGTCTCATGTCACCTGTACAGTGTTTCTGTTCAACAGCCTCCATCATTAGTCAGTACTGCAGTCTGGTTATTGGCTACTGTCTTGATGCGATATTTCTCCACTACCCCAGGGTAAACAAGCAAGTCTAATACACAGTATCTTGTAGTGAGTACTGTGATTAGGAAAATAAGGATAAAGTTTGAGGTTTGTTGTCATGGTTAAACTAGCATGTATGCACTCAACTGTAGCAATGCAACATTATTATCCTGCAGGGAGGACTAAAAGCTGGTGGTGCTAGCTCTGCTAACTTTTGCCACACTCTGCAAAGCAGTTTGACATTTCTTTCTTTGTCCATGTTTAGGCATATTTAATACATTTTACACTGCTCTGGCTGTTTTTCTTCATTTTAGATGAGGAATTTAAATTTTCATTTAAAATATTTGGAGATTAGAGGTTTAGAAAACCCCCAGATTTTAAGAAACAACATTTATTCTCTAATGCTTCTTCTTTAAGGCCCTGTTTATACAACAACGCTTCACAGCATTTCACTCAAAAATGCAAAAAACACAGGGTTTTGTTGAAAGGCAGTCAGCAGATTCAGTAGCATAAGCAAAACCCATTAAGTCCGCAAAAGTTCCCACAACGAAAATGGAATATGCACGTGAAAAACAGAGCCTGACATCAGTGTTTTTTACTGAAAACTCCGGCTTGCCATTTATACAGCAACAGAGGCTGCAAATTATAAGGAAAATTCCACTATGGAGGTGTTTTAAAAAAGTTACGTTTTAGGTCGGCATTTCCGTATAAATAAGAGGCCGAAACGCAACAAAATTTTGCATTTCATCCTAATACTGTTGTTATATAAACGGGGACTAACGCCCTTTGCTTGCGTGAACCTGTGAAATTAGCTGACATTTTCAATATGGCTATTCTTGGCTTGGTTAAAATTAATTCTACCTTTAAGCATTTCTTTCAAGATGAAGTTCACACACACAGATCCTTGCAAGACCTTCATCATTCTAAAAAGATCCTCAAGTGTGAAGGAGAAATGCTTGAATCGCGAGCTATAAAAAGTGCTGTCCACTTGCAGCAACTGCTTTCTGGTTCCATCTGCCTTTCTTACATGACATCTCCCTTTGACCTCACATCATCTATGCCCTTCCTCTCTTCCTCTCATCCCTTTTCTCGCCTTTAGCAGACCTCACATTAAAAGAAAACCTCCCCTTGCTTCTCTTCTCCTCTCTGCTTTCCTTGACTTCATCACTCCTCCCTCCCCCTTTCAATGCCTCTCCACGTCTCATCAACTCTTCAGACACAGAGTCTCACTGGAGCTCCCATTACAATGCCCAGGGTGCATCACTGCTCCATCTCTCGGTAATGGATTTCCAATGCTTCGACCATCTTCCTACCTGTCACGTGGTATTGTCTCCTCCCTGGGTAGCATCACTCTGTAAGCTGTTTAGAAATGCATGAATCCTCTCTGTGTTATTGTACTCATTCCATCATTACTCACTCCCCAGACAGAGCAGCAGAACACGACCCCCACCTGCTCCTCCTGCTGCACCGAGTCAAAACCATGAAGACGGTCTCTGCTATGGAGCAGCAGCTCATCACGAGAGTGATAAGCTCCAAATGGTATACAAAATTGAGTCATTATGCTAGGAGAAAGTGGATAGGAATGCAGGTTATTGTTCTAATCAGCCCTTTTCGTAAGGAGGAAATTAACCAAGAGAACTGAACTTGGCTTTGTTAACTGTGCCGGAATGTGCCAAATTTCTCAACAGTTCCTGGGTGCCAAATTAAAAAATGTGAGAGAAATTCTTTTCTCATTACTAACAATCAACAGCATTTTGATTAGCTGTGAAAAGCAATTTGATACCCAAGGTTTGTATGCTTTTCTGGGAAACCATTAGCACTTGGTTTCTATGCAGTTTGAAACCAGAACCTTGTTCATCAGTCTTGAGGGTTACATGATTTTTACATCCTCAAAGTCCAAGAATGACACAAAATATGCATGGGTGATGTATGGTTAAATCAATAGCACTCACAGAGGAGACAAGAACCAATACATTAATGCATTATACGACTCTTCAACAGAAATGACCACATTCATCACAGAACTGACGGGCCTCACGTTTAAATGTCAATCATCACAACCACCTGAACTAGTTTTAATCCTTTCCATTAGAGAGTTTCTGACTGGATGGATGCAGACTGTGTCTGATTCATGACTGGGCTCACGCCCACTCATGGCTTTCATTTCTCTCCAAAAATAAACACTTACATAGCATTTCATCACACCAAAAATGCCCACCTCTGTCCTTTCAGTATGCTGCTCATTGTGTTCTCACAGCCACAGCAGACAGAGACAAGAACAATATTGAAACAGGCCATTTAGTTCAATAGCTTTCGAAGGCAAGAAAGAACCACATGGTCTCTGAATAAACATGCTTTCATATGTACGTCCAAGTACGTGGGCTGGGAAAGCAACCCAAATGAGATGACAGGGGTTTTACCTTTGGCGTTTTTGTGCATTTTCCATTTCGGGCATCTTTAATATACGCTATATCCAGCAGGTCTGTATCCTGTAAACAAGAAGAAAAAAAATGAATCAGTATCACAGTCAACACTGCTAATTCAGGAGCTTCAATGTCAGTTATGGACAAAAAGACACTCTGAGCCCATGGGAGCCGTTTGGGATCCAGGAACCTTTCAGCAATCATTTCTAGATCCAAACCAGCCACCTGTAGCCAGAGGATTTGTGTGTGTGTGTATTAACAATCACACGTGTTTAGAGACACACATTAGCCTCAATTCCAAATACCATTTGGGTATCATTTAGCAGAGATAGATAGATGGTGCTCTGTTGACACTTTGCTCTGCCCAAGTGTCATTGTGATGTTGGACACAAAATCAGGACAAACAAATATGTTCCCATGTTGGCTGATGACCTGGTAAAGTGAGCCAAAGCACAATTTCTCCAAAGAAGTTTGATGGATTTGTCACATGAATGCAGATAGATGGAGCCAGTGTGAAAGTGCAAAGAGCTGTAAGTCTGAGAGTCCACTAGAGATCGGCTGCAGTAGTGTAGAGAGTGGGGAATGACACGCAGCAAAGAGTTGGGGCCAGGGTTTGAACCAACAACTGCTGGTGCTAGTAAATGGGATCTTTTAGCACAGATGAACATGTATATACGCTGTTACAAATAAGGCATAACATACTTCTTCATTTGGTTACAGAGTTTGTTCTATAACTCACCCATTTTGATGTATTAAGGCCGTGTCTTATGTATTATGGGACATAATTATGTAGAAGGGGTGCAGCTATTCTGCCTGATGGCTTAAAACCGACCTCAGCTCCAACTCTTTGTGGGAGTCTGGATCACAGGTAAGTTGGAGTTAGTATTTCTAATATGACAACCACCACCTTTGAGATTTATAGAACTTCTTTAGAAACATATAAATTATGTCATTGAGACAGTGACCATGTTTTTAACAGTATACAGGTCAAACCAAGACAAGGTAGAACCTGGCTAATTGCATAAAATTCCTCAGATAAACACAATTTCTTTTGATGATATCCCATAAACATGAGCCACATTTCAGCTGTGTGAAAGTTGGCAGCAACCATCAAAAGGCCACCGATGCACAAATATTATTATTTAACAAAAAAAAAAAAAAGAACCAAGTGCTCTGTACAACAGCTGTGGGAAGTGGAAATCTTGGCTCCACCATTGATTCATTATTTATACAAGTGTGGGAAACCATGTCAGAGCCTCTCGTTCCATCTTCAAGCTCCAATATTTCACCTTCTTGATGAAGCACTCTGAAACAATTTCCCAAACAATGTGCGAATGAGAAGCTTCTTGCAACTGCAAAAAGTGTGCGTCAAGCTTATTTGCAAGTCCAGTGTCCCTCGAACAGCCAGTTACGTGGTTAGCAATGAATATTCAGAAAATGCAATCATACAGAAGCTGCTGCCTTCCTTCATTCACTTCATCCCTTTATCTGTCTGGTTTATCTCTCTTTCTATCTCTGAGCAGAAGCCAGGTCATGAAGTGGAAAATTAACCAGAATGAACTGTGTGTCCACTCAGTATTATCTCGGGAGACAAGGATGGAGGCTTGACTCAATCTTCAATATCTGACCATCTCAAAACCATGAAATTTGAGAAACATTGCACCTGGCTATTCTTCCTTATCTGTAAATCCATACCTGCACTAACAGACCTTGAAAACAATTATTATTTTCTTTTTAATCTTTCTTTTCTCAATTCATTAGATTTATACTTCTTCTAATTCTGGAGGTACAACAATAGAATGAAAAGAACCTCGGATTGTTTTTGTTATTCGGTGCATAACCAAAGGACTACGACAAAAACGACCTCAGCACTCAAGAAGGATTTGTAGATGCAAATTAATGGTCACTAAAGCATGAAACTATGTTTCAGTTGTATGGAGGCAAAGCCACTGTCTATCTCTACATTAAAGCACTCTCCCCTGTGACTATAATCCACAAGGACAAGTTATTCCTTCTCTGCAGCCTCAATTAGGCAGTCCCTGTTTGCACAGAGAGAGCCTTTGAGTCAAAGGTTAACGCCTACATCAGGACTGCAAATGCCTACTTTGAAGTCTCTTTAGAGGGATGAAGCTCCACATGGGGTCCGGTGGAGCAGCGGGGCTCTAGGAAGCAGCCTGCTGATGGGGTCCGTTTTTGTGCCCTCCAGCCTTGCACAGTTAAATCAAATCTTTGCTGGTGCAGTGTTAGAGGTTGCGTTTTAAGCTATACAGCTGACTCATTAAAGGTAAAGCAAACTGCCTGCATGGTGACAAGCTGCTTACACAGTATGTGACTAAGATGTTACATGTGTAGTTGTTACTGTAACAGCCAAACAGCGATGTAAGCACTCACTGCATGGGTTTACTCATTGTACGGATGTAAATTAAAGTTGATGCCAGTGACATTTTATCAACATTGACTGGGATTAATAAGTGCAGACGCTGCACAGTTAGTTAATGAAAGTACTTTATTTTGGTCTGGTGGTTGCAGCCATTGCTTCTTCTTTTTAATTTCTCTCATTTATCTCTTCTGACAAACGTTCTGCTCATTTTTGTCATTTCTCCTCATTTATCACTCGGTCTCAGGATCTGTCTTTGTCCATCTTAATTTCCCTCCCTCTCTCAGGGAATTTCTGTGTGCTAAAACCATTAGGCAGTGATAAAAAAGCCTATAAAGATCCATGGCATGTCCAGGAAGTCAGCAGCAGGGGAGAAAGCCACAGAAATTAATGGACATGCTCAACATGCGGTGGCCCTGGGCTCTGTCTGTCTGTCGCTGCTGTCCAGACTCTATCCACAAAACATCAGCAGCATTCTGCCTTTATTTAAACATTAAACCCATTTCCTTTCAAAACAAGAAGGCTGGTGTTGAATGTCACAGCGGGGAATTCATCATTGATCGAGTCATTCTGCTGCCAGGTCTGCTTCTGTTGCCTTCAGACCCTTTTGCATCTATTCTAAATGCCATGTTCCTGTGTATGACCAATCTCTTTTTTTATCCTTTGATTTAAATAAGTCTGAGCTCAACAGTGTATGAAATGTGATGAATGATATCTTGACAAGAGACTTACCCTTGAAAATAATCTGTTACAAGGTGCTTGGAATCAAAAAAAAAAGTCCATACAAAATATCTACAAGGGGGCTTTCAGAGTTCAGGTCCTAGTCGGTTGGTTTTACAACAAAGAGCCTGCTGCCCTTTCAAGTAACAATCTCTCACAGCTGTACAGGTACAAGCAATGGAGGAGTCTGCAGGTGTGAAAAAGAGAGAGAGGAGGCAGGAGAGACATAGTATGGAAGGTAGAGCCAGGGAAACATGGATAAGTGGAAGTGGGCAGACTGAAAGCAACAGGTTAGTTTGCTCATTTACCAACAGCATGCTTGACAGCCACAGGGCTCAAAATGGATGTTCACTCCACAGGGCTCAGGGCCTCTGCTGAGCAACGGAGACAAGGAGCAGAGAAAGAGAACAAGGGAGGGAGGGAGGGGAGAGAGAAAGAGAGAAAAGAAAGAGGTGAATAAGTACAAGGCAGAGGGGAGGAAGGGGGAGATGTTTGAGATTGGACTGATAGGCCACTGTGAGGGAATCATACAGGATCTTAAGCTTTTATTTGGAGAGGACTGAATATACAAGAGTGTGCAAAGACAGCAAATGATAGCTAGATATAAATTTATGATAGCTGTTGGTGTATTTATCTAAATAATAAAACAAGAAATTGACTACTAGCTTTCAGACGCTCCATGGTGTAATATTTCATCTTAAGCCTGCACGTCCAAGTCAGATTGCTTGCGAGTCAGATGTGGCTTACTTACACTTCAGCTGACAGGCTGCCGGTTTGTGTCATGAGGTCACACATACTGTGCTAGTATAACATGTCAGGGCGTCCCCTCGCCTCCTTCCCCTTGCCAACTCTTGTATCCAAAACAAGCTCCCATAAACACAGTCTGTATGCAAGGACTCTACGTGTTCAACACACTGGACCTACAAAGCTGCAGAAGATTCTTTCAGTTATATGTCGTGTACAAACTGCGTCCATTTCTCTGTTAAAACTAAAATCAATTTCACAAAATTTGCTTGTCACATTTCAATAAACACATTACCTTGTTGCTTTGCTTCCTATAAAATGAACAAAGAAAAGTAGTGTTAAAAAGATCTGCCCTCCATCCATTTGCTTAAAAAAAAAGCATGTCTTAGAAAGAGTAATGCCTTAATGATGATTTGATAGTGCTCATGGCAATAACACTACAATTTTTGGATAGTCCTCACAGCCCCTTTGACAATGACTCGACTCGGGTTCCGGCAAGGAACACGACTCAGACTCGACTTGGATTCTTCTCTGGTGACTCAGATTCCACTCGGATTTGAACACTAAGGAATGATGAGACTATTATACAGCAAAAAGCATACTTCTGGAAACTCCAGCTGTTTTTTAATGACCACTTCCTCGAGTCACAGGATTTTGGGCATCAATGTGTTCCCCATCTCACAAACAGAGATAATGCTTATATATAAAACACAACTCACGAAAGCTGCACAGGTGCTGTGTCTGTCCCTGTAAGTGGCCCTCTAGCGCTACTTGGCAGGAAACGTGTCCCTGTAACAAGGGAAAATGATGTGTGGAGAGCTGTGCTTGAACCTAGTTGAGAGTCACATTCACTCGACTGCTGCTGCTGCTGCTGCTGCACTCACAGGTTCCTATAGAGTGACTCTAACAGCACTGCAGCGATAGAGTCACAAACCTCACCTGAAGGGGCTGACTAACTAAGAGAGAAAGAGGAAGAGAAAAGTGCTGCATAGAGACAGACAAAAGAGAAGAAAGCTTGTACGTAGGAGGAAAATGACTGGATAAACATATGCTCAGCCTTTCAAGACTTTGGACAAATTTCGCTTCCCACAGTAATTAAGAAGGCTTCAGTCACAGGAGAAACTTACATTTGAGAAGATTTCCATTTGTTTAACTCTTCATTAGCCAGGGTGAAATGATGGGTTGCAGCAGAAGAGAGAGAGAGTTGAGGTATGGTATGCGACAAAGGCTGGGAGCCAAACTGGACAGTCTGGCATTGCTGTAAGGCTGCCTGAGGGTCTATCTGTACTGAGCGACTAATTCACTCTGTTTTCATGTGTCCACTTTGTTCCATGTCCTCAGTTCTTTCTGTTTCTTCTCCTTCGCAATTTCACAAAAGTGAAATGAAATCTTCAAAGCAATCAGCAACAAACGGAACACTGTTTGAAAAATGACTGTAACCGAAAGTTTTCTCCTTTAAACTTTCAACGGCCTGCGGTGTAGGAATGTAAAATTTCCCATGATAAAAAAAGGAAGAGAGGAAGAGGCCATGGACAGTGCTGTGTAAAATAGAGTTCACTCTTAGATCAGCTCAAGTGATGCCTTTAAGTATACAGAATAAAGCTAATGTCTATTAACAACTGAAGGTGCTGCACAAGCATCCACTCAAAGAAGTGTTTCAAATGCTTTACACGGGTTTTTGTGAGGGTACGATCCTCTTTCCAAATGAAAGCGAAATACAACTTATTCAGTATGTTGAAGATCTCAAGTCAGCCTTTTCTCACACCAGCTGCCCTGTGGGAGCAACGCAAGTTTTTCCTCTACCCCCGAGTAACAGTGTAAATTATGCAGAGATGTTTCCAGCTTTCACTAACCTCATGTACACAAATGGACCAGTGAACGCCATCATGTTCCTCAGCATTTCTAGGCTGTGATGCGCTGCTCTCAGGTTTTACCTAACCCCAATTTGACTTGACATTTTAAAGATGTCCTTTTGGAAATTTGAGCAGAAAGGAAAAAGAAAACATGCTTGTCATGCTCAAGAGCAGTCTTAGGTTTTCTAAATGAGCTGGGGAACTTACATTAACTTGTGCAAGCTGTCAATCTTACTTAATCAACAGATAATCTTTAGGAGATTATCTGTTGCTGAAAACTTGTCTGTATCAGATGTGTTTATTTACAATCTAGATTTTTTTTTGCCATGATAGGCACAAAAAATGAGTTAAGTATTGTCATCATATTGGAGATACAGCTGGAAAAGTAATTTTAGCACCTGATGAATGACAGCTTCAGCTTCACAGTTTCAATGAGCTCATGTTAAGGCTGATTCCCTTTGTGGTTTAAATATGTTTTTATCTCTTTATCCACATGCAGGTGCACTCACTGTTGTCTGCATGTGTCTATCATACTGACACTGAGAAATAGTTTTGTATAGTCCACTGCTGCATGTTTGAAAGATCAGTCAAGACATTTTTGTTGCATCATCATTTGTATATTAAGAGTGATTACATTACTCTACAGACGGGATGTTAATTCTATAGACTGTAAAATATGGAAATAGTCTTCGCTACATCACCCGTCTGTTCCTGGTGCAGAGAAATAAATCTGACTTTCGGTGGGGGCCATATTGGAAATGACGCGGGCATTGAGCTTCCTTAATAACAGCTATAGTGCACCAGTCATTCATGTGAGCTGAGTTTAGCTGTGTATTAGTAAATAAGCATTTCAGTCCCAAGTTTTTTTTTTGCACCAGGCTGTGAATATGTTTTTTTTAATGCCATAAAAGTCTGTTTTTTTTTTTGTTTTTGTTTTTGTTTGGTGTGCATGTGGTTTCCAGTCACTCTGCAGCCAGCCTCTAGCAGATACTCGATAAACTGTAACTTTTAGCACTTCCACATTGGCTTCATTTTTCTTAATGGGATGTTGCCCCTTGGTTAATTCTCTCTCTGTACTGTCCCCTCCTTCATCTTATTGTTTACAGCCTGCCACTCTGTATCGTAAACACTGTAAATAAGAGCTGCAGTTGTTCTATAATTACTTGTTTGCTGTCATTAACTCCCACTGTTGCATCTTGAAGTCACGTCCCAATACTTTACAGTATTTTTTCAATGGCTCTAGGTGGTTGTGTCTCCCAGATGCCAATCCCAAAAAATATACAGCTGACTAAGGCACGTTTTAAATTATGATAAAAAATTTTTTTTATCATGCTGGATTTACAGCTGTTCCAATTCCACCAAAGATCCTCTTTTTGAAGAAGTACACACCTCAATTTATATAAGATTTTCCCAGTGGGTTCACCAAGGTCAGTAAAGACTCAACATGTAGAGACAAGACATAAATTTGTGCAGTCAAGTGACTGATTGTTGGTTTTTGTTGAGTTCAAGGTTAGACTGATTCAGAGAGGACACAGAGATTAGAAGTCGGAGCACTTTGGAGAAGGAAAGAGGGAAGGCAGCAAGGAAGTAGTGAAAGAGATGGCTCCGAGGGCACAAAACACAGAAACCAAGAGATGGAGAGGAGGGTGGCTGCGGCTGATAGTGGCTATCAGCAGCTGACACGCTCCACAAAACAACCAATGCTGAGATAAAGGCTGCAGGAAGCTTTGTTCTATACATCAGCGCACACATGCACACACACACACACACACACATACACACCAGGTAATACACACAGGCACAAACACAACACAACACTGCATGAAGAAAAAAAAAAAGGAAGCACACACATAAACTCAAACTCTGGCCTATCATCAGTCTGCAGCGTCTGCAGCGTCTGCCGTGTGCGCTCATTATAAACACTCGAAGACTGAGATCATGAGAATGGCTCTTCTTTTTCCTCTCCTCACAGTCACCAGCATCCCTTACAGCATCAGGCTAATCAAATCTCTCACACACACTTGCATGCAGGGTTATGGATGGAGCATAGTAAGGGGTACTGGAGGGAGTGTACTCCTCTCTGACAGATGGCAGAACCAAGCAGGATGACAGAGGAAGCAGCGCGGCGTTCCTCATCTGTCCATCATCCCCTCTTGTTCTCTCTTTTTCTCTGTCTTTATCCTGCTTCTGGCTGGATTTGTGCTCCCCTCCTCCTCTTCCTTTCTCACTTTCCTCCCATGTCTTCCTCAGCTGTCTTGGACATGTGCCTCTCCGTCTCACTTGTCTCTTCTAACCTCTCCCTGGACATCTGTCTACCTCATTCCTCCTCATCCTCCTTTCATGCTCCCTCCTGTGTTCTCCAGTCTTGACAGCAGCTCCTGTCGATGGATGACAGCTCACATCTTGTCTTGTCTGATCCCTTACCAAAACACACACACACATACACACACACACGACTGCTAACCCACGACTCTCCACCCCTTCCTCCATCTTCACTCCTCCACGATATTTAAGCTCCTAAGGCTTCCTTCAGGCACACTGGGGATTGCTCTTATCAGCTGTATTGAAACATCTGAGATCCCCTTCAGACCTCCTGGAGTGGGGTGAGAAACACGCACTAACATATGTACAGGAACGCATCAGAACACACGCACACACACATAAATAATCCCCAGGAAGGATGGTTGATGTGACTTTTTGACGTGCTGTGATGTTTTTAATGAATCATATTGTTTCCTCTGGGCATCTTTGCTATATCTTTATTCCTATTAATATTCTTAGTCCTGTAATTTTAATACAGATGGAAATAGATGACACGCAAGCGAAAAGACAATAAGCTGCATTCACCCTCACCATGTCTATGCTGGAGTGAACATTGTGTGATCGTGTGTGTGTTTGTACTGAAGCTCTCAACTAAATTCCTTTGAGAGTCACTGCCAGTGGCACATACAGTACAGCCACAGCACTCCTCTTTCATATCACCTCATTTAGACACCTCCTAAGTGCAATCCACCGGCTCTTTGAAGTCAGGACAAAGCAGACGGCTGAGAGAAATGTATTTTTCACTTTCATTTTGGAGGCAAAGATCCCCGTCGTTCTCTCTGTGTCTGTTCCTCTTCCTCTTGGACACTTTCTTTACTTCATCTTTAATACAGCTGTTAGATGAGTTCTAAAAGCAGGAATTGAATTTTCAAAGGTTTGTGTTGCTTGTGTTTGAGACCAGGACATTCAGGCATCTTGCACGTTGAGTGTACATGTTTTATTGATTCTGCTAACTGGTAAAAAAAAAAAAATCTGAATATAACCAAGTGAAACATCTTTTTCCCACTTTTCTGACACCGTTGGCAGAATCAGACAGAGAGGAGTAGTAAAATGGTCCCAGCTGTTTATTTGCCAAAGACAGACCTGCCTGAGGTTACATCAGCAGAGTGTATGAATGGGACGGGCACACATCAAGTGGCAGAGTATGTTCCTGTTCTGAGAAACTTTCTTCGAATACAGTTATGAGTAAGAGCTGACAGCACTTTATTACTGTACGAACTAAACAAGGCTCAGTGCATGGATAGTGATGCAATAACAGCATCTGATTGGCCTGACCAGAAATATTGGATGAGCAGAGCTTGGTAAGTTTATTGAGGTTCAGGTTTTGTGTTATAAGTTGAAGAAATTAAAATGGATTATAGGAGCTGAGAGTTGGTTTAATTTCTAAGACAATAAAAAATCTTGTTACTTTTCCCCCTACTCAGTATTCAGTATTCTGCATCAACAAAGGATACCTTTAACCATCTGAGATCACCCTTCATTACACATCAGACTGTTTGAATATGTTGTGGCAGCACAAGAAAGGAAAACATAAATAAATCTACAAGCCACACCAGTGTATTGGTCACACTCCTCATGACCCACTCCTACTCAGAAGCCAAGTGGCCCAATATCTTCTTTAGCGTCAAAGAACCCTCCGGGAATTATGTGCTTATCTACAGTAAAAGCTTTGAATACAAATGTAAAGACAACAAGAGCATATCAGAGTGTGAAAAGCTTTGCTGACTGCACTTTAACTGCTAATGAATCAGTGAATTCTGTTCTCCATGTCCCTGTCATCTTCTCCTCTAATGGACGGGCTGTGTTTCCTCTCCTTCCTGTCATACCTCTCCTGAGGAGAAGATCAGGTATTTAAACTACTGAGACTGCTTCACTTCCTGTGCTGCACCTTCAAGCAGTTTAAATTTGATATCCTCCTATCATTTCAACAAACTGAATTGACTCTAGTTTGGGGGAAAGAAAGGCGACTGACCCACATTTGTGACACACTTATTTGCTTGAGCAAAAATGGAATAGAGGAGGAAGAGGGGAGTCTGAGGGAAATTTAGGGACAGTGATTGCCTGGCACAAAACTTTCTGAATTCACTCCAGCCAGCTATCGACCAGTCAAAGAACACAAAGGTGACAGTTCAAGTCTGTATTTTAAAATACACACTGTGATATTGGATGAAATGCACTGGTGAAGCTTTTTTATTGCATCAACAAGTCTGTCTCAAAAGGCGGCTATTTCAAAAAGCATCTTTTGTATGCATTTTGTTTTTGTTTTGGTATTACCATTTTTTATTTGCCTGTAGATTCACTTAGTATCTGCAGTAAAGGCCAAAATGAGTCCCTGTGTGTTGCTAATGAGGCTTCTGGTGTGCACTCTGGTCGACAGAGAGATAGCAGCCAGATAATTATAACAAAGAACAAAGGAATTTATCTTAAAATGAAAGCAGCAAGGTGGCGTGATAAACCCCTCACTGGTGTCTATTACAGCTCTCTTAAACATCTGAAGCGTGTCTAATATCATTATTGGGATTAATCTGTACCAAGCAATCGATTTAGCAAAGGAACAAAGGGAAAAAAAAACGTCTTGCTTCATGACAGAAATAAGACAGCGCCTCTCAGGGTGAATGGGAGTCATCTAGTCCCTCCTTATACTCCTGTGAATGATTAACACAAGCAGTCACCAGAAAATGAGCCTCTCTGCTCTCTGTGATTACTCACAGCTACTACCCCACTGACCACTCCACATCCAGCTCTTTTAAATAGAGTTAAAAACCTCTTCTTAGCAGCCGCCCACTCAAGCAATTGGTCATTGGTTTATGCGCAGGAAGCGGTGGAAATGGTTGGAAAGCAAAAAGGCCTGTAATTGTCTTATTAGCAAATTGGACTTGAGTGTAAGCTGCAATCCACCGCCCTGATTCCTCAAGTAAAGTGAATTAAAAACAATCTATTTTAGCCTTTCCTTTGGATGAGTAGAGGAAAAAAACCAACTGGGGCATTAGAGAGGGGAGAAAAAATTATAGCAATCTTTGAACTGAAATGGTTATTTTGTGCAGTCTTAGGTCATTACAGAAGAACATGATGTGGTTCATTCATTGATGTAGGATCTATATATCAATCTGGACTCTGACCCTGAAATGTTAAGGCCTTGTATAATAAGCTTTCTGTAACTTGTGAGCTCCTTTAAGTCCCTTTCAACATTCCTTTGCAGAAAACTGATAAACTTGTTAAACACCAGACAGTTCAGACTATCTACACACTGATAAAATGAACAATATCTGCTGTGTTTGCCTAGAAAATAGCTCCATGAATGCAAAGTCCATTCCAGTCCAGTGTATTTCCTGCATCTCAGCCCACCACCAACCCTACCCACCACTTCTGCGGTTTGTTGCCTGGTTTCACTCCAAAATAAATATCCACTGATGGGAAGTTTAATGAAGTATCCTGAGTCTGCCTCAGACTTAACTGTGAACCCTCAGGCCATCTCACACCACTCAATACTTGGTCTCTATGGATAATGAAATGCCACAGGGCTGCTCGATAATAGCTAAATATCATAATCAGGATTAATGAGGCTGATATTTTGTTCGTGATAATGAAACCATTATTTGGCAACATCTCTATCACATGCATTTATAAAAGTGAAAAAATAAAAATAAAGCCTGTCTGTCCCTGTTATTCCAAAATCATTTAAAATGGTACCAACAGAAGCCATTTATACTTAAATCAAAGAGCTGACGTCATCTCACAGAAAATGTTTACTAAACTGAATACAAAACTGTGACCTAGTTGAGTCTTTTCTCGCCGTCATCAGAGCCCTACCACCATTTTTATTTTATCATGGGATGGAAATTGAACCTATCTTGCCGTCTTTTCAGGCCTGAATTTTTCAACAACAAAACTCTTCTCTCTACCTATGGCTGTATGAAAATTTGCTCCAACATACACAATATGCTGAGGATGAAGTAGAAACCTCTACTCATTATACGTCTACTTTTAGCGTTCATAAAAATGTGACTTTTTCTGGAGCAGAATTTAAGTAAAGTCCCCCTTTGACTGCTTAGAATATTTCTTCTTCTTTCCTTCATGGTATGAAATCAGATAATACGTATTGTTTTTTAATATTCCACTTTTAAGTGCCGTTTCACAATGATGACTTTGTTTTTGTATTATTTTAAGTACATAATTTGCTGAAGTATAGAAAAAAGTGTTGTTCTTTGGTTTTGAAAATGTTAGTGAGTGTTTGCTGATTTGTTTCCTGTATTTGATGCCTTTTCTGTCCTTAGCGGCTCCCATAGTCACATGACTCAGTGTATTGCAGGTTGTTGTTGTTGGTTTCTTCACAGCAAGAAGGTTGCTGGTTCGAGTCCCTTTCGGGCATGGTGTGCCTTTCTGTGTGGAGTTTGCATGTTCTCCCCGTGCATGCGTGGGTTCTCCAGCTTCCTCCCACAGTCCAAAAACATGCTCACCAGGTTCTAAATTGCCCGTAAGTGTGAGTGTGTGTGTGTGAAAGGTTGTCTGTCTGCATGTGTCAGCCCTGCGATTGACTGGCGACCAGTCCAGGGTGTACCTTGCCTCTCAATCTAAGTCAGCTGGGATATGCTCCAGCCACCCGCGACCCTGAACAGGATAAGTGGTATAGAAAATGAATGAATGAATGAATGTTTTATCTTATGCACGGAGGCCACATGCCGACTCAACAAGTAAAACATTCTTGTTGTCACTCAAGACTGGTTATTAACAACAAGTGAATTTAGAAATGCAACAAAACAAAACATAACACCCAAAATAGCCACTACACTAGTCCTGCAGCTATGGTACAAATAGTGTAAAAACTCAGTCAGCAACACATTCAATTATATTGACAATTGAGGATGCAGTGCCTGTTTTATGTGTTCTACAGTACTTTGATGCCTTTTCATATCATCCTGAGAAGATTTTCCACTCCTTTGTGATATTTCACAAAAAGCTTTTGAGACTGTTTGTAGCTGAATGTTTTCTTTAACTTTCATCCTTAACCTTCCCGCTGTCAGCTGTGAACAAAAGCCCTTTCTGCTGATGTTGACATGGAAGAGGAGAAACCCCTTTTATGAAACAAAAATGAATAATGAATTTGCCATCACAGCTAGTTTCGGGGGGCTTTTGTCTATTTTACAAAAGTCTTCAGATGTGAAAAAAATCAGTGGAGACATGCATATCTGGATTCATTATTTCACTTTTTAACTTCTCATCTTCCTGCTCTGGGCAACAGCCCAGATGAAGGAGAATAGAGCGAGTATGGGAGAACTTTCTTACTATCTGAACTTCTGACTCTGACTGCACAGACAATCTAACAATAAAAGGGAAACTAACATTTTTAACAAAAGAAATGCCTCATCCCTCAGCATGATTAATTCCGTTTCATCTCAGTAAGTTTTCTTTGTGTGTTTTCTTGCCTTAAACTCGTGATTGACTGCAATCTGTGGAGGGTTATTTCATTATTATTCTTTGCTGACAAGCTTTCAATACACCATTTGCCCACGCTTTATACCAGATTCTAAATTTGACATCCAGAACTCATTATGGCTGACATTTATTTTTCATTTGCAGAAGAAATTAGTTAGATGGAGGATTATAAATTACTGTAATTTTTCTCCTCCTTTTTAGCAGTCACAAGCTGATAAGCAACATGAAGCTTCTGTGCTCCATCTAAGCTTTGTCAAAGCCTGGGATGAAACGGGAAGGAAGTGTGCTCTCTTATTGAGGGCTTGTCTACAGTGGGACTTCAAAGTCTTTTGGCTGAATGCCTTTATTTGAAAGGGCTCCCTGAGGAAAGCAGCCACCTGGCTTGGTACAGCGATGGCAGTCAAATCACAGCAACGGGGGTTTGAGTACTTTGCGGCAACAAAAAAACAAGCTGTATGGATTAGATTGTCATGGCAACTAGGTTCGTGGTTCGTGTTTGAAGTGGAAGGAAGTGAAGACAGACAGACAGGCAGAGAGGAGGCCAGTCTCTGTGAACCAGCTGACTCATAAAACACAGCACTCACAAATTTTAAATGTCAGTGCACCAGAAGCCAAATCATTAAAAAAGTCTAAACTGGAATTTTTTTGACCATTATTGATTAAACATATCTTAGACTTATAAAGCAAATCAATGAGTGATGGATTAAATTAGTGCTTTCTGACCCGTTACAGTGGTACTCACAGAAGCAGTCATAAGAGATCTATAAACTACTGTGACCTCCAGTGAACTCTGACCACATGATCACACTGTCAGGTCAAAGGACTGTGACATGCAAACTGAAGCTCTCTCATCTGATGTACACATTTTATTGACCTCCAACATAGCAGTCAATGTGCAGCCAGCAGCTCATCTACTCATCAGCACTGGGTAACATCAGCTATTTATAAGATCATTGACATGGTTATAAGTTATGTCATTTAAAAAAGAATTGAAACAATGCAGAGTTTGACATGCAGTCTCCACTCTTGTACTGGACATGGCCATAAGTAAGTTCAGCTGACAGAAGAAATAAAAGCAGCGAACTGTTGAATCGTCACGTTGCCGAGTTGTGATCTGATGTGATGACTTTTTTTTTGGACTACTGTGTAATACATGTGGCCTTCACTGGGCCAGCCTGGTGACACTGTCACTCCCATGCGATAGAAAATAAACAAGCTTAAACAAGCTGACGCTGACTGATTCAGCTAGATTATGATTCAGAGCTCAACCAACAGCTCAGCTCTGTCACAGCCATGCAAATATCTAACTGACAGCTACAACAGCAGCCTGGCCTCCGCTGCACATTTAAATCTATTCAAATCATGGACGTGTCACACTGACAACTCCAGACTGCTGCACCTGGGGGCCTATAAGCTACAGAGCCTTGCATCTGCCATTCCATGGTAAAGAGTTGAATGTATAAATGAAAAGGGTTCATGTTTCGCGTGGCTTATGTGCTCGCTGTGATAAGATGACTCCCATGTGCCTTGGAGAGGATATTGTAAGATGGAATATATGAATATTTGAGTTGTCTTCTGTCTCCTTCTTGCACGCAGGAGGATATCAGAAAATGCAATCTTGTGAGTACAGGTAAAGATGAGCTATTAATAGACTTTCAACAACAGTTTTATTATTAAAGCATGCCGACTGTCATTCCATCAAGAAAAAGAAATGAGCGGTGTGAAATGGAGGTGGCTACCCTCAAACCACTGCAGCTTATTAATGCAGCAAAACCAATATATGAGCCAGGCAGGTAATAATGAAGAGGTAATCAGCATGTCCAAAGACGGTAATGATAGAGAGAGCAGAGATAGAGGGAAAGACAGACAGAAATGAACAGAAACAGGGAGCGTGAGAGTGAAGCAGACCTTCAGACGACTGCAGTCTATTGAGCATAGATAAAGTCAATTTACCGGCATCACTGTTAACCATACATCTCAGCACTCCGCATCAAAATTTCATTAAGCCCTTTCTGTGGCACCGAGAAGGCACGCGCACATTTTTTACGCTTGAAGAAAAGAGTTTTTTTTTCATTCACATTGTTCAAGTGAGTGGAACAAGACAGCAAAAAGAGAAAGGCGGTATTATCGTTTGAGTCATCCTCATCCATGGTAAGTCTCTGTGTTGCCTTCACTCTTCCTTTGCTGTTCTCCTTTTGAGCACTAAACCTTTGTCATACAAAAAAGCTGTTCATCTATGTGAACTGAGTCAAATGAAATAACACAAAACAAGAATGCTAATCTTTGAATAAGCAGTCTACAAATAGGCCAGCGAAACGTTATAAACCACTGAGACAATGAGAAGCTTAATCATCCTCTGTACTCTACTGTGGTATTTAAACAGACACAGAGAGCATATTTCACAGG
This sequence comes from Labroides dimidiatus, assembly GCA_030710495.1. NCBI lineage: Eukaryota > Metazoa > Chordata > Actinopteri > Labriformes > Labridae > Labroides > Labroides dimidiatus. Next base: position 18,322,585 of record CM061158.1, read on the forward strand.
GCTAATACGTCTGTGCTGTGGCTTTTGGCTGTAAATCAAACTGTACACAAGCCTGCAGCAGAAACATAAGCATCAAATGATTTATATTTTGCAGTAAAATCATTAAATTATTTCTGACTGATGAAGCTCCAGATTTAATTTGTTTTTCAGACATGACTCCTTGCCTGCTTTTGATGTAACAGTTTGAAGTAAATCCACTGAATCACTCTAATTAGACACTCAATATGGTTTTATTTCCTTCTGTCACGTCTACACACATTAACCATCCAAGTGTACAAAAATAAAGCTGGACTCTCTTGCCAAACATATTTTCTTCACCAATTTGCAAAAGGCGTTTCCAACATTACTGCGGATGGATTCATGTTGGTGCCTCTGATATTTTAATCATAAAAAAGACTTATACAGTATATATATTTTTGATTTTCCAGTTCCAGCAATGAAATGCCGAGCAAGAGACAGAAAATTAGGGCCCACAGTTTTCTGTTCCCTCTTAATACACAAATAGTGGTTTAGTGTACACCATAGACTGTATAATTAATGGACGTAGTCTCCGCGACGTCACCCGTCTGGTTCTGAAACGGACTCTTGAAGCAAAACGGCTGGCACGGCCATATTGGAAATGAGGTGGACTGTGAGTCTCCACAGTAACAACCATAGGACGCTTCACAGTCACGTGATCTGAGCTGTGCCTCTGACTGGACGAAATGGCGAGCTTAATATTGTGGAATTAGAAAAAAATTCACCCCCTGTACAGTGCCAGCCTCAAGCGGACACTCGAGGAACAGCAGACTTCCGCATTGCCTCATATTTTCAGACTGGAGGTTGCCGCTTAGTTTACACACATGAAATAATAATAAAAAAATGTTCAAATTGTTGTTATAGAAGTCACAAAATAAAAAAAGAGAAATATTTTTTTTGTTTTTTTTGTTGTTTTTCTTTTCTTTATAAAGGAATACAACAGCACAACAGGTTTACGTTTCAGATGGTAATAACAGTGACAGGAGGGGACTAAAATGATAACAGTGTTATCCTTTAAACATCACATTGTTTGAGGCGTTGGCTGATGCAGTAAGTACAGAGAGAGGATGCATTTATCAACAACACTCTTCTCCCCAACTCATCATATATGGAAACTTGGTCTAAACTTCTTGTTGACAAAACTAAGATGACCGAGGAGAGAAGATGTGTTCCAAAGTTTTGTGAGAATGAGATGTTTCGGCAGCGAATTTCATTGGAACAAATTTCATTTTCAGGTGTCTGTTTTGCCTGGAAATATTATCTGCACATCCTTACATATTCTTACTGACAATAGGCATTAATCCTCCAGGTGCTGCTTCATCACCAGAATTTACGAGCCATGTGATTGGCTGTGCTTATCACTTGAATCCAGGATGTCTGAGCTACTCAGCCAGAGTTGCCACTACCCTCCAGTCACCTCTGTTACCCTGGCAGACTCAGCTGAGGAGCAGGAATTCACACTGTTGGCACCAACAGAGCCTTTAATCAGCCTCAAGGCTCTAAACGGACAAAAAGCCCCCTTTCTGGATCCCTGGCTTCAAGTATTGTGAACGAACTCTGGTTGTTCAGGGGAGGAAATGAACAGAACCGTGTACCTCCTCCTCCTCCTTCTTCGTGTTACTGTGCGTGTGTGTTGCATGCTTGCCTGCCTGCCTGTCTGAGTGTGTATTTACCGACCCGTACATCAGCCTGGTGCGGGAAAAAGAAGTCCTAATCAGAATTCAAGAAGAAAGACTGGGCTAACTAAAGCGCAAACAAAGGCTTCTGAAGTCACCCAGGAACTACTAATCCAAAAGAGTTTGGCAACGCTTTTCCTCTCCTAACACCTTTTCTTTTCTCATTCTCACTCTAGCTCTGATGAAGAGTGATTCACTCCACAGCTCCAACAAGTCCTCATTACAGCAGGCCACTGTTTCTCATCTCTCCCTGCTAAGGTCAATAGTTTACATTCTCTTCTTTAACTGCAGGGCTGACACAATGAGCCAAGCTGTTGTTCATGTCACCTCATAAAAACTAGAGGATGGAAAAAAAACTTTCCTTTTTTTTTACTTTTTGTTTGGGGGAACAGGAGCTGCTACCAAATACATGTCCCACAAGGCACGCAAGGGCTAGCTCGTCTGTCATTATATTTGATAATACCAGTCACAAAAGGTTTTTTGGGCTTATATAAACCAATAAATGACATATGTAAAGACAAAGGAGTGACACTTACGGCTGATATCAATGATCTGGCTCTGACCCTGTAAGTTTAAGTCATTCAGTGATGAGTACGGAGATCTTATCTGGAAAGCATTCGACTACTTATCTGAGCAATTTCACCTTAAGTAGAGAAGTTTTTCTCTGGTTTTCTAAGGAAAGCATTTGCAGCACAAGGACAGAGAATTCAGCAACCCTTTGTCATTTTCGGCAAGATTTGTTAATTTTCTGGTTCAAACTTCTGAAATTTGTTTTGCAGGCAAACAATAGAAACTTTGCTGTTGAATGACAAGTTGAATTTGGAACTGATAATTGAACTTTCAGAGTGATGAGCTGTGCATGATGTCACGCTGAATGTCTTCTCTTTCAGCTGCTTTAGTTTTGTTATGATTAAATTGGCCAGTCTTGACTGCTCTTGATTTTCTTACCTCACAATATCAATCTAAAGTAACAACCTGTTTATTTATTTATTTATTTTATTTTATTTTTTAAATCAAAGCACTGACTCCTGACCGACTCACAGGTGAGCATTGCAAATGTGTCTGAGTCAATTAAGACTGGAGATGATAAAGAACTGAGGAAATGGACACTCTAATATGATACTGAATTCTGTCTGTAAAGAAGATTCACCTTTAAATAATAGGAAAGTGCTTATTTACAGTCCACGGTTATGTTTCAGTTGTGCCAAAAAAAAATCCCATTAAATTGATTTATTACATTTGTTTATCATAAATAAATTACTCTAACTTTCCTGTCACATCCACTTACTATTATTATTATTATTATCATTATTATTATTATTATTATTATTATTATTATTATAGTAAGTTTTGGTAAATTGACTGTTTATGGCTCTTCCTATAGTCTTGTAACCACTCAAAGCACTTTTACATCACAAATCAAATTCGCCCATTCACACAGAAGGTGCTATAAAATGTCCATCAGTTTTAACTGATCCTACTCACATTTATGGATGGCAAAGCACCCGTGTTAGTGTAGGGTTAAGTGTCTTGCCCCGAGGACGCTTTGGCATGTGAACAGATGCACATGCGATTAAACCCCTGATCTTCCAATCCAGAGACAATCAACTCTACAATTAAGCCACAGCCCTGCAAAAATGCTTCTCTCAAAGCCCTCAGACATATATTAGGTTGAGTTGGCAGAGCTGGTTTATTTTAATTTACCTAACCTCAGTTAATGTCAGCTTAACCCTGTAAGACCCAGACATAGTAAAACATAAAAAAAAAAAATTTCAACCACTTAGATGGTGTTGTAGGAGGCCTTTGGAGATGAAAATGAAGTGTTTGCAAAAAAAAATTGTTTTTGTAAGGTTTTATGGAAACGTTGTAATATTACAACGTTGGGTCAAATGGGTAGCAGAATTTCCTGTAGGCTATTTGTAGTCATTGTCTGAACAGAACGGTACAAGTGTTTGTACCTCAGTAAAACAAACTAAGGGTTCATTTGTATGGTTGATTGCTTATTACTTAGCCCCAGAACAGTATATAACATGAATAATAATAACAACATAAGTCATATTTTTATGAATGGACATTTTATTTGAAAACAATGTAAAAATAAAAAACAGGAACACATGCAAGGCAAGCATGCAGGGACGGGCGAATATGTACAGTATAGACATATAAGTGAGTAGTGGAGTGATCATTTAAGAGTGATGGTCCCAAAAACAGTCCTTGTCCTCTGAAAAGCAAAGTCGAACATCACACTTGCGGCATTGTGTGTTCGTGTACCCTTTAGGGCAATGTCTGCAGCGTCCTCTCGTAGTCTTCATTGGAAAATGTCCAATGAGGTCCTTGCATGCATCCAGTGGTGGGTGTGCACATGATCTCTTTGGTGGAACACTGTATGCACTCCCATCACCCAAGGATGGTCTCTTCTGTGCATTCAAAGGGCTGCCTGTTGTCACTGGACTACCATTTCCTGAAGATGGTCGTCCCCTCTTTGGAGTTTTGACTGTGTCCACCAGAATGAGAGAGGATGCAAGCTCTGCCTGGAAATGTCTCATGTTCAGTGTCTCTTTCCACACCTCCCATGTATGTGTTGTAGGTACCCACAATGTAAGGCCTTTCAACTTGAACGTAGGTCTTGTTGGCTTTGTCCCAGCATTGAATCTTCTGCACCGGTTCTGTTCCAGCAAAGGATGACACAAGTGTCACCGCCCTGTTATCATACCATTTGACGGCACAGATGTTGTGTTTCACTTCCACTCTGTAGTTCCTCTCCCCTTCTTCTTCAAGCTCTTGTCGTCGTCCAGGTTGCAGTTGGGTATGCGCACCTGCCTGGCTGTTCCCACCCCATCCAACCCTATCTTTAGTACATGGGTGGAGGGGCAAAGTGTTTACACTTTCAACTAAAGTAACCTCTTCACACATTTCTCTAGTCACACAATACTGTCTGGCCAATCTATTGTACTCTGATTATCATCCTAAAAGGAATGCATGAAGCACTGCTTTTAGGATGATAATTCCACATTCCTGAACATTCTCACCTGTTCCACAACAATGCAACAAGCATCCCCCAGCATCCCCCCAGAACTAACTGTTTGACTGTGAATTGAGCCAAAACAATGGGCACATATACATACAGAATGAGAAACTAAACTGTTGAAGGTGATTACTATATCATTATAAGCAATGGGTTCCAAATAGTATTGGATTGGAAATTAAAGTAAAAATAAATATACAGCCTACATAATATATACTAGGGTCTGGAATGTGTAGAAAATGTGTGTAATTTAAAATATATTGTAAAAAGTAGAAGGTCCCTGTCAAAATGCATATTTAGACTACACTTAGCCAGGTATGTTGTAAACTTACAACATGGCCGTTTTGCTGCCCCAAAGGCCCAGTGTTGTAAAATTACAACAAATATACAACATGCTCTAATTTACAATTGAGGAATGTATTTCACAAAAACTACATATGTACATGTTCTAGACAGTGTAATGATCACCAAAAAAAATATTTAAGACATTTTACTTACTTAAATCTTATAGATGTGGTCCAATGAAACAAAGCGTTGTTGCTCAGCCAAAGTTTCGCAGCTTGTGAAAGTTCGGGACCTGTGGGCCGGACTTATATACAAATGTCCTATCCAATAGTATTGTGGGACTGAACAATAGGACCCAATGACTATGTTAATGTGAAAAAAAACAAGAAAAACAAAACGTTTATACCTTTTTTTAGAAAAAATAAAAATGTTGTAATATTACAACGCTGGGCCTTACAGGGTTAAAGCATCTCAATGAGATGAAACATTAAGTGATTTATTTGGTAAAGAAGCTGATATCACAGCTTTCAAAGGGGTGTATGCTAAGTTTTTTCTTCATTATGATCATCCTCTTTGTTTCCTTGCTCTTGTTTTCCCTTTCTTTTGTCCGCCTCATTCTGTTTACTCCATCTTGGTACAGATGAAATAGGGCTTGTGTGTGTGCCAGGCTATAACTTGGCAGAGGTCACAATTCACTCTGAGTCGATTGGCCGCAGATTTATGCCTCGTCTCTCACCGCCATATAGCGCTGACGGAGGTGGTGGAGCAGCAGCCGCGGTAATCACAGAAAATTGCTGTGTTGGGTGAAACAGATGTGTGAACTCCACTCTGGCAGAGCAGCCAGAAGTGTGTGTGTGAGTGTGAGTATGTGTGTGTGTGTGCGTATGTGTTGGACTGTTTCTGTGCATCAAGTGTGTACTTAGTTAAACAAGAAGCAAACAAAGCCTTACTCGCACTCCAGATTAGGTTAGTTCAAGGCTCATTCAGAAATATCCCACACATAACAGCTGCCAAGTGTGTGAGTGTGGGCTACTGCCCTGGGTGAACTATCTTTCATCTCTGAACATCATTCAATGCCATATGCTGAGTGCTCATCCAATGAATGTCCTCAAACTGGCACACTGCTGAACATAAATCTCTTGAGAGGACGCATTTAACCTTTTTGTCATAACTGCAGTCTGCCAAGAGAACACACACACACACACACAATCACACAAGTGCACACACACAACAGAAATGCAAACCCACACTAACAGAGCAGGAAACAATGATATCTGTTTCAAAGTGGCCACATTCTCCGGAATATGAGCAGAGACTGAATGAGAATGTGACATTTCCAAGGTGTGTGCTGTCGCATGGCAACCATGGCAACTAAACCAAATGGCTGTTAATTCGTCTGAGTCAGTCCACCTCTCTGTCACTTAGCCCCTCCCCTCTACAGCAGACTCACCTAACAGGATGGAAACATATTTTTAACTTTCCAAAGAAGCACCTGTTCCTGGTTGGAAATTACAGGAGTGTGTGTGTGTATGTTTATTTATTCAGGTGTGTTGGTGTTGACACTTATGTTGATGAATGTTTGCTATTCAAGCATGACAGATAAGACAAAACAGTCATCAACAGTGGAGGCTGGAAACGATGTCCCATCTCATCTTAACACTGGATTGTGAAAATGAATCCAGAAGTTATGGTGATGATTTGTTCTTCCTCATTTTCAGCACATTCTCTGAGAGTAGTAGCTAAACAAAGACTTCCTCAAAACAGAAGCTGTACAAATGAGTTAATCTGTCACCTACACAGTTTAACAAAAGCTTTGTAATTGCCCGTTTTCAAAGTCACTGAGGCAGGACTGAAGAAAACCCCAAAGGGGAGTGTTATTTCACAATACAGAGCAAAAAAATTATGTGTAGGACTGCACAGTAATTAAAAGATATCTTTTTTTAAGTGCGATTTGTATTGTTGTAAATACAACTTAGTATCATATAGATTTCTACCTCAGGATTAAGTGTATTTTTTGACCTCAGCATTGACAAGTGGATGAAAAGGTAAGAAGTATGTGGGGTATCAACATACATTGGCAAAGACTTCACAAATGGGCCCATGTGCCATATGTGTTTTTATCTGACACAGTCTAAAGACACTGTAGCACAAATATGTCTGCTGAATGAAAGTTTAAAACTCTTATTTAGCACTTGAAAGGAGCAGAGGTGATAACAGGAATATGGACATTCAGGGCTGTTTTGCAAAGGAAGCTGTTTGCATCATGACAGATTGGTCACAGATTCCCCAGCAGTGTTCGTTTTGGCAGCCATTTTTGATTTAGTCAAAGTCTTGAAATAAAAATATCTACCAATCAATAAACCGATCGATCATTATCTATAATCTAGGCCTGCCAATGTTATATTACCCAGCATCAAGAAAAGATTAAGAGTTCTATCTCATCTTAACCCATGAGGAGTATTGACCTTTGTGGCATATAGTGAGTTACAAAAGGAGGGAAAAACTTCCCTTTAACAGACAGAAACCTTGAGTCATGTAGGGCAGCCCTCCACCTCAACTGTGTTGACTCATGGAGAGAGGGATAGAGATGCAGAAAGAGACAGAGATACTCAGACAAATGGCAATAACATAAATACATAAATACAGATGACTTTTGCATTTATGTTATGCAGTGGTGGGCTATGCCTTTCACACCTAGGCCTTCAGTAGTGCTCCATCTGAATTAATCCCCCTCTCAATAATGACTTTATGGCTACAGAAACCATCTAATTATGTAGAAATAAAGGTCCATCGCATCACAGATAGATAACTCGTGTAGCCAGAATAAAGCCTTTACTGAAGAAACAAACCAAAGGTGCACAAGTGTCCTTCTGTAGCTGCAAGACACAAAAAAACATCAATAACAGCTGGTACAAATACACTATGCATCTCCAGTCCGGCTCTGCTCCGTTACATGTTGACTGTGGATGTCAACTCACACCATCTGCGTGTTCAGTCCAGTACACTACATTAATGAACCTTTCTTCATTCATGTTGGGATATAAAGCCTCAAACCTGTTGACTCCTGGTCTGGCTCCGCTCATTTTGACGGTTTGTTGTTGTAGTCAAGCTAAATGTGATTTGGTTCTGATGTGCTTTGTTTTATTTTGAAATTCACTGTCAGGAAGTCATGTACAGAAACTATCTAAAAACACCCAGTGACTTTCAAAATAAAGCAAACGGTGTCAAAACCTTTAGCTTGACAACAACAACAAACCCAAATAATGAGGACAAGACAGGACGGGATCGAGGGATCTCCTTTGTTTGTGACTCCAGCTGTCTTTTAGTCATTCGGCTTGCCAAACTGAACACGCAGCCAGCATGAGTGGATGTCTGCAGTCAACTCACAACAGATCAGTTTGCCTGCCCCTGGCTAGCACAGTCTCTGACTATCCAATCAAAGGGTGTGAAAATGCTGATGTTACCGTTTGCCTGCTAGATGGCCTTGGTGTCATTAACTCAAAATCTGACTGGTTTGCAGAAGTGATTGTGAAGGCCTCCAGGATTTCTTTGACCCTAGCAACAAATGATGGCAGGAACGTGATTGGACAAATTCTTTTAGATGAAAATACACATTTGGAAGCAGTGCAGCCATGGGAAAAAGCTATGACGGGTGGCAAACAGACCATGGAATGATTTAAAAAGTATACATGGAAAATAAAACTAACATAAGTCTGCTATTCAGATAGTTTTTAGGCCAGTAGAAGAGGCCTTGCAGGCCCTGCTGATAGTGTAGCTTCGTCACGTACACATGCATCAAGAAAAAAAAAACATCTGATTATATTAAATCAGACATGCAGGGCAGTGAGAATTTGTACACACTGAACACATAAATGACAAAAGTAACACTGCACCCTGCCTGTCACAGAAATAACTATCTTGTGTTTTGAAGGAGTGGACCTACAGTTAAATACCAATGAAAATTATGCTAACGTTAACTGCTAATTTTGAATAATACCTGACACACCAGTTATAAATGTAGCTCTGATGTAGGTTGGGAAAATGCTGAAATAAACACACTGTGCTGCATTCAGTTAGTAATGTTGCCATGGTCACTACAGTTATCACCATCACTGTCATCACTGTCAGCACCTTCCTTTTTATTTGTGTTGTTAAGTCTCTCATACTCCATCTGTGAAAGTGTTTGTACATTATGTGTGTGTCTGTATGCGGGGGTGTGTGTATTAAAAACAGCAGCTCAGTGGAGGTGAAGGAGAGAACGGACAGAGACATAAAAAGCCAGCCAAATGGACTTTGAAATAAACATGACAGAGTTATGACTGCAGGAGTTTACATAGCAGGTTGTGTTTTACAAATACAGCATTGTGCACAAATGGGGGAATAAACTTATCATGCTTGATTCCACACAGATCACAGCTGATTTTATCCTCAAGTAGGAAAAGTATGCAATATTTCTCTACTGCATCATGCACAATTTACTATCTTGAACAAGATAAGATATGTTTGGGCACTTGTTTGGGCACTTGTTTGGGCTCCTATTTTGGCGAGACTCCACAAGGAAATGTTGGAAGAATTGGTCTTTTTGTGGATGGGTTTCTATTCTGCTATCACCTCGATTACCACGAAAGACTTGATAAAGAACCAATAAAAGCATGTTTAAAAGTTCTGAAAAGTTTCACTACTGTCTTTTTATTTCAAGATGCCTAACTCTGAAAACAACAAAGGCATCAAAATAAGTTCAAAGGAATCCCTGAGTCATCAAGTGACAGAGCAGCCAGAATGAAAAAAAAGTGAAGAACATCACGTCTAAACATATTTGACTTTGTGTTTTTACTGCTGCCAAACTGACACTTTGTCTTTCTGACATTAAAATATGGATGAAATAAACTACTGGATCAGACTGATTAAAGAACTCATCACTAAATTGAAAAGTCAAACCTCAGAATTAATGACAGTGTCCTTCTATCACCCTTCCCTTCACTCTGACTCATTCAAACAACCCGACAAAAGCAAAAGATATCACTGTGTACAACAGGTCGGTATAAAGCCTTTGTCACAAATCCAGTCCAAAGTCCTTCAGTTTGATTTATGACTTTAAAAAAAAGGAGTCATAAAGCTCATAAACAATTTATTATAACAACTGACTGTCCAACATTTATCAGACACAAGGTTAGGTATTTGACAAGATCGAATCATCAGACCAGTCACATCTTGGATGGATAAAATCTGTTACCAAACCACCTGAATGATTTCAGTCTGTTTCGAGTTATAAGATTTCATGCAATGATTATTAAGTAATAGAAGCTCTTAGTTTGGATAAAGCCATATGCTACCAACACAGGTCTCGGACTGAGTTCTTAACAAATGAAAGCACTGAAGATTGATTGTGGCTACTATTTAGATAGAATAAAAAAATAAAAAATAAAAAAAGGGGGGGGGGGGGGGGGGGGGTTAATCAGTTCTTACATAAAGAGTTACTATGCTGTACATTTGAGTACCTGAACACATTTTAGATTATGATTCTGCCCCACTGCTGAAAATACACTTCACCCATGTACCCAATGACAGTGTACTCTTGGCTGCTCAGTGTGGGATTTTAATAGCATCACTGTGTTGCAGAATGTGTAAACAAATGATGTAATCACAACATCTACACACACTTGGATGAATACAGACACACAGCACTGCTTAGTCCTGCCAGGTCCAGTGCTTTACAACAATGATGCTTCACCTCTTCCTCTAGTGCCGGCTCAGCAGGGAAATGACTTTGCCCCACCAATACATCCCCTGTGACACTTACATCACTGATGAGTTTTTGGCTGTCCCCTCTTGAATAGGAGATGTTATGGAAGCTTTATCCTGACATGTTTGGACTTATGGAGGAAAAGTTCATCAAATAGCTATGGTTCAAGTAAGTAAATCAGTTTTAAGCCACTATAATGAGTCCGTACATTATTTTGGCAAAATGTATCCAAAAATGAAAATCTTCAACCTCAAAATTAAAGTTGGTCTATTGAAGTGTTAAACAGGTTCCTGACCTGAAAAAATTGAACAATAACAACTACACCAGGGCACCTTGCAGCTTAAGTATCTGCCTACATACAAAGGCTATTGTCACTGTCACAGCAGTTGCTGGTTCGACACCTGGCCATGGCCTTTTGCTGCATCTCTTCAGCCAGATACACTGTCTATATTTTGTGTTGTCCTTTACATGTCTGTTAAATAAAGGCAAAAATAATCCCCCAAATTACTTTAAATAAGAACAAAACTGCACTAAAGTGACAAAGTGTGTTTGAAAGAGCACTGCAGGCACACTGAGAGAAGTTCTGCTGTGCTCCTGAAGAATCTGAGGAATGCTTTTACTCTACAGGCCATCCAGCTGACCCTCCAACAAATACACAGATTACATTTGGACACAGCGTTGTAGCGTATTAAAATTGGTCTGCGGAACAGATGTGCAATATGAACGAGCGTAAGCGTGAGAAAAAAAAATAACAAGCGACATTGCTTTCAACAGAAACAAACACGTTTGTGTTGGCACTGAGGAAAAGAGCCAGAGCCTTTCTTTATGCCCTAATAGAGTTTTGTGCTGGCTGTGGTTGGTATCAATTTGACTTATTATGTGTGCAGTAGGACTGCAGAGAGACAGAGCAGACATCCCCATAGGTAAACAAAACACAGACCCACAGACACAGAAGCATCGTCATTTAAAATCCTTGCCTTCTGACAGGGTCACAGAAAACAATGACGAATTGATGCCAAAGAGCCTCTCTCGGTGGCGTCAGAGGAAAATCACTTTCAGTTGTTGTTAGCTTGTACCACAGGCACACACTTTCCACTCATGCAGACTTGAAAAGTGCTCCTCTGTCTCCTTCCAGTGAGGAGAGGCTCTCCTTATTGATCGTTTTTGTCTTGAAGACATCCCCTCTTTTTCCACATATTACAGCGGGCGGTTAACGTAAAATACAGGAGCAGTAGCCCTCTTATAAATGATATGCATGTATCTGCATAGAGTGTGTGACTGCAGAGGTAAAGTCTTGGTCAGCACTGCTGTCTGGGCTTGAGTATAGCGCTGCAGTGAAATACCTTCATCTTAGCAAACATAAAATCAATGGTGGCTATTAATTGGTCTACCTCTGACTGCCTCATACAGCCATGCACACAAATAAAGCAGCAGCCCATTGCACTTCTCGCGCTGCTTCAACTGGGATTTGATTTGAAATGGGTGGTGGGCAAGCACTCTTGAGTTGAAAGAAAAGAGAGGGGGGGGCGGGCAAACAACTGAACCAAACAGAAGCTGTCTGAACACCATGAACACAATGAACACACGTCATGTTTAAACTGTGAAGAAGTCAAATCCTTTCGAACATAACTACTGTAATTTTGATACCACCTTGTATCCAAAATTTCACAACCTTCTTTTTTTTTTCTTATTCTCGGTTTTTATGACAGACTTTGCCATAACAGGGCAGGAAAAACACTGGAGAGGAGATACAACACAATGCACCATGGACTATTCTCACAGGTGTCAAGTTCAGCACTGCAGGTGCAGCAGTTCAGATTTCTGTCTCTTTCTGCCCTGCTCTCACCAGTTCTAGTCAAAATGGACATACAACTGACTTTCTGATGTGAACTCAAGTGTGTGTGTGTGTGTGTGTGTGTGTGTGTGTGTGTGTGTGTGTGTGTGTGTGTGTGTGTGTGTGTGTGTGTGTGTGTGTGTGTGTGGGGATTTAGGTTCTCTCACAGGAAATCACGCTTGATGACTTTTCTCATGTATGAGAAAGAAACTGTCTTTTTATCTGTGAAAGAAAGAGTTTTGATGAATAGGAACCAAGCATCTTACATGATCATTAAGAAAGCTTGGTGATAAATGATTGACCCTGTACTAAACAATACTGACAACAAGACGCGCACAGAAATATGGACTTGAAACAAAATGAAGCTTAGCGCAAGTTCAATCAGGAGGACATCCTACTGCTCTCACTCTTATGGTCCCTTCTCTCACTCTTTCCCACTTCTCTTTCATCAGTTGATCAAGGGGCGTGTCAGTTCTCTATCCATCCAATCATATATTCTCATCATCACTCATAAACCAATCATCATATAGCTGTCAAAATTTAAATACTGTCTTTCAGGCTCATGTCACAACCCTCCTCCTCCCCAGGCACCTCCAGTCTTCATTGCTTCAGTTCTCAGTTCTTCAGCTTCACAGTCCTCTTCAAGTCATCCAGATACAGCCTACCCAAGACCATCTACCACCACCAGTGTCTTGACTCCTTCGGGGAATATTCATATTTTTCATGTCACTGTACCCCCTTTTATGGTTGATGGGGTCTAACTGCCAAATCTGTAATTAAAGTTAAATTTGTTAAATTTGTTTCATGAAATCTTTTTACAATTTTAACTGGTGTACAAGTCTCTCCTTGAGTGAAATCAGGATGTGACCGTGAAGCTTATTGCTGTTCTGTAAAACTTAAGCTCTATCTGTCACCTATCTATCATCGGCTCATAAAAATCTACTTGAGAACTCGCGGGTGTGTTTGAGCAGGAAACAGCAATGCGACACAACCCTCGTCTTAAAGCATTTCTGATGCCAAATGGAAATCTTCTTTTTAATCTTCTGGGTCTGTCTGTTCGCCGAGGCAATTTCCAAGTGCTTAATCACTTCCCATACTGCCTCTTATCCTGCTTTAATAATCCAAGGTGCACTGAGATAATTTTTTCAACTCGGGTGCCGAACATGTCGCCCACAGAATTCTAATCTGGTTGTCATGGCGACGGTGGGATGGATTGATGGTGCAATGACAGTGAGAAGTGATAAAGTTGGATAGCTTGAAGCAACTGTCTGAGAACCGTTTAGACAAACAATCCTTCTGCTGTGGTAATAAAGCTGCTCCTCAGGCTTGGAGCACTTTAATAGGCTCTAAAAACCACAATTCAGAGACTATAGGTATCTCTTCATGAACAGTTCATACAATACTATCACTTGTACTGCCGAATTGGACAAAAAGGCCGGCATAAAAACACTTCAACCTCTCAACACCTCTTAGATTTATGTCAACCCAAGTTAGGCACAAAGGGACTTAATTTTGCTTCAACAACAACAAACATAAAACTTTGGTTCATTTACCATTTCCAATTACCATTTACCCCAGAGTGGAAAGCTTGGTGAACATTAGCGCTCTTTTTACTGAAATAAAGTGTCCCATTTCTCTCCATCCTGACAAGGATGTTCTGAGCAAAATTTGACAATGAGGAAAAACACAGGCCCTCTCTTTCACTTCAGCGAAATTATTCAGAACTTTCAGGAAATACAGGTGGGAGGGGAACACTTATAAGCTGAGCTGTAGTGGCCAATCAGATCAGCGCAAGCATACAGTCTATGAGGAATAACAATCAAAGCAATATTCAACAAAGTGACCATACTGAAAGTGAATTTATTGTTGAGTAAAAACTGATTTGAATGTGAAATACGTTAAAAGTTGGGATTACAAAGAGTTTCTGGTTTTCTTTATAACTGCAACCTTCAAGGAAGTTTAAGGAAGAAATGTTTGAGCTGCTTTGCAAGAACTCACCTTGTTCTGGTCGGTCCAATACAGGAAGTACCCTTTGGGGTCGACTGTAAGGGTCACTGGGGTCACAGTAGTCGAGTCCTGGAGGAAAAAAACAAAACAAAACAGAAAAAGACATCTGGAGTCAATGTGTGTGTCTGATTACATCTGTATTTCCCTGTCTGGGTTTGTGTTTTTAAATGAGCAGATGTTTTTGTAACTAATTAATTTATTTCCCAGGATCAAAGCTGAACTTGTCAAACACATGCAGAATACAGAACCAGAAATGACATAAAAAGTGCTGCTTATGTTGTTAGCAAGCACACAATCCTTTCCTTCTAGGGAACTCTCCTCTACCATGAGCTGGCATCACCACAAATGACCAAGCAGCCTGGTGTGTGTGTGCGTGTGTGTGTGTGTGTGTGTGTGTGTGTTTGTGTTTGAAGGTTGTTTCAGCTGATGATTCCATTTCCCCCCTCTTGTAACAAGCAAATGCTTTCTCACAGCTTCTGCATGCAAACTGCTCCAAGCTCTTACATACACACACACACATACACATGACACATGGTCCAACCCTGAGGCATACATGGCATCGGCAGATATTATTGGCTGTGTCTATAAAAAGAAGAGCCCCTGCTTTGTGTTCACAGAGGCTGTGGTTGAGCTCAACAGTAGCATATTGTCCTCCTCTGCAGCCGTGGCTGTGAGATCACAGAGATGGAAGCTGCACAGAGCAAGAAAATCTTCAAAGTGTCTTCATGCAGCTTCTAATGATGCCCTTATCACAGCACGGGGAGACAGAGCTAATAGCCAGCATCTGCTACATGCCTGTCATAGCCGGGTGCAACCCTATGTGACTTGCGGGGTAGGATATCATGAAAGGGTCAAGCTAAAGACAGTGCAGGAGTCTGTTTCAGGTACAGACAACCTTTGGCACTCAGGAGTCATTTCAAGCTATCTAAATAATCCGGAACACCTGTGACATGACAGGCACATACCAAATCCAACTCTTTTAGGACTCTCTGAGAAACTCAGAGATACAGAAAGTAGAAGATAACTATCTTTAATCTTCCCTGGCCACTATGGCAACTGACCATTGCCATGACATCAAAATATTACTGAGACTCCAGACGGATTGTTTTGGTTCTGATCACAGGAGTCAACAATCTCTGCAGGCTTGATTGAATAATACAAATACAAACACCTTTTATGCTAGTGACGCATGCAGCACATTAAAACACACTCTGTTTATCCATGCTTCGGACACAAAAAAAAATCTTCATGGTTGAATTTCTTAGATACATAAGATAAAATATGTAATACAATTTATGTTATCAAATTACTATCCTTTCAAGAAATAATTGATTAATCTCAGAAACTTTAAAATATTTTCAGCAAGATCCACACATTAATTAGTTAATTCTTCAATTTTGCAGGACAAAAAACTGTATCAGAGTGTAAAATGTAGCGAGTGCTGGGCGATGTCACAGGAAGTGAAAAAGACTGCTTAAAAGCAGTGTGGGTTCTGCCTAATGATGTGAGTGCAGTCACTTTAACCAGCTTCTTTCCTAATGTCTCTTACTCTCCACGGCCACCGCTACGAACACATTAAGCCATTATGGACTCCTTTTCTCAAGGGTCTGCACATTTAGGAAAAACACGAGTGCTTAAAACAACGTGGAATGGGGTTGTGAGTGATTTGTGGAGATTACTACCTTCTGTAGTGGTACTGCTCGTGCCTTCCATTGTCATTTGACTGTTGTGTGAATTTGTCGTTAATGGGAAGGCGGCTGCAGCAGCTTTGCTCTGAATTAAAGCGAGATTAGTGACTGACTTGTGAAAGTACGAGCACCCTGAGGGTACCAATCCCAGGCAGGAGACATTAACATCTTTTCAGAGAAGAGTTTGTACCATTAGCCATCACCTGAGGGGCTGTGTTAGAAAAGGGATTTAAGCTCAGCATATTTCTGTTTTGTATGCTAATGACACATTCTACTACGTTTAAGGGATTTTTAGGCTCCCCGTGGAGGCTGATAATATCTTTTTCAATACACAGTAGACCAAAGTCGGCTGATACAAGCTTACGAATATCTCTGTTTACACAGATCCTGAATCATCTTTCACATATTCCACATCTATGCCAGCTGCTGTCTCTGATCTGTAAGTCGAAGGATCCTTTTGCTTGGAGCTTTGGATTCCTGCCGATCCTTCACAGAAGCAGCGTTATGACATCCAATGGTGCTGAATTGAACGTGGTGATTAAACCAATGTCTGAGGTTAGAACCAGGTATTCAATATTCCAACACAGTGAGAATAAGTGTTTCGTGTGAGGGGCACTGGGGAGGTGAGGGACTTGCACAATGTAACATGCATTTCAAAAGGTTTTATGAATGCTCTTCTGTTTATTTTCAACTGTCAACAACCGAGCCTTTATAGTGCTGAGGTCTGCAGCTCTTTGACACTTCATTCTGATTCTGAGACCTCCTGGCTGTTGTTCAAAGAGTGCTGCAGCCATCCAAACAGCCAACACAACCTGACATGTTTATAACACCACTTATGTGAAGAAGTGATATGAAATCTGAGAGTTTCACTTAAACTTATCACATTTAAGTAATGGCACTGCATGTACAGTTTCTACTTGAGAGAGTTCAAAGCAGAGCCTGACATCAGAAGCGGCGATAAGAAGCAAAAGATTTGATTCAGTCTTTTTTTTTTCACTGGCAATCTATTACAATTTCTTAGTCAGCCTCTTTGTTCCACTGTGATTCTTTCCAAAATGATACTGAGAGGAAAGAGGAAGGAAGGAGTTCATGGGAATTAAAACAGAGAACATATCTGTGCGTACCTCAGCGTCAGAGGGTGTGTGTCTGTGTGTGTGTTTTTCCAGGAAAGGCCTGGCGAGCATGTAGCTCTGGAGATAGGCCCACATGTACAAACTACAGTCCACAAACAAGGCTGTATGGAGAAACAGAGTCACACCTCACACACACGCACGCACAAACACACACCCCCCTCTCTCACATCTTACCAACAAGAGGGCTGAAGGGGTGGGTACTCAATCTCATTAGTATTAAATAGGTAAGGAAATGCTTAAGCTTCCTTATTTAAGCAGAGGATTGATGATTGACAGAGTTGTAGGTTTGTAAGTGTGCATAATTTCCTTTCTGCCATCTGTACAGACCAGATTTACTCTAACAGTCATCCATCTGATGCCATCTGCCTTGCTTGAATCACCTGAGCACTGTGAATGTGATGATTTCACTGTTTTTTTGTGAAGATGAGTTATTTTCTCACGCTATCACTTGGATAATATCACTTGATCAATAACAGTGGACAGATCTATCAAACCAGTGACTGTGTGGAAATGAAAACTATTGGTCACGCACAAACTAATGCTTGAGATGATTAAGAAATGGTGGCATCATGTAGCTTATCTCACAGAGCTCTAGCTTTATAACAATACTTCCAGCGCTGTCAATCTAAAACCCACTGCTTTCAACTAATGACAGCAGGTGCTGCTGAGAATGATTGCCTTCTTTATCCAGTGAATGTGATGTTTGGCTGGAGCTCTTGTTTGTACTAAATGTTATCTTTAATGAGATTTAATTTCCAGTCTTCTCTCAATGCAATAAAAGCCATTGTGAACACAGCACCAGGTGTCTACAATGAGCAAACCATTTACCAGAATGACAGCATTCGTGGAAGTGCTTACTCACAAATACCAACAGAATAAAGAAGCATCAGTGCATAAAGAAAACACAGGAATGCACTGGGTTATTCAAATGAGACAGGCTGTGAGAAGGTGTCAAACAAATACCAGAGAAAATCCCATCATGGATAGATGAGAGCTGTGACAGTTCAAGCAGACTAGATGAAAATGTCCGCTTAATAAAACGAGGTCACTCAGTTAAAAAGTCAGCCTGAGAGAGACTGTTTATCCTCTGCATGGGATCAATAGAAGATGTGCAGATTTGTCGTTATGTGACAGGTGCAGCAGTGCACAACGCACGAAGGCTACCACAGTCATGTTTTCTCCGCTCATCAGCAGTATGCAATCAATCTTAATCAAGGTCATTACACTCTAGCTGCACTGCTTATGTTACAAACAAATGAATCCAAAACTAAAACAAACACGATCGTTTTTCAACTGTTGCCTTGCTGTTACACGCTTAGCCCCGATACGCTAATTAATTGTTAATTGATAAAAGCGTTTCCAAGGGAAGGGGGAGGGACGGGCTTCATCAAAATGTTTAGTCTGATTTAATGAGCGGCGCACACATTCCCACACATGAAGCGCCGTTGCACGCGCGTGCACCAAAAAGCACGCGCACACGCTCGTACTATAAAATTGGGAACGTAAACAACTCGCATGTCTGCAGACACTACGGCTCCTGAATTGCTTTACATCATGAACCAGCAGTCACTGTGACAGCAGTCTTCACTGACACTTAAATCTATTGGCCACGGATGTAGCCACCATACATATATGGTCCATTACAATGAGGGGGGCATGCGTGCAAATAAAGCGTGCAGAAACCGTACATCAGGGAAAAAGACAACGATCACTGTCAGACCTTCTCGTCAATACTTACATCATCCCATTTCATAAATTTGTTGCCCTTTCTCAGGCTCTCGGGGACGGACACTGGCTTGAGCTGCAGCGCATGAACTCCAGGCTGTGCCCCTGCCATTGACTCATCTACTCTTCTCGACGCACGGAACGGCTAGAAAAATGACTCACTTTACTCTCTTGTACTCTTATATCTCTTCTCTTCCTGTTGTAATCTGCGTAAAAGCCGGCAGACGGAAGCCCACTACTGCTGCCAGTCTGTCATACCCGCATTGACGGCGGCGGTGGCGCGTCTCAGGCTTTGGAGAGGCTGTGGAGGCGGACGCAGGCGCAGCGAACCGGGGCCAATAACTGACTGACGGACTGACTGAGCGACATGCAGCTGAGGCGAAGACACGAGGATGAGAGAGAGAGAGAGAGAGAGAGAGAGAGAGAGAGAGAGAGAGAGAGAGAGAAGATCTGAATGAGTTGCAGTCTGATTTTAAATTGTACGAGTCAATGCAGGGACGGGGTCGGTGCTTGAAGTGATCCAGCGCCTCCGTGCGTCCGAGGCAGTGGTGGTATTTGTTTTTTGTCCCAAGCCGTCAGCAGATGAGAAGCAAAGGGTGCTGGAGTGACCAAACACAGCAGGTGCACGACACTGTGTGCTTATTATTATTATTATTATTATTATTATTATTATTATTATTATTATTATTATTATGTGGTTGAGTGTTTCAAAAATACCTCATACCACCCTCATAAATTTTGGCAATTGCTTGAGAATATATTTTTGGTTAATCCTTGGATGCATAGGACCATTTGCCTGAAATCCCATTTAATGAGATTTTGTTTATTATTTTTGTTCAGATTTTCAAAAATACTTGTAATTATTCTACACCAGAACAATACTGAAGGAACTGTAACAATTTTTTTTCTTGAGGTTTTTTGAACAGAAATTTTAAATGTGGTCAAAAAACCTTCTAGGCTTCTTGTACCACCAACACTGGTTATTTTCTGTAAGTTCCAAAAACTGACTGCTGTCCTCCGTGCAGTTCAGTCTGTATCTGTGGTCAGTCACTGATTCGCGCTGACCATCAGACACATCAAAGAAGTTCAAAACTGTAATGTTGTTTGATAGGTACTTTTCATGTCACTTATAGCAGTGCTTTGTTTAGGTTTGCTCTTTGGTTATAGATTAATAGTGACAGTTTGGGGACCAGGCCCTGAATACAGTCAGGGCTGGGTGACAGCTCAGAGAAGTGAGAGAAGGATACAAACTGTGTATAAGAAAGAGAGGAAAAAAGACTTCATCTTGAAAGAAAGTATTTTCTTATGAGTCACAGATACAGAGTGGTAGCACTTATCCAAGCAAGAGCACAGCAACACTGTGATAAACTAATGTTTTATACTGCAAATGAGTCATTGTTATCTTGCCTGTCTCAGACTTTGGTATCTGTCATCCATCTTTCTATCAGCCCTGAGGTTTCAGCCAGCTCCGCAATCAGCCACAGCCCTCATATTTGGAAGACAAAAAGTCCACAGTCAGAACATAATTGGATTGTCAGCATAAAAAGCACTCAGATTTTCTATTACCTTCATCCGTGGACTCTCCAAGATTTTCATATGAATCTCTTCTTGTCCTTTGGCTGAGTCAAATGAAACCTGAATGCTGTAGACAATGCAATCAGTGCAGTGTCAGGAAAATTTGAGGCACTGCAAGGAATTAGGAGGGAATTTATAAAACAATCAGGTTGTTTCTCGGTCTGGAATCCAAAAATAACACACAAAGATGTAGCCTGGTAGGTAGAGGTGCTCAGGCTCATTCTTTTGTAAACACTCCTTGGACTCAGGAAGCAGTAGAACTGAATAAATTTGCTCAACAGCGCCTGATACTTGAACTGACTGTCTAGCAGAGAGCTACAATTACCTGCTGAAGAGCCCAGGTGCAATGATAACCTGCAGGCAAAACCTTCAGACATTCATTAGCATATTATAGTGTGAGATACTTTGTTTGGAAAGTACGAATAAGCAAACAACGTTGAAGTTTTCTAAATTTCTCAATTTGATAGAAGAACCTTTTCAATTAAAGCTGTAGCCACCTCCAGGTCCTGCCCGTTTCACTGAAGGCAAAAGTAATAAAAAAAAAAAAACAAAACAAAACAAAAGCCCCAAAAACGTATCAGTTGGTTCTTACATCAAAGTTGTTTTTAATTTTAATTTTTATTTTAAATTTCCTCATTGAGACACCATGTTTATCATACTGGACAGTTGGATAGACAGACAGATGGACAACAGAATAACATACTGCCTCTGGCCACAGCTGTTGCTGGCACAGGACATCTGTGGTCATTGACATAACAGGGACTCTTTAGCCTTCATCTCCCTAAAGAAATAGCTCTGCCTTTAGTGGTCTAATTGACAGATGTGGTAGCCTGTCCAGTTATTATTGGATTCTCATGAAAGGAATGGCTCCAGTATGCTGGCATTGGACCATTGTTTTCCAGTTGGTTGTTTTCTGCTTTAAAGACAACAGTGCAATCACTTGTAGTTTTATATGAAGCCACACAACTTTCCAGACATTTCAATGTAGAAAGTGGTTCAGTTTAGGAGTAGTGCATTTTTAAAGACAAATTAGAAACATGAGAATTTACTCTTGTCAAATCAAAAGCAAACAAAATTGGCCTCTGAAGAAAAGTCTGAAAGTGTAAACGCCATCCTTTTGGGGTTATTATATCACTCAGATTAGTACCAGTTCATCTGTTTCTGGTGAGTTTCAGTTTCACTGTAGGCTACCATGAGACTCCTCTATGACTCAAAGAAAAGTACAAGTGCAACTTTTTTGTTTCAAAAGGGAAGAAAACTTTTGCTTAGTTTTTGAACGGAGGTTGGTTGAATCATTTCTGAAGTATTTCAGGGAGAAGGGAAAACCAAACACTGGTTGGCCTTGGACAATGCATCAAGCTCATTTGGCCTTCCAAGTTGAAATTTTTTTGTCTAGAGTAGACCGTTTGTTGCACTAATATGCATACACCATACACCCAAGCCTGCTGATATGTGATTGGTCAATACCAAATGGAAACTCAAACATTTCCCATAATAAAATCCAGACCTTTGAGTACAAGTGTTACATCATTTATGTCTGTGAATAGAACAGCTTCAACAATAGTGGTACTTGCTTGTCCCAATTTTGACATCTGAGGAGAGAACATTGTCCAAGCTAAAACTGTGGGCCTCATATTTAAAGGTTTATGATGACAGCTATCTTGGAAACTTGGCTGGTCAGACTCACAACTTTCATTGTATTCAAGACAGGCCCCAGGGTTCTGCACCATTCAAGAAGTGTTTAAGGTCAAAAGTGTTGTCACATTAATATCCAACAGGCTGTACTGACCTTCCTGTTGACTCTTAAGGTTACAGAATCCACCCTATATATAGTACATGCACACACACACATTTCCCCTCCACAGGATTTTGCACTGGTACTGCTGAGGGGCAGAGATGTGTGATTTGCTTTATATGTAGTGACAGGAGAGAATGAACAGCAGTGTGGCAGGGTGTCAGAGTTTCTACACGCACATGATGAGGAACAGGTGTTCTCAAATGACTGCCTGCTGGAGCTTTCATTATCAATATTAGCTCAAGATCTCTCCAAAGCTTCACATTCAGCATACCAAAAACTGTGCAAAATTCTAGTCTACAGCTTTATGCAGACCTTTCTGCTTTTACAACTTAAGTGCTAACTGTATTTATATAATTATTATTATTATTATTATTACTATGAATAATAAAGCTTTAGCTATTGTGATGTCTTGATGTTTGAAGAGTACAACCCTTATTGACCAAACATCTACTATGAAGTAGCCATAAATGTCAAAGTTTTAAATAACTTGCACTCTGTGGTTAATATAAGAAGAAAATATGAGATTAATGTCTTCAAAATTCAGGCTGCTACAGTAGTTTCCTGCACAGGGCAATGCTATGCTGTTTTTGCTAATTAGCAGGCTTGGTTTGACAGGATGCAAAAACATGTCTCTTGTTGCCTTACCTTTTAGAAGTGACAAGACAAAAGCACTGAGGAATACTCTGTATGGATGTATGAACAAGGCCTCTGGGTATGTAAATGGGTCTGTTTGATATGGTGCCTGCATTGTCCCCTCTCTGAACCTTGACATGATTTCACAGTAAAAAGGCAGAGCATTAGCAGCATCTTCTGGCTCTCTCATGCCAGTGCACCCAGTGAGGGTCTGTGTTTTCACCCTAGTAACAGACTTTAGTGACTCTAAAAGAACTTTAGTGATTTCTGTAGCACTGAAAATACTTCCTTCATTTAACACTTAATGAGATGCATCTTCAAAATTTTGAAAACATACTTTATATGTCATATATTACCAGACTTGGGACATCTGAAAAGCATGCCACTTGAGAAAAATGGAAAAAAAAAAAAAAACAAAACAAAAAAAAAAAAAAAACGTGCCAACTCACTCACTCACTCACTCACTCACTCACTCACTCACTCACTCACTCACTCACTCACTCACTCACTCACTCACTCACTCACTCACTCACTCACTCACTAACTCACATTATCAAGTGGTTGCTCCTCTGGTATAAATATCTGTCTGACTCTCAGACTAGCATCAGCTTCTCCTAATTGCAATATGATCAAAGCTCAGCATCCTTCCTTTTGATGCATATTTGATAGTCTTCAGCAGTTATATAAAAGTGCAATCATGTTTTATGTTTTTTTTTCTTTGATGTCTTATTTATAACTCTCAATCAGGCAAGTTCTTAATTTTTGGACTAATAAGCCAAAAATCTTCATGCTGCCAAAAGGGATATTTAAAGGGAATGGCTGGCTTCTGTCATGAACCTCATAATCCAATCTGATTTGATTCTTATAGTCATGATTCAAATAGTCTCCTCTATCTGTCGGTCTAATTTCTAATCCTAATGTCCCATTAAATTTATTAACCATAGATCTCTTTGGGAGTCTCTGAGTTGTCTGTTAGGTTCCTTCAGATTGTTGCTTTGGACAGCCTGCTGCCATGGACCTGCCAGACTCCAGCTGCGGCTTTTTACAGTTTCTCAATGATCATCACTACAACACAGAAATATGGACCCCCCCACCCCCACCCCGCCCCTCTCTTTCTCTAATCCCAACACAGTCAAGGCAGGTGTCTGTCTAACATGAGTCTGGTTCTGTCCGAGGTTTCTGCCTGTTAAAGGGAAGTTTTTTCTTGCCATTGTAACTTGCTAAATATTGCAAAGGTCTGTACTCATGGTGGGTTAAGATGAGATAAGACTTCTTATCTTGTCTTGATGTTGGGTCTCTGTTAATAAAATTTATTATGATTTACAGGTCTAGACCTGTTAACACTTTGGAAAGCATCTTGAGATAACGTTTGTTATGAATTGGTGCCATATAAATAAAGATTGATTGATATTGACTGAGCTCCATGTTGATCAATATGCTGCACAATGAAAACAAACAAACAAAAGAAGAAGAATTATTAATGTTATTTTAATTAATTTGAATTGAGATTGAGTATAGTGCAGTGGATTGATTTTCTTTTCTCTGATGAAAAAATTGAAATAAAGGATACATATGAATCCAGGATCTGTCTTTTATAGCCACCAAAAATCTCTGATTATGCCAGTTATCAATATTTTTCTTAGCCAAATGTTGCCCTACTCCACTTGAACCTTTGCTGCATTAGTACACATTGCTGACTTCTGAGGTTCACTTTGGAACAAATACCTCAAGTAAGTATCAACTTCTGTTAAAATATGTCAACCAATCTCATTTGAACTCCTAACTTTGAGGGGATAAAGTTGTGTGTGACAATGATTTATCAGATATACTGTTAATGTGTCAGAAGCTGAACATGACATGTTCAGTAACAAACATTAAGGTTGCTATTAAAAGGCCCGTAAAGTGTGTAATGTGTGCACCATATATTCTCTGACCCTGGAAACTGTAAATTCACACTTGTGTGGTTATGATTTCATTATAATTGAAAGGCTTCATTGGTCAAAACTTAATTGTTTCCTGTGTGCTCTCTGGTGTGGTTTAAGAGACTCAACATTAGTAAGGCCACCTGTGAATTTCCTTCTGACAAAAAACTGAGCGGAATGTGTCTTTACATCCTGTGTGTGCGAGTATGTCGGCAAAATCAGCTCTCTGTATGTTCACTTCACCAACTACAGGGACGGGGATCAGACCCTTTGTAGCCAAGCGGTGTCAACTGTTCTCTTATCCACCTGTGCAAGGGAAAACAGTCAGTAATTCATGGGCTTCCCCGCTAATTATGTGAATATAGTCTATTTACTTCTGTATTATAAAACATCAGCCTTGGGATTCTAAATGGGTTCAGTTCAAAGGGTTCCTCTACCACTCATACTTATAAAATAGTGAGTAAGTACTGGCAGGCCTAAACTACTACTTAGTGAATACGAGCTCTTCAAAGACTCCAGGGATGTGGTTTCTTGCCTATAAAAAGACCAAAGCCATGCTGGGACTTTCAAGGCTTCTAATGAATCGACTCAGTGCCTTGAGTTCACCAACAGGGAGTGCTGTGGCACAACTTTACATTCCCCTGGTGGCTCTCCTCTGCTTACGATTAAGAATAATCCTTCTCTCAAGGTTCAGGAACTTCATTGTCCATTCAATCCAAATTCCTGGTAACTAACATAACACGGAACATGTGCAGTGAAAAACGATATGTTAAAAACTTAACAGCTTGCAGAGGGGGCCCAGGGCCTGTGGTTCAGGTCAAATTATGAGTTTAAAGCAAAACGCTGGAACTCTTTTGCTTCCCAGCCTGACTCCACTGACACAAAAATGTGTTTTCTTTTTTTTTTTTTTTTTCACATTATTCACACCTGGAGAGTTGCAACGACCTTGTGGGCGAGACAAGAGAGGCTTTAATATGTCTCATTCCTTGCTGTGTTTCTGTGTGTAACCAAACACCTCTTCTACAGCTATTGTCTTATCTGAGATTGAAGAGAAGAAGAAGAAAAAAAACTGGCAGGTGTTCTTCCCCTCAGGCTACAGACTCCAGAAATGAGCAAAATAGAGGGTGGGAGTCAGAATGAAAGGGAACACGCATGCATGCATGTATACAAAAATGTACACACAAATGCAAAAGTATATACTTTGACACACATGTCTTACTGTGTTGCAAGATCACACAGCTAGTGCTGTTACATGCAGTGTAAACATGTCTGAGGGTGTGTATTAAATACTCATTACAGAGGACTGGGTAAGCTCTGAGAGAGACTGGGAGAGAAAACAAACAAACCCCACAGGGTGGCTGAGAGGGGTGGTGAGGGGCCAAGGGAGGCCTCTCCCAGTGTAATTCAAGTTCAATAACTGACCCTTAGCCCCCCTCTAACTCAGGTTACACAGTTCTGGTGAGACAGATTATGGGTGCAGTTACCTCACAGCTGTGGATACTATACACCTCTACAGAAGCTTCACAGAGAGAGAGAGAGAGGGGGGGGGGGGTACCAAAAACAGAAAAAAGGTCAGTTGGTAAAGTCAACAATTAACCAAGTATTCTTGAATATCAAATGACAACATGGATGACAGGTTCCCGATGCGTGCACCTTTCTGTATGATGTAAAGAAACTGGGACCACACAGAGCCCTTTCACAGCCAGGAAGACATCATTCACCTGCAGAGCCGCAGCTGGCCCAGTTTCACTCTGTCAGAAAGAGCTCATTACCTGCATGTCAGAGTGATCAGAGACGGGAAACACTGCCACTTCAAACCACTGACAAACATTACTAATTGTTCAGTTCACACCCATGAAGACATCAGCTCTTTGCTGGACCTCCAGTCTGCAATAAACCGAGGGTTAAACCTCCAAACATCACAGGCTGGAAAAAATTTAGGTGAAGAAACTGTTTGAACGCTTGGATTGCGACACTTTGTCACAAAAGGAATTTTATGGCAGTAGTTGTGATGTATTTATAAAACTGTGCTTGCAATAAAACTAAATCTACAACCACTAAAATGGTCATGCAATATCAGATGTTATTAAATCCAAGGTTTGCAAACAAAACTCTTGCTTCTCTCAATATTTACTTAAATGTATTCATCGGACACATGAATCCACATTTTGTAACTTCCAGATGAGGCCACTGGAAGGGTTGCAGATGCCACGGTTGTGGCCGCAGCCTAAAAAAGGTTCACATCGCATGCTGTGTTAGCATAACCACGGTCACATGTTTGAGGGGAAGACTCAGAAACTGAGGGGGGAAAAAGGGAAAGAGAGAAATGGCTTCCGAAATCTGTTTTTTTTACAATACTGTCATGAACAATAACAACGCATGACAAACACGTCAGAAATGTGTGGCTGAAATCAATGCCTTTCACTTTGACCACTCTCCTCCCAGCTGGGCATTACTTTGGTTAAAAGACAGGCTCATCCCAGACATCTGTGCCTCTGGGCATCTTTTTCCTATTGTCTGGTGCAACAGTAGATGGGGCTGCAGGTCTGTAATGCTACAATAGCACACAGCTTGGCTTTTTAACTCAGCTTTTCTTTCTTGTCTTTTTCTCCCTCTCTTATTTTCTAACAGTCCCTGTAGGCTCAATATTTATGGATTGGTAAAACCAACATGGAACAGGGAGTTGACTAACATATCAAGTGTCAAGGTCTTGTCAGAAGGCCCTAAATTTGCATCATTACAGCTCATCCTCTGGGGAGATGGTGGGGCTAATTCAAACCATCCACACACAGCTGGAAGAGAGAAGCTGGCTCTCTTCTGGGGAGAAATAAAATGGACAGAAACATGTTTTATGTCTCTTCAGCCATTTATTACTTTCAGAGTCATGGCTTGCCCTTATGGCATTCCCCTAACCATTTCAAGTTACACAATGTCCAATTGTCCTTTTATGACTGACATCTTAAGACAAAGCAAAAGGCATCATTGTAATAAAATTCAGGATTTATCAGACCCTTGAACCTCCCACTGTGACTTTACCATTTGGTGTGTTTGTTATGAGCAGATCTGCCAATCAGCCATGCACAAAGGCTCTTTTGTCCACAGCCCACTATGGCACAGTTCCAGAGAGGGCGTAAAACTCCTGTCTGCTCTGATAGCGATCTGTAGCTAAAGCCTTTCTACCAATCTCTACATGCAGCAACAACCGAGTGCTGACTAAGCCTGGGCTGCACCAAGATGCTGATCTAAGGTCAGTTTTGTGCCCCACAAATGGTTTTTAAATGGAGGATTAGGCGGAGGTAAGCTGGTCGAAGGTCTGCACCTAAG
This sequence comes from Labroides dimidiatus, assembly GCA_030710495.1. NCBI lineage: Eukaryota > Metazoa > Chordata > Actinopteri > Labriformes > Labridae > Labroides > Labroides dimidiatus. The sequence continues at coordinate 18,350,971 of CM061158.1, forward strand.
GCCAGGTGTATGGTTAGGGATCAAGCTCTGTGCTGTGGTAGAGCTTTTTCCCTTCAAGTGGGCCTTAATCCTTTCAAGAAAGAAAATGTTGATGTTTACATCCTAGCTGTGACCCCTTCTTGGCCTCTCCACTCGAGCATTCCTGCCATAGCTGTGACATCTAGCTAAGCTTGAGGACACCAGGGGGATAGGGAAAACAACGCTTAATCACAGCCACAGGGCACCTCCATGATAAAGCAACCCCTTAACCCCTCTGTTTGTGTGTGTTCCTTAATGCCTGTATGCATATAAGAGGTGTGTGCATCGTTGTTGCTGTGCTTGTATTTCTTGGTCAGGAAGGTGCCCTTCTTCTTAGCGCAGGGGTTCAGTGGCCACAGCACTGTGATTCTGAATGAGTCACCTACTTAATGTTCTCAGTGTTAGGCTCAGGCAGGAATCCTGTTCAGATAATCATATGTAATTCCACATAGATCAGACATATTTACTGTACACCTCAAGGGGATTCCCAACACTTGTTTACCTAAAATTCCCTCAATGAAGTTGTCAAAATCCAAAATTCCGATAGTTCAAGAGGTGGTCACAAATACACAGTCTCTTCAGTGTCAGAGACAGGATCTCTGACACTGAAGAGACATTCAGAAACCACAATTTAAGACTGTTTTAAGACAGATAATTTAACCTTAACTATGGCACATTTATGGGACGACTCCAGCTGACCCATGATACTCTTTCAAATCTAACGAACTGCCCTGGATTTACAGATTTCGTGGTTGATTACATCATTTCCTATCCTGCTTTTCCTAATTTCAGTATATTTACTTGACATTTCTTTGAAGTACCACTGAAATGAGGTGAAAGTTTGCACAACTCTTTTATCTGTTATAAAGCTGAGCAGTAAATCCAGTTTGCTGTTTGACGGCTGTGGATCCAAGACAGAGCTCTCCGGCCGCTCTGCTGAGCTTGAGGAGACAGGTCAACAGAGGTCAACCGAGTCCAGCTAAACAAACACACGCTATCAAAGAGGAAATTTCCTGTCCAATCTGCAAGTTTTCTCTTCACAGTAAGTGAACATTCACCAGATGATCCCAGGGGATGAGACAACGTGTATACAAGTGACTGTCAGCACAAAGGAACGTGTTTAATTGATGAATAATGGGTTTGGAGATTTTTATGACAACTTTCTGAGGTCAGATCTATACCTTTCACCCTCTTTTTGCTTAGCATACATTTATGAAAATATTCCTTATTGTTGGCAGATAATATAGCTTTGCCCCCCATGTTCTTGTATTATGAAACAAATTTTGATTTTCTTTGTAAAATGTAAAAGCTGTGTGAAAGCGTTACATTTTTCTTCACGTTGCTTCAGACTCAACAAAAAGGACTGAATGTGTCTGTGTGAAGCAGCAATTAACCACCAGTGAGGTTTTGGCTCTGAACTCTTGCAGCGTTTCAAATTGCTTCCCAGCCATAACTCCTCCATCCTCTCTGACACAATTACCTGTCACCTCAGCAGACAAAGGCCACACTATGGAGGATGATTTCTTATGCAGACATACACCGACATAAGCATCTTGCACTCGCAGGAAACGCACACTAACACAAACACACTATGGAATGGTGCAGCAGTTCTTTAGGTTGCTAGGTGCTGCTGTAAATTATGGTCGGGTAGGGTTGCAGGCTTAGAACCGCATCACTGTCTTCCAACCAGGTGATGAACGCCTGCTGACAGGGCTTAAGCCCACCTAAATTCAGCATAACACACAGCTGAGCGACAAGACTTCAGCACTTGCAGAATGTTTTGAATAAAAACAAGAAATAGAAATTTTATTGAAAGTAAGTTAGTGGTAAGCTTTTTTTCTACCGAGGCCAGCACAAAATTTGATAAACCTTTCAAGACTTTGAAAGGAATTTAATATAAATTTCAAGGAGGAAGCTGCCAAACAGCTTAAACTGATTGCCAACAATATCAAATATTTTCTGAGAAGGTCCAAACTTTGCCCCCAGTGTGTGTACATTTTTTCTTCATCTACTTCACATTTTGTAAACAGAAAGTATTTCTATTGTACAAAATTTTGTCTTTTCCATCCAAGAGATCACACAGCAGCAGATATTAATGTTTTTAGATTAAAATGCTACTTAACAAAGAGCACAATTGTTTTCCTTCAGCAAAAAGAGTCTTCCAGCGTGCATGCATGTGTGTATATGTGTGTCTCTGTCTCAGTCGTTGTGTACACAGTTACTGACAGTACAAGAGCACGTGCACATTTCAATGTGTGTTCATGCTGCACTCATGTGTGTGTGTACGGTATGTGTGTATCACTGAGCGGACCTCCCCCGCCATACTACAGAGATTTTTCATCACATGAAAGCCAACAGGGGGTGGTATGCATGCAGGGCAAGTCGCTTCCATCTGCCCTGTCCACTTAAATTAGTGGGGCCTCGCATCCAGCAGCATCTGGTTCCAATATGGAGCCAGGCGGAAGGGTGGGTGCCTCACTGTGCGGCGGAAAATACAGCCTACTGTACCTTTAAATAGCCCTCAGGAGGCTAGGGACGGATGCTGGCCCTATCGCCCTATCCCAAGATTCTTTGTATCTGGCCTAACACTTCTTCCTTTTGAAAGAGGACAAATGTACAATTAGGCAGGAATGCCTGCAATGCTGTTTTCCAAGCGTGTGTTCTCAAAGCTGGTCTGAGCAAATGGCGGGTCCTCTGGTGAGAGGTTACGCGCCGTCAACCTCCTTCACTGTTCAGCGGTGAGCTGCACCGTCTGACCCTTCCCAGGCTAGGTTTCTCAGATTCTGCTGGTCCGTGTTTGGGTTAGCCTCTTGTTGTTCTGGTTCTGCTGCAGCTTACCGAGCCAGGTCTCCGTCAGCACTCCTCTGTTGCTGAAGATCCCTCCTCCTCCTCCTCCTCCTCCTCCTCCTGCTCGTCTTCTTTCCCTGGACAAGAGGCACTTCAGAGCTTACCCATAATTCAAAGGTTTCCATCTCAACCATAATTCACACTGCTCTCTACCCTAACTAAAGGGGCTGTCTGAAACTACGGTGATTGCATGTTTGTCAAACGAATTGTCAGTGCAGCAGGCTCAGGAGGAGGAAGAGAGAGGAACAGAATCATGAAGGTGATATGCTTACACACTGCCCTATGTACAGAATCACTTCACAGATCATATACACTATGATGTGAAGGACAAATATAAAAGATAGAAGAAGGCAACACTGTCCTGAAAAAATAAATTCACCGAGAGTCAAGTGTGTTTAAATATAGCATGCTAAGATGCTAAAGAAAATAGGTTAGGAAATATGATTCGAGTTTTTGGAAGATAATTTTATTAAGGTTCAGTGTCAGGCAGTTAGAGAGTGAAAATATAGGAGGGGTTAATGTGACGCAAAAAAAAGGAAATGTCGACAGAAAAATATCTTAAGAGTATTATTTTTTTTTCAAAAAAGTAGAAGTTAGATTTACCAAACTATATAAAAACAGTACAAAAATCTCCATTATTGTATATTGTTGAAAGAACACTTATAAGTGACTAGAATTGCAAATATGATATATATATATATATATATATATATATATATATATATATATATATATATATATATATATATATATATATATATATACACACACACACGTACACAAACACACACACACACACACATATATATATATATATATATATATATATATATATATATATATATATATATATATACAGTGGGGGAAATAAGTATTTGATCCCCTGCTGAATTTGTAAGTTTGCCCACTGCCCTGGGAAATTAACACACTCTAATTTTTATGGTTGTTTACTGGTTATAAGTATAGACAGAATATCAGTTGAAAATGCATAAAAACACACAGTATAAAAGTTATAAATTGTTGTGCATTTTATCAAGTGAAAAAGTATATTAGTATCAGCAGGGGATCAAATACTTATTTCCCCCACTGTATATATATATATATATATATATAATTATTATTTTTCCTTTAAAACAGGGAGGACCTCAAGAAAGCAAACACATATGTCGTTGGTATTTGTATGATATTGTGTGTTTGCATTAGCTATGTGGGAGGAAAACGGAGCGAGAAACACTGTGTGATCAGATAAGCCTGATGACAAGGCAGAGAGAATCGATGACAAACTCTTGACAGCTTTGGCCCATGTCTTCAGACTAGACCAGCCTGCTGAAATATAGATCGCAGTGTGCCTCAAAGATACACACACACACACACACACACACACACACACACACACACACACACACACACACACACACACACACACACAGCTGTCTTGTGTAATATGTGAGTGGTATCTGGGCAAACCACAGGATAGCAACACAGTGCCCGTGTCAGAGTAGAAATGGCTATCTGGTAAAAAGCTGTATTTGTGTTTTTTAAAGTGCTGTGATATGTGATATGACACCAGCATGTATCACAATGTTCACACTCACCACTGATGTTGCAAAATACTCGCCCTTTGACCTTGCGTGTTGGAGTGCACACATCCACAGATCAACAATCAAAGGGCATATCCAAAACAGCAGGAGGCTAAACTCTAACTTGTCGCCTCTCAAGTGAATCCTAGGAGATAGTCCCAAACAGGTTTTGCCTACGTAAACAGTCTGCCAGCCAAAGACAACTAAAACGCTAAAACAAGTGCTAACCACCAGGTAATTTTATTAAGTTGTGACTTCCTTTATTTTCTTTCCTTACATCAGGAGGTCAGAGGTCAAGAGGATCTGTCAGTGGTGACAGAGAGGATTATGGGTGTAGGCATTCCATTGGCAGTCATTACTGCCCTCAGTCAGCACCCGGTGCTCTCTCTCCCCCTTTTCTCCTCATCCTCATCTTTCTGTCTCTTCTCTCTCTTGTCCTCTGACAGACTAAGAAGCAATTAGTGTCACATTAGTGATATCCAGGGTAAAATTCTTTATGCATGCCAAAGCCGCTGCTGTTCATTCATTCTATTTTAAATAAATGGACGCTTTGTTTGATTTTTCTACTTAATATAAGACTCCTGTTTTGTCCAAGTCATTGCAATTATTATTTCTTCCTTACATTTTGACTTAATCCCAGCTTGTCTGCAGCTATTCCTAAAGCTGTAGTAACAGTCCCTTCTGCATTACACTCACCTATCCAAATAAAATACTAAAACTGAAGAAAAATGAGTGTTAGCAGCAATGTGAGGTTTGGACCCCTGCGCTAGAACCCCAGCCCAGTAGGATTCCTCACATTCCAGCCCGTGTTGGAGCTGGAGCTGGTAATAGATCTGAGCAGGCCTGCTGGGCTCAGGGCATTGTGGCCGGTCCTCTTTTTCCTCAGTTTTCTGCTCTGGAAGAAGTCAGCACTGTTCCCTTGTAGAACACCTTCCTGAGAACAGCTTCAGGTTCTGACTTTCCCTCTCCTCCTGCCATCCTAAAAAAGCATAAATCCATTTCTTTCCTCTCCTTCTGCCATCCCTCCTGTTTCTCCTCATGCAACTGTAACAGGATAGTGGGAGTTTACTTTGCTGCAGAGCGAGGGGTTTGGTCTTTTTGACAGTAATGCAAGGGACACTTGTTTACCTAACCTTATGGGTCATGGCGCAGTTTAGCAGGGAATGAATGACTTCATTTTTAGGGTTTAAATTAAAGGGTTCCTCCTCCCTTGAACTTAAAACAGATTTGAGTATGCTGTGGAATGAACAAAGTACTTACTCAGTGCACAGACCTTTCTCCTCTGGCTGTAACTATAAAGCAAAAAAGTGAAGAATTATGGCGATGGCAAGAATGTAGTACATCACATGCGTTTTTGCACGTTTGAATACAATTATAGCATTCCTTACAGCCATTTCTACTATCTAAGATCTTACTAATACTTCATCTGTTTAAAAAAAAGAATAATAATAATTTGCCCTGACATGTTGTCAGTTACTTCAACAGTTATTGGTCCATGCCATATTTGAGGAAAATTGCTACCTTATGTGCCTTTTAAAAAAACCACTGGGTTTTCAATGGGACCTTTTAAAAGGGGGGTAGTGTTTCATTTAGGGTTGGTGGTCATTTTGGTGAAGCGATTTCACCACCAGGGAGCCTTGGAACCATTTACACTCACACATGGCATCAAGGCCTGCTGTGGTGGTGATCAAGTGCTTCAGAGAAGCCTGGACACCATGAGGACACAAATTAGAGCCCATCTCTGCCGTGCTTCCCCCACACCAGAGTGTTCAGGCTGTAGAAGTGTGCTCTCCCTCTCGCTCCAGTCTTTCATGCCGCTCGCTCGCTCGTCAAAGAGGGAATTGATTAAAGACCCTTTTAAATGACTTCCTTTTCAGAGCTATTATTTCCCAATAACCAAAGGAGAACAGATTGAGATCAGTAGTCTAATCTGTTGTTTCCCTCTCCTTCTTTTTGGTGTTTTTGTTAGAGCCCTGCAAAAGAGCTCACCCCATTTTTCCTGTCAGTCATCAGGTTGTAATACTGGGGCTCATGGATGTAACTTTAGACTGCTCAAGCGCTCACACACACAGACCTTTTTGCAGGACAGAGTGAAACAAGTCACTCTCCAAACCCTCTGACAAATAACCCACGCCACAAAGAACCTGTAACTCTGCCGCCCAGGGAAAAATGCTTTGAAGCTGCAATAGAAAGAAGGCTTCTTTACTGCAGCCGGTGCAGTTCGAGCTGTAGGAGCTGAAATCACAAAAGGAAGAGGTAACAGTGATCTTTGGAATAATGGAAACCCTTAAGTCCTACAAACAGAAACACAGCTATGAACTCAGAGGTTATTGTGATGGATTCTTTCCCAGAAGGCAAACACTCTGCTGTCACTGGCTGTATAAAACGGCAAACAAGAATATGTTCGGAATGGCAATATGTCATGCTTCCCTGAGTGCCAAATTGAGTTGAAAGTCAAGCTTAGCAATCTGAACGCGTAGCAGATGGTAGGAAGAAATGAAAAGATAAGGAAGGATGAGGACTCTTCATTCTGTGTAAGCAGAAACACCTACAGTGTCTGTCTTCCACAGGGCTCTAATCAGAACATGACATCTCCTTTTAACTTCAAACATTCCTGTAAACACCTGCTTGTATCTCACCTCTGCATCTGTGTGGGTAAATACCGCCTATTCATGTTCGCCTGTGTACAGACAAGACCTCTGGACAGTTATTTCTTCTGTAGCCATGCATCACATCCCCTCTCAAGATGAAGAGCTCACAGAGATGAAAAGCAGACTCTCTGGTAGGGGGGGAACCCCATTGTAGAGAAGAGCCCTTCAGGTGAGAAATGTGTGGTTTTGACAAACAAAAGTTAGATTCACCCAGGTGGTCCCAGACGGCCTATCCAAACAGACGTCTCAGTTTGAGCGGCGTCAAGATTGTGTTAAAAACAATGCTGCGGTATGCTCATATCTCTGACTTTAATGATTAATCTGATCAAGCCAACTTTTCATCCGTCGACACTGATGTGCTGGGAACTCTTTTGACTTGTCATCAGGGGCAAGTAATAACAAGAAGTGTTGTGTCTCACGTCAGGCACACAATCACCTTCACGAGCTAAGACGCCTGTTTCTCAGACGGATCTGATACGGCGTGACATTAATGCTTAATCTACGTCAGGATCATCAGAAAGAAATGCGTTTTATTTGGCAGGGCTGCATGCGAAGCTGATGCATATCAAAGAGAGCCATTCAAAGTGAGGCTTGTGTTTGAAAGGGGATTCCTCCTTCCACTGCTTTGACATAATTGTTACTTCAAGGAGCTGTGGGTCAGAACAGACAATTTCAAGCATTTCATGCACAGATCCAAAAACCGACTCTAATACTCCTTCATTATGGCTTGGATTGGTGGCTTAGCACTTTCTTTTCACTCATTCCTGCGCAGGCTTTGTTCCTGCGCTCGCTCACCTTTGCCCATTTCATGCAACTCTGCCTGACATGCTCCGCTTACTCCACGAGTCACCAATTGACCAAATGTAAATCTATACCCTCAGCCTCCTGTGCCACAAGGTGTGACTTTTCTACCTAAAATACTGCTTTTGCATTGATTATAAGCAGCAAAACGGCAGCAGGTCTTAAAGCAGGAAGCACAGATGACTCTTTTAACCGGGAAACAAAGCTGGCTTTTGTGCCGTGGTTCTGGGAGGCCGCTCACTCTTGTCATGTACATGTGAAATTAATTAGGAGGAAATACTAAAACACTTGGGTGGAAATTGCTTTTCAACAGATGTTCTGCATATGAGGATCAATTTAGTATTCTTAGCAGAGCAAAATGACTATATAACTCTTTTGCTTGTGTCTTTGATGAAAGCCAATCTGTCACTCATGGCACATAAAAAGAAGTCAGGGTTGTACGCTACTGTTTGTTCCACTTTATGGAGTCTTAGGTAATGTGATTACTTAACCAGGTTAGGAAAACAAAATGTTTCATTCTGGGGAAAAATTTGACATTCTGACAAGAGGCCCAGTGTTCGTCAACGATCCATGCATAAACTGAACCGGTGCTCTTTTTCTTATCCCGTGCCCTGAACAGAGAGAGGCCAAATAATCAGAGATAAATCACTGTAGGATGTGAGATAGCCATCATCACAGAGGTGTTTAGGTAAGTCTGCAGCTGACATCTCATATGTCATGCATATGTTTTTAGTGTGCTTTGGAAAAGAACCAGCCAGCGCACATGTCTGTTTGTGGTGCTGCAGCAAAGAAAACTCCTTGATACGGATATAAAAAGCACAGCATGCAATGACAAGGCGGGAGCCAAGATGAAGCAGGAGATCAGAAACTCTTGTTTCTTGCCTTCCGTTTACACTGTCTGCTCTGCTGCACAATGTCAAAGATGTGTGAGGGACAAGGAAACGGCTTTGATACAGCTCTCTACACTGTGGGCTCAACATCAAGGAAGAATAGTGAAAAAAAAAAAAAACATTTAAACATGTCTGAATAAGTCATGTAGTGTAACTTTAACAGCAGAACAAAACAAAGTTTCAGGTATCTTTACTTTTTTTTACTTGACTATTTAATTCAGCTTCTCAATCCAGGCCCCATTCAACACAAACTCCATACTTTATACTTGTCCTTAAATTTTGTAAATGTAGCTTCATGCATTCATTGGAAATGACCTACCATTCATACTTGGTATTGTTTGTAGGTTATGCCAAAATCATGACAGGTTTGAAGCTAGACAAATGAGATTAAAAAATAGGAGCATCTCATATGTGCACACCAAGCATTAACGGCAAACTAGCATGACATAAAATGTCGTAAACACATTTGAAAACTTAATTAGCAAGACAGGGAAGCTTGGCAGTTAAGATGACGCATCGGTGCAATGCCCCTGTGTGAATGTGCTGAAAGAGCTGAGAAGCTCAGAACAGATTCAAAGTAGAAAAATATTTCACCTCTCAACTGATTTACGACTCAATATGTGTTTAAGCTCAATATTTTCAACATTTTCTGAATTTCACTCAGCGTTGGTAAGATTCAGGTTGCCTATTCCCTAAATATGGCATGAGGTTCAGTTAGCTTTGTACAGAAATGTTCAGTACAAAAGCACAGGGCTATTTTTAACTGTGGGTGAATCTCAGAACCTGCACTTTAATTTCTTCTTTAGAAAACAAGTTCTCTCTCTTTTTCTGAAACACCCCTATCTATTTGGTGAGAACGAGTGTTCTTTAACTACATCTGATCTCCAGTCCCTGAGTTCTTTTTTTAAAATGTAATTTCTTTCACTCACGGGACGACTCTGAGCCAGCAAGTTTTTAAGGATATAATACAGCAGCCACTGAAAGAGATCTGGCCAGGCTGTCTGACTCAAAGTGACTGCAGAGTAAAACACAGCAGCTCTCCCCATAGCTTCTGTTGCTCTGTGTATATTCAAGAGAATCCAAGCCATCTGGAGTCTGTTTATTGTATTACAAATGACACATAATGGTAATCTGGCATGTGATGAGAGAATGTGAATTACAGAGAGGGGGCATGAAACGGGTATTAACCTTCATTTGATTTCCTTTAAGGAGGACATTTAATTTAAGGCCACACTTTATCTACCTGATTATTCATTACAGTAAGCTCGCCCATAACCGTATGAACCAGGATAAACAGAGGAAACCGCCAATTAAATCACATTCCAGGGAAGATTGGGGGGCTTACTGTATACAGAACAGTTAGTTTAGTGACATAAATATTTACACAAACTGCCATGAATTAAGACAAATGTTACCAGGAAATAGGCTGCATCGTGAGGGGCCAGAGCGAGGGTTCGTTTAAATTTATTGGCCTCTGTTGATAGTTTTTGAAAACTGTTTCCCAGTTTTTTTGTTTTTTTTTTCATAGTGAATGAGGCAAGACAACTGTCGCAGCTCTGTGCAAGTCCACACACTAAATCAACCCGTGCAGCTTGTTCTTGTAACATGATGTGCTTTTCCTTCGAATGTTGAAAGCTTAATGTGATGTGCACATTCATTTTTCCATTGACTTTTACAGCAGATACTAACATGGGTCATGTATCTCATATGCAGAGAGAGAGAGAGAGAGAGAGAGGGAGAGAGAGAGAGAGAGAGAAGGAGATGGGCGGAGATATGAATAGTTGCATCAGACTGGCTCTAGTAGAAGTTAAAGATACATACTGCATGCCCAGGGAGTGGATGTCAGTTAAATGTTTATACAGCTGCTCTGAAGATTATTATTATCATGAAACCACACAGCTATAATGTCATTCTGTGGATGCCAGAGTACAATCAGGTCCTCCCTATAGCCTATGAGCCTGCTCTCTCTCTCCCCCTGTCAGACAACCCTGCTGTTCTGCTCCCTCCAGGCTCTACGGCTGGGATCAGACGCAGCACGACACCACCATAATGAAATGTGACAATGAAATGGGCTTGTTCCGGACTAACTTCAACCATGTGAAAGCCGGTGTTTGCATTTTACTGCAGCTGTATGCATTTCTATATAGTAGCACTTTTTCCCCCCAGACACAGCTGCAACGCATCGCATGACTGGAGACTGTGAAGGTGTCCAAATCTAGGGAGAAGAAGTTATAGATTTTATTATAACATAAGAAAAAAAAACAAACACTATTTATAATCTGTTTATTTCCTGTTGTTCTTTCAAGCGACCTAGTTTGCTTTAAAAGAAAGCACAGACTGGAGGACTCTAAAAAGAGTTGGGCTTAAACATTAGCAGCGGCACAGCCAGGCTGTAATGACATGTAATTTACCCCTTTTATAAGGTTGCTAACACTATTGGTGTAGCTTATTTGTGAACAACAGCATTTTTTTTTTCATCACATCCTTAAAGCTGAGCCAGCCAGCTGACTGCCACTTGGGGGCATCAGGAGTAACTTGTTAACATGATTTTGACAAAGGATTTGATTCACAAATGCAAAGTACAGTGCAATCCATGTGTAACATACATGTATATTAAATAATAAAGAATGACAACAGCATACTAGTCACCTTGCCATGCGAGCAGCTTGTTGATAAACCAAGTTCTAACTCTGCCGTTGTTTGAGGAGCCCAATTTCCATTTGGTGCCATTTCTTATGTGCAGGAGGTGATTAGTAAGCTCTTACTAAGCTCACAATATATCCTCATTAAACATCCTCATTTTTGAGAAATTTATTATTTTTATGAGTAAGTTGTAGAACAGTATTTTAGATGGAAAAATGTCATTCCTTAATGCATCACACATACAATATTTGACATTAATTTAGATTTTATCATTTTAGGGTCTCTGCAGGTTGCATCAAATTAAATTTAAGACTTTTTAAGGTTTTTTAAGACCATAATGAAAACAATTTAAGACCCATTTCACATCCACACTTGCAAAAAAAAAAAAAAAAAAAAAATACGAAAGACATGAAGGAAAATTGGAGCGAGGCGCAGTTACTTGAAAAGTATTTGAATTTATAACCATAGACAGTAGGCTGCAACACACTGCAGTGCACACAGCACGCTAACTGGTTGTATTCAATAAATTCTGAGCAGGCTGCACAGGTACCTTAGTTCAGTTCTGTAATGACATGATAGCATCGTCAAAAACATTTAAAAGCCAGACTGAAGTTTACTCATTTGTTTTAAATAAAAGTATTGTGAATATATTTTAAGACCTTTCAGAATTGAATTTAAGACATTTAAGAAGATTTTAAGAGAATTTCAGACATATCACTTTATGGACCCTGGATTTATGTTCTGCCATTAAGAATACTTCCAATCAAGGTCGTTTTTGGTAAAACTCAAGTTAAGCAGTGAAGTGTAAGTAAAACAAGTGTGTTTCTTATCAAGTTCTGAGTAAATGTCTTAGAACAGTCAGAAATGGTATACAGAGAAGCTGTTCATACATTGAGTGGATCTCATTTTCCTGTTTTAGATGGAAATTAACATGAAACCTCACTCGCCTTTACTAGACTCTCCCACATACAAACTGCACAATTAGCAAAGTCCAGCGGGTGATCATCAACTGAAGTGATAAAGTGATATAAAGCTTTTGTTCGATTACATGAAGCATGGGGTTTCCGGAGAGTTAGATCTGTGGTTTATCTGTAAATTCAAATGACTGCACAGCCAACTGGAGTCTCTGATTACAATGAGGAAAAAATATAGACTGGCATAACTAACAAATAGATCATCCACAAGTTCCAAAACTGTGCTGCTTTAATATACTCTAATAACTTAATTGTTCATTGGGCATTTACTATGTATCACATCTGGAAGTGCTCTGAAAAACAGGACAGATAAGACATGAAAGTAGGTCTAAAGTTTTCATATAATGCAGCAGAGAAATTTAAAGAAAAAAAAAAAACAATCATGAGAAAGTTGTCTCTGATATTCAGATTACTAAGATAAGATGATAGACTAGGTGTTAACAAAGTTAGGAGTCATCTAAAAGTCATCTCTTCAACATTTTAAACCTTTGCATGTGTAAAGGAGTTTTCTGATGGACAGCTGCCTCCTGCTTTGTTTCAGAACCCTTGCTATAGGAAATGTTACAAAAGGGCTAACCTTAACATACGATGTAATTCTCTTTCTCTGACATCTACAGTAGTGATTCAGGCATTAAAAATCTATCTTTGTGTTGATGGTCTAGAGTGTTTTTGAAAGTCACAAACAGTCACCAGTATTTATTTCAGTATTTGAAGGTGCTGGTTTCATGCTGTTTTGAAGTACCCCACATACATCTCTTGTTGCACTGGTTGTGGAATCAATATCCAGTCCCGGCACTTCTTTGTGCATGCCTACGTTTTTCATTTTTCTCATCCACCGTTTTAAATCAAGGCAAGGGTCTAAAGAATAATATTAACATTTTGATAATTATTCTTTTCCATAACTAGCTTTGACTCTTTACAGGAGCTTGAAGACGTTTGTTATCATTAGCTTCATTAGAAATCATCACTTTACTTCCTGCTTTATAAACAGCATACAAAAATCTTTGAGAATTAGCCACGGCTTATTATTTTTGCCTTTCCTGTACAATAATTTTATACTACCAAGAGCATCAGCGGTACAGAATTAGAAGGAAAATAACAAAACAATACCTTCTCTGTATTATATTCCCTCTCGACGGCTGTTCCAAATTTTAACCTCCAAAACTGAAACACAGCTGTGTTTAATATTGTTTTTTAGCTTTATGTGTTTCAAACACACATGTCCCGATTAAATTCTAATATCCTTTTCTGAATTTAAGCACATTTTGGAGACAGACAGTAAGACGTGATGGATTAATAAATTTATTTATCATTCTAAGAGCTTTCTTTTCTGGGGTTTGATGCTAGGATCTGTGCTTGGTTTATATACACTTCACCAGATTTCAACACAGTATTCCACAATGAGTGAACAATACAACATACAGCATGTAGAAATCTCCCATTCACAAGACATTTTATCCTTCATAAGACTCCAACAGATGTAGACAGTTTTGTTTTGATGATCCACCCTTGAAATGGCTGTGCTCTGTTGGATAAGAAAAGCTTGGATTTGTTTAACCCTCTTGGTATCTTTCATTGGATAAAACCTCCAGATTCAAGCGAGTATCTCAGGTCATTTCATGGTCTTATCTCATCACGTGGAGCTGAAATGGCTTTTGTGAAAGCAGAGAACATTTGAAGCCTCGGTGTGTGTGTGTGTGTGTTATTGCCTTTGGCTTGACACTGCAGATAAAGTACATATGCATGGCGTTTCATTTTATCTGGCGAGTGATTGAAAACGCTGTCAGTTTGTTTTCGCCTGTGAAGGTCACCACACTTCTATCAGGATGTTTTATTTGTGTTTTTGGTTTCCTTAACCTTTGGAGGTTTTGCAGATTGTACAAGCTTTATTTTACACCACAGTTTGCCTGCATATTAACAGGCTTCAAATCTAAAAGCAGCAACATTAAGACAACAAAAAGCAATCAACTGTTCTCGGGACGATTGCACTGGAGCTACATAAACAACTGTTAATTGAAACCATCTTCGCCTGAGATTTGTGTGCTCCTGGTCCCCTCTCATGTATAGATACTTGCTAAGTGTTTCCCTTCTTTCTTTGGTCTGTAAACAGCTGCTTGTGCTTAAGCAGTAAAATGTAAATCTTGACGCTGGCTGTTTATGTAGCCCAAGCTTCTAATCATGCAGACATATAATTGAGTGACGCATGGTGTCTTTATGAGTGGAGCTGCATTCGAAGGGCAGATCCCTGTATTTATGTCTCTCTCTTGCTCTCTCCTGCACCAAAATGGAAGTATCTGCCTCTCATCTCAACTGGTTTACTAAATAAAGCATGTGTTTACGTGATTCCTATTGTGAGTTGTTAAAGTGTGAGGTCTGAGCTCAGCTGAAAGTCTCATACTGTACTGATTTTATAGCTGTTTGATGTTATAACTGTGATACAGTTAAAGCAACAGGAACCCATATTCCCTACAAAATAAGCAAAAGAGAGAAAGCCCTGTTCTGCAAAAGCATGTATCCCAAAAACAAACGTCAACGCCCACATTTTCCTGATAGGAAAGTTAAAGAAGAGTTTATGTGTAAACGTGAAATTTTCCCTTATTCATTGGTTTTTACCAATGGTACTGATAATTAAAAACTTTTTAACTAATTATTTAAAACAGTTTTAGAAAAGCAGAGCCCTAACTGTTCAAACAAAGCATCCATGTTCCCTCTTTTACACAGGAAATTGAAACACAAACAAACAAACAGCGTGCCAATTTGCCAAATTACGCAGCCCAACCCCAACGTGCTTCTCGATATTTCAAACATGCGAGCAAGGTTTGGACCCTGTTTTGTGATCTCTGAGAGGCCGTATAATCTGGAGGAGGACTTGTTGCTCAAATTAGTGGGTAGAGAAGTGTGCCACATGTTCAGTATCCATAAATATTGACTCTGGCTTTCGAGCTGGCCGTCTCTGACCTTGGTGGGTTTCCATTTTGGGACCGACCTATATGAAATGTGTCCCATTTCCCCACAATCTCTTTCATGCGCCATGTGCACGTGCTCTGCATGGCCAAGCAGTCGTGCTTCTGCTGTCAAACACATGTGGATTGATGAAGTTTTTACTGGTTTCCAAATTAAAAAGACAACCTGGCCCGAGTGTTGAATTAGAGGTGAGTCATAGCAGCAAATTGTTCCCTGGTTTTTGAAGCGACATCTCTAAAGATTATCTGCTTGTAGGTATGTTCCTGTGTGTGAAGACTACATCTGGCTCAAAGCGGAGGAATGCAGGCCCTGTGTCTGGCCAAGTTGCTGTTAACAGCAGGTGAAAGGCTAATAGTTGGATCTGCAGTGTCATCTCAGGGCTTCGTCTGCCCCCCTGACTCCTGGAATGTACGTGATGACAAGAGCAGCCGCGGCATCTACATCCAGCACAGCATGTGTACAAAGAAACGCACTCATACACACAGAATACGTACTGTGGCATGCACAGAAATGAGCATCTCTGGTGAGGAGAGGACAATAAAGTCTTCTTTTCCTCAGGATTTACATATCAAAACAACAGAACACAATTTTATCCAAATCCTCTTCAATAACCTGAAACTTCCCCCTCTGAATAGATTCATTCTACTTCTGTTATAAATATTATGTAGTGAACCTTGTTCTCCTTTAAGGGGGTTTCCATACAAGAAAATGATACATCATTGAGCTGAAGCACAGAACATGAAGGTGGTCGACAGCATATTATTATTTGGTCACAGAGGATAAATGTCTACAAAGGTAAGGGCTGAATAAGACACACCTGTGAAGATATGCCTTTCAATGATTTAAAAAAATTCCTATTTTAATAATATTTAGTCTTATAAATTATAATAAAAAAGTAACATTAAATGGAGGGAAAATATCAGACCAAAGAGGCACAAGGGTGAGCTATTGTCAGACATTTCAGTGGTGTTTCTCTTCAGCACAGACTGAATGGCCTCGGGGTCGGATCAGAGACCGGTCATGTTAGTCCTTACTCTGGGACAAGAGGATTTCCAAGAACTCCAGTTTAAGCTGATAACAACAGTCTATGGCTAAACTACTGTTATGAGGATGTACAGATGCTCTAATGCATTGTTTTCCAGCCCACCTGTGGTTTACGGGACATTTTGAATGGATCTTCACCTTTTGTCATTGGTAGATTTTGAGTAAAACCACTTCCCGTGATGTTTTAAATATTAGTTTTTACATACTTCTTTTCTAGTATTCTCTTCCGGTACATACACAGTTTTTTTGTTTTGTTTTGTTTTGCAACAAGATCTATGAAAACTGTATAACTGCTGTCCACAGTAAATGAATTCTTAGCTGTGATTAATGTATGGAATTGAACAAAAGCGTGGGAAATTCAGTGTTGCTTTTGTGCTTGTTTTGTTTTGACAAAACTGCATTTTCACTTGAATAATGTTTCCTCTTCCTAAATACTGTTGGTCAAGAGAGCAAAACAGCCACAGAGAAAGTTTGTAAACTGCTGTTATGCTGAGCCGGATGCCTGAGTAGTGTTATAGAATAGCAGAGTACCTCTGTCTTGACCTTGAGTTTCACGTTGTCTTTGAGCGAATATTTACCGCTATCACAAACAAACAAATGCCGTTCGGAAGGAAATAATGATGTTGGTAGATGGTGGCGGTTATGCTGAGGGTGGGGGTGGTGAGGACACTGTGTGGCTGAGTCACAGTTTTAACCTCCAGTGGCCCTCCTCAGTGCATCGTTCATTCATGTTTCAGATAGCATATCTCTACCTGGTCCTCTCTTGGCTCTGCGATGTTGTCCTTTCAATCAGTATGTAATTGGATCAGTGGCAGTGATTAGATAAGTATGATGTATGTGGTTCAAAACAATGATATATACAATGTCAGAGCCGCATGATCTGCTCTGATCAAGTCTGTCAACCTTCTTGGCTCGACACATTTTTCAGCACTGGTTTGACACAAGCTGTGCCAAGGAGGATCACATAATATGAGCATGGATGTGCCCTTAAGACACAAACTTTTATGTGCCCATTCATTAAAACCACACACTTCTCTACACACACAGAAAGAGAGAGAGGAAGGGGGGGGGGGCATGAAATAAAGCCCTCTCTTACTAATCCTCTCACTCAGGTAATTAAAGATACTCACAGCTTTCTGTGTGAGGCCTTATCCCCTGATCTAAAGCATCTGAATGCCGAGCAGCTTTTACCTGGGTTTGGGTTTAGAGCACTCGCTTCACCAAGTGGTGTTTTGGCAACAGGAGAGACCCAACTATCACTGCCAACAGATTAATTGGACAACAGACCAAATGTAACAAACAGGGATCAATTCACATGTTTGGACATAATGAATGGACAGAGAAAAAAATGAATGAAAGAACTGAAGTGGACGACCTCATAGGGACCTCAGTAATTTTGATAAAAATTAAAAGCAAGGGGTAATTTGGAAGAAAAATGAAGGGGAAAAAATCACTAAAATTATGAAATAAAGAAAAAATCTTGGATCAAGCAAGGGGAATACCAAGGAACAGTACCACTCAGGTAACGGCATGCACCCACGAGCCTCTCTGGATTTTAATTGCTAAGTACATGATCTGGGATTATCCCACATAAAATGTTATTGTCCTAAAGGAGACAAAGATATCTTCTGATCTCTGAGGGGTTTAATCTATTGCCATCTCTGGGAAGAAAACAGACCTGTCGCTTTGACCAAAACACCACCGCTTGCCCCACCATCATCACCTAATGGAAGTCACAAAAAGGGGAGTCAATGGGAGCTTTCTTATGGAGATGAGATGAACATTTAGACTGTTGACAACACCCCTTAAGCTAAACAATGCAGCAAAGTTTCTGTCACCTCTGAGAGCATGCGCCATTCAAATACATGTCCCCACCTAAATCTGCATGAGGATTCATATTTTTGGTAAACAAAGCAGCGTCTTTGAAAAACTTCTTGGGTTTTCTACACGTTATGGGGGGAAAAGAACTATTGTAAGTCTTTCCTTAAAGGTTTGTATTGATTTTTCGAGAGGATAATAGTATTTCAGATATTAGACACTTATCATGTTGTCCAATTTTGCCACTGATGTATTGACAAACTGCTGAGCACTGGACTGAAATGAAAAGATTAATCCATCCAGGAGGAAGCATAATCAGCTCTGGTGTCAGACACACATGTTCAAGCACCCACCTTCCCACCCACACACTCATCCACACACACACACACTCAGTGTGGTTCAACAGGAGGACGCGATTGTTTGTCTAATCCTTTAAAACCACAAAAGAAACATATTGTGACGCCCTTATCTATTAGCAATAATCCAGTAGATGAACAAGTTTGACCAAGCGAGCAGCTCCCGCATCAGTTGACTATTCACACAACAGCCAAATTATACTTTGTTCTTCGCTTTTTCTTTTCTTTTTTTTTTTATTGGACAGAAAGTCACCTAAAAAGGGGTACAATGTGGTCAAAGCTACCAACTTTGTAACTGTTTTGATGGTCTGATTAACCAGGATTTTTGTTTTTTGTAAAGTATTTATGCTTATGGTTCTAAATGACTATGGGGAAAATCATCACGACAAAACCAAAGGGTTGCCCTTCAACTTGTGGGAATATTCAAAGTTCTAATAAAGCACTTTAATAAGACTTTATTGTGACTGCATTAATGGGACTGTCAACGTAGGTTTTCATTGTACTGGATAGTGTCATTACAATACTGAGAGCACTCATTAGCAAATCTTATCAAAAGAATCTCTAATGTGTGTTTATTTCATTAAACATAAAAAAACGTAAGAGCCTCCGGGTTTGAGGTCGTGCAGGAGGTGCTTTCTAGTGGACAGATGATTGACAGCCCCTTGGTGACATCACTGTTCAACAAAAAGAGTCGCAGGGGGAAGAGAAGGCACCAATCAATTCAACCACTACGCTGTTGCGCTCAAAGGAGAGGAGACGCGCTTCCAAAGCTGAGGCAACAAGGTCCAAAGGAGCTACACTTGAGTGCGCCTTTCTCCCAACAGGAGAAAAAATCTGCTCACCTTCTCTCCAAGCGAATTTTTCTCGGGTTGAAGATGTTTAACGAAGATGCTTTATACTTAGATCGCTCCTGCCTACGCGAAGCCGCTTCCTCATAGACTTAACATAGTTTTTTTTTCTTCTTTCCGTGGTGACCAAGACCTAACCCGATTTGCAGCTGGTGAGAATATGTGCGAGAGGCGATCGGCGAAGGGCATGGGCTGTCTTTGGTCCCCCAAGGAGAAGCAGCGTGGATTTAACACGAATTAATGTGGAATTTATCGGAGCCCAAAGGTGGAACGACGACCGGACACAGCGCTTCCTCGTCAGGTAACCAGTTGACTCTTTATGAGCTTTAAACGAATCCAACTCTTAGAATGTCAACAGCGTAGAATAACTTGCTCATAAGGAAAAGTTAACTTTACAACTGGAGAACGGCAGCTCCCTCACTGACGAGGCTTACAGGGTGTGTGCGTAAAAGTTAGAGCGTTCCCGCTTTGAACCACATGGAAACTTATTTAGAGAAGAAATGAAGTTAAAAACTTGTTTTCTCAGAGGTTTTTCTCCTCGTGTGATGTAGTTTTTTCCTTATGTTTTTGATGTCTTGTCTCGGACTGGCTACATCTGGCGCTGGTACGCACGTCAGATCTAACACCTGCGAGCCTCTTGAAGTAACTCTATCCCTTATGATTATACATGACCGTCAAAGCCAAATAGACGCTTGTAGCACAGTCTGAATGCCTCTCCTGCTGCTCTCTATTCTTACTCTTTTTCCTGACAGCATTCCTTTTGGCTTCTTGTGATCTTTCTCGCCACGCAGACCTCCTTTTCTTTTCATATCACCTCATCTTATCTCTTCTAATTGGAGACTTTATGTCTGCTGTCTGCCCCTCTCTTTGATTTACCTTTCCCGTGACACCCCCCCCCCCTCTCTCTCTTTCTGTTCTCCTCTTCCATAACTTCCTCACCTTGATATTTTCTCGTTTCTGTGCATGTTAAGATCAATCTTCCGTTTCATTTAGACGCGCAATATAGCCGGCGGCGTTGTTTTTCACAGCCGCCTTTTTTGTTCCACTTCAAAGTGAAAGAGGTGTCTTCCCATTTAACCTGCGCTCCTTCTATCACTCCTACTGTATGGGGGAGTCACACACAGTTTGGGGAATGCTGCAGTGAAGTCTACCTCATGTCAATACCCCAGCGCCAGTGTATTGACAGAAACCAACTTTCTCCACAGGGACTGACTGATCATGGTCGCCGTGGTCCGCTCTCTCATGGTACTGCTGCTCGCTCAGGTGTTGCTGGAAGGTGCTACGGGACTTATCCCTGAGGTCGGCCGGAGGAAGTACAGCGAATCGGGGAAGCAGACCCCACAGCAGTCGGAGAGCTTCCTCAACGAGTTTGAGCTCCGACTCCTAAATATGTTTGGACTGAGGCGCAGGCCGACCCCGAGCAAGCAAGCCGTGGTGCCGCAATACATGGTGGACCTTTACCGCATGCACTCTGCAAACGGAGACCACAGCACTAAGCGTCCCAAGAGCATGGGGAAGCACGCAGAGAGAGCCGCCAGCAGGGCCAACACGATTAGAAGCTTTCACCATGAAGGTATGTATTAGTGACATACCTTTACCTGTCAGCCGGGGAGCTGCTCGGCTCTCGCAGACAACCCAAACCTATATTTAAACATGACTCAGAGCGTCAGGACTGAACTTCAGAGTCTTCACTGTTTTATGGAGCGTTAGTCATTTACAGGTGACACGCGTCCAGCTTATTTGTGACTCTCCCGTAAGTTCGGGAGCGCGAACACGATTACAAACAAGCATCTCATACACAATGAAATGAACTCTAATTTATAAAGTGATGCAACCTTTAACCAACATCCCTCCGGCGCAGCTGTCACAGACTTCAAAAACATGAAGGGGCGGTGGTATCCCTGGGGTAATTTGTTTCTTAATAATTGATGGTGTTTGCGTGGGCTCTGAAAACAGTTTTTCCAGACACGCACCACAGGAGCGGGATAAAGGGCGGTGTGCCTGCGCGCAGGTGATAGTCATCACCCTGTTACTTCAATAACACACGACATGACATTATGCTAACACGCATTATGACAAAGTCATCGTGTCAGACTGGATTCTGAGTCATTTTAACAGGACTGAAATTAAAAAGTGGGAGGAGGGGTTGTGCATCTCTCTCTCTCTCTGACTGTCTCTCTCTCTCTCTCTGCGCTGTGCGCCATTACGCACGTTCCAATAACACCATAATTGCTCACTTACTTTATATGCTGGATACACGCTGATTGTTGAACTCAGTTTCAGTCCAATTCCAGTCTTACTTTCAAGGCAGCTTATGCTGCTACTTTGAATGAGGTTCACACACTGAAGGTCTTGGATAGAGTGCATCAGTTCGACAGTCACACACTCTGTTTATAGAAAGTTACAGATGAAGTGGGTTATTTTAAACTGTTTAAAATATCTAACAGGTGAAATTTAAACTTAGTTGGTGCTCTGTTTATAAACTCAGTTTAACACTTGGCAGCTGTGTGGTGCACCTGGTCATAATATTAACACGATTTATTTATGATAAAAAATAACTTTTACTGGCAAACACACCAAGCTATATATACTCTGTATCATTCAATTTCCTACAGACATGTTCCAGTTTTATTACATACAAGTTACTGAGTCCATAGGGGCTCCACACACAGTCCTTACACAGAGTCCTGAGTGTTTGAGTGGGGAAGTTTCCATCAGGGGTGAGTCAGAGGGGTGGTTGAGTGGTTGCTTGGGTGCTCTCCAGAGGCCCATGGTGCAATGACACCCAGTGGCTACTCTGACACACTACAAACAAGCCTGGCCCAAGCAGCCAGTGTGAGCCTGCGAGTTCTCGCTGCCCACTGCTGGAAACCTCCACCCCAGCCAGCACACACCTTGACACCACCAGCTATTACCAATGTGTTTAGACTGTGTTTACATGCGCTCCCCATAGCTCTTTCATCCTATGCTAACAGAGCAGCAGGGTTGTTAGTCTTCCCATGTCAAGAGACAATTGCTGGCTGCTCCATATAATAAGCACATGTATCTACAGATGTAAGCGTTGCACATCAAAGCCAACAGCACTAATCATTCATCACATCTGCTTGATGATATAAATTTCACTAAAATAATTAGTTTCCCCGCTATCGGTTTTCAAAAATAACCATTTCCCATGCCAAGTAGAACATATTCACTATTACACAGGAAGTGGCTGCCAGAAACAGGTCCATGATAAATGACCTAGCATTAGCCTTTATCTTCTGTTTTGGCATGCAGTGCAAAAAGAAATTAGGAATGTTGATACACTCATATCTGTGGTTCACACGTTTTTGACAAGCCTCAACTTGTTCACACAGCCGGAGACAAACAGTCAGAGAGTGAGAACGCTGCTGCAAAAGAAACAGAAAGAGCGACAGAGGAGGAGAAAGAAAGAAAGAAAAGAGGATTTGGGGCTAAGAGAACAGAGAGAGAAGGGGATTTAGGTGCTGAGGAAGGAAAGAAAGAGAGGGATTGGGGACAGAGGAGAGGGAACGAGAGACAGGGGGCTTTCCCACATCAAATGAGAAGTGATAGGCCTAATTGAGGTCTTTGTGCCTCTGGAAGGAGGTTTAGGATGAGATGGTGGAATTTCCTAAATGCCTCCTTTGAAAGAGCGCAGAGTTCAAAGTTTGTGTTTATTTTACCACACCAGACAGATTAAAAAGTGTGTCTATACATCATCTATGATCTTCATAAAGGAAGAGTTCAAAGTGAGGCGGTCTCAAAGAAAATTACAGCTTTTATTAAGATTTGCCGTTTACTGCTTGCTTTAAAGGGGAATAACAATAAGCTTAAGTGTTTATACGTGTGTATTACTTTATGCATCAGGAAAGCTGTCTTCCAGGGTGAAAGAAAGTGTTTTCAGACGAAAAATGACCGACGGTTTATTCAAAGCTTCGCTGCTCTAAACCTATTATTTACATTCACTTTCTTATTAAGGTATTCAAGCATCCTCCTGTCCTCTTGAAGTCTTACTGAAATATTTTTTTATATCTTTTACAACACTGTCCAGCCCTGCATGGTTGACACAAAGGCATTCCTGCGAAAAGTTATCTTATCAATATACATTTAAAATGTTATTATTTCAGATCCACACCTCTGAAAGTAGTGGAATAGTTTAATTCACTTTTCCTCATGTGAACAGTAAATTTGAGCGGCAGCCAATTCTCACAGGGCAAATGTATCATCTGAAAGCAGGCCGACTAGCATGTTAGATCTTATCAATAGATGGCAGTGTACTGCTTTCATCTTCTGACATTTAACCAGGTAAATTTACGAGCATGACACTAATGACGGTATTACATCACCATGACAAGGTGCTCTGTCCCTGAGTCATACACGCAAATTGATGATGCGTATTTTATGCTTGTGTGACAATGGCCCACACCCATTCAATATAACCACGTGGCAGCTTGGCTGGCTGCACAGAAAGAAGGCTGCACATTGTGTGCTGCTGCTGTGTGTGTGTGTGTGTGTGTGTGTGTGTGTGTGTGTGTGTATGAGCCATGTGGGAAACCATCCTGCTCACAGAAGATCAACAAAGACAGAAAGTCTTTCATTTGATATGTTATTTCATATTCTTGTACCATGTATTAAATGCTTGTTTGAACATAGGCATGCTTTCCACTTACACTGTTTGTCTCTGTGCTGTCTTCTGCAGAGTCTATGGAGGCCCTGGCCAGACTGAAAGGTACAACAACCCAGCAGTTTTACTTCAACCTCACCTCCATCCCTGAGGGGGAGCTCATCACCTCTGCAGAGCTTCGAATCTACAGGGACCAGGTCATGGGAGCTGCAAAGCCCCAAAACAGCAGCAGCATTAAACATGCTCCTGTTGGTGGCTTCCATCGCATTAACATTTATGAGATATTTGGAAATCCTGCCTCTCATGGTAAGGAACCTTTGGCACGTATGCTGGACACACGGCTAGTGCAGGACTCTTTGAGCCGCTGGGAGAGCTTTGACGTCAGCCCCGCTGTGTCTAAGTGGACCACTGGGAAAGGACACAACCATGGCTTCATGGTGGAGGTGCTTCACCCTGAGGAAAGGGAGATGGATGGGGAGCATGCTCACAGGCGTAGTAAGCACGTTAGGGTTAGCCGGTCCCTGCATGAGGACCAGAACTCATGGCCTCAGGCTCGGCCTCTGCTGGTGACATATGGACATGATGGCCGTGGGGACTCCGTACTCCACACTCGAGAAAAGCGGCAAGCAGCACTCCGCAAACAACGCAGGAAGCACCAGCAAAAGGCCAGCTGTAAGAGGCATGCCCTATATGTAGACTTTAGTGATGTGGGCTGGAACGAGTGGATAGTGGCACCTCCTGGCTACCATGCCTTTTATTGCCATGGGGAGTGTCCATTTCCCCTTGCAGATCACCTCAATTCTACCAATCATGCCATCGTGCAGACGCTGGTTAACTCGGTCAATTCCAACATCCCCAGAGCCTGTTGTGTGCCAACAGACCTCAGCCCCATCTCCCTGCTCTACCTGGATGAATATGAGAAGGTCATTCTAAAAAATTACCAGGACATGGTGGTCGAGGGCTGCGGCTGCCGGTGAGAAACTGACAGGCAAGGGAGACTGAAAGAGACATTACAGGTTATACACCCAGTTTCCCAATGAAGACGTTTATTTATATAAAAGAAAGACAAAACTATATATGACTATATTTATGTCTACATAAAGTTGGGAAATAAATATTTTAATCAGAGGAATATTCCTTTTACTGGTTTTGAAAATGTATTTCTGATGTACATTTCCAAATGGGTGCAATACCACATGAAGTATAATGCTCAGATTTTTATTTTGTATTTATTTCTATTATAACCACTTTATTTGTAAATAAATATTGTGTATTTATCATGAAAAATGTGGTCAGTCCAATTTTCCAATCAATGCCCAAAGTAACGAGCCTTAGCTGATGTGGCCATACCAAGCACCAACGTGTGTGGTTGGCTAAATGAGCCTCAAATTCTGACAGAAATTAGCTGTAAAAATATAACACCTGACAAGAAGCTCACAACACTGATTGCAAACCAAGCAGCGGAATCTTCGGTAAGTGTAACTTGAAACCTATAATCGATGAAGAGTTGAGGAACGTGTCAGAGTTCTGCTGGTGAAATGAACTGCAGAGGGGTGTAAGGTCACAGGATGGGAGTGACACGTTACAAGCCCACAAATGTGATAGATTCCCCTGGGAGGATTAGCAAAACACCAGAGCAATGCTTTTGAGCATTAAATGTCACTGCAAAGATCCCTGGGAAGCCTCGTCTGCAAGCTAGATCCCATGTTTTTTCTACTTCGCACCATTATTAACTGAGAAAAGAAAAAGTGAACCTGCAGGGCTTTGAAATAAGGTTTATTTATGGTGAGATTTGAGACTGAAAGAATGCAAACTGTGGCAGACGGATACATCAACAGACACTCAGCAAGAAAAGAGCCTACTGGCACTTTAATTAATAAAGACAAACAAACACACAGCTGCACCTGTCCACATACTGCACATGCTTAGACAGATTCTCCTACACTTCTGAGTTTGGCTGCCTTTCTTTGTCGTCTCTGGGTCAAACGGTTTAATGTGTATCAGCATTGAATTTAAAAAAAAATGATGGGAATGTTTAAAAAAGCTTTTCAAAAGCAACAAAATGAAGTGTAGAAAACACCTACACGGGTATGAGCACAAGGGTCCCGTTTATTCTGTACTGAGACAGTGGGGATAACAGGCAAACAAAACTCATGATGATCACAAGATGCAGTGAGACAGCTTAAAGCATGAGCACCTGAGTCAATATCCATTCTGCAATTACAGCTTCACAATTCAAGAAAAAAACTGAATTGACTTACTGAGCTCCAGAAAGACACAGATGATAATTTATAGTGTTGCTACAATAGCAGATCAGATAATAAGAGGGAGAGGAAAAACAGCGAGTTTCGTGGAGTCTGACTGACTTCGTTTTCTGCTGTGTTTGCATTAGAAAGGGTTTGGAGGGATCACAAGGCAGCTCGAAATGCTCTAAATAGAATGTTTTTTATGTGAGCGCACATTGGGACCATGGAATGTTGGTTTTCAATCTCAGACACATGCATACGCTTGCATGGAAAACCAACGTGGTTGTTTTTTCAATCATCTATTCAAGGGTTTCCTGGTGGGCTTTTTCTCTTCAAAAAACAAATGTGCATTGAACAAAGATATGCTTGTTATTTATATAGGAGATGTAAATCAAAACATCAAGAAGGTGCCATGAGACTTCTTTCACATGCAGTAAAAACACTGAAACGTCAGATTTTTTTTCATGTGCTCTGCTCAGATGTTTACCCTTTCTTATCCTCTGAGAGAGTATTGCACCCATCAACTCTGATGCAACTCGCCAATTATTTTTACCCTCCCACCACACACACACACACACACACACACACTTCCTCCCCCTCCTTTCATATTTCAGTTACAATCATCTGCATGTGTTATTTTATTCTACCTTGCATCTCCACCCCCCTCGGTCCCATCTGGTGTCCATTTCTCCTCTGTAGACCCCACCATACCACAACCACGCACATGAGCTGCACATACTGCTGCCAGTAGCGGCTCTATTTTAATGGACTGCGGGAGGAAGTCACTTTGCTGGCACACTTAATGAACATTTGATAAAAATCAACACTAGAAGCCAAAACCCCAGAAAAGTTTTGGGGGATTTCAGTTTTAAAAACTGTTATATTTGGTGGTTTGCCTTTAGTAGGAGTCCATAAACCTTTCAGTGGGTTGGGTTGAAATACTGCACACAGGGTGGGTGACACATGGGTAAAACTTCCGAAGTTCCCAAGTTCCCCTCCTGCACCTTGTCCCGGCTAAGCTAGGATCCAGTTGTACTGTTACTTGGCCAGTGAGTATTTTCTCGGACTTCTGAGGCGACTCATTTAGTATTGGACAGCTCCTCAGGGAGCACTCCTCAACTTCTCACTAAGAGCAGGGGCCAGGGGTCAAAGTAATAAGGACCTATTATCTCCACCATTACAGACTGACTTCCAGGCTCATCACGTCATCACAGACAAGAGACTTCAAGTGTGGTCGGCCGCTGCTTAATATGGAAAACAGGCTTTAGAATCAGATCTTTTTATACAGTTTATGCACAGCATGAACCCTTAAACCAGGTATTTTATGGTACCAAAGAACCAAGGAAAGACTAAATTTAAGTCTCTGTGTGTCTTTGTATTCCACTATTTAGTTATAGGAGCACAACTGTGAGAAATGTGTTCTTGGCAAGACTCTCTTCACCTGCTACACAGACCTCTGCAAAGTCACTCGCTGAAAACATATTTTCCCCTTCCTTCTCCATGAACATCTGGTAAATCTGTTAAAGGTGTCCTTCACTGTCTTTGTTTACGCACAAACACACAACAGAGCAGCCGCACCACTGATGAGCATAACACTGGAAGCTGGGACTTACTAGCGTGGCAGGACTCATTCGTTTTTGTTTGGTGCACAGAAAACCACACTGAAACTATCTGCAGCTCCAAACAACCCAAATCATAAGGGTTATAAAAATCAGATTTCCAGATTTTTGGCTGGCCCAGAATTGGAAAGTATGTGGTGTGTCGTGTATCTTTGTTGAAACAGAGGGCCTAGTCACAAACAGATCTCAGCTGGCTCTATACCAGGACATGAAAATTTAGGGAAGTAAGGAGACAGTGGCCACTTTAGAGCCTTTTCTAACTCTGACTTTTTTTTCTCTGCTTCTTGTGCTGCACACACTAATTTTGGAGGTGGTGCACATGGTGTTTTTTCTCAGTATTCTGAGAACAGCCAGTGAGATGACGTCCAGCATAGCTTAGACTGTGGCATCTGTGCTGCAGCTCTGAACACATCAAACAGACGGGCGTCCACAGATTCAGGAGCAAAGCAAATATGGAAATGACTTTTCCAGAATGACTGCACAGATGATAGTATTTTAACATATACAATCTGAGCCTTTGATTCTTCTAAGTACAATTATGCATGGATAACAACTTATGAATCTGCTACAAATATGCCAGAATGAAGGAAGGACAGCAACACAACTTTAAACTATTGCTGACTTGCGCCTAAAATATGATTGCTGCTGCTATCATCACTATAAAGACAAATCATCCATGACAAAGTTGGCCTGAAATGACATGCTGAAGTCATTACTTCTGGCTGGGGCCCAATAGATTATACCATTATATAGTCTTACACCCACTGCAGATTAGTCCCTGACAGACTAATAATGGTGTGGAGTTTAAAACAAACAAACAAACAAACAAACAAACAACAAAACTATATGCTACTTTAATTGAGAACAATGAAACCTTTAATAATGGACAAGACTTTTAACTAAACACTTTTCATTGATGGGTACTGTGGGACAGCAAGGCTGAAATAACATTAGAAGAGCTGTTCAACCCATAATCAGATACCACATGTGCAGCATATACTATATAACACACATTCCTCTGATAACTGGGATGGTGGACAATACTCTCCCTTTCATTTTGCACTCCTGATTTATACAATAAAAAATATGAAAGCTGGGTTATAGAAGAACTAAAAAGAAAACATTGCTTCTTTAGTTTCTTGATCAAATGGGGTCAGACTTCTGGAAGTGTACCTTGCACTTTCCTCAGAGATACAGGAAGGCGTTCCATATGGACCACATGTGGGCTTCTGAAACAGGCTCATGGATAGATTTGCCTCTAGACACTGATCTAAGGTCAGTGTTGTGTTTACTCCTCTGATGGTTACAGTTTGGTTTGGGGAGGGGGGGGTGATCCTGGAACCTTGCCGAAGGGCGTCTCCTACACCCGAAGCTTGAAAGGGGTTGTGTGGTTTCGGGAGCGGCCTCCATCTTTGTAGCAGGAAGTGAAGAGATCAATCAAAGAGAGGAACATGACATCCCCCAGCATGCCTGTAAAATAAATGTCAATCTCTAGCATAGTAAATCTAGTGCACTACCACACGTACAACAATAGAGCGATGTTCTCATCCAGAGTTGGCAATAAAATGAAAGCTGAAACACATCTGTGACATGACAGATAATAGACAAAATCTGGCAGTGAACAATGACAAATAGCAGTATTATAAAACAGAAAACACACTTAACAGACTCTCTCTTCCTTTAGCTACAAATGCTTTACATTTGTCATCTCCGTTTCTCATTATAGAAACATTTCTAACTGAATACAAGTAAAAAAAACTAACATTTATGCAGTCTCTAAAATTAAGCAAAGATTTTTTCAAGATACCTTGGGTAACATTTTATGTACTCATACCCAGTAGATGGCAATAGCCCATGCGGTGCCCTGGCAATACCGCAAAGCCTCATATCTCCCTGTGTCTGCTGGTCGCAATAGAGATAAGAAAGGTAAGGAAGGCTTGACTTCTAAAGACCACATAAATCACTCCATGGTTTAGGATTACAAAATGCTAACACTGTCATGAGCTGCAAAATGTTGATGTTGCACCTTGAGGAGCTCCAGGCCTGGAACCCAGTGCACCCAGCATCAGTTGATCCCCGGCAATGAAAGAAGACCTGTTATGGAGTCTGGGGCCTTGCTTGGTGGTCTATGAGAACAAGCTGGCGCTGAACCTTTTGTACTTAGCACAGATTACTGAGAGGCTGCTTCCAGATGCAGTGCACCAGGGAAAACAGGCTCTCTTTCCCTGGGTGGTATGGGACAAATCCATTCCCCACACTTTTCTCATTAGTGTAATAAGCTTTGTATAAACCACCGGTCTGCCATTGTCAAGGACACACGCACTATCTCCTCTGTCTATCCATCCATGCATACAGTACATCTGTCACATATTTCCATCCTGAAGCAATGCAGATTGAAAAGGATCAAATGAGAAGCTCACAAACAAATTTTTATCACTGGCGCACCTGTATACATGTCATTCCCAGTTATGAGCTTAGGTTGGGTGTAGGATGGTGTTGGGTGGTATACAATTCTTTAGTAGACCGAAATGAGTTGTGAAAATGTTGAAAAGAGAAGGAGGTATACATTAATTACAAAGTCTTTTATCTAACTTATCAGATGCTGCTTACCGTAAATTCCAGCCTTTAAAGGAAGAAATTCACGCAGATATACAGTATCATGCTGTACTATTCGGCTAAACCAGAACTTATTGTACTGGTGTAAATCTGAAAGAAAAAAATTCAAAGACATTCTGCTATTCGACTGCATCAACCTGCCTGTAAGATGAGAGAAGTCTGTTTTTGTGAAAAGCAGGTCCACAACCTAAGGGCCCTAGCCAGTTCAGCTCCGAGGTGTAACTCACACTCCTTCACCCCACTCTCCCACAGCCTGACAGCAGCATGGCAAAGTCTGCCTCACCAAGCTTCCTGTGACTCACTTCCTGTCCCAGCCCTGCACCTGCACTTCTCTAGGTGATGTCATGGCAGGTTTTCCTCTCAGTCGCACCACTGAGAACACTCCCCGTCTGGCACACTGTGAGTATGCATTTATGTGTGTTTATGTGCGTACATCCATCAGCGTGCCTGGCTCAAACATCAGTCAGCAGACCTGTGGTAAATGTCGCCCTTCATGACTTTAGTGATGACCTTTTCCAAGAGGTTTTAGGAGTGGAAAGGGACATCAAACAGACTTCGATGGAGGAGGACAGTCATAGATGGAACATGGATTCAGTCCCAAAGTAAGACTGTTGTGATTTTTTTTCTCCTTACTTCCATTTTTTTCAAAGATATAAATATGTCCTCTTGTTGACTATGTGTGTCTGTTCATTCAATTACTTGTAAGAATCCTTACAGAGCTTAACGTAATGAAAGCTTGACCTTTATGAAAAAGGAGTAGCTCTGTTTTCCAGTGAGGAGAAACAACCTCTAGATGTCCTCAATATCTGTAGGAATAATTATAGTAGGCCTTTCTACCATCAGTGACCGCAGTGAAAATGATAGATTGAGGGGAACACGCTACTTGGACAGGCCCATGAGTAAATGGAAATATTGTATGAGAATGTGTGCCCGGTTTTTCTTTTATCCTGGGCTTTCAGAGATGGTTTTTTTTTGGTTGTTTCTGTAAAACCAAACTTTTTTTGCTTCTTTTCTCTTCCACATTGAATGTGCAAATAAGTAAAAAGGCAGGAAATGCCTTGCAGCTACCGTCAGCAGGGGAGAAACCCGTTGGAGGTCAGGGGTCACAAGAAGAAGGCAGCAGGCATATATCAATATTCATTTCCTTCTCTGGTACATTCACAGACCTCTTACCAGTTTCACTGCTCTATGGAGTGCGTTATGGATCATTAATTCTTGCTAGCTGCCCGTTGACAACATTAGCTGCTCCAGTGGTCGTCTGTGGGAAACTCAGCGCTGAGTCCTCCCTCTATGTGTGTGCATCACATTCATCTGGTTCTGGTGCTGATAGATGGTACAGACCAATAAGAGGCCTGCACTAGAGAAATGGAAGGCCCAGGTCAACAATGGTTTCTCTGACATTTATGTAATTTCCCCATGACTGGACTCCTAAAGTGTACTGTTGTTTATTTAGAAAAAAACAGTCTTGGTGAAAATTCAGATGTGATTCACTGTTTTAGCAGAGCAAATTGATAAGGTATGTTTTAGTAACTTCTTTTCTGCATTAGAATGGGCAGTATTTAGAGGGCCACAGTTTACCAACAGCCAGGGGTTGACACTGGACTGAATCTCAGTACTGTCACTGTGCAAACTGCGGGCGTTCTGTTGACTGGGACATAAAATAGTGCTGTTGGGTTTTGGATTTCCAGAGCGGGATCAGGGCTGCAGTATATTGAGTCCATGTGGGGAGTGCGTTTTTAATCTGAGCCTTACCCACAGTCCTTCCTGTTTCTAATTTGGCGCTGCAGCGGTTTTGTCCCCAGGCCAAGAGCCTCTCTTCCACAGAGTGTCTATTTCCTCTGAAGTGAATAGTAGCAGGTGTGCTGGCCCAAGATCCCTAAGAGAAGTCTGCTTATGAATGGCCCACATCTCACTCTTTCTCATTGGTCTTTGTTTTCTTTTTTTTTCTTTTCATTCTTATTTTTCATTCTTTGTCTCACATTCTTTCTCTCGTTCTCACACGCTGTCTTTGTTTCTTTGCTGTTATGTCTTCACCACTCTGCAGTCACTCCTTTGTCTCATCTGTTCAAGTCCTTTTTCATTTTTCCCCTTTGCTTTTTTTGCTTTATTCAAAATCCATTCTTTGATAAACCATAAAGCAGCAGCTCTTGCTGATGAAAACAATAAAATACTACAGCCAATACAATGCAGGACAATCACACATCAACCTCGCCAGACATCGGACATTATAAATCACATAGAATAGTGAAACTGTCAAAACAACCAAATCAGGTTTAGAAATCAGTTTATGGGACTTTCCTGCATGAAGGAAATACAACCACAAATCTTTATGTGGTTTGAGCTATTACAATCTCGAATAAACTAATATAATACACAAATGTGAAAACAAACTGCAAATCCTTATTTATGAACACAATAAACACATAACTTAAGGAGGGGAAGAAGGAAAATTTATGGGGGTGAGTGAGAGACCCATTCATTCATACGTTGAAATCAGGCCAGCCTCATCACGAAGAACTCATCCAATCTGTGAGCAGAGGAGACATGCTGTCACACTGCTTCAAGGAGGCACTGCGATTGGTATTAACCTCTAGGGACCTTCACTTCTCCTCCTCCCTTCCCCAAAACACACTCCCTAATGAGTTGGATTTGAAGGGGTGCAGTTTTTGTTGTAGGGCAAATAAATCCTATCAAGGCAGAGTCATATTCTCACTTATCTCTGAGGAAAACAAGGCAAAAGAAACCATGGTGGTTGCCAATGATTTGTGACTTAATACAGGGGTGAAATACGCCTGCAAAGCTATTAAGGAAATGAGAGGCTAACCAAAGGGTTGTTTCACTGGAACACATGAACTCTTAATGATGTTTTTGTTTGTTCAATTTTGTTTCCACATCATTTGCCAAAATAGAATTTTGTTTAAAGGTTAAGAGGCAAGGCTGCACATTTAGTTCCCAAAGGCTGTGAGTCTAAGACTTCATTTTTATAAAGAAAATCTAATTCAAAAGAATCTTTCCTTATCTTCAAACTACAAAAAATAATTAAAAGTCTTTTCTTGTAGTTACATGTCAACAATAATCAATTTGTTGTATGTTAATGTATTCATTAGTCCATTGAAGAAGTAGCCTTTGACCCTGTAGTAACAATAGAAGTTCTCCAGCCTCTGTTCAGGCCTCATTTCCCCGTCTGCTCTTCTGATTCTCTGCCAAAGTCAACCACGGGCATTTATGCTTCCAGCCATGGCGTTTCCGGCATCTGCACACGCTTGTGTTTACACAGGATGTTCAAACTTGATGCAGATTAAACAAATCCAATTTGGAGACCAAGTTCAATCACCTTCTTTATTTCAACATTAAGTAGAAGAAGCTGGGGGCCAGATCACCACTACCATTTCCAACAGGACTGGGTGGGGGGAATGATCTGTACACCAATAAGTGGAGAAAGTATTTTAAGAGTATTTATATGCGGATAGATGTCATCCGCTAGTTCCCACAGGCTTGCATGTGGTTGGATTTGCTCAGTGTGGTTCAGGGTTTGTTTTTTTTTTTTTCAAAATTCTCCAGCTCTCCTTGGCAGAGTGTAATGGGCCTTCGAAGGGCCCATGGGTAGTTTGGCATCTGTTCTGTTCCCACACTTACAGTGTGAGGGAGGCCTGGCTTTGTGCTCACATGCCCAGACCAGCCACACGTAGCACAGTTCAATTTTATGAACATTTAATTTTGCCAGGACTATTTTTTATCTGCATCAGATATTCACTGATTACCAAAGCTCAGGAAACACCATGTAGGTCAGACACCAATCACGCTAAGTTCACTTTCTCATATGAGAGAGTAGACCACTTCCAAGTTTGACTGAGGGCGGTCTAAAAGCCTGCAGACCCAGTCCTCAGTCAAGGATTGGGCCAGGAAAGGGATGGGAAATGCTACAGACTGTATAATCTCTGACCTTTTCACAAGTACAAAGGAACGTTCTTTTTGTTGAGAAGAGTCATTTGTTCAACAGGATTTTTAATTACCACTCACTTCTAATAAAGCCTTGAATCTGGATGGCGTTTTTGTCCTCACCTGGGTCCTCTCATTTGGGAGGGTTTTTGACCCTCTGTGGCACCTGTTTGGCTAGCATCCTGCTGCCCATCTGCTCCTGCTAATGCAGCCATCCTACTTGTACAGACCAACTCCATTCAGGATGGCTAGCTGTCCGCCTAATTGTATCACATTCTGCAGGCTTTGTTCTGGCATTCTCTCACCAGCTAAAGGTTGCCGAAATCTCATCCGCCACATCAGAGGGGCCCTATTAACCCCTGACCCCTGGTTGGTGTGTGTGGACAAGGTCGCTCCTCACACCCAACTCTGGGCCCATTAACACGTCGCCCCACAGCAGAAAAACTATTTTGACGGGCTGTAATTGGCGCTAAGTGATGGTGGACAAAGGACCCCTCTGTGCTGCCTGCTGGACTAAGCGGTACTGACCACTCTCTGAGCTTCACGCTTGACATTTCCTTTCTAAGTCCGATGTGAGAAGAGAGGAACTGGGGAAGCCCCTTCCTGCACCATCACCTCCTCCGGTTCTCCATCCCTTTAACCACTCCTGCCATTCACCGTGGCACTCCTTTGAAAACGTGAGATAATGAGGTACTAGTGGGGAGAGCTGCACGGAGCAGAGTTGCATGGTCCAGATCTGTGGAGGCTGATTAATCCAATGGCGGTCCATTCCTTTCAGAGCCAGCCTAATTAGTTTATGTTAGCTAGAGAAGGTCAGGGGGGCGTGTTTGACTGAGGTCTTTTCTTTAAATGCCACTGTGGTGTGATGATCTGTGCATGCAGGTGCAGCAATTGTCTGATTCAATGTTGCTCAGTTTTGATTGTATGGTTGAGTTGCAGTTGCAAGCATGAGTTACTTTACTTGTAAGTGAATAACATTTGCAAACCAGTCTCATTGTATCTCACTGGCTTTCCAAGTCTATTAGTCATGAACGCAAATGTTATATTTCTCCACAAACAACCAGGGGAAAACCCTTGGTGTTGAATGTGGAATAGTGGTTAAAAATTGATGGCAGGCCAGGACATCAAAAAAAAAAAAACAAAAAAAAAAAAACTACAGACTACAAATAATTTTACTGGTAGTCTTGGCCTGAATTATTGTATTGCTGACCCAGAGTACAACCAGTAAATTACAAACCACCAAGAATAAGTCACCATACTACTATATGGAACTTCTTCCTCCTTCAGCCTTATCACTATCCGCCTTGACTGATTTCTTATTATGGCAGATCCAAATCCCTTTAATGATTGACTGTGATCCCAAATTTCCTTGTGCTGTACACAGCGTGAGTGCTTAGCAACCCTCTCCAAGAGCACATCCAGTCCTCTCACACAAAGCTGCAGACTTAAGACAGATCTTACTACCTTTCCTATAGGCAATGCCATGCTCTCATCCCTGCACTTAACAACCTGACGTCAGATAGGAGCAGAGGAGGCAGCAGAGGAGACTTTAATACTAAATCTCTCCCCCTGTCATTACCAGCCTGTGTGACCGCCTATCAGAGGCCTTTGAGTGATGTGGGAAACCCTGGGCCCTGTCCTCCCAACCCCTGTAGGCCAGACCGCCTGTTCTGTCCAAACCAAACTGAAAAATACAGGACAGGCACGGCTAGGGTTGACATCAATGAGGCGCCGAGCTCTTTATGCCCACTCTGTGGTCAGGAGGAGAGAAGCCTGGATATTAATCTCTCTCTCTTACTCACATGCTTTCTTCCTCTTTGCCCCTCTCACTGCGTAAGCTGAATTTCTGGACTATGCATCAAATCAAACAGAAATCCAAAGATGCCAAACACTGCTCATTTTGATAACAGCTGAAATGCTGCAAATGCAGAGGAAAATGTCTTGTAAGGTCCTGTTCAGAATAATAAATAATAAATAATAACAGCTGAAGTCTGGGTTATTATTTTATCAGTTAATGTTGCCATTAATAAATTCCTGGACTGCTTGCTAAAACCTGAAAAAAATGAAATTATTGTACACTTAGGAGCAGTGAAGCTGATCACATTCTTATAAAAACCACACACAGATCACTAAGCAATCTGGCTAAATAAAGTAACTACAACATGAAACTGACTGACGAAAAACTCACGACTTGCACGAATGCAGCAAAAATGTAAAACTATCAAAAAAAATGAAGTGATGCATTAAGTCAATCTGTTCTAATCCCCTGTTTTATTGTTGTCTTGGGTTTACAGCACCTGTGAGGTGGAGAGAAAAAAACTAAAACAAGCCAACCAAATCAGTCAGTCCACCAGCCCATGTGATGTGGGTCTTTATGAGAGGACACCTGCAGCACTCAGTGTCCCAAGTCAGCTTTTTGTAAGCTTCTGAACTAGGCAGGGCACAGAGGGGAGAGCTAGAGGGCCAGACCCTGGTTTGGCCCTGAAGGCCTAAACTATCACTCCTGTCCATGGGTTGCCTTTGGCCTTGCTAACTGTTCCATGAAATGGGCCCCAGGAACAGTGCAAACCTCCCAGAAACAGGCTGCTCACTGTTAGCCAACAGTACTCTCTTTGTGTGAAAATTGTCAAAGCTGGCCCTTTTCTGCACTGGTCCTGCCTTTCTTTTGAGCCTCAGCTGTGAGCAAACAAAGCTGGCTTAAAGGTTTGCATGATGGTGAGCTAGCTATCTGGCTAGCTGTGTTAGTGTTTGTATCAATGAGAGCAATGGAGTTTGTGTTTCTAGTGTTCTGCAGGTGGGGCTTCAATGGCTAATGAGAGAAGAGCCAGTCAATGCTCCACTGATGAGGACTTCATATAAAAAAGGAAAAAGAAAACAATCACCCGTTTCTGTTTTTATTTTTTGACAGGGGAAGGATTAAAACTTCAGGGTTCAGATTATGAGGTACTTAAGTTGGCTTTAGGATTTTCCTTCATAAAATAAATGAAATAAGTCACAAGAAATTTATCTTCTGAGTTTTCAATCCTTCTAATTAGTGATTTACCTCTACATGATCTGTTTCAATTATCTATAGATTACTCTATGATATTTCCCAAACAACTGTCAACGTTAAACACTTTCAAAGCCAGGGCCATAACACTGCGAATGGAATATCAAGCTGTACCAAAAATTGGTGACTAAAAGTAACCCTATGTGCTTGAAGTCTCTGTGGAGAATTTACTGGAACTCAACAACAAACAAAAACCTATTCAGAAAAAAACAGTAATTTAACAGGACAACTGATATAAAGCTGAGGTGAGACAAAAGGAAAAGAAAAGGGAGTTATGGCACAATGGGTTGATACAAGGAGGATAAAATGAACATACGTTGAAAAATCAGTATTGTGTTTCAAACACTGAGTGTCGTCCTTCTGTCTCATCAGCCAAAAAAAACAAAAAACAAACAACTGTAAATAAATGAACTAGTGTACAGCCCCTCACAAGTTGCCAATACTAGACTACTGCAAACACCTAACAGTCCATTCAAGATTTAGCACTCAATATTGAGCAGCCAAAAGGAAAACATGGAGTATTAATCTATTTGTCAAGAAAATCTTATTATGAATTTCATGACATTGGCAAGGCCAGGTCACAAATTTCACAATTTTGAATTTTAAGGCTTTCAAAAACACCTTAGGCAGGCTGTGATGACTTTCTGGAAAAGCTAGTGTTTTTCCAGGATAAAGAATCCACTTCCCATGATGCTCCCCACTGTTGTGAGGACATGACTCTTAACAAGTCTCTTTTGTTTTGAAAAAATTATGGAGATTGGATCTTATTTTTGACACTACTTTTCTTTGTTCAAGACAGCTTTTTACCAGATACAGTTACATAGTGCTCTTGTTTGAAACATGACGACAAGCAAACTTTGTAAACTCAATTTGTACTGTAGTTTCGTAGCTATATTTAGCATTACTCACCTCACATCTCAGTGTTTTAAGACGTGTCCATAACTTGTAATGTTGGTAAATACTTGTTACATCCTACAGTGCTTACAACTTCACCAGCAGAACAAATGTACCCTCACTCTTCATTTGATTGATAGACTTTCAAGTCTGAACAGAACACCGCAGTATAACTGCTGTAAGTGGATTGTAATTCACATTATCACAAACAGCTTGGCCTATGTTTTAGCCTTTAGCCCATGCTCTATCAATTTCCTGTTTAGATTTCTCCTGTTCCTCTGTCCTTTTTCTTTTCGACAGTCCCATTCCAGTGTCCACCATTACTACAAAATTAATTCAAGAAATCATTTTCAGTGGAGAAAAACACAGATCTCTCTTTTCACTGCTAAACTTTGCTGGCCAGCATGGTGCTGTCATAGAGACTCCAACGTGTTGTAAATCAATCCAGTCCTGTCCAGCCCAATTGGAAAGCTGAGAAATAGCATTTATATAATGACCTATTTTGGCGCCGATAATCTCATTTCAAAATGTGGATTATAATCAGGCATACGAGAAACACTTTTTAAGGATAACTTAGAAAGTCCTCACAGGTACTTTAAGCTTCCTGGCCAATAACTGAGCCACATCTAAACAGATTAGAAATAACACTCACTGACTAGTCTGAACTGAAGAAAAAACCACACACTTAATTCCAAAGAAAAAGAAAAAAAAAAGAAACACCCTTTGGGCTCCAACATTTAGCTACACCATTCAACCAGCCCCACCCATTGTGAGGCCATGACTGACAACATGGTCAATCAATCAATTGTAGCCCCAGTTTCATCAGGAATGAGCCTATGTACTTGGCCTCTTCTTCCTCTTTCCCTTCCTCCCCACATCCTCACCCCTCTTCCACCACGCTGACCTTCTTTTTCTGTGTCACAGTGTTGTAGAAACAGTACACACTATGTTCTGCTCGGTTCAGGATGGTTTGGTCACAAACCGAGAGAAATTGTTCATTTTAGAAGACGTGAGGCAAAAATGTTAAAGAAATGTATAAAATTTTCTTGACAGATTTTGACAACCGGTCCAGCATTTTTGCATGAAATGACTCAAGGAATGAAATGAGGACTATTAGTTTTATTGGGAATGACTACTCAGCATTCATAAGTATAGTTCATTTGACTGACATGACATAAGCAAATAATAATAATAATAATATAAAACAGCAGAGAACTGTATGAAAGCAATTAATGCATGTCCAAAAAGCCTTTGCAATTTATTGGAAGGAATGGGAAACTACTACTATGATGTGCACAAATGACTAAATTTTGTGGAGATTGAACTAAAAGTAATGGGAATTTAACTCTGATCAGAGAAATGCACCACAGGAACTGAGAAAAACTGTAATAGGTCGTCTCAGTGGTTAACCTGAATCAAAACTGCAGCGTAAGCCATGAAATGAAAAATGAGAAATTAAAATTTTACCACACCAAGGAGCTTTATTACACTACAAAAAGGAACGATAGTTTTAACTTCATGGCAAGTATAAATGCTTCTGTATATCTATATAGGGGGATAAACCTTACAAAAAACAGTCTTTTCCCTCTCCCTTCTGGATGGAAAGGAAAACCAGTAGCAATTGGTTTAACCACGTTTCACTTTGCATAATTGTTCCCAAGGTTGCTGTTTTTTATTTTGAGGCTTTCTGTGCCAATATAATTCAAATTCTGTGGCCAAGCCAAATATTTGCAGCATGGGTTTTGCTTCTAAACTGAGCTGGAGTTTGGGCAAAAGAAGTCAGTCTTGCCAGCAGTTCTGCACAGACAGGGCAATAAACAGACTCACTGCTCATCAACAACAGCTCTGCTCCTAATCACATGGTCCTTCTGTTTCCTTTCTCCGTTTGTGAAATAAATTCTTCAGTGAGTGATGAGATAAACAGAATGGTCACAGTTTTATTACAACTCACTCGACACCTTGCATCGTACAGAGGTATTTGCTGGATGGTTTGTAGGTAAACCGAATGTTTACTACTTCTTAGGGAACAGATGACACAAACTGGAGGTAGTCAGAGTCATTTACAGTTACTTAAATTCCCTGCTGAGAAGGCCCTACTAAATGCTTCTTCCACAAACCTTGCTGGGAAATATTTGCAATGGTTTCCATCCAGATCTGGGTCACTCGGTTCCACATTCACTGCACAGGTGAGCTGGAGCAGGTTTGTTTGGCATTGGCTATTGGCTGTCCTTTCCTTTCCACAGGGCTGGGAAAGAAGCACCACATACAGCTTGCGACAACAAGAGATGCTTTTGTCCACAGCTTGCCATGGCGAAATGACACCGCAGAGCTGCATGCTGCCAATGTTGTTCAGGTCTCCCAGGACAGTCCCCAGGGGCTACAAGACCTGCTGCAGGGCCAGTCCAGCTGAGGTAGAAGGAGAGTGAGAGCCCTCAGGAGAATCGGTAACTCTGTCAGCACACGGTGTTGCTGCGGCATGCAGATGAAAACAACCTCTTTCACATTTAGTGTGTTTTGGCCTTCGAGGCTGTAATCATGGATGATTAGCCTAAGAACTCAATCCCAAACTGGGACCATTACTTATTCCTGTCACACCGTCAGAAATCATATTTATCCAACACTTTTCCCAACTGTCCAGAGACAGAAAAGAAGGCTTGACCAATCAATGCAAATCCAACAGTTACTGACTATATGTTACTGATATAAATATTAGAGAGAGAAGTACAGCGCATCCGAAAAGTATTCACAGAGCTTCACTTGTTCCACTTTTTGTTGTTACAGCTTCATTCCAAAATGGGATAAATTTATTTTTTCCTAAAAACTCTACACACATCATCCCATAATGACAACATGACATTTTTTTGTTTTGTTCTTAATTTTTGCAAATTTATTAAAAATAAAACACTAAGAAACCACATGTACATAAGTATTCACAGCCTTTGCTCAATACTTTGTTGATGCACCTTTGGCAGCAGTTACAGCTTCAAGTCTTTTTGAATATGATGCCAAAAGCTTGGCTCACCTATCTTTAGGCAGTTTGGTCCATTCCTCTTTTCAGCACCTCTCAAGCTTCATCAGGTTGGATGGGGAACGTCGTTGCACAGCCATTTTCAGATCTCTCAGAGATGTTTGATCAGGTTCAAATCTGGGCTCTGACTCACTCAAGGACATTCACAGAGTTGTCCTGAAGCCCCTCCTTTGATATCTTGGCTGTATGTTTAGGGTCTCTGTCCTGCTGAAAGATGAACCGTGACCCCTGTCTGAGGTCAGAAGCACTCTGGAGCAGGTTTTCATCCAGGATGTCTCTGTACATTGCTACATTCATCTTTTCCCAGTTCCAGTTTTCCGGTCCCAGTTCCTGCTGCTGCAAAACATCCCCACAGCATGATGTTCAATCTTTGTCACGTCAGAGCAGAGAATTTTCTTTCTCGTGGTCTGAGAGTTCTTCAGGTGCCTTTTGGCAAACTCTAGGCAGGCTGCCATGTTACTTTTACAAAGGAGTAAATTCCGTCTGGCCACTTTACTACAGGCCTGACTGGTGGATAACTGCAGAGATGGTTGTCCTTCTGGAAGGTTCTCCTCTCTCTACAGAGGAATGCTGGAGAGTTTTCTTTTCGGGAAAAATGAATTTATTCCATTTTGGAATGAGGCTGTAACATGACAAATACTTTCCGGATGCACTGTATACTATATCTGTTACATTTGGACACAGACTTCATGAAAGATTTCAATTAAATTCAATCTGAAGTAAGATTTTTTTTTTCAAAAAGGCCTTGACACTTTTTGAATTTGTTTTCCTTTATATAACCTTCAGAATTCCCTTTTTTAAAACCTAATCTCAATATAACCGCGAGAGGTTTGATTATGTTTTCTGAATAAGGAAGTATCTTTTCTTTCTGTTTTGTTACAAAATCAAAAAGCAGATTATACAGAGCAGTTCTCCTCTCTGTATTTCTGAGCATCAATGTAAACCATTAACAATTATTCTGAATGTGTACGAAGAGTCTTTTGTGGCTTTAAGTTGATTCAAGCAACATAACATGTTACAATTCAGACAGCATGACTGGCATCACCTGCAGCCAAATCTTCACCCCACAACAGGTGCAGGCTTCTCTCTCTGCTCTCCTCATGCTCTCCTTGCCGTAGCCTGTTTTCCTTCTATATGTGGAAAACATCTGCATAGGTGGTCCTTTTCTCTTTCCTTCTCCCTTCACCCCTCTTATTTACTATCATCCCTCTCTTCTGTCCCTTCTGTCTCCTAATGTGTTTCTCTTTTTGTGCCGGAAAAGGGAAGTGCTGCTTGTAAACAGGGAGAGGTGTCAGGGCCAGAAGAAACGGGCCGCGTATTTCTGGATCCAAGCTGCGAGGTTTACCGAAGCATATTTTTATCATGAAAAGCCAACAGGGAATGGGACGGCCATGCGCAGCTGCTGGTCTAATTTGCTCTAAGCATGTACAAATAGGACGGCCCACACAGACCATAAAAGTGGAGTGGAGGTTTTGCTCAACGCGGCACTTTTGTCTGACCAAAGGCACAGGGACGCCTTCCAACGAACAAACAGATCACAAAGGAAAAAAGAAAACACTCTCAGGCTCTCACTTGATAGTTTGAAATACAGTAGAAAAACTCAAAGGAGGACTGCAGCTGTTTTGGTGTTATCCAACAAGTCAAAAGTGTTTTTGAGAGATCTCTTTTTTTCTTTCACCCACATCAATTTAATTTTCTAAACCAAATCTAAAACAATATAACCTAATTGTTTTGGTTTGTCCACGGAAGAGTGAATCTGCAAAAATATATAAATAGCCACAATCTGTTACTAAATGTCCTTTGTGTAATATTTCCGACTTCCTATGTTTGAAATACTCTTGTTTATTTACAGGGTCGAGGTCAGCTGCTGTCAGAGCATATATATATCAAACTCTTATGTATATATTTTTTCAACATTTTCTCAAGGTTGTTTCCCACCTTCAGAGCCGCACCAATGTACCTCCTGTTCGTTCTCCATACATTTTATTGCGCCATGGAAAGTTTTATTTGCTCTTGAGCAATTTGCTCTGGAAACCCCCTGTAGATCCTCTGAGTACTGTACGTTTGTACAAGTACAGACTACATGCCTGCGCATGGAGGCACACACGTGCACAAACGCACACACACACCTACACTAACATTGGTCTGAACGGGGTTCCCCTTTAGACACTCCGGATAAATAACTAACTTCAAACAGTAAACTAGGTGCTAATGAACTGGATCCTGACAGGGTTTGCTTTCCGCAAGTAGAGACCCTACCCACAATGCACCCATTCACAGGATCTCGGCCATGGAAAGTGTTGGTAAAGTAATCCCACCAGAGTTTATGCGACCTTTTCTAACTCTCAGTACGTCTTTCTCCCCTTAGGTCTTTAAGGCCTGGCCAACATCAACATGACCTGCATCAGCTGATATAGGCAGAGGCTACCAACATTTGCATGTTTCAAAATGGCTCCCATTCACGACCAGTTGGCAAAATGATGTGGGGAGGAAAGGAACACAACGCCTGGCTTCCTCTTACGCTTACCTGAGATCAGTCACACCAACTTCAAGGCCAGTGTCAAGAGTGGTTTCTTCCATGTCGCTCTGCAGCAAAGGACGTGGTTGCAGGGCATCTCAGTGCTTCCGTGCACATGTGGCCAGATCCAGACCCAACATCCTCTGCACATAGGACCTGCAAGGAAAGGTGATATTTTATCTTTAGCAGACTGTGTGCTGGGTTCCACTGTGTCTCTGTGAGCTCTGACAAACTCAATAACAGTCACAGGATTACATATGGCTTCAATCAATATGTTTTATATCCACACAGGAATCAGAGGTTCTACTACCTCCAACTCCACGCACACCTGCTGAAACTGGCAAAGAAAGCAAAAGACAGTAAGACTAGCGTGCCTTAATGTTACAGTAAATCCTGGCTTACTTTTAGGTTTTGGAACAAAAGAATATTTCCCTGATCACCGCCTATCCATATGGCTTTGGTCGTCTATATCGTCTCTTTTTCTAGCCAGCAAAGGCA
Source organism: Labroides dimidiatus (assembly GCA_030710495.1). Lineage (NCBI taxonomy): Eukaryota > Metazoa > Chordata > Actinopteri > Labriformes > Labridae > Labroides > Labroides dimidiatus. The sequence goes on from CM061158.1 coordinate 18,395,436, forward strand.
TAAAATACTGCCGGTGACAGGTTAAGCTATATTTTTTAATGGAAGTTGTTTTAAAGTAGCCATTTTTCAGAAAGAAGAGCAATATTTAAACATGTGATATCCTGTTTCAAACCACAGTTCAGAAGAGACTTCCCTCTACATGTGAGGGTCACACTGTGCAGACAACCTGTATTTATGGCTATCTGACCTGACACCATGAACAGTTTTATTTCCATCAGATGTTTCCGTGTCAAGAGGGGTAAACATAAAATAAGAATATCAGTCTTGGCTGTGGTTTTTGGAAAGTTCAAATGTGACTTTTTACTTCTCTTTCTCTTTTTATTTAATTATATTTTTTTGTATTTGTAGCATTGGCCCTTGCTTGGTAACATTTTATAAGGTTTAATGTAATGTTTAATGTAAACATCTAGAGGCCAGACATTGTTTACTGAGGCAGCAATGGCTCCACCCACATAAATAAACAATTAATTTTAGCAATAGAAGAGCCTTTATACTGAGTCTGCACTGCAGTTAAAGGATAACACAGTCTCTCTGAGGAGTGGTGAGTAATATTTAGGTGCTTTTATCAACACATCGTCTGTATTTAGTCAATCACTCCGCTCTCTGTCATAGATTCTATCCTGACCATCACACCTGGGTTTGCTCGACTCTCATCACGACAGAATTTTACATCATACTGACATTTGCTAAACAAATAACCCGCCAGGTGCAGGTTGTCCTTTCTTGAGTTTTATTTTTATGTTTGACAAGAAGTGGTTTAGAAAGTCATGCCAGCTTTGGAGGTCAGTGGTATAAGAATTTAAAAAAAAAGAAAAATAGACAGAAAAAAAGGGGATTGTGACAGCCTCAAAGAATGAGAACTAATCAGAGCTATAACACTCTGCAGTCCACAAACGGTGTAGCTTTGGCCCCTGGAGTCCTTTTCTGTCAAGAGACTCTCGGCAATGTTGGTTCTCAGGCCTCCTGACACCCTCAGTGCAAGTCCCACAGAACAAGACCCAAGGTTTTGGGTTATAGAGGTGGGAGAGCCAAGGGAATGTAGAGAATTAGGTGAAGAAGATGTGGACCGCCAGGGTGAGCAGTGGTCGCCAACCCTATGAAAACAACACTTTTAAACAGCGTTTACCTCAGAACCAGTATTAAGTCATGTATGAGGCCTCCAGTAACAAGTCAAAGAAGGTGCTGAGGTAAGTTGGGTTCTTATTGCATTCATTACTCCTTCTTGCTTATCCCACTACATCTCTAGAAGAACAACCTCCAAACCCCACCCGCCTCACCCCAAAAGCATGGGGCTCGGCAGCATGAATGGGGCATTGTGATGCGTCTCCGTCACGGCAGTGAATGTTTTCACTTCCATTTGATCCGTCGGCGAGGCTGCTAATTGGGTAAGCGTGTTCCCAGGTCACCAGGAGGTTTCTCTTTCCATAAATACAGAAAGCCGGCAAAGGCTTCTACAGATGTTATTTCCCACCCGATTCCAAGTGGGTTCAGACTCGCTTCAGGCACTAGATGTAATTTATTGTGTTCAAAAGCACGGTCCAAAAGTTTTCCTTCTCTCTCCTCTTCACTCAAAAGACTACTTTCTATTAATCTCCCAGGAACTGCTATAAAGTTGATATTTGTCTTCTCCTCTAGCTTGGACTGTATTGGTTGCTGCTGTTAAAACCACAGGTGTCATGATGACATGGATGTGGTGTCACTTTGTCTGTACTCTCTCCAGGCCTGACAGGTCCAAATGATGTTATTTTCCATGTGTCTGTCCACCAATGACACAGTTTATGAGGCTCAGGGTTTATTTGTTTGTTTTTGTCATGGAATTTACATTTCCTCTCTTACACAAGACGACTTCATGTGCCAGCACTACACACTTAGCTGAGACAGAGAGTTTTTAAAGAGACTCACAGACAAGTTTGCTGCTCTTAATCTGTGAGTCTGGGTGTAGTCGAAATGGTCAAGCAGTAAAAGACACAGTGCTTGAACTGGAGTGCCTACGATTGAGCCTTTGTGTTGGAATGGAAAAAAAAAAAAAAGTTAAAATGTCCTTACCAAATCTTTAACTGTTCTTCTGCAGCAAACTCTGACATCTGTCCTCTCTGAAAAGAAAAATAGAAGATAATTTCACCTTTAAATCAATAAGTTCTCAATCAGTATGACACCATGCTATCAAAATTAAAGCGATGGTTTTGTGGCATGGTGTCATAATCACAACCTGGAAATTCTTGCACCCAAGTCAAATGACATTGAGAATGGCTCAAACACATTGCCTGTCATTTGTTGTACCATGTTGCTTTAAATGGCATAATGTGAGTAGATATGATTAGTTACTGCTTCCTTCCAGCGAAGAAAATATCATGTGATGATGGGAATGATAAAGGTGTTTTTTTTGTTTCTAATTTAATACAGACTTTAATTGGACTATTACAAAAACCAAATGTTTCAACAAACTACAAACAGTTTCCTGCTCCTACACCACAGAAATGAAGCATCCAAAGCTGGTTTACAACCCTTTTCATCAGCAGCTGTGGTATGGTCTTTTGGCGCCGCTATGTGGCAAAGAAAGGACTTTTTCCACTGATAGTTCTAGGAATATTTTCCTCATGAGTTTGATGGATCCAACAGAAATAAGATGTTGAATTATTTTAATGTCTCTCTTTGATGAAGTATGTTTTTTTTATGTATAATACTGATAACCTAAATAAAATCTGACTTATGAATTGAAACTGTCTGCAACCTTTATGTAACTCTTTTGACAGTCCGACAGGGAAAGGGACAGTCTCTTTTACATTTTCCATCTTTGTCTGTCTTAGTTATATCATCTATATATATTTTTTTAGCAAGAATTAGAGGTTTTCTAACATATATTGTTACGAGTTATAGGAAAATTTATTGTTAACTGCTCTAGTAGACTTTTTAATTTCTTTCTTGATTTGGAGGATATCCCCTTTTAAAATACATCTGTTTAAAAACAAAAATCAATCATCAAATTGAACTTAAAAGTGTCTTATGTGATTGTTTCCACACTTAATGTGAAAACTTAAGGCTGATGAATCTATATCCCCATGGTATGAATTTTGTTCTAGTACCTGCAGAGGTATACAGACACAATGATTTTACCAAGAGAAGCCAGATGGTGGCAGCCTTCACTCATTCACAGTTCACCTCAACTCACTCGGTGTCAGTAAAATAAACCCATGTAGTTAATAAATTGCGGAAAAACACCTTAACATTCAAATCTTAAACATGCCATCACTCAGTGAGGCTGGCTGGTTATCAGCAGAACACAAAATACAAAAATGATAAAATGCTACAATTACTTTTACTCTTTGTTATTGTTGTTTCATAAGCTGGCAATATCACAATGTGGAAAAGACCAACTGCAATGATTCATCTTGATATACTCATTGGGTGGGATGTGAGCATTACTGGAAGTGGGCAGAAGCAATGATGTGCACTATTACTCATCATGTTGTCTTTTTAGATTCCCGTAAACTGTAGGAACAACCATGAAGTGATATTTTCAAAGACATTAATCTACACCAAATCAATTCCTTTGGGTTAAATTTAAGTGTCAAGTCTGTGCAAACAAATCAATATAAAAAGGTTTAATTGAAAATTGTAGTTTATAATCTGAAGTTCTCACATTATAGAATTTTTATGTTGTTTGAGCGCAGGGATTTTTTTTCAGCATGCATATTTAGGTATGGTTATACTTTATAACAAGGGAATTCCATCGTGAAAGGTATTGTCTGTTATGGGTATCTAGAGTGGGCCAAGCAAAAAAAAGAAGGAGGCAACACTTCTACTGCAACATACTCAAGTGAATAATAACACTGACTGTATCAACTTTTCAGTTATTAAATCTGCTCCTAATGCATTGCAACAACCATTGCCTGAGTAGTACTTTGATGAAAATTTAATTTTAGATGACTGGTAAACTAATATTTCAGGGCAGTCAGTAATCCCCACCTAATGTGTTTTCATCTTTTCTTTACCTCTAATTTGAATGATATAATATGTTCTTAAACATACTACACCAGTCTTTATCTAAGATTTATAATGAGTTCCGCCGTTAATATCATTAAACAATTAACAGTTTACCATCTATCCTAAGCAATATCTACAACTAGATTGCTTTGACAGTGACATTTAGGAAACACGATTCTTCCTGCTGCTAACAGCTATTTTCTGTGGATCACCTTTTACAAAACTGTTCGTTTATTTTGTAGACTATGCTGAAACCACTCTTAGATAAAAATTTAGATTCTGTTAAGCAAATTATCACCACCTACTTTCCTCAGAAACATTGGCTAACTAGCTTACCTCTACTTGAAAAGAGTACTAGCACAGATAGAGTGTGGTGGACTGCGGTTAAGCTAGCCCGCAACTCGAGACATTTGGTCAGGCTAGCCCAAGCGTCATTTTTCGGTGCGCGCATACGCTGCACATTTTGGTAGCAGCGGAAAGAGCACTCGTTTCAAATTAAAGGCAATTTGACAACGTCAATCTGATGTAGTATTTCAAAATAAAAGCTTTTTGAAGCGGCATATTTCACAGTATTATATGTTCATTAGAATTCACATTTCTTAAAAACCACCTGTTATTACTGCACCATTCCGCATCAGACTGTTAGCCCATAACCTCAGTTTAACACCCAGAAAAAATCAGGCCAGTCTGATATGGCATGTCAGAATAAAAGCCCTTCGAAGTTGCATATTTCACTGTACATTGGGCGGTACATTAGGATTCATATTGTCTAAAAATAACCCGTTATTACTGTACCATTCCACTTCGGACTGGTTGTCCATGACCTCAGCTTAACATCCAGAAAAAATACGGTATTATATCAAATAAATTCAATTTCAACCGTTAGACACCGTGTGACTCCGGAACAACCCACACTTGCTCTGCTAACTTCCTGTAAATGTTCCCGCCTCCTCTCTACCTGTCTTAACTGGGCGTGTTTTATCCCCTCAGGAACCTCTGCCTCTGTGTGCTCCATTTTCCAAGATATTTCCAGGAATAACTCTGCGACAGAAAACTTTGAAGTAAGGTGAGAGAAGTTTTCAATTCTTGACTTCCAACTAACTTAGAGCGTAGTAGCGTTATGGGCCGTCAGCTAGCTTAAATTAAAAATATATATGTATATATAGATAAATAAAGATAAAAACGCTAAAGACACTGACAGGAGGTCAAAAGGATCATTTAACTTTATTTTTTTTAATATTGTTAAAGAAAGACCAGGCTTAGGCTAAAGTATGCTGCATTACATAAAATGTATGAACTAGTACACTCTAACTACTCGATTATAGTTGCCACAGCATTCACTTTTATCTTTACTTTTCAGACATTTGGGCTTAGTAAAAGTTATTTAGACATTAATGTGAGACTTTTGGTCATTTTCTGACAAAGGCCTTTATTTCTGTAGATTTAAGATACATACTGTATTATGTACCAATAATTGGGGGGTTTTCTCTCAGTGATGCAGTTTTGTGCACTCTTAAAATTGAACCATAAAATGTGTTGTGTTGTATACTAAGAATCTGATAAAAAATAGGAATACAATAACCTAAATGCAGATCACAGTTCAGTGCTTAGTGAGGCATTAGAGTGGCATTGTTTATGTGAAACACTTTTTTAAAAATGCATTTGGATGAGCCTTGTGATGTTGTCACCACTTTAAGGTCTTTTTTCACAGTCTGAGTAACATTGTTGTAGTAAAAACATCAATCTCTAACACATCCCAGCAAGCCTCCCTCAAGCTGAAATGCAAGCTCAAACTGAAACTTTTAACTGTAGCCTACGGCGGCTCAGGGAGGGAGCACAAAGAAACCAGAGTGTGCTCATTAAACCAAGCCTCCCAGTCATACATATTAACTCTACATACACTTCCATCAGGCTACTGGGGACAAATGGCACAGGTTGGTTGGGATTGATGCCCCATGTGTGTATACTAGTTTGTATCTCTTTGTTTACCTCCTTTCAGGTGCGAATTAAAATAAGATTGTTGCAGTATGTGTGGAGATTGTTGTTTCGTACAGTCTCTCCTGCACCAGATTCGTGTCCCTGCTCGTCACACATTCCACAGCTGTACCCTCCCTGCACCTCCTCCACTTTTCTCCCCTTTCTTACCAACTGGATTTCTTTCATCAATAAAGTCTTTTTTTTTCATAATTTAAATCATACAATCCTCCACCTTATCTGTGCCTTCATGTGCAGAGCTGCTGTGTTATGCCTGCTGTGTGTATTCTGCAGTATCATTGTGTTCTTCCTGCTGGCCCCAACCGGTACATCTGCCAGCCTTTGCGTTCACTGATATCTTATTTATAAATGTTTCGGCTGAGAGAACTTTGGGGAGCTGCAGTATCATTGCAGAGATGCTGCTGAAGAAGTGTGGTGAAAATCTGTTTTGTTGGAGGATAAGAAACACAGATTACATTAGGATGTTCCCACAGGATGTTGAGAAACACTTAATCTTCTTCTGACTCATGTTTTCATCCCAGGTGTTTCCTAATCTTCCAAAACAAAAGAAAGCAAGGAAAGAAACAGCATATTTTGGTGGATTTCCCCCACCATGTTATTAATTAGAGATGGTTTATAGTGGTGGGTTTATCCCCTCCAGCACTCCCTGTGGTGTGCCTCTGTGAGTATATCTTAACCTTGCAGTGTCTTAATCCTTGTAATTTTTCATTCTTTTCTTTGTACACAGGGCAATGATCACGGCCGCAGAGTATGGAGAAACATCATGGGAGCTGTCTGTGCAGGTGGATCAGAAGGTTGGAGATGAGTCCATGAAATTTAAGCTACGAGTGAAGGGAGACTTGCACATTGGAGGCCTTATGCTGAAGCTGGTGGAGAAGATTAGTAAGTATCGTATTTATTTATCATTAAAAAGCTTGTGTTTTTCTTCGACATATTTAAAGCAAAGTTTCACAGCCTCCCCATGCTACTGTAGGTGTTCTGTTATGAGGCCACACCCTTGTTTGCCCTGCATTTTTTTTTACTGCAGTGCCATTGTTTCACCACAATGCTTTGGCATTTATAGCCCAAGGGGCCAAAGATCAGACCGGATCTGACTTGATATCTCTTTATACCCTGTAAACACTGAGGAGCTCATGCGATAACAAGGGTAACTTGAGATGGTTGAAAGAGCATAAGACATAATAGATGACTAAGTAGTTTGTCATCAACAGACAGATTTCAGCCAAGCACCATAATGTGATGTCAGGTAGACTCATAAAACCACACTTAAAGCATGCTCAGCTGCCTCCACAGACGTGGGTACAGAGACTCTGTGTGTTGTGAGCAAATGTAATGTGTGCAATAACAAGCCTTAAAACCAGCACTGTGAGAGTTGAATGGTTGTAATGTTTGTTCTGTCTGTCTGTCTGTCTGTCTGTCTGTCTGTCTGTCTGTCTGTCTGTCTGTCTGCAGAGGCTCCTCAGGACTGGTCAGATCATGCCCTGTGGTGGGAGCAGAGAAAATGCTGGCTGCTCAAAACTCACTGGACCTTGGACAAGTATGGGATTCAGGTAGTGACAAATCGTCAGTTTTATTTATTAATTTTAATTCTATTTTTATAATTACGCTGAACTTTTATTGATTATACATTCATGGTTTTAATTCCAAACGGGATTTAAAATCGCTAAAGTTGTATTTCTGAAAAGCTCAGGGCCAACAACTTTAATGAGTTTGTAGCTCCATGTGCCAGAGAAAGAGCCCTCTGTGGGTGCATTTTAACACCCCAGCCTATAATGTGTGTTGGTTTTTATAATTCACATACTTATTTTATTGCCCAATAATCTTTAAGCCCATTTTAAAAATGTTGTTCTTTGAAAACAGGGCAGACTGTGTAGAAATTAGTTCAAATTTAAGTTATATGCCACCTTTCAGTTTAAGGCCCACCCTCAGTTCTTCCTTCTTCCTTTCCTTTATTAAAGTGGTAATCTCCAATCCAATGTAAGGTATAGGACTTATATGGATAAAGCAGATAATGTGTGTTAGTTAAAAGAAATATTTCCTCACAGGCTGATGCTGACCTGAGATATACACCCCAGCACAAACCCTTGCTACTGCAGCTCCCCAATAAAAAGACTGTCAAAATGACTGTTAGCTTCTCCAGCGTGGTCTTCAAAGCCGTGGCAGAGATCTGTCGCATACTCAGTGGGTTTGTCTCTTTTCTTTTTGCATTCTCCAGTGGCTCTTTCTGCTCCTGTTGAACCCTCTCACCCACTCTTTTTTATACTGTTTCAGATATCAGAAGATCAGAGGAACTGTCCCTGCTGAAGCCCCCAGATGATCCATCCAAGAAGAAAAAGAAAAAAGATAAGGACTCAGAACATGATGATATCTGGGACATTGATTTACTCAGCGGGGGACCAGGAGGCTCAGGTACTGTGCAACACAGTGTTTTTGACAAAGCTAGAAGTTTCACAGCCTGCATAGAAGAAGAACTTGATTTTTAGATGCATTGGTTGGAGAGAAATGACAGTGCTTCCAGTATTATTAATCATTTCTCAGCCTCTGTTTTTTGTCATGCCTTATGTCTTTGTTTTAAATTTGTTTATGTTTTGGTTTATATTTCATGGAATACTGATATTACTGTTGCTTTGTATTTATAGTGGCTGCCAGGTTGTTGCAGTTTTTCTGTTCCACACAGGTTAAATTAATTTTAGTTCCTCGCAGTTAAAAAAAAAACCCATAGAAGCACGAGAGTACAAACAGAAGCTCACAGCTATAAGCCAGCTTTTTGAGGATTCATTAATTCATACAAACAGATTACGGTACTGTATACTGTTGATTTATCTGTAATGAGTAGGAAATGTAAAGTAAATCTGATGTCATGGTGCAGAAGTTGAAATCCTGTTATTGTGACAATCCTCAGGAGATTTGATAAAAATCCTCATCACAACAGTCCCCAGTTTCATCCTCACTCCTGGAGCTCAGCAACTTGTATCTCTTTTCATCTCTAAAAACTGCTAGCTCCAAACACAGGTCAGAAGGTGATGCATAATGCCCTTAATCCAGTACATCAAGACAGAAATAGAAGAGACAGCATCGAAATGCTGTGAGCTTCATGTGTTGCAAGAGAAATAAACTTAGCGATGCTGAAAGCTGAAAGGTTGCACTTTTGATCAGTGAGATCTGAAAGAATTGTTCAGTATGCTGCCGTGTTCTTGGAGGATTCCTTTACAAGCGCTCTCTCTTATTACACTGAATATGCAGTAAGGATTACACCCCAACCCTAAAAGTTTTTTTAATTATTAAGATGATTGATCTCTTCCTATAATGCAGTCGTTTTCATTACCTCTTATTTTCTGTTTCCTGTCAGCCAAACTTTTATTTTTTACATTTTAATTCCTTTTGAAAACCTTCTTTCTGATTTTAACATTTCCTAACCTTTTTTCTTACTTCACTGTTGTTGTGGAGAGTAGTAATGTGGATACACATGAAAAATCGTTTATTTTCTGCTGAAACCAGGCCCAATGTACAGCAAGACCATGACAGCAACCTATGACCCAGAGAACGGGATGCCAGTGTCCGCCACAAGCCTTTGGTTTGGGGACAATCCGCTCGCTGAGTCGCAGCCAAACTTACCACCTGCTGAGCTGGCCAAGATGTACCAGCCGCTCTCACTAGTGGATAAAGCGGTCAACAATGCAGGGTACATAAAAACACATAACAATACAATGCTTTGAAACCTGACACTGTTGATCCGAACAGTTACATAATTGGAAGATTTTCATTTAGTTGTTGCCTTGGTCCCACAGGTGGTTGGACTCATCTCGTTCTCTTATGGAGCAAGACATTCAAGACGAAGAAAAGTTGTTGCTTCGCTTCAAGTACAACGTCTTCTTTGACCTCAACCCAAAAGTAAGACTCCCAGAAATGTTAAAGAGCCTTCGAAAAATGTCCTCTTGTTTCCTTGGTAATATTATAATGGCAGTCTTGATCTGAAGGTTTGAATCAAATTTGAACATACGTGTGTTTTAGTACGACGCTGTCAGAATCACACAGCTGTATGAACAAGCACGCTGGTCCATCCTGCTGGAGGAGATCGACTGCACTGAGGAGGAGATGCTGATGTTTGCCTCATTACAGGTAAGTCATAACATCACTGATATGACAGTTTCTCAGTGTACAAATGAAACAAGTTGTCCTCAAAACTCTGCATAATTCCAGTTCGCTGAAAATCTGAGAAATATCTTTTCCGTATTTTAAAAGATTTCAATTCTTGTTGTTCACTATTTATTATTAGGTTACTGAAAATAAAGTATGAATAGCATTGGAGAAGTGCTATAACAAGGTTTTTTAGAACAGTGACTATAACAGATAAACTTTTAATCTTTTATTCATAGATTTTAAACACTACAACCAATTTGTTCAACTGTATTTTCTTATTGCTAATCTGGTTTAACAGCAATAAAGTTTAACTGCCAAATTTGATATCTTCTATGGACCTCAGCTCTTAAAAGTACTCCACAGTGTGCCATGAAGTATGCACCTAAATTAGTTTTAGGTGCATATAAGTGCTGAGAGCCTTGTCCACTGAGGAAAATTGGAAAGTAATATGATGAGAAAAAATTCCCATACATGAATTCCCTGTTAGAAAAATGGGAACTAATGACTCTCATTGTGAATGTGGCAAAATGTACCCTTTGATGTTCTCTGTCTGAATTTTATCCTGTCTCTGATTTGTTTTGCTGTTATTGAGCAACTGTTGGGACAGTGATTCAGAAATCACAGTGATTCAAGAGGAGATCAGCGTTACACTCACCTACACATTGGTGCAAAGGCTGGCACACAAGGCCATGCTCAAAGCTCCCTCTGACTCACGGCAGTCTTGCATAACCTCCTAAATCATGTCGGAGAAGTTCGTAATGAGTTCTTCTTGCAGAAGTCTGTATTTGATCATTGCTACTGTAAAAGTAGGTTGAGTGTTGTTCACTTTCGGAGTAAAACTGTGCTATCTTTGCTTTCAGTATCACATTTGCAAACTGACCATGTCAAGTGAACCAATGGACCACTCCAATGAGCCAGAGATAGATGAAGTAGAGGCTGCCCTGTCCAACCTGGAGGTGACTCTTGAAGGAGGACACACAGACAGGATTCTGGTAAACATATTTTTTCAACTGGAGCAAATAGTGACAGTAATTTTCAGGTTTTGAGCCTTTACAGTACGAGTAGAACACCTGTTTTTGAAGCAGGAGTGATGGACAGGCCTCTGATGATTGCGTGTTTTAACATGGGGATGTCAAGAGAAAACACAGGATAATTGACAGTTGTTTGTCCCACCCCCAGGAAGACATTACAGACATTCCAGAGCTGGCAGACACCCTTCGCCTCTTTAGGTGAGCCCACCTTGTGAAGTGAATATCCCAAGTGAATATACCTGTAGTGAAAATTAGTCTTTGGATGTCTTTTAAACTTATAACCAGGTGAGGCTTTAAATCCACCTCATTTGAGGGCTTATTTTGAAGCAGTCATAAATGGATTTATGAGACAGGATGGATTATAGTTGTCTCTCTTTCTTGATTGAAATCATTTCTGGGTTGTTAATTAGACACGAGAATGTCAAAGGATTGATTAAAGGGAACAACGGTCCTCTGAGCTGCTCACTGTCCTGATTAAGCGTCCCATACTATTTGAAATGGATCTTGCAAACCTTCCAAAATATTCACGTTTTGCTTTAAGTGTTTTGTGTTTTTGACATGGAAGGTCATACACTGTTTACAGGCAAAACAATAATTTATATTTTGTGGGGTTTTTTGTTTTGTTTTGTCTCACATTAGGCCCAAAAGACTAACACTGCGGCCATACAAAGAGTACTGGTTTGTATTCAAGGACACAACCATCTCCTACTACAAAAACAAAGAAACCTCGTCTGGAGAGCCCATAGAGCAGTTTCACCTCCGAGGTCAGTGCAGAACAGTGGTGTGAAAACACAACTGTAATGTTTAGGATGAATTACCCTCATTTCAGGCTTACCCATGATGAATGATAATGTCTTCAAGAAACTGTAACCATAAGACAATACTTATAAAGGCTGGAAAGCAAAGAATATTCAATTATTCAGTGTTATCTGTGTAGTACAAAATCATAAATATGATAAAAGAAACTTTTTTCTCTAGCTTTATGTCATAGAAAATGCTCAAATATAAATATTTAAAGGCATAGATTAGATTAAGTTGTGTTGTGCTTGAGGTGCCACTGCAAGCTGGGTTTTTAATCAGTGAAAATGTTAGCAGATCTCCTCCATCAGCTCTGTCTTCAGTCATTAAATCATAACATTTGTCTCTTTGATCGGCAGGTTGTGAGGTGGTCCCTGATGTCAACGTGACAGATAAGAAGTTCGGTATTAAGCTCCTGCTCCCTGTTGCTGACGGGATGAATGAGGTGTACATACGATGCGACAATGTGAGGCTCAGCTCTTTGTCCACATGCATTACAATCATTTCCATGTTACAACGTGTTATGCTGGTATTGTAACTGACTTTATACTGCTCCACCTTACAGGAAACACAATATGCCAAATGGAAAGCTGCATGTATCCTGGCCTCGAAGGGAAAGACAATGGCTTATAGCTCCTATAAATCAGAAGTGAAGAGCATCCAGTCATTTTTGCAGATGAAGAGCCTGGCGCCCCCTCCTGGTCAGGCAGCTCCTGACATTGATGCCATGGAGATGAACGCTGAATGTTTTGTTTCCCCTCGGTACGCCAAGAAGCACAAGACCAAACAGGTCGGTTTAAAGGCTCCAACTTTGCCAACAGCCATTAATGTATCACTTTCATTACTTAATATGTTTGCTTAATCTTCCTCTGGTGATTGTATTAAGCTCACAGCACGTATCCTGGAGGCCCATCAGAACATTGCACGGCTATCACTGATGGAGGCCAAGATGAGGTTTATCCAGGCCTGGCAGTCACTTCCAGAGTTTGGCATCAACTACTACATTGTCAGGTGCAGTGAACATGTTTGGTTTCAAAGCTTGTGACATTTTTGAAAATCCAGATGATGTCATTTAATGAGTTACCCTTTCATTCAATTCTAATACTATTTTGTTTATATCTTCAGGTTCAAAGGCAGTAAGAAGGATGAGATTCTGGGGATCTCATACAACCGTCTGATCCGTATTGACATGTCTTCTTGTCTGCCTGTTACCACATGGAGGTTTGCCAACATGAAGCAGTGGAATGTAAACTGGGAAATTAGACAGGTAAATGGGTTGTTGCGTCAGTATTGTGAGGTGTTACCTACAAACATTTTCCTTTAACTCGTGCAAATCTTTTGTTTGTTTGTAATTCCAGGTGACCATAGAGTTTGACCAGAATGTGTCTATAGCCTTCTGCTGTTTGAGCTGTGACTGCAAAGTGGTGCATGAGTTCATCGGCGGTTACATCTTCCTGTCCACAAGATCAAAGGACCAGAACGAGACACTAGATGAAGACTTGTTCCATAAACTTACGGGAGGCCAAGAATGAACAAAACTACAGGCCATAGTACATCTGCAATTCATGTTACACTGTGAAAGTACAGGAATCATCTACTATGGCAGTGGGCAACCTGTATTACTGTAATGGCAAATGTAAACAATATCACAGTCAGACAAATTCAATGTTTTCACATATCCTGCCACAAACAGTTACAGAGACCATGCACTAAAATAATTCTGTTGATGTAAATATGTCATCATGATTTATCTCAGAACTTGGATGAACTGATATAAGTTAGATTTTTGTAGGTACAACAGCAGAAAGGCAATGTAAAGAACATGAAACGGTATTTTTCTATTTCCCAGTGTGTTTCACCTTTTTAAGATTTGCTGAATAAAGAAAAAAATTAAGTTTTTTGCATTGAATGTGAAATTCTGATACATTAATGGTTGTTTTTTTTATCCTCCAAGATGGATGAACGTGTCTTTTTACTTACTTGCATTGTTTGAGTTTTGTAAGGGCAGCACAGTATGCTTATTTACAACTGGTCACTATCAAAATGTTATGACTTTACAGCCTACTGTCACAATTTTAACAGAACTCAATAAAACTGCTACAAAGTGAACTTATTAAGCTGCAAAGTTAATGCCGCTGGCTGAAGTAACCAGTTCTTTTTTTTATAAATGAAATGTATGAAAACCATTTAAGACCCTATGACTCAAGTTGTCTCCCAAGTTGCATCATCTTTCCCATTTTTACAATATCATATTATTTCCTGGGTAGTGTGGGATGTTCTCCTCTGCTGTTTCAACTGCCTCACTGCCACACTGTTGTGCACTTATGGTGGGAAGGTGGAGTTGGCTCACGGATAAATAGCAGTTATAAAACACCAGATTGAGATCTCATGCTGGGAAATAAAAAGTGCACCCACCCAGGCTGGGTGATGACGTTGTCACACATCTGCTATGTTTGCAAGCTAAAAAATAATTGTGTTGGAATGTACTCCAGCACTGTCAGTTCCCAAGTTCTTAGGCAAGCTGTTGGGTTCATTTATGTAACTATGCTACAAGATACATTTTAAATCTGGGGTGGTGTTCAGGATTGGGTCATCCAATGTTAAGTATATAGAAATGATCTGAATCTCAGAAATGAGATCTGTGTGAAATAACATTTTAGCATATTATTCATGATTGAATTCTTGAATGATTTTTGTTTTAAAATGTTAATTATGAGAGATTCATGATATGTGAGCAACATTGCACAATTATGAAAAGTAAGTCACATTAACAAAACAAAGCAGAGAAAAGAGTCATTCTCCCAGAAACATGCATTTTCACAGGAAAAGTCCTGGATTTTTTTCTTTCTTTTTTATTGTTTGAATATTAAAACATATGTTGGGAATCATAAACTCTAAGAATTGCATAATTTTCCATCTCTGCATGTTTTTATCCCTGGAATAAAAACACTTGTTCAACATTTTTGCTATCTTGGGTGGAAAATTTCAAAACTTTTATGATTATGAAGAACCTAAAATGATAGTGTATGTCTTTTTAAGGAATAATATTTTAATATAACGTGTTTTAAATGCATATGTATTACTATATTTCAAATTGAACAATGTTTATAGACACTATCATACCCCTGTAACTGTCCTTTAACACAGGGTGGTGACAGAGCCTGACAAGAGACCTGGTTGTGACAGGGTCTGATGGTCAGCCCTTCAACTCAGTACATGTGCATGATGGCATGTAAGCTATTAGCACGAACGAAAAGACTTTTAGTCTCAGAAAGATTTTATTTTTTATTTTTTTTAATAATATTTTCATTTTGTTAGTGTAATAGGACCTGACACTTAGCTTGATTGCTCAGGAAAGATAATTTCAAAACAGGGTTAACATCACAAATATCAATGACTGAACTCTGATTCATTTCAGTTGTATCTTACCAAATGATTACACTTTATCTGAGTAAAAGCCTTAAAGGTGCATATATTATTTTTTATAACAGTTTTATGTAAATGTAACTGACAGTAAACCAGACATTTTTAAAGTACTCATTGATTTTAAAAATGTACATGCAGCCTTGAGTTTTCAGTCAGCTTGTATGAAGGATTGTAACTTGAAACTGGTATTAAGGTGTTTATTTTTCCACCCAAAAATGTACATTTAATGACAAGCGGCAGATCATGCAGCTGAAGTTTTGCTGGGATAGGCCCATTTTACAGATTTATCAATTTCAATTACAGAGTTTTATGATGAAATTAATGTTCTCCTTTACTGAATAAGTCACACAAATCGGCCATCTAGTTGGTTGAAGACATGTAGGGATAATTTCAGATTTTTCCACTGTAACTAGGACAGAAACTCGTTTACAAAAAGCCATTTGGTAAGAAATGTATTCCATTTTCAATCTATGGTTTTAAACACTGCTGGCAATTGCACATGTTCTTACTCACAGTATAATACAGCAGATGGCACTGCAACTGATTACTTTCTCTTTCTCTTTCTTTCTCTTTCTCTTTTACTCTGACATTTTGAGAAGGTGTCTGTTTTGGTTTTAGCGCCCCCTCGCTTCTGTAGGCGTCTGTGACCTGCTGAAGTACGCTTGTATCGATTATTCTGAAATCTACACTGTAACCTAACCATCGCACTCTGCTGCTATTGGCTGGTAAGATCACTGGTGCATATTTAAGCCAATCACAGGCAACATGGTGGAGCAACACATCAGATATCCTCTGTAATCGTTTATCGGCCCTGAGAAGCTAGGGAAATGATAGCTAACACGTGGGGATCGTAGTTGTTTACAGTATTTTGCTTTCTCTTCAGGGTGGATTAGTGCCTTTTCGAAACTGTGCCTTGTCAAGTGAAATCGCTTGTGTTGGGCGTTAGCCTTTAACTGACGGTGAGCGTTATTCATCTGCCTTATTATGGCGGACAACGGAGATGATGATTCTGCCTACAGAATGAAACAGGGTGACTACGTTGTGTTGAAACGAGGAGATATCTTCAAAGCTGTGCAGATTCAGCCGAAGAAGTAAGTCTTTTTCTGTAAAGACAAAATTACATCTAACTAGCAACACAAAAGCCCAGTATTTACTTGTGTATTTATTTTGGGAGGCAGAAAACTACATCCGACAGAAATAATAATAATCATAATAACTTTAGTAGTATTCTATAAATATAATCAATAACTTTTGTTCTTTGAAATGAGGGTTGTTTTTTTTTTTATAAACACATCAATAAATATTCTGGTGCTGAAATAACGGATTTCAATGAAACGCTATCACAACGCAGCAATACAAGTACTGACATGCCACAGTGATGGCTGTAAAAATGCCACAACGGTGATTGTAATGCTTGTTTCATATCTTTAATTTCAACAGGAAGGTGATTTTTGAGAAGCAGTGGTTCTTCTTGGATAATGCTGTGGGACACTTGTACAGCTCCACGTTTGAAATTGCGTCAGGGGCTCTGCAGCTAAAAAAGTCCAAGGAGTCGGGGAGCTCTACTGGTGTGTAACCTGCTGTCCAAACACACACCCAGAAGTGACATTTATGTTTGACACTTTATGTATTTGTTTGACATTTTCATTTGGGTAGAGATGCAAGTTTATTAAAAGACTTGTTTGAAACTTCCATCCTTTACAGATGCAAAGGAGGTGGGCACAGACAACAGAAACATTATAGATGATGGAAAGTCTCAGAAACTGACCAGAGATGACATTGAGGCCCTGAAAGAGCAAGGTCTAAAAGGACAGGTACCAGTAATCTTAAAGTCACATACAAGAAGGAAAAGACAGCTGTTTTCATTTGGAGAACACTCAGCAACATGGATGTGATTTATTTATTTCTTGTGTAGTCATAAAATCCCATGACAAGCTGAAACCATGATTGTCAATTCATAGTGAAAAGGTATTTAAAATCACACACAGAAAAGCCACACTGCTGCAAAGTGGAATTGTTTATTACAGGTTAACATAAGCATTGTGTGTTTTAAGTTGAGTGGGTCTGCTACTCAGATATTTATGCGTGACCCTGGAATTGTTTGTGCTCTAATTATGAATATCTCTTAATATTGACGCCAGCAGTCAAGTTTGAGGATGTGATCGACCGTATCAGTTAATGTTTGCTGATGCTGATATTCATGATCAGATAGCAGGTTGTCTGATGGACGTTATCTAATGTTGTCATGTTGTTTCATTGCATTTATTAACAAATTTAAATGTAATTAGCTCAATTATTCCATTCTAAGTTAAATCTGGTATGCATGGGTATTTTAGCCTGAAATTGTTCTCAGTAGCAATTAATTTGTTCATGGAGTAGAGAAACTCATGAGATTGTGCCGTAGATATCAGAACACGAGGGATGTTAATATCAAAAGAAATATATAATGCATTATTTAATACTCCATAACAGATTTTAAAATGATGAGTAGACAGAGTTTTATATCTGGTATGCTGTTATTTAGGAGGGAAAATCATGGTGACTGAGAACTTGTAACCTTACTCAACAATAGCTAC
This sequence comes from Labroides dimidiatus, assembly GCA_030710495.1. NCBI lineage: Eukaryota > Metazoa > Chordata > Actinopteri > Labriformes > Labridae > Labroides > Labroides dimidiatus. The sequence goes on from CM061158.1 coordinate 18,413,386, forward strand.
TTGATCAATCAGTGTTTGTCAAATTTGAGTAATCGCTTGTCCAGCTAATACACATCATTTAATAATCAATTAAAATATTTATGCCCCATCATAAAAAGTTTAACATATTTGGAACCAGTGGACTTGGATTTGAGCACCACATTCGGGGTACAGAAGAAGAAAAAGGCTGATAAATGGCTACAAGGCAATGTTGGTTTTGTCTTGTCATGGGAACCTTATCTTACCAATTGTGAGATAAAATGTTGAAGCATAACGGGGGAGAATTGAGGCATTGTATGTGTGTGTACTCCGCAGGAAATCATCCAGCAGCTTATAGAGAACAGCTCAACATTCAGAGATAAGACTGAATATGCCCAAGACAAGTACATCAAGAAAAAAAAGAAGAAGTGAGTCACTTGGGATGTGGCATTCAATCTGTTTCAGAATTCAGATCACTCAGTGTGATGTAATTAGTGTTATCACTGGTTCATATCTTGTGTTTTTTTTTTTCAGGTATGAAAACACTGTGACCATTCTAAAACCATCATGTCGCATCCTGGCTCAGATGTACCATGGCCGGGAACCAGGGAAGATCTGGTGAGTCAGCACATGGATTGACAGAATGTGTGACACTGATCTTTCACGGAACAGAGTGTGATAGATGTTTGTGTTTTCATGTGATGCAGCCACCTGCGGTATGACACACTTGCCCAGATGTTGACTCTGGCGAACATCCACGCTGGTAGTAAAGTTTTGGTGTTTGAAACATGTGCTGGCCTCGTGCTGGGCGCCGTCATGGAAAGAATGGGAGGTACGTTTACCTTTTGACCAAGCCTTTTCCCTTTTTCACTACAATGCAACTAATGTGTTGTCTTATGAACAAATCTTTTTCTCTCTCCTTTACATAATTGGTCTTTCTTTCCTCCTCATACAGGCTATGGCTCAGTAATCCAAATGTACCCAGGAGGTGAGCCTGTCCGGGCTGGTGTTGAGAGCTTTGGCTTCCCAACACATTTCCATGATACGCTGCATGATTTTCCCATCTGCCGCGTTAACGCTCTGCTGGCAGGCACTCTGGACACTACAGCCAAGGATCCTAGTGCTGCTGGAGGTAGACTATTTATTATAAACATCCCTTAAGATATTTATAACCTTGGATTCAGATTAAAAAGAGAATCTGTTGTTGAAATGTTAAAAGAGATGACTTTTTTCATACAACCCCAATTCCAATGAAGTTGGGAAGTTGTGTAAAATGTAAACAAAAACAGAATACACCAATTTGCAAATCCTAGTTTACCTTTATTCAATTGAATGCACTAAAAAAATAAGTTATTTATTGTTCAAACTGATAAACTCTATCGTTTTTTTGCAAATATTCACTCATTTTGAATTTGATGCCTACCACACATTCCAAAAAAGTTGGGACAGGGGCAGCATAAGACTGGGAAAGCAGAGGAATACTAAAAAACACCTGTTTGGAACATTCCAGGCGAGTGTCATGATTGGGTATAAAAGGAGCATCCTCGAAAGGCTCAGTCATCCACAAGCAAGAATGGGGCGAGGTTCACTACTTTGTGAACAACTGGGTGAGCAAATAGTCCAACAGTTTAAGAACAATGTTTCTCAACGTACAGTTGCAAAGAATTTATTGATTGTCGGACGTGTCCACATTTCAAATTGTTTTTGGAAATCATGGACGTTTTGTCCTCTGGGCCAAAGAGGAAAAGGACAATCCAGATTGTTCTCAGCGCAAAGTCTCAAAGCCAGCATCTGTGATGGTATGGGGGTGTGTTAGTGCCCATGGCATGGCTAACTTGACCATCTGTGAAGGCTCCATTAATGCTGAAAGGTACATACAGGTTTGGAACAACATGTTGCCATGCAAGTGACGTCTCTTTTCAGGGACGTCCCTGCTTATTTCAGCAAGACAATGCCAAGACACATTCTGCACGTGTTACAACAGTGTAGCTTCATAGTAAAAGAGTGCAGGTACTAGACTGGCCTGCCTTCAGTCCAGACCTGTGTCCCATTGAAAATGTGTGACGCATTATGAATCGCAAAATACGACAATGGAGACCCTGGACTGTTGATCAACTGAAGGAGTACGTCAAGAAATAATGGGAAAGAAATTCACCTTCAGCTTCAACAATTAGTGTCCTCAGTTCACAAACACTTATTGAGTGATGTTAAAAGGAAAGGGGATGGAACAGTGGTACATGACCCTGTCCCAACTTTTTTGGATTGTTGCAGGCATCAAATTCAAAATGAGTGAATATTTGCAACAAAAAAAAAGTTCATCAGTTTGAACAATAAATATCTTGTCTTTGTAGAGTATTCAAATGAATATAGGTTAAGTAGGATTTGCAAATCATTGTATTCTGGTTTTTTTTATTTATGTTTTGCACAATGTCTTAACTTCATTGGAATTGGGGTTGTAGTTTAGACATTAAAATTTTGGGATCTCTAAGCCGTCTTGTATCAGTTAAAATGATCACATATTTATTTGTGGATTCCAGATTTAAAGCTCTCCGTTATGGCTACAGAAGAAGAGCAAAACCAGCCTGAGGCAGAGCATCAGGACAGTCCAGAAGCACAAAACATGGAGACTAGCAGTACCACTGATGGAGTCCATGACCCAGAGAGAGAAGAGAGAGAGAATCGCAGAGAAGCCAAAGTATGTCCACTGTTCACCAGTCTTACCCGTAAAATGCCTTTTTGTTGCTTTCCTGCCTTTGTAGTCAAAGGTAACAGAAACAAGCCTGTAGTAAAACCTGTAGTATCAAAATCTGCTCTGAAAGAAGTGGAGAATGCTCTGATTTCCTTTCTTTCATTTTGTAGGCTCAGGAAAGAAAGGTAAAGCTGGAGGAGAAACGGAAGAAGTTGGCAGCTGCTGCTGCTCTGCTGGAAGGCAGGAACGCCGACGGGTTGGTGTCAGATTTACTCTCCGCTCTCTGGTTTTTGTCAGATTTTTTTTTTCCCTCTGCATCACTGAGCTCTCTTCTGCCTCAGCATCTTTCTTCTTCTTGCAGCTCTGGTGTATATGTTCTGGACTGCACTCAGTAATAAACAAAAGTAATTAAAATAGATCTACAGGCACAAAATGCAATGAATGATTAAAGCATTGTTAAGTCTGTCAATGAAAGGCATGACAAACGTTGTGGGCCAACGTGCCATGGCAGGCACACAACAGCCTCACAAGGTGAATGATGTGATTGCTCTGCAGTTTCCTGTCAAATAAAATGAAGAAGTTGCTTTATAGCTTTGCTGTTGAAGGTGACACACAAGCTGGGAGTATTGATCTGGTTAGCCGATCGACTTTCCTCTGAGTCTTCACTACACACAGCTGCTGTATCACAAACAGCACATCAGAGCACGATTTTCAGCTCTGTCCTAAATCTGCCTCTTTTACTGACTCTCATCCAGCTGCGTAAAATAGGAAATGGATATCCACAATTAGTATTAAATCTATAAACCTACTGTTCCTAACTCATAAAAGCACTGATGAGTTAAATTACTTTGCTTCGTTCTTCCACCTTTCCATCACCCCAGTGCTGGTTTATAGTTGTGTTCCATACTGGACAGGTTTGCTGCATCATCTCTTTGTTCCCTTCATGCAGGTTGGTTATAGCCAGCCGCTTTCATCCGTGTCCACTCCTGATGGGGCTGCTCAAATTCCTTGCCCCATCCAGGCCCTTTGTAGTCTACTCCCAATACAAAGAGGTAAGATCATCTGGTGACTTAAATGGTCGAAATGGTTTTATTGCATACCACAGTGATTTCTGTCCCTGCCATAGTGTTGTAATGCCCGTCACGTCCCAGAGCTTATGCACACGCTCTGTTGTGCTTATGCTGCTAAAAAGATCACTGTGTGAGTCTCGACTCATTGACTCTGCAGTCCTCCTCTTAGTATTTCTGTTTTCATCTTTCCTGCCCCCCATCTCTGCAGCCTCTGATCGAGTGCTTCACCAAACTCAAGGAACAAGGTGGTGCGGTAAACATCAGGCTCACAGACACCTGGCTCAGACATTATCAGGTAACGTTTAAACTCAGAACCAGCAGGTTAAGGTGACTTTTTTTCAAGTTTAAACAGTGAAGCTGCTTCAATGATCACTTCTTAATGATGAATGGACCAGTTGTGTGTATGTAATATGAGCAGGGTTGCTCCGAGTGAAGAATGAAGAGAGAATTATCAGCTTTTGCAGCTCTCCTCAGCTGTGGTATTTATTTTTTATTTAAGCACTTTTAGCTAATTACTTTGATTCAACAATCCACAGCCCGACTGTCTTATCTGAACCCGGCTGTTCTCATCAGCATTAATTTCAGATGTATGAGGCGGATGATTTCAGTCAGAGTGATACGACAGTGCAGTTTCACTACCTGTTAAATTTAGTTTAGTCACATCGATGCTGTAGCTTACAATGTTGCCTCCAAAACGTGGACCACGAGCACTGTGATTGATCCGGTGGACAGCAGTTTCCCCCATTTACAACATTTCCAGCAACTGTAAAACAACTCCAGCTTTAACATAATGCACTCATTTGCCATTGCTCCCTGTTGAACAGCAAACAGAAAACACTGCCGTCTGACCAGCATGGATATCACACTGCCTACAAGCATTAGGGCAGAGTATTGCTGAGACGATGACACATGAGTCTGCAGTGCTCACAACCCTGATTGCCACTACGGTGTTAAGCACAAAGCACAGAAGCATAAACCAGTCAGTGAGAGCAGAGCAGTGAAGAAATGTTTTCTGAATTAGTCATTTGAACCCTCACGCGGCTCTGTATGAATACTAAGGTGATTTCCCATTTTCTCAGTGCGCACTTGTAGCAGCTGTTTGTCCATAATGATAATGTAAAATCCTAAAGTGCAATGATTTACATATGTACTTAAGCCTGATGTAGATTTCCAATCAATCAAGCATTAATGATTATTGAAAAAAAGACATTAAATTAAATGTGTACTTTTCTCTAGCCAGTAAATGCTCATGCAGTATTTAGAGCTGCAGTGAGGAACTCTCTCTTTATGTCGATATTTGTGCCCCTCTCGGGACAAAGTAACAAAGTACCTCTGGTTTGTTACGAGTTTTGTGCTGAACACTTAAGGACAATGTTTTCCAATGAAAAATCACATCCAGTTGTCTTTAAGCCGTCGATCATTTTCCTGAAACTAATAAACAAAGGCTTTGTTCTCCAGCTTCCTGTTTCTTACTTGTTTAGTTATTACTCAGTGTTGAAGTGTCCAGGCTTTAACAAATACAACCTAGCAACTGACTGTCTTGGTATTTAAGTTTTTTTTTTTGCTTTTACAAGTCAGAAGCTTCAGTAATTATTTTGGTGTTTCATAAGCAGCTAAAAACTCCTTTTAATTGATGAAAATTGTAACTGATCTTATTGTATCTGATGTTTTAAAGCAGGCTTCCCCTCTTTTTTTTCCCTCCTTTTCTTATTAGTGCTTTGTGAACCACACACCATCTGCCTGAAACCAGTTAACTTTCATGGTGTTATTTCCTCTGGCTCATGTATTAAGTTGAATGTCTCTTTGTATGCATGTACTGTCCCCAGGTGTTGCCTAACAGGACACATCCTCTGCTGCTGATGAGTGGGGGTGGAGGCTACCTCCTCTCAGGAACAACGGTTGCCGTGAACAGCTCCAAACCTGCAGGCTCCCAGCGAGCTGAGGAACCAGCGCCAAAGAGACTAAAACTTACAGACAGTGAAGGATAAACAAACACAGAAGCAAGCGATCTTCAGAGGGCACATTACCGCTGGCGTACAGGGATCTTCCTCCAGCATCGAGTCTTCTGATTTGACAGATCTGACCTGACACATCTGGAATAAACCAGGCGTAGTGTCTGGTTTGCGTTCATCAGCACACTTTCCCCCGGCTTGTGTATCCAGATCAGTGCAGACTTAAAGTAATGCTGAAGAGTTAACTGAAAGTAATTTCAGGCGGTATGAGCTCTATGTGTGTGTGTAAGTGTGTTATGTAAGGCACAGCAAAAATGATCCATTATGTTTTGAAAATATTGGTCAGGTTTGTGTTTTATGCCTTAACAAACACTTTTGAGTTTGTTTCTTCCTGGGTAAATGCTCCCCAGCTCCTAGGTTATGACTTTTTTTTTACTTTAACACCACAGTCAGTGCCATTTGTTATATGAGCTTCACTGTGGTTTACATCTGTATCTGCTCAGGATTAAAAAAAAAAAGCAGAACAAGAGAGGCTGTGTGAACATTTTTTCATCAAGGAATAATTTGAAAGAGATGCTTGGTCCCAGAATAGTTTCTTTTATTGAGTGCAAATTGAACAAACTCTTCAGAAGAGAATATTTTAGATAATATGTCTGATATATATATTATTTATATTGTTTTTTTTGATTCCCTTACTGTTTATTTACAAACATCAAAATCATTCCCATGCAGATTAATTTGATTACATCAAAATATCACAAGTACAATGATAATCAGGCTGATAAAATGTTTCTGGCAAGGTTCCAGGGTTCTTTGTCTTTTTCAACACTGTAAGCACACATAAATGGCAGATATACAGTTAGACTGCAGTGTTCAACCACTGGAGGGGACATGAAATGCTGGCTTATGCACTGTTGTCATGCAACTTTGCAGCAATTTTCTGCAGCTCCAGGTCCATCGCTGCAAGGTTTTCCAGCTCCTTTTCCTGAAAAACATTAAAATTAATGTCAGCAGCTGAATCCCATCATTCTATATCAGGCATTTTTTCCACAGCCTGCATCAAACTGCATCAAGCTGATGAAGGTAAAACATTTCTTTATCCCTCAAGTGGTGCAGCAGAACGCCTCTTTCACCCTAATTTTGTTTTTCTGCTTAGAGTTTGTTAGAAGATAAGGAGGTCTCTGTGGGCCATAGCTCTTCTTAATGGGAGCATTATGACTTTGACTGCTTGAGGAGGGGATAATCATGAAGTTCTTGGTGTGATAACTACAGAAGTCATAAAAAAGCTTGTGCTTAAGTGCAAATAAAAACGTGGGGACCAACAAGAAAAAGCTGAAAATGACCTGGGAAAATCAAAACAAAGCTGTATTTGTGACGTGCTCATGGGGGAAAGTTCTGGAAATTAATTTGCACGAATGCATATTTACTGATAATTTCTGGTTCTGAAGGCTAAATCCTGACATGCTCATGTAGACATGAGATTTCCATAATGAGGAAAGGCTTCTTTTTGCCCCAGTGCAACAGTGTCGCACACTGTGGATAGGCCTCGTGGCTAAACAGGGTCAACTGAATATATTTTCATGGAAAGGTCAGCATTATATGTTTATGCAGCATGAAACATTTACATGTTTTTAATACTTACAGGCCTTTCTGGATAAACTATAAACTCAACAGTAAGATCTGCATGAAATTTGATGCTCATTTTTGTCCCTTATTTCTGATTGTAATGTTTGATTTAGTGCAACGCTTCAATGTTCAAAACACAACATTTTGTCCAATGACAGCAAAAGTCTGTAGTCAGTGGTCTTTGTGCAGTGAGTGGGAAGAGTTTTTACCTCCTGTGCAGTGAGTGCTTTCTGCTGTGTGCTCCTCTTTGCCTCCTCCTGGTTGGCGTGGTTGGACAGCTCATTTATCTTATAGCTCAGCAACTTGGCCAGTTCGTTCATCTGAGCACAGGAAATGCAGAATCATTGCACATTTTCACATTCTATAGGATCCAATATGTACTTGCTGATCCAAATTTTCTGGTCAGTGAAATTTTAAACTGGATGGATGTGAATTCTTTAAGTATTCTTTAAGTATTCTTTCAGTACACTGAAAATACAACGGTGATTGGATGATGATTAGGCTAACTTTTTTAAGCCACAAAACTTTAGCTGTTATAGCTGTTTTTTTTCCACACATTTCCTACCTTGTTTGAGGTGGCAGCATGCACATCTGAATCCCTTTTATACCAAGCAGGATGGTAGAAGCCTCTAAAAATCCAAGGGTTGCGCTTCTCTGCCAGATACCTGAAAAACAGCCTCAATTAAATGCTGTTTGGCAGCACATGTACCCTGTTCAAGCACTTAGTTCATTTCTAGTGCACAACTGAGTCTGGATCCTTGACCACTGCAAACATGTATCATGTAACTCTACTGTCCTTTTACGCCAGAGTTCAGGAGAATCAGTTAAAGGAAGAATACTAGAAAAGTTATTTAACGTGGGGATGTAAAACAGTACCTCAGAGCATCATCCTTGTCCTGTCCTCCATGCTTGTCCACTTCGTCCTCTTCTTTGTCCTGTCTTTTGTCAAATCCCCAGTACTCCTGGCTGCGATCCCCTTCTGCTTCATCTCTCTCCTCTTCAGAGTGCTCCTTATCACGCTTGTGTCTCCTCTGGTGGTGTCTGCCGGCTCTCCAGTCTCTCTTGTCTCTTCCAGTGTCAAAATCCCAGTATTCCTGGCTGCGTTCCTCATCAGGTTCTTCCCTGGCCTCCTCTGAAAGCTCTTCATCACGTTTGTGTCTCCTCTGGTGATGTCTACCAGCCCTCCAGTCTCTCTTGTCTCTTCCAGTGTCAAAATCCCAGTATTCCTGGCTGCGTTCCTCATCTGGCTCTAACCTTTCTTCCTCTGAGAGCTCTTCATCACGCTTGTGTCTCCTTTGGTGGTGCCTGCCTGCTCTCCAGTCTCTTTTGTCCCGTCCAGTATCAAAGTCCCAGTACTCTTGGCTTCGCTCTTCCTCAGGCTCTTCTCTGCCTTCTTCTGAGAGTTCCTCGTCACGTTTGTGTCTCCTCTGGTGATGTCTGCCTGCCCTCCAGTCCCTTTTTTCAAGACCCCAAGACTCCTGACTGCGTTCCTCTGCAGGTTCTTCTGACAGTTCCTCATCACGTTTGTGTCTACTCTGGTGGTGCCTGCCTGGCCTCCAGTCTCTTTTGTCAAGACCCCAGGACTCCTGACTGCGTTCCTCTGCAGGTTCTTCTGACAGTTCCTCATCACGTTTCTGTCTACTCTGGTGGTGCCTGCCTGGCCTCCAGTCTCTTTTTTCAAGACCCCAGGACTCCTGACTGCGTTCCTCTTCAGGTTCTTCTGACAGTTCCTCATCACGTTTGTGTCTACTCTGGTGGTGCCTGCCTGGCCTCCAGTCTCTTTTTTCAAGACCCCAGGATTCCTGACTGCGTTCCTCTTCAGGTTCTTCTGACAGTTCCTCATCACGTTTGTGTCTACTCTGGTGGTGCCTGCCTGGCCTCCAGTCTCTTTTGTCAAGACCCCATGACTCCTGACTGCGTTCTTCTTCAGGTGCTTCTTCTGATAGTTCCTCATCACGTTTGTGTCTACTCTGGTGGTGCCTGCCTGGCCTCCAGTCTCTTTTTTCAAGGCCCCATGATTCCTGGCTGCGCTCCTCTTCAGGTTCTTCCTTGGCTTCTTCTGAGAGCTCCTCATCTCGTTTGTGTCTCCTCTGGTGGTATCTTCCAGCTCTCCAGTCTCTTTTGTCAAGACCCCAAGACTCCTGGCTACGTTCGCCATCTTCCTCCCCTTCGTCTCCACGTTTGCTGAGTTTCCTGTAGAAGTAGCGGTGCAAGGGACTCCATTTGCGCTTGTCTCTCTCTTCTTCATCTTCATAACCGTCCCGCTTGTCAAGACCCCAAGACTCCTGGCTACGCTCCTCTTCTGCCTCCTCCCCGTCATCTCCTAAAGGTTCCTCATCACGCTTGTGTTTCCTTTGGTGGTGTCTTCCAGGTCTCCAGTTCCTCTTCTCTCTGTCTTCTTCTTCTTCTTCATCGTCCGATCTCTTGTCCAACCCCCAACTCTCCTGACTACGCTCTCCATCTTCTTCTTCTTCTCCTCGTTTGTGTTTCCTCTGGTGATGCCTTCCAGGCCTCCAGCCACTCCTCTTCTCCCGCTCTGTTTCTTCTCCTTCCTCTTCGTTGTCGTGTTTCTTCTCCTTCTCGTCACCAAAGCTCCAAGATTCTTGGCTGCGCTCATCTTCTGGGGTTTCTCTTTTTTCTTCCACTGTTTTTAGAAGAGTCTCAATATCTTTCACATCTGCTCCCTTTGCCCCAGGCACTTCAGGTTGACCTTTGACCTCTTCAGTGCTCTTCTTGTCCAGTGGGGCATGTTTAACCCCTATGACAGATCAAAGGAAAGATCAAAAACAGTGAAATCATCCCTGTTATACAGCTCTTAGTGGCAACTTTTGGTTAGCTGTGAATTTGTCCTTTAGGTTAAATCTAATTACTTGTTTGGTTTTTAGTTTTAGTGACAGTAAAATTTGTTAGAGAACAAGGCTCTGACTTTTCAAGAACTTGTGTTAAAATATAAAAGATCTGAAAGCTTGATTCTATATACATCACAACCTACTTGCCTGGATATTAAATATATGATCCAGCACAATGTCTGCACGACCTCACAGCCCTGAGATCACCAGTATCCATAATGATTTAAATTTGCCTGTTTACTGTCTCTGTGCATGCTGAAAATTCGCTCATGCTGCAAACCTGCTTGGATAATGTCTTTGCAGTCCTGATCCAGCTGAGAGTCCGGTTTGGATAGAGCTTTGGAGAGAACTTCAACCAAGCAACGAGTCACCTGAAACGGAAAAAAAAACACCAAATGTGTTCCAAATGTAGCTTTTTGCCGCGATTATTTTTGTATCGTTTAATCTTTAAAAAAATAAATAAATAAAAAAGAGGGGGAAAAAAACTTACAACATCCTCTCTTTGCCCTTCTTTTCCAACTGGAAGCGCTAGATTTTCTGCACAAGCAAAAGTAATTATTAGTAGGTAGTAAGGAACTGAAGCAGAGAGTTTAACACCAGTTATCGTGAAAGAGCCGTGTCTCTGTCCATGGTCCTGAACTGCACTCACAAACTTACAACACTCTGCAACAAAGAAACCACGACTTCTTCACCTACCTGTCAAAAGACCCACAACCGCAGCAAACACAAAAAACAATCTCATCTTGGCGACGTAAAAGATAAATCCGCGAGAAAAAATGGGACAAGCACCAGCTCCCGTCCACTCCGCAGCGGCACGAGAGAGGTGCGCTGGCTAAGGCGCTTGCTGCTCTGAGCACTGGAGCCGAAGAGCGGCTCTAATAAAGAGAGGAGTGGGCGCGAGGAGCGTGGGAGGAGGGCTTAAGGCTCTGTTAGTGTCATGACTCATTAGACCTGCAAAGAGGGTGTCCTGAGTGAGGTTTGATGCATGCACAATGTCGACATTTTTCGGAAAGTGAATTAGTAATCTAGTTAGTGTCACGGTTCATTCAGGTGATAATTTGATAGATGTAAGAGACGGGTGGGTGGGAGGGAGGGAGGAGTGTTTGTTTTTTAATGCCATCAAGTGCCTGAGGACAAGACCGATAGGTGCATGGGTGGAGAAAACATCACGAAGCAACTTTGTAAAGATTCAAAACATTTTTTTTTATTGTCAGACCGATGTTGATTCAGCTCAGCCCCCGGAGTTAGCTGCTGCTGTTGACATTAAGACAAAATGAAGATAGATAAACACAGAAAATCTTATTGATCCCCTATGGGAGATATACTCTTCTTACAGCTTACCATGATTAAAAATAATTAAAGAAGTTAACGATTAAAATGAAAAATACAGTCAACAAAAAGGACTACATGCACATTTGACTAAGAAGGAGATATTCTGCTACTTAAAAAGGGGGTCTCTAAACAAGGTTTGCTGCATTGTATTGCACTAGGTTGCAGACTTTTTCAGTGTAGAGCTCTATTTTTTATGGCTTTCTAGAAACGGCTTCCCCCAGTTTCCAGCTGAAGTTATGTAATCTGTCCTTATTCTCAACTGCATTGATGCTCTACATTTCTTATTTACTTGTGGTTTAAGGCAGTATCATGTAACAGATATACAGAAACACGTTGAATTAGGCATGATCAGCCATTGGGCCAGAAAACCCTATGTCACATTTTTAAACTCCTAAATAATTTATTCAGCCCTCAACGCATTGCAGCCAGTTTCCCATGGGCTCAATCCCCACTTCAGGTGCTGGTTATTGGAGAAACCAGAGTCATTCATCTTTGTGGTTAACCATGAAAGTGTTAAAAGACTATGGGCATATTTATAATTTCTTATCAGTATTACAGATAAAGTGGGTACACCAAAGAACGGTATATAAAATTAAATCTGCTAAGAACCAATAAAATTCAGCTCACCACAAAACTCTGCAAGGTCTTGTGTGACTATATGTCTGGACAAGACTCAATTCTCAGTGTCAGATTTTTCCTTCTAATCCCCAGCTTTCCATAAAACTAGGTTGTGCATGAATATGCGTATCTTAATCGTGACTGCTGCTGTCTTGGTAACAAACAGAGAATAGATAAGGATGAGCTGACATGTGCAGTGACGGAGCTCAGACTCAGCCGTCTCGGCTCAGCTTGGCTTAGGACATTCAAACTGACAATTGCTGGCATCTTCTTTTTCGGCACTTTGCATGATCCCTTGTTTGGCTTCCTTGTGGTGCAATTTGTTCTTCCCTTCAGAGTATATTTTTCATCTTAAAGTAAGAAAAACAAGTCAGAAAGTGACCCATGTATGACCTTTTGAAATAGGGTACAGTACAGCTCCATATACTCCTGTAACAGGCATCTGTGGATGCATATAAATGAAAATGTTTACATGGGATGTTTACACAACAAGCGTTGACCTTTATATATGGCACAGTACATTCAAACTCAATCATGTCTTGGAAACCACACGTCCAGAAACTGTAACAGCTGCAAGCCAAATGAGAATATCGCGCTTCATAAATCTGTTCCCTCCTCGTGTACCTCACATGCCTACATGCTTCACATGCTCAGCTTCTGACATCCATCTTCGTAACAGCAGACAAGCTCCACAACGGTAACTCAAATAATTGCTGGTCAGAACATAAAATCGCGTACGCCAGACATGAAGGCAATGATCCAGAGCATCCAGTGAACCCTGTTCTGTGTGTGAATGATAGATTATTACATGTTTTGTGCAGCAGAAACAGCAGCAGCAGCAGCAGCAGAGTAGCAGCGCTCTGCAGTTTCCTCTGCTGTCTCCAGGGAGGAAGTCATGTCTGTGACTGAAGCTTAGTTGTCCACAGTGGGCCATCCAGCCACTAGATATCAAAAGCACTGAAGCACTAAATTATACAAGTCCCATACTTGGAACAATGTGTGTCCATGGATTCCTTTGCACCCACATGCAACGCTGTGTGTGTGTGTGTGTGTGTGTGTGTGTGTGTGTGTGTGTGTGTGTGTGTGTGTGTGTGTGTGTGTGTGTGTGTCTGTGTCTGTGTGTTTGTGGCCTCACTGCCACAGCTCTGGGCCTGATTAATATTTTAGTGAGCCATGAAGATATAGAAGCTTACAGAGAAGAGGATTTGAAAGGGAGAGCTTCAGACCGGCTCTGTGAGCACGACTGTGTGATCAGTCCCCGTCTGCACAAACACAAGCCCTTTTATCCCAACTATTTACATGTATTAACAAAAGAAGAGTGGCTGAGGATGAGCACAATGTAGAACGCTAAATGAAAGCCTCGGATGGGCTTTGATCTCTAGGGGTGGAAGGGGGGCTTTATGTTTGGCTCCAAACTAAAGAAAGACTTTGATGGTGGTCAAAGAACAATAGGAGAGTCTGTGTGTGGTCATTTGTGGTCAAACACACTTCTTTTTAATCACACACTTATTTTGATATCTGCGAAGCTAATGCATCATAAGAGAGTCTGGTTTAGTTTCCCTTTTGTGAAACATTTATTATTAGACTTTAGCACATTAGACTCATATAAGAGCCAAAGTTCAAACTAATTAGCAAACATCTACCAATTTCTTACTGAACCCTGCCTGTCTTTTATTATAATACTCATAAGTGATGCTCAGGCTTTAAAAAAGACTAAGAAAATAGAAGACTCTGGAGCAGTCTTTCATTACTTTTCTTATTTTGTCTCTGATAATAACATATTAGAGAAACCTTTTGGGAGCCCCTTGTGTGTGCTGTTGTTTTTGTGATTTTATCAGTAATGAAAACAAAAAAGGGCTAGATACTAATAAGATATAAAGACTTATATTTGCCAGTCAAATACCGCTACGTCCCCTTGCCTGTAGAATCCATTTCAACTAACTATGTTTTTTTAGCCAGCCTTGCAGCACAGCTGAAGGGTATCAAACTTGTTGGTCTGTTTACTTTCACTTTTTTTTTTTTTTTTTTTTTTTTTTTGAGCAAAACGGCAAAACATCTCAACAAATTTCTCATTGATTGGGATAAACCTTTTGATCTTATTTCTTACTCCAAAGTGTTGACTTTCATGATTCCCCAAACTTCAAGAGATGCTCTGATGCTGAACATATGCTTCACACACTGTTTATTTACACTCTGCGATGGTTGACTTGGAAAAACAGAACATCCTAACTGTGTCAATATGTTAGCACTGTAATTGGCATGTTAGCATAGTTAGTTTTCAAAATGTTAGCATATGAATGTCGTATTGTGACCATGCTGATATTAGCATTTAGCGCAAAGCCTCACAGAGCACCTAGCAGGGCTTAGACTCATGTTATTGTTTGTGAAGTTGTGTTTAAAAAAAGGAGAGAACAGACAGCTAAGAAAGGAAAGTGGGCTTCCATATGATGCAGGTGTCCTCACAAAGCGGGTGTAGTCGTTGCCTCGTTTATTAAACAGGCTGACGGAAGGCTTGTTCTCTATATGCCAAACAGTAATGCAACAAAGCTGCTTTGTGCTTTATCATTCTCAATAGAACACTCAGTAGGACCCTGAAGGCCAGCGTGGGATTGAAATAGCCAATAAAGAGGATTCAGCTGATTTATTGTGCAATACACGATTTGAATAGCCTTCATTAACAGACAAGCAGGTGAGGGCTAATTATAATGAGTTCCACTTAATTATCGGATTTGCATGTCAAATTCTTCAGCTCCTCAAACTCTCTCCATGCTTTATATATATATATATATATATATATATATATATATATATATATATATATATATATATATATATATATATATATATATATAAACCTCTTTCATGAAATAGCCAGAATTACAAATAAATCACAGTAAGTTTGGGACTACCTGATACAATCTTTAAGTGTTGGAAAACATGTTATTAATGTGATCATATGTGTGTAATAGCAAATCAATACATGCTTAAAGGTCTTTTGCTGGATTTTGTTGTTCATAAATGTATTCTGGATTTAAGCAAAAAGGGTTTCAGTTCAGTAAAATGAACAAAGGTAGAGTCTCTAACGAGATCTCTGGAGAGGAGAGGATGATGAGTGCTGCTTGAAATGGGTAAATGTGAATAAATTATGAATGAAGCAGAACAGTCCAGACATTATGAATATTGTGACAGACAAAAAGCACACAAACATTAGAGGATTATTTCGTTTTTAAGACAGATCCAAAAGAAGGTGACTCTGAGTTGTTCTGTTTTTTGGTGCAACTTTATCAAAATAATGATCATCACTGCTGAGGGTTATTTTTCTGTGATTGCATAATTATATTTGGGGATATTTGGACACATTCTCTTCTCTTTTTTAAATTCAACACTCCCAGCATGATTTCACTTCTGAAGATCTCATCACATCCTTTGACATTTTCACAGGCCAGGCCATGAGTCATGGCAGATGTCAGCACCCATACATCCAGCCAACACACCCGCAGCCTGTCTGCTTATGGATGCTCTGCAGTACTTACAGAGCTGCAGGACCAGCGCATTTTAATGTGGTTAGCTGTTTAGTGAAATATTACTCACACGCAAATAGATGACTGCGCTGTGCAGTCAGTGCTGCTGGAAAACACCTGAAGCCACCCAAAGAGAAAGACCTTCAGTTTAATACACAGGAAATCGATATGGTAGGCATTCACAAGTGTAATTTATCTGCCATATGATCCATTGCTGTGCACAGGGATTGCCTAGTTTCATCAGTTACTTAAGATTTTAATTTATGTCCAGTCAAATTCAATTGATTTCATTAAATGTTTATGCTGGTTTTGAACCAGTGTCAACATTTATCATAGTTGCTACAGGTTCTGGGGCTGTTGGGGATTTTTTTTCTTGATTTATGCAACCAGTAAAAATTCAGGGTTTAAACATCAGCAACAGTTTTCCCTTAAGAAACATCATTTAAAAATATACTCTTTAAATGGTTTAAAGACACAAAAGCTTCCCTAAGTATTGGCAAACAAATATTAATTACTTTATCTATAATGTACTAAGATCTATTACCCATAATAAATTTAACTATGTAATAAAAGTGTCAAAGCTATCTTAGTGGTTTACAAAGTGATAACATTTAAACCTTCAGCGGCAGATCCAATTTCTGCTCTTTTACTGGGAATCAAACAATCCCATGCATGTTTTTCTTGATGGCTGTGAATCAAAGATTTCTGTATCCATGACTTAATAAGAAATCTTTTTAAAGGTCAGGATAAATCGTCCTTCGTAATTAAGAGTCTTGAGCACAATGCCCAAACTTCATTTTTTATTAACTGTGCTGGTCACAAACGCACACAACTTTTGTTTTGATGGACTTGTTGTTAAATTTCTACCCCAATCTGTTTCAAGCCCACAGGAATTTATTCAGAACATCAGCACAGAATAAAAAAAGGTCAAAGTCGATAAAGTTTTGAAACAATTTTGGGTCCATCTATCGCATACATAACTACTTGAAGCTGGTTTAAATAATAACTTTTAAGAGCATGCAAAACATTAAACTGTGACCGCATTTAGCTAACTTCTCAAACTGCCTTTTATATGAGAACAGTTTTAAAAACTATAAAACTCTTTGATAAACTAGTAGAGTACTTTGTTTTTTATCTATTTATCTTCAAAAAAGATCTCAGACACAACAAAAGATATGATGCCACAGAACAGGAAGTATTTACTAACCGTGTGTGCCAAACCTCTGCAGTGAATGAAAATTTAATAGAACCGTATTGCTGCATGCTTCTCTCTCCTGGGTTTTCATCATGAGTATTGATTCCAACGTGTTAATGCAAACTAGCCCCATTAAACAACTCAACTGTGGAGAGGCACAGCTGTGAAGACGATCAATACAACCTACCTACAGGATAACTCAAACTGTTTATTAACCTGTGAGGTCAAGCAGCCAAATTCACCCCAGAGCTTAATCAGTTTATAGATGTATGATTCACCATTTGGCAAAGAGGCAGAGGACTCTCTTACTGTTATCAGGTTGTTGAGAGGTTTGCACCACACCTATTGATAACAGGTGCATAAACTCCAGCACATCCCCATGAGGTATTCATGGGGTAACTTCATAGACAACATATCTGCATCTACAAAGTCCATTTGAATCATTCTTGTGTTATAATAAAAGAAACACTTGTAATGTTTATTCAGAGGTGTCAGTATTGGTATTTATGTCGTTGACTCAGAGTAATAACTGACGTATTACTCAAACAAACAGAAACTTCTGTTGAAGTATGACTTGATGGTGTTTATAGCAGAGTTTATCCTGTTAAATCTGATGTGCAATATGACTATATTTATGTGATAAGTGTTTCGTTTTATGCCTTTTGTTGTGGAGCAGCCTCAAATTCCCCAATTGGTGGACCTTAGGGTTTGAAGTGAACTTCTGAAATCTGACAAAAGTAGCTGAAAAACAGCATTCAGAACGCCATGGATCCCTGGATGGTAGGCTATGTCGGGGTTCCCAACGTTACCATGCCAAGGCCCCAAAAAAGCATTAGCTTCTGGCCCGGGACCTTCTTTGCAAACCAACAGACAATGCTTCAAAATATGAAAGAAACATCAACTTTTAAAATGCTTTTTTCTTACTTTTATTCACTTTTCAATAACTATTAGATTTAATTAGCATAGAAAATTCTTTTAAAATGTGTCTTTAATACTGGATATTCCCAATGGATAATAAACTTTTCAACAAACTGTTGACAGATAAGACCAAAACAAAACAAATCAAATTAAACTTCTCTCTCATTTGTGTGTGTGTGTCTGTGCATGTCTGGGAGTGACAATTTACACCAGTGGGAGGGATGGGCTTGGTGGCCTCATATTTCTGAATTTTTGTTAGCCATGAGTTCTTCTGCAGCAGAATCCTCCACGGCAGGGCTGTTGGACTGATCCCTCTGTCTTTTCCCTGTCAAAAACCTTTCCATTTTTTTTGCTTGCTAGCTACAAGCGAGCTTGATAACAGGCGCAAACCACCAAAGATGATCATCGTCAGGCCCAAGTTGGAGCTGTCACACAAGGTGCGGTTAGGTACAATCAGAAACTTGAGAATCTGGTTATTACGGCAGTTTACGTGTTGTTCGTTCAGGACAAATGGTTATGTAAAAAGAATAACAAAACAGAAAAATAAAAATAATCTTTTCCCCTTTCCTCCAATTTTTTGAGGCCCCCCTAGCTCCACCTGGCGGCCCCCCAGGGGGCCCTGGCCCCCACTTTGAAAACCACTGGGCTAAGTGATGCAGGCCACACCTGTATGTGATCAGTTGGTATTCTCCCTCTGACAGCAGAAGCTTTCTCATTTCATAGATATGGGCTCACAGTTCACACATCTGTACCACTGAGTACCTTGTGATCTCTCTTGCTCTTAAGTCAGCACATTAGCTTCTAACACACCCCAGAGCTAAACACACACACACATACACACACAAAATCTTTATACTGTGTAAGTAGAGGATTGAATGTACTGATTTCCTCAAATGGATGTGGAATGGATGAAAAGAAAACACCTCATGTTGAAGAAATCCAAAGTGAACAGATGCTAGCTGTGTTAGCATAACAAGATTAGCTATTTAAACTGTAAAAAGGTTACCCATCACACCAAAAGGCCTCAGTGAATGTCACTGTGAAGTCAGCCTTCAGGCTCCGTCTAACATATGCCTAATAAACTCAAAGTGCAGCTTCGCAACAACAACCTTTAAACTTTTGAACCTGAGAAGGAATGTAAACAAAATAATCTTGTTTCTGTCTGTTAGCTGTCTGAATCCTGACGCCATACCGACTGATGTCATCACGCTTGTGAGGAACGCTTAACATCAGTGTCAGTTTAACCAAAGAACAGAAGGTCACAGCAGGGAAGGAGGCTTCAAGGCAGCATTAATCATCTTTGATAACATGCCAATATGACAAGCTGAGACTATTAAATGAATCACATCTCCAGGTCTGCACAGTTGTCACCTCACTAGTCAGCCTGAGGAGGTAAGGGTTGTTCCTGCAGGTATTTTTCAGGCAGCTTTATTTTTTTTTTCCTTTTTAAGTTTTTCATCCATAATTGCCTTGTCCTAATTATGCAATGCATGTTATTCCCAAGAGAATGAACAAATGCCGAAACTAGCCAAAGCCACTGGAATGATTAACGGTAAATTACCGTTTTACACAACACCGTGTCCTGGGTCTCTTTCCTCAGCCGCAATTAGAGGTGAGAAAAAAATCAATGACATGTAAAGCTTGTGCTACTTTGTGAGTGCTTTACAAGCAGCTTTTCAAGCTCTTGTGAACACAGGCCTGCCTGTGCAGCCACATAATGCTTTTAAAATGTGTATTTTCATTTGTAGGAATATTTTTGAATTGAATATTTACATCACAGTAAATGTAATTTTTGTTGATGTTCATTGTGGCTTTGAAGAAGAAACAGAGAGAAATTAAAGACTTCTCTGTAAGAACCACTGAAGTCATGTTGACACAGTGTTACAAAAGCAGCTGCAGTTTGACAGAAAAAAAAAGCGTATCAGCGCTCAGCGAAGCAAAGAAAACAGATTTTGTGGCTGTAGGAAATCTGACCTGGCAGCCAAAAGTGCATTTCAGAGCTCAAGCCAAGATGATGAATCAGAAGGTAAGGCTTTGATTTCCCCCATAGGTGTTCAGTAAGGTTGAGGTCAGGGCTCTGAGTATCAAAATCATCTGCCACATTGACCTTAACAGGCTGAATATGGATTTTCCCACAAGATCTCATGGTTCAAAAACAAAGAAGAGTAAGAGTGATATTAATTTTCAATTCACCTTTCTTAAGATTGATGTAACACATTTTCTATATCATTAAGAAAATCTTGTAGATGTTTTTACTAATTACAATCAATTAAGTCTAAGTTTATTGATTTTAATAACTTGAAATAACAGCTATATTTGTACTTTTGTATTACCGTGGTGTATTGAAAGTATCAAAAAATTTTGGCCAGTTCTGTAGTTGTGGCATGCTTTACTCAAGTCCAACCCTCAAGGATGGACACCTTTATTATTGAATGGGAGCAAAGGTAGCATCTTATGACAGTTCAAACTTCATAAGCCCATCATAACGCGTAATGTGAGCAGAGCTTCAACAGCAGCAGGGCTGAGGCGAAATATCAAAAGACAGAAAAAGATTAAATGAACAGGAGACATCTTAAACAAAAAATGTTGATGTATAAAAGAAGCAATATTTAGTGTGAATAAGTAGGATTTTTATTCAGCTTAATTTAACTACAATTATAAGGAAAACTGGCAAAACCTCTTTCCAAATGCAAAGATTGGATACAGTCCAAGTGGACATCTGTTTCACCTGTTCTGCTTACATAACCAACCTGTTTGTTGTTTTTGTTGTGTAAATTGATGGTTAAATATTCAAGACACATGATTTATGCACCCTCACATGAGACCGTGTTTAACATCTGCTTAACTGGATGCTATTCAATATGTTTGAGCGGGCTGGTGGAGAGTATCTCATTGGGAGACAAAGAGAAAGATGCAAAACATAAAGGAAGAGAAGGAGGCTACAAACGGATTCAAATAAATAAATAACCCAAATCTCTGTTGGTAATACAGCGAGGCTAAAACAGACTGCTTTCAGTTAACCTAAGTATTTGTTATGAAAAAACACGTTTCAGACATAATCTCTACAAATAGTGTCAAAAACAACTCCAGTTTGGAAACAAAGTTTTCTTTTATTTTCTCACCTTGACTTCACATCTGAATGGACTGGTTCAGGCACGAGTTTGCTTTTAAAAAAAGGTCTGAGTCCCCCAGCCTGAGACACGTATCATCCAGTCAGCAGTTAATCAGATTTTCACTCAGCTGGAGGAGTTTGTGCAAGAAATACATGCATGGATGGAACAAAAGTTGCAGATCTTCCTCAGGCGAGGTCGGTCTGAGCTGGTCTGTTTGAGCCAAGACATGGATGTCTCACTGCACACAGTTACTTCTACAGATATACAGTTGAAGTCATTGCACGGTTCACACATGACAAAACCTTTGATAAGAGAACAACAGTTAATATCCCCGCTGATCCCAATAGATAATCATGTTGTCCTTCTACTAACATTTCATAATGCACTTGTACATTTATTAGGTAAAGGATGAGTAACAGTGTGTGTTTTCTATGACAGATAATGAAAAAACTGTGTGTGTACTGCAGCCTTGACACCATATGCTGCCACCAAGGGCTTCATGAAGAGTCTCTTACCACTCGTTACCTCAGGCTCACCTGAGAGACAATAGCTTGTGCTGGGTGAACAAATACTCTATGTGCTGTGACATCTGCTGACTGAATGTTCTCTGCAGAACTCAAACCCCGTGTTTACATCTCTGTATCCCACCTCTCCCTGTCAGACAGTGTCATGGGTTGTTTGTGTTACTAAGCAAACTCATGTGCAGATTTGCAGCACGAGTCGTAGTCAGAGTAGTCAAACAGAGACAGAGCTTGTTGGGTTGGGGCTGTGAGACTTCTGGAGGCATTTTTTCTATTTTTTTTGCTAAGCTTGCTTTTTTCACCCTTCCACCCTAAACACAAAAAATAGGTCATTTCAGAACACATTTCTGCTTTTCTGCCCTCAAATTAGAATAATAGCATCTGCATGCTTTAAACATGAAAAATTAACCTAATCTGTCACAAAATAGAAAAGAAGTGTTATCTACACAAATATCACTGGAAGTTAATGATGTACTACGTCACAAGCAACGACATTAAAATAGTTTTCTGCTTCAGATTATAAATGACTCACTTTGCCAGCACAGACTAGTATATTTTAGCATTATTATAAAAGCAGAAACTCTCTCAGAGCGCTTGCTGTGGTGCTCTGTTTCAGTTCATTCCTCCTCTCTTTGTTGCAGATAAGTGCTGTGTCATTCTAACCCGGCTTTATCCTGTTTTTACTGGTGTTATTAATCTAACTCGGTGAGAATAAGGGGAAAATTGGGCTCATCCTTTCAAAGGGATTTACTGACATGAGCTGTGGGAGTAATTGAGTCTGGGTTACCCTGACCTGACATCAAACCTTAACCAGAAACGAGTGAGGAAGCAAAGCACTTCAATTGACCCTGTGGCTCTTAAGTTTGGTTATAAAACTTGAGAGTTGTGTGTTTTCACATGATAATTCGGGCTGCTACACCTGCCTGGTCACATTTATAAGCCTCACATGGAAAGATTTTATCAGTCCTCCACATTCTCTCCCCTCTATGAGCGAAGCAAACATCTCCTCTTTGAAGGCCCAAATCTCTTTATCTCACCATCTTCCCACTTTTGCTCCGTCTACTGAGGCTGACAGTTTGAGGTAAGCGCTAAATGCAAACGTTGATCAGACAAACCATCGTGCTGAGGCTGTCAGAGCTCTCTTTGAGCTCTTTGCTTAAGTTTCCATCTCGTTTCTTTTTTCTTCAACATGATGTGAGTAAATTTTTAAAAAGTGTGCTGCCTGCACTTCTCTAAGAGAGGACATCATTGTTAAACTAAGAAGCCAAGAAAGCAATCTATCCTATATCATTCATCCAAGGTTAAGTGATGAAAGAGAAATGTCATTTCAGCTGGTCTCTCATTTTACAGAAGAACCAACCATTTTAACATAAATTATATATAGTTTATGTTAAAATGTGTGGTTTTCTGTAAAACTTGAAATTATCTGTCTGTACTTGATGGGTTTTTATTTATATATTTATTTATTTATTTACTTACTTACTTACGTACTTACTTACTTATTTGCAAGCTGACTGTTTTTTTTACCCAAATAAATACATTGTTTTTCTTCCTCCAATGCACTCCTATGAATTTGCTACTTTCTCTCTGCAGCCAGGTGATGTTTTTTTCATCCCTAAAACTGGACACAAAAGACAATAAACAGTGTTTGTGTAGCTCTGCATGAGTGTCCTAGAAGCACTGCTGTACCTGTACGTTGTGTGTCTCCACCGTTCAACACAGATCAGATGTGCAGATGAGGCAGTTCATTTGGTCATGGATATAATGGCTACAACAGAGTAAAGCTCTTCACCTGAGCACCAGCTTAAAAATCAAAATTGTATCCTGGTTGAACCCAGAAAAATAAGATGCTTTGACTGTTGATTATACTGCATTTAGTAGGCTAAGTAATATTAGTAAATTAGGTGACTCAACCACCGGGTCCAAGATGTCTTATTAGTTAAACTTTAGTACATCAGCTGCAGTGGTTGTCATGGCTGAGGCAGAAAAAAAAAGAGAGAGGACCCAAAAAGCAGCATGAAAGAAGAATTTAATATCAAAAAATCAAAACAAAGCCAAAACTGAACAAACACTGAACAAAATATATAGGAGAAACAAGGGGACACTGGAAGAAACCAACAAGACTCACAAGGAAAAAACATTCATTGAACTAGCAAAGAGTTAAAAAACACACACAGGGTAATGAGTAACAGGACATATTTGTGACAGAGAGACAGGTGAACTAAGGTGAATAAAGAATAAAATGGGAAACACTAAAGACTTAACACTGATAAAAATACACATGGGGAAGTCTACAGTATCATAACCAACATACCATAGATATAAAATAAATAATAAAGTCCACCTCATCAAGAGAGGTGCAGTGCTCTTACACACGACAGCTTCCATCTCCAGACAGTCTCATAAGATCAGCCAGAAACTAATGTTCAAAAGGTTCAAGTATGTTAATGAGGACTCCACTTGGACTTGGGCTTGAGACTTTCCTTAAACTAGACTTGACTACAACACAAACACATCTGTGGCACCATTTTCATTCCCTCCTTAACTTGTTTTGGCTGCACTTGTTCGTTTCTGTCTATAAAGGCAGATCCCACACCACAGTCCACAGTCTGAGTGCGTGTGCTTGTTAATGTTTAAGGGATTACGACACTGGGTTGTATATTTCGGTAACCCTATTTGCCATCTGCCACAATAAGCTAATTTCTTCAGTAATAACTGATAAAGGATGCACTCTGAAAAACAATGATGACTAATGATGGCTTTCTTTGTGATACCCGGTCACGGGTGACCTCTATCCTGAGTCAGCACGACAACACCTGTGAATTTAATAACAAAAGTAAAGCCAGGTCTAATCTAAGTGATATTACAACATAGCTTTATCACTTCCTTCTCTTCATCCTCCTCCTCCTTGCTGGACTACTTATCAGCTGGACTTGTCCATTGGTCATGAGCTTTGAACACACCTCTAGTATGTAATCCACACCATGAAAAAGTCTGATCTGTGTTTCTTTTAGTCTGGACTTAAGCTAATATGGCTGCAAGGAATGACATCAATGGGCTTGATAACCTTGCATTAGATGTAAGTATAATGACTTATTCCTATTTAATACCAGGGGCAAAGGCAGTATTGGAAAATCCGAGGGTCACTGGCTGTTTTAGCTATGGTCCCACGTATGAGGATGAAAGGTTGTAGATGATAAGAAAAAAAAAAAATCCTCACTGCCTCATATTTTTGTGTGAAATCATGTCATGCTAATATTAAGGAACGCTGAAAAACAGTGAAGGCTGTAAGGTGGGCCTTTCTGTATAGAGTTCTCTCTGGGTACTCCAGCTTCCTCCTACAGTCCAAAAAACATGCCCTTCAGGTGAACTGGTGATTCTTAATTGCCCGTAGCTGTGAATATGCGTGTTTGCCTCTGTGTGTCAGCCATGTGATTGACTGGAATCCAGTCTAAGGTATGTGTCGCCTCTCACCCTAATGAATGAAAAAAAGGTGAAGAAAACATCACTACATCATTTATATACAGTATTTGGTCCTGATTTTGCTCCCTGCTTGACCCTTACCAGGCACATTACAACATGCTGATTTGGGAGGAGGGCAAACGAGCAAAATTCCACATTTTCATAATTATTTTTTGAAGACATCACCATTTTACATTTAAACAATTTGATTCAAAGATAAAATTCCAGAGACCCCCAATGCTAAAGATCATCTAAAAGTTATTAAACAAAACAGTAAACATACAATTACTTTAGTATTTTATCCAATTCAGACCTCTTATGATATCACATTGTATTATACTGTAATCACTATTATATTTTGTAATGGGATTATTTATTTATTTATTTATTTATTTATTTGTTTGTTTGTCTTTCTTATCTTTTATTTTTCTTTGTTTGTAATCTCTGGGCCTGTCAGTTTATTATACTTACTTGTTTCTTTGACAGACAAAAATGTGTGAAACATAAAATACACAAAAAAAGCAATAAAATCAAGAACTTCAACAAACATGGAGACCAGCAAAAGTCATGATAAAAGATGAAACAGTTAATCAATAACCACATTTTTAAGATTCACAGATTTCTGTTAATGTTTAAGCTTAGCTTAATGATTTTAGCTTTGGCAATGTATTCCTCAGTGATCTGTTAGCTGTTTCTATCATTCATGTTTGGACTGACTATGAGCTACAACCTGATTACATGCATACTTTGTTGGTAACATTTTTTTTTAAGTAATGTTCCATAAAAAAGTCACCAGAAGTGACACTGATGTACTGACCGATATTATTAGTCTGCAGTGATTTTGTAAATAAGACCCCAAAGTTCTCAAGAGTCCTGGACCGAAAAAGGAGAAGAAGTGGAGGAAACAAACGGGAAAAGACAGAGGTAATGTGCAGAAGGAATCAGTTATTTATACACTGTAGTTACACTGGCTTGTTTTGGATGGATTAAATTCATGTTTCTTTTCTTAAGAAAAAATACCCCACATTCTGTGCTGTTTTGAAAGGATGAAAACACTATATTATAGCTGGAATTTAGCATTTTTAAAAGAATGTGTTATATTTTCACTTTTGTTACTACTATAAAATACCAAGAATGATTGATTGAGAAACTGACCATGTTCACCAGAGTGATGTGAATGTTTCTAGTATGGTGTGAATACAGCATGTAAAAGAAGTTACATGGCTGTTTATAAGCATATGAGCTATGAACATTAGTTCGCACTGATTCTTCAGTCTGTCAGCACTTAAGTGTTGATGCAGTTTACCCTAACTTGCAGAAATTTGCCTTGAATTTCTTTTTGTTTTTACATTTTCCTAAGGAATAGTCATGACAACAACTTCTGTGGTAAAGCAATTATTCTGAGCAGATATTTGCTTTTTCTTTGTCTGAACATTGAAATCAGTGAGTCCAGACTGATGCAATGACATGCACAGTTTTTAGTTCTTTAATTATTAACCTTGGTCTCACAGAACCTTTTGTTGTTTACATTATTTTGTAGACTATCCACTGTTTCACTGCTTCTTTATCTTCTCTCTACAGATGAACTTTTTGTTTGATTAATCCACCCTCTGTTATCTCTGGGAAATCTGTGGCCTCTTCTGCTTCCTCCACCACTGCAAAGCCCAAATAATGCTGTATCAGGTATTTATGGATAGTTGTCTGGACTGGGTTATTATTTGTTCTGTTAATTATAGCTTTTATTATTATTATTATTATTATTATTATTATTATTATTATTATTATTATTATTATTATTATTATTATTATTATTTGGACTTGTATTCATTGATAGGTTTTTATATTTTTTTATTTTATGATAAATATCTATTATACCAACTACAGTAATGTTTGATAAAATGTATGTGTTATATTGAAATAAAAAAAAATCTGTTGAGCATAAACGTGTTTGCCATTTTTCTGTAAGTGTATGAATATTGTGAATTGTTGTTCACTATAAGGTGCACCAATTGAAATCTTGCCTAGGGCACCAAATGAGTCAGTATTTTAAGTTTTCAGATTAAAATTCTTATTAATCAGAAAAAAATAGGGTGTTTATTTCTCTTTCTTTCTTGTTTATAGTAAGGATTGTAGCGCACTTTCAGGTAAATACAGCAACTCAAAGAGCAATGGTTTTTAGAGCAGAGTGCAATTTAGATTAACATTTCCCAAACTGTGTGCTTTGGCTGGAACTCCATAAAACCAAATTTTATCTTACAAATCTCAAATATAATTACACAAACCTTTTAGTTGGACTGTAAAAGCTACATGCTGTTGTTTTTAAGTTATTTGATGTGTAACTTTCTCACATTTGCCACCTGTACTTGAACACAACAAAGACCTCTACACATTGTCTCTATTTTAATGTCTTTTTCGGTACAGGCAAAAATGGTAAGATTTTTAGAACACTGTATAGCCATGAAAATCACTGAGAACAGTCTGTTATCTCTCTGTTAAAGCCTGTTTTCACATGTGCATGTTTTTATGGTGCAACAGATTGGGGAACAAGTCAATGTTCAACTTGGAGAAAAGGAGGGAAAGACAAAAAGGAGCAGCTTTGAAGATAAGGAGGACACAGACAAACCCATCTATAATGTGACTGATGTCCCCCCCTGGTACCTCAGTATTTTTCTGGCCATTCAGGTGGGTGTAAATCTTACTAGTGCTTCACAATCTTTTAAATTAATTTATAATTTTATTTACAAAAAATATTGTAACAACCTTTATAATTGCATCAGTATAACGAAATAAAATTTTCCACTAAATATCCTCTGAACTAATATTGTAAATGTATTGTAATGTATTGTAATGTACCTATGCAATCAATTTATCCCGTTTTAACACTGTTGCTCTTCTGTGCAGCATTACCTGACGGCGTTTGGTGGTATCATCAGCATACCTCTCATTCTTTCGGAGGGACTGTGTCTGCAGCATGACAGCCTGACTCAGAGTCGCCTCATTAACACCATTTTCTTCGTCTCTGGCCTGTGCACCCTGCTGCAGGTTACCTTCGGTGTCAGGTTAGACTGACAGTGCTAGTTGAATACATCCCTTAAAATTCAGTATAGATAGATTGTTAAGACAGATAGGAGTAACTTTTACATAAGTTTGAAGGTTAAAGGTCGAAAGGGGCAACCTCAATACTATAAATTATCAAAACCAGGAATTGAAACTAAATATCTACAATATAAGGGAAAAAATGACCTTTAGATTAAACCTAAATTAGCAAATGCTTGCATCAAGACATTATAAAGTAACATGGTGGAGATGTAAATCTCTGCTATATGCTAAATGTTAGCATTTAAACATTGTCAGTGTGTAGGCACTTGTGGAAACAATATGTTTAGAAGTCATACTAAAATCTTCATCAGATGCAAGCTAACCTTGCGTACTGTTACTTTTTAATCAACATGTCACCCTGAAGCTGCTTTGTTTTTGCTTTGTCAGTCAGTGATGTATCTTGTTAATAGATACAGTACTATTTCTGTTCATGTCTCACATACAGGCTGCCTATCCTACAAGGTGGCACATTCGCTTTGCTAACCCCTGCTGTAGCCATATTATCTTTGCCAGAGTGGGAATGCCCAGCCTGGACCCAGAATGCATCTCTGGTCAACACCTCCTCACCTGTCTTTATAGAAGTGTGGCAGACCCGCCTGAGAACAGTGAGTTAACAAGAAATACCTACAACTTTTGATGAAGCAAGTCCATTCATAACTTTTGCTCAACAGACAGTTTCCTTTGATGGTACAAAGTGCATGGGATAATAGTGCCATGATCCATGGTACATGAGCAATAAGGTGCTGTGCAGCACTACATAGATACATGACTAGTATCTAGTATGATACTTGAGTGTGATGCAGGAGCTGTATATGAGTATTATAGGACATGGTGTATAAAAGTGTGGTCCTCTTAACTTGGTGTAAGTTGCAGGGTATAAATATGGAGTGTGCACCATGGTACTGTTGAAATTACTATATTTTTCTACCAGGTAAACCTGTTTCTTGAACTAAGGTAGCACAATGGTATCAGTACTATATAGAATTGTCAGTTCTTACTAGAAATAGACTGTAACTAATATTTACCTGCTTTAAAAACCTGGGCATTGACTCATGACACCAGAATGAGCTTTCCACCCTTAAATGACCGCTGTGTAAATATGGTGAATATGAGATAAAGATGAGATTAAAAAGAAAAAGTCCATCTGTGGTGCTTCTTTTTATTTTATTGAGCTGATGAGGTTTCTGCTGCAGTCAGTCACTTATTCGTCAGGCTGTGAAGGAAATGTGACATTGTTTACAGTGATGTCAGATATTGTGTTCCTGGTTGCAGTTGCAGGGCTCTATCATGGTAGCCTCCCTGCTCCAGATCCTGGTGGGTTTCTCTGGCCTCATCGGCTTACTCATGCGTTTCATTGGCCCCTTAACTATTGCCCCCACGATCTCTCTAATCGGCCTGTCACTGTACGACACTGCTGGAACTAAGCTTGGCAGTCACTGGGGCATCTCTGCTATGTGAGTAAGATCTTCCTTCGAAGTGGATGATGTTATCACTGACAATCATGTATGTTATCAGTTTACAGTAGTTTTAATTCAACATGCTAAGGGCAGTTCTTCTTATACACACAGGACCACAACACTGATCATCCTGTTTTCCCAGTACCTTCGTCGTGTATCAATTCCTCTACCTGCTTACAACAAAGCCAGGAAACTGCACACCTCAAAGTTCTTAATCTTCCAGTCTATGCCTGTATGTTCTTTGGCATTCTCTATATCCTCTTTTATACAAGACGAAAGGTGTTTCTGATGATGAAACTTTGTTCTTTACATTGGAAAATATGCACTACCGGTCAAAGCTTTTCAAACACCCCGAATTTTTACAGTTTTTTTTTTAAAAAACTGGAATTCAAGCAGTTCAGGTCTGATTAATTTGTTGAAATTTTACAAAAATAAGTGGTTAATTGCCAGAAGTTACCCAGAAAAAGGTAAGGTTACCCAAAATTGGAAAATAATGCACAGTTCATAATCATGCAAAAAGACCCTTTAACCGCTTAAGGATGTTCTGTGGCAATGGAGATCGATCAAGCCTTGAAAGTTGGTGCCACCAATCCCTACAATTGTCCCAAGTTTTCTTGATTACTTACAACATCTCTGTCTGTATAAAAACAGTACTGGTACACACCGTGGTACTATACCCTTGTGATAAATACCTGGCAGATTCAAAGCTGAGACTGAATCAGACAAGTTTCTAAGAGTCAGCAGCTTGCGTGATGGGCGCTCACAGGACAACAGCTTCAAGCACAGTTTAAAAGAGGTTGCAGTAAGTAGTCTCAGTTTCAGCTGTGAAGAGAAGTCTTTGAGATGCCGATGTGACAGGTCAAAATGAAAATAGAAAGTCATCGCTAAGACATCAGAATAAGAGAAAGAGGCTTGCTCGGACCATGAAAAATACTCCAGTGGACTTCTAAAAGAGGGAAGAAGACAAAATGGACAAATGAATTAAAATTTGAAATCTTTGGTTAATCACGCAGGACTTTTGTACACCGTTGAGTAGGCAAAAGTACGGTTCCTCAGTGTGTGATATCAAATGTAAAAATAGAGGAGGAAACATGATGGTCTGGGGCTGTTTTGCTTTATCCAGGGTCTGTGACTTGAACAGAGTGAGAGGCACCCTGAACCAAAGTACAATGAGACATTATACATTGGGTTGTTCTTAAAGCTTTGACAAGTGGTGTATGTTTTAAACATTTTTTTATTGAAGTGATATCGACCCTGATACTAATATCAGATATTGATTAGATTCTGCTGGGCATTTTGGTGTCATGGTTAGTCTGCTACCTGCTAACCATCTATGACGTCCTACCATCGGATCCAGCCGTATACGGCCACCTGGCCCGTACTGATGTGAAAGGGAATGTGGTGTTAGAGGCTCCCTGGTTCTCGGTTCCTTATCCTGGTAAGTTTATAAGAGTACCATCAATACACACTTGTTGTACCTTTTCTCTATTCTGTTGGTTTATTATTGATACATTAGTCAAACATTTTGGTGCTTAAGGGTAGATAAGGGAAATGGACTGTTGGTCTAGTTGAAGCAAATATTGCTTTCAACATACAGTGAACACAGTTTAACTTCTCCTCCAGGACAGTGGGGCGTTCCCACTGTGAGCCTGGCAGGTGTGATGGGCATCATGGCTGGTATAATATGCTCCATGGCAGAGTCGGTGGGGGACTACCATGCATGTGCTAAGCTTTCAGGGGCCCCTCCTCCCCCTAAGCATGCTATCAACCGAGGCATTGGTGTTGAAGGGCTCGGCTGTTTGTTGGCAGGAGCCTTTGGCTCAGGGAACGGCACTACCTCATTCAGTGAGAATGTGGCAGCCTTGGGTATCACCAAGGTAGGATTTTTACTGCCGTATTATACTGACATCCGAACCTACCAGTTGGCATTAGTACCTTGAGTTTGAGACAGAGAAAGTAAATCAACAAAATATTAACTTCTCAAACTGTTTGTGTGTTACCAGGTGGGAAGCCGGATGGTCATTCTTCTCAGTGGTATTTTCATGATTTTGATGGGGATGCTGGGTAAAATTGGAGCCATCTTTGCAACCATCCCAACTCCTGTGATTGGAGGGATGTTTCTGATCATGTTTGGAGTCATATCTGCAGCAGGAATAGCTAATCTGCAGGTGAACAACAGCACTGAACATGGGGCCAGATTCACAAAGAAAAACGTATTTAAGCTACAAACCATTGATTTTATGATCTATATTCACCTAAAATCAAGAAGCACGGCGGAAAACTATAAAGGTCTTGATTGTTCATATGTGCCGTTAATTCGCCACCTTTTGAGCTGTCTGAAACATACTCTAGAGATGTCATGTATAGATTTAAAGTTCAAACTCACATGCTTCATTTAAGACAAAAGAATACAGTCTGGAGCACAGATGGTCTGGTGGTTAAGGTTGGGCTCAATTTGGGCAAATAGCTATTGAGCGGGCAGCCTGGGTTCAACTCTGGCCTACGGTGACTTTACCGCATATCACTCCCAACTCTCACCCCGTTACCTGTTCGATCCACTGTCCTGTCTTCTCAAAACTAAAGGCATAAAAAGTCCTAAAAATACCTTAAAAAATAAGTCCAACACAAGAAAAACAAGGGAAACAAAAATGAATACAGATCTTGACAAGAATTAATAAAAGGTGGGAAGATTCTAGGCCATGCACTGAACCATAGCTCCAAGCACTTTCACAAAGCTGAAAGACCACCTTAGACTAATCAAAAATAACCAAACCCATCTCAAACATGTTAACGGATATCCTCTTAAGGTAAAAAGAAGGTTAAAAGATCTCTACTGAGGTTGTGCTGCAGGCAACTGTGAATCTGAGAGAGAGGGGGAAGTCCCTGCTCAACCCACCCCTCTTAATCACCTCTTCCTTCCAGCCAGGTGCACAACAGACTGACTGAGGCCTCACGTAACGCCTCAAACACTTGGCTACTGGCAAAATTAAGTTTGGACTTACAGAAAAAAATTCTCTATGAAATCAGCTCATGATTTTCTTCCACCTTCTTGCTGCTTTTCAGCATTTTGCTGACGTACTATTTCTCATGTAACAGTCCACAGATATGAACTCCTCCAGAAACATATTTGTTTTTGGGTTTTCAATCTTCACTGCACTGGTCGTCCCCAACTGGGTGATGAAGAATCCTGATTTCTTCAAAACAGGTGTGTATGCAAGGAAAGTCTTTTTTATGTTCGAGTCTATAACTGAGTTACAAGTGATGCTTATCATTTAAGAGGTATTCCAATGGTGCTAAACTAACATTTTCTCTTTTACTCTTGCTGTGTCACTCAGGAGTGAACGAGTTGGACCAAGTAATCAACATATTGTTGTCCACTCATATGTTTGTTGGAGGGTTTCTTGGCTTTTTCCTGGATAACACAGTTCCAGGTAAGCTGAAGTGGAAGATAGTGGGGGTTATAAATGATCAATATTGTGTCCTGCTCACCTCTAATTTAATCACATATGCATGTGTAACTTTCTCAGGGACCAAACGTGAGCGTGGCCTCTTAGCCACTGAATCCAGTCTTGAGGGCCCAAGGAGCACATCTGAAACTGATGAGGTCTATGACCTGCCCTTTGGCATAACCTCTTATCTCTCGTCTCAGTCTTGGGTTCGTTATGTCCCCTTCTGCCCACAGAGGAGTAACAGGACTCAGTGTACGTCTGGAGACAAACAGACTTCATTCAATGAGCAGCCACCAAAATGCACAGATGTCACTGAAGAATTTGCTTTTTAAAGTCTGGACATGGATTGGAGTGATAAAATCATGATTTGAACATTTGTTTGCTTTTCTTTTAAAGTCATGTTGCTGTTTTTTTTTTTTTTTTTTTGTCTTTTACCAAACAAAGGCCTTTTATTCAGTTGAAACTATCAACATATTGTCATGTCTCAGGATCTTTATACTATGGTTGTTTTCTCGTTACCTTTAGTCAAAGTTCCTTTTTCTGTCTCTATATCGTCTTAACATGCATTTTTAAAGCACACCTATTCTGTTGATGGCTTGTGCGCAAAATCCTTCTCATATGAAAAGAGTAATACTTTTTTAAGTGTCTTCTGAGAGAAGTGATACAGACACTAAGAACTCATATCAGACCATCTGCCTGGATATTGATTTATAGGAGACTATAGTTTGATAAGCTTAGTCGTGAGTGATAACGTGTGTTAAGCACCAAAGCAAAACTTATATAACCTGCTGTAGGAATGCAAGTAATTTAAAGCATAAAACAGAACAAAGTGAGTTTTATGTGAAGTGTTTATTAAAACACCAGCCTTCCTTTTTAATGATTCATTTTATTTTATATGCAAAACAAATCTTCACCATCTGAGAAAAATAAAAATACCTGAATGTGACCCTTTGATCTGAATAGCTATCAACATCCATTACAAAAGATTTACTGAGCGATCAAAGTGTTACTGTCACAGTGATTCTCAGAGGTTTTCCAATAACCAAGCACCGGGCTCACACAAACGCTGACAGAAAACAGGAATAATGCGTTCCTCCTCATTCTCCTCTTTCAAAGGAAATTAAATTTAGCCTGTGGATAAATTTGTTATCACTCGCTATCTTCACACTGATGGAGGCAGCTGCCTTAAAAACCCACCGCAGCAGCAGCAGAGACCCTCAAGCTGTTATTGTGTTTCTTCCTACGAAAGCAAACAGAGATAACACACCCTCACAGTCTTTCTTTGAGGCTTCATCTTTGTCTCCGCCTGAATTCATTTCCTCTGTCTCACACACTCTGAAAGGCAGGTGGGAAATGGTAAAACGCTCTGATCTATGGAGTCATCAGTTTTCCCTCAGGCCCGAGCGGACCACTGGTCACTGGTCGGCCATGCATTTCTGTGTTTTTGAAACATAATCTGAACTTGTAAATATATTATTTTTCCCCCTTGGAAGTCTTTTTGTCACCTTACTCAGATCACATGACAGAATAATAAAATTTGTAAGATGATCTTCTGGGAAGGGATTATGCGCAGTTATTCTCTAAAGGGTTTTTATGTTATGTTGCAAGGTAACTGCATTTCAACAGGAAACCATCAAAGCGCAGCAACTCTGCTCATCAGGGAAGGTTTCAAATCCACTAGAGCCACATGTAGATTTTCTTTTCTGCCTGAGGCTTTAACCTTGAGGAATAGCTTTAATCTGTCATTTTGAAATCTATATCATCTCTTCTCCCCAGCTTTCAGGCTTTTCATAGGATATTTTCAGCCTTCTGAAGTCTTTAAATACCTAGTTTAACTTTTATTCTGCACAAGTGTTTTCAAACAATAGGTGAAGAGAGCATCTGAGACACAGAGAGAAATAAAAGGGACAGAGAATAAGGGATTGTGTGTTTTGACCAGTAGATGGAGATCACACTGCAGGCAAGTGAGAGGAATGAAACAAATGGGTGAGTATAACTCTCCTGACATCTCTTACGACACAAACATTCAGTCAAATGACTGAGTTTGTATTTGACATTTAATCTACGTCGATATACACTTCAGTGCTTTCAGATTACCACCCACCTTGTGGTTGAGGAATTCAACTTGATCTTTTTTTTTCATCCTCAGTAAATGTATTAAAGCATCACTGTAGTAAAGTAAACTTTTTATTTAATTTAAAACACCCTTAGGGTGTTTGAAGAACAATATCTCTCCATTGGTGCATGACTATAAAATCTTTACTGTGCCAAGAGTGAAATGCTCAAACCTCTGGCTTTCTGTTCTGTTTCAGAAATGATACTTGTCTGATTTGGCACACTTTCTGGGAAAACCAATTTATGATTCAACAAAAGGGACTGAACACTATGGGTTTATGGGACTTTTTTTTTACAGCTTACATAATGTAATAATTTTGGTACTCTATTAAAATATAAGACTGTTAAAGCCTCAGGCTGTTTTGGTGTGTAATGAGGAGTGTGTCCTCTCATTTCATTTCATTGAGCGCAGAAGTGGATATACTTCAAACTTCATTGCTTGGAAATCCTGGCTGAATCACCTCTAAGGCTGAAGAAAATCTGACTCATAATCCCCACCTGACAGAGGAAACTCTGACACTGATTTCACATTAATCAAAACACTTAAACCAACCTTCATGTCAGAGCTGCTGGCATGTTATTAGGCAGCCATTCTCTTCTTTAAATCCTTCCATTTGAACTTATATTACCTTGAACAAACAGGCTTCCTGCTAAACAACAACTTGACCAACAACAATGACAACAAAAGCTCAATATCTATTCAGTAAACCCTGCTCATTTGTTAATGTATGGAGCAATACATTCTTGTATTTACATTTTTCTGCAACAAATAATTAAAAAAATATATTTTACTGTAATTCACAGTATTTATACACTGTATTGTATTGCTGCTGTAATTCTGTAGGATTTCCTCTTGTGGGACAAAATAAAGATATTTTCTTATTTTATCTTATTAATACTAGGATATTTCAACAACCCAATGAAACATATTACTACACTAAACGTCCAGTTTGCAATGTCAAATGCAGCAGCGATGTGGTTCCATCTCCACCCAAAAGAAAAGGAATTACATCTGTAATGCCAACTTCATCTTTATTATCAGTGTTGTGTTACAAAGAGACACTTAATGCACACAACTGAATAAGTAAAATGAGAGCTTCTGATGCTGCTAATACACAGGTGTAAGCACCCTGATTCAACACAATTAAAGACCACGCTTCATATGGACGTCTTTTAGAAGATTTGAATCACTCATTCTTCCTCGGACATTGTGAACCTACAAACACAAAACACAAAATAACTCAAATGCTCTGATTTTCTTTTATGCAGTATTAACAAATAATACACAGTAGTAGAAAATATTACCGTGTGCACCGGTTGAACCATGTGCACAACAAAGTCCTGGTTTGAAGCTGTATGTCTTCCTCTATTCTAAACTCTTGCTTTCTGACACACAATGCACAGGGATCACGCTTTGACCCAACATGCGGTCACGGAACATAACCTTTGACCTCAGATGACCTTACATTGTCTAAATAAATAACTGTTTATGGCAGCACATTTTTAAAAGCATTTTAACAATTATTTATACTATTCATTACTTTTCAATGTTTTGAATACACTTTTAATTAATATGAATGTGTGTAAAATATTACTTTTATAAACTCATATACAACAAAAGTTACAACAGGTGTAAAGCTAATGTCTGATATTTCCTATTTCATCCATAAACTTCATGTATATATGACTTATTCATATAACATAATCACAGTTTTGTTTTGCCTCCTGGCTAATGTTGCTCCAGCCTCAGAAAACATTTACTCCATAATTAGCTTGTTGCAAAAACAGGCCTTGTCATGGGCCTGCAGATAGCTACACATGTAAGTGACTGAGCTGAGCTTTGACCGGTAAAAAATGATTTGTAATGAGAGCACTGAGTGCTGAGAAACAGCCTGAAATATTAATAGAGCTGCAGTCTCTCTTCACTCACTAGGATTTCTCTCTGTTTCCTTTTCTTCTTTCATCAAGTCCTTGCCTGTCTCTCGCTCCCCCTCACTTTTTCCTGAACTTAAACTGTGTTCTACTGTATTAGTCCACTGTGAAAGACTCCAGAGCAGCAAAGCAGGAAGTGAGCTCTCCAAAGTTTTTGTGTTTCAACAAATCACAGCAGACAACTGTAGTATTTTCACAGATAATTTTGCCTCCCATCCTGAGATCTCATCAACAACAGCTCCTGTCAGTGTTCACTGACAAAACAAGGTAGGAAATGAAGACAGTCTCTACTAAGGAACGGTTCATCCCAAAATAAAATAAACATTTTTTTTGCCTAATAGTACACTGTAGAGTCTGCCATGAGAAATCCCAGAAGCATGAGAGGAAACTGTTCAGTTTTGAAAATGCTCTGTCTCCCTGCTGTATTGGATTCATATATAACAGGAAAGAGATCTGTAAGCTTAAGCACGTGCGGTAGTTTTAATTTTCTGGATTCATCTGCAATGCTGTTTTCCTCCATATGTCATGATGTATTAGTTCCATTTGAACACTAGAGGGCGCTATATGTCATACTTTGGCTTTATGAACAGACGACTTATTGCTCAAAGTTTTAGCTGATTTCTCAACGAAAATGAATTCCTTATTCAAAGAATTATCACTTCCTCTGAAGACCTTCCTGTTTATGGTAAATATAGCAATGAATATATGCCATGAATATCAAGTAGTCAAATATTTAACACACTATTTTAAGTGCCTTAAATTTGAGTTATTACTTGTGTTTATTTATTCTCAGTTTCATAGTCTATAGAATTTATTGCATCCATACGCTGTTAGCCCCCGACTGTCAAACAATATCTACACCTAGTTTTACGTAGAATACGTAAAATACGTAAAACTGGGTGTAAATGATATGGTACCAAACCCTCAGAGATGTGATTTTGAAGATGAGTGATACGAGCAGGGTGTATCCAGATATTTTGGACCAGTGTGGCACACCAAGGGCACTGAGAGCTAAACGCGTGTGCATAAGGGGATATAATTTATTGACCACGTCTGTATCTGCTTATGGGAAAAATATTGCAAAGTTGTTATTAAATTTCTTTTAGTTAAGTATGTTACACAATAGAGAATCAGCATTTAAATCTCAAAAGTCTGTCTCCACCGACAACTAATGAAGATATAATTACATCTTTAGTTGATAAAGAGCGCAAGAGGTTGCAAAATAGCCCAGATGCCTGTGGTTGATTTTATCAAGTCCCACCTCTGAATCAACAAATAGCCAATCATAGTTTGGGATTTTAGGGCGGCATCAGAGATGGTAGTCAGATTTCTAGGGGAGGGGCATTCCTGTTCCACTTGGAAGCTACTTCTGAAAAACAATCTTCATACCCATCTATCATCGCCTGCAAGCTAGCTGGTCGATGTCAGTGTCGAAAAAATGTGTTAAAACAAAAACCAAACCTGATACAACCCGATATTAATCACATAAGTCAATCAACAATGCCAAGGGGATGCAGACGCCCTTTTAAAAGGTCAGAGAAATGCCATAAATTGCTTTTGGCCATCAGCTCTATATTTACAATTCGAGTGCTGCAGGTTTTCTGTAGATTACAATTTACTGTGAAGCAAAAACCTTGTTCAGCAGCAAACACTGGGACATGTGAGATCTGCAGAGGCTTGATCACATGTCCCCTCCCTTTCTAAGAAAATCAAACTGAACACTTATCAGCTGTGTTTTACTCACTCACCATCTGCATCCAGCAACTTTGATATCAAGTATTTACTTTTCAGTTACGTCACTTAAAGTTTCGTAGAAAATGTTTATCTAGACTCATGGTCTGTCCTGTATGTTTTGTGATTCATTAACAGCTTTTCTGAGTGGCGTTTATGCTCAATGGTCAAGGATACAGTAGACGTGACGTCATGACAGGAACACCCTTTCTATTTAACGCTCCACTGTCGTCTGTTGTTCAAAACAACCACTTATGCCGGAAAACGTTAGAGTCAATCGATTTCTGCTGACGGTATGTTCATTTTTTTAAAAAATATATGTCATTACATTGTTACTGTATGAAATACTTTTCTATGACAGACGTTTTCCGGAGCTACGTTGTTCTTGGGCTTTCTGTGGTAAACACAGGCGCGTGCTGCTGTGTTATGAACACATCGGAAACTCCTGAGTTAGTAAACAATCAACTAGTTGTTTCATAACTACTTTATAATTTTTTGTTCATTACTTAGTCGGTGAGGTACAACAAGGAGCACTGAAATAAGAGAGGGATTTCACACTCGGTCATTTACATAATAAAAAATGAACTTTATTTTTTGTTGTGATGGCCACGTAATAACGCTTGGAGTTTGCGATACTTAAATTCAGTTTTCTCATCGTTTCTCGTTGTCTGAAAGCTATCTTGGTAGAAAGATATTAGAAAAAAAAAGAGAGAAGCATCTTCTTTTGTCCACGGTTTTAAAGGCTTGTTAATATGTACTCGTCTCCTATGAGCGTTCTTTCCCATGGTACCTAAATGCAGCAAAGCTAGTGCTCCACAGATCCGGCGCAGGCCGGTATGGACCTGATATGAACCAGCTGCGTCAAGTAGTCATCATAGACCGCAACATAACAATGAATGCGGAAATGGTACGTTCGTAGTTGAGCTTTAAAAGTAAAAAAAAAAAAAAAAAAAAAAAAAACTCGTGGAGCATTTAAAAAAGGTCTTTTTTTAAAGAAGCGTTGGGAGGGTACTGAAACCCTTTACTAATGTAAGCTTAACAGTGTAAAACAACATTGTGAATCAAGGGGAAATTCAGCTGCTACGTATATCAAAGTGGTT
Organism: Labroides dimidiatus; assembly: GCA_030710495.1. Classification (NCBI taxonomy): domain Eukaryota; kingdom Metazoa; phylum Chordata; class Actinopteri; order Labriformes; family Labridae; genus Labroides; species Labroides dimidiatus. The sequence goes on from CM061158.1 coordinate 18,453,093, forward strand.
TTTAAGCATTTTTGCCTCGAAATATTTCAAAACATATTTTGGCAAAAGTTATGCTTGACCAGCTTCCATAAAAACTTTATACATAAGATTAATGATTTTTAAGGCTGTCTCTGGCCTGTAACATGGGCCAAATTAAAGTTCTATTTAAATTAGAACAGCCCTTTAAACCTAGTTTGTTCTGTCTGTGAATAAAGAACACGGGTTGGGAATGAAAAACTGACTTTCACCCCTGTTAGAATCTACACTATACTTCATTCTGTATCATGAGGGAATATGATGTTCAAGAATGCAACCTATCCAAGCTTTAATTAACCTTTTGTTGATTATAAAAAAAATGTTTTAATAATTTGAAATAAGAATCATTATGTGTGTGTGTGTGTGTGTGTGTGTGTGTGTGTGTGTGTGTGTGTGTGTGTGTGTGTGTGTGTGTGAAAATAGTCGTTTTAATTTGAAAGGAAAAGCGGAAGTCACGTTTTTCATCTGACTGAATTGATGGCCGTTTGTTGTTAGCTGACGCTAAGCTAAAACGGGTAACCCATTGTGTACTTGTGTTTGTCAAATCCAGTTTGTAACAGCTGAGTTGGATCATGTAAATTTTAGCGTCATTGCAGTATACTAGGTGATATTTTTGTATTGCCGTGATTTCGTTCTTCGGTGACGGTAAAATCTATGTCGTTCCGCTCTTTTACCAACAGGGTGGGGATGGGTGGCGGTAGGCTGACTGGTTTGCTTACAGTCAGACAGGCATCTACCTGCAGGATGAGCAGACCCGTTACTCTTTGATCCATCACTCTGGGAGGCTGCAGAGAGCTGACACACCACTGCCAACATCAAGAAGGTAATATTGTCGTGACCGGGGCTTCTCTTCAGCTTTGAAAGGGTTTTGGTGCCTGTGTTGCTGCTTGACGTTGCAGTTTGTTGCTTTAATAACAGTTATGGACCCAGTCTTGAGCCACACGTTGTACAGTACTGTATTTTAATAATATCTAATTAAATGAAAGGGGTTTTTTTTGTTCTTAAAATCAGTGTATTCATGTATTTGTTCCATAGCTTATCCCTGACCCCAATCAGTCTGTGTCCACCATGGAGACCTGTCAGGTGACTTTGGCAGTGAGAGCAGAAACATCTCCAGGTATTTATAGCTGTAATCCTAAACTGTACACACGTAAAGTAAGGGACAGAACCCTAACACAGAACATGTTTACCTTTGATCAGAAGTTGCAATATAGTATTCTGTATACCTCCATTAGCACTTATTTTATATTCTGTAATTTATTATTCAAAGGGACAGTGCATATTAATGAACATGTCAGCACAGCATCAATGTAAATATGCCAGAATTAGCCATACGGCTAATTTTCATTATTGGTCCCCAACAGGTCATAGTTCATAAAAAGAAACAAAACCCAGATAGAAGTAATATATTCTGATAGCATAAAAATAAAATACAGTAAGCCACAATAATGTCACCTGTATGAAAAGTGCAAAAAAGCACATCAAGGGTTATTTTAGTGAGATACAGTGCTACCTCCATCTGTCTGATCCAACATTCCAATAGCCTCATATATCAAACAAGTAAACATTCAGACCAGTAGTGCAGGTATTTAAACACACATCCACTCACGTATAAATAGAGACACATATGCACGTCCATACAGAGCAACTGATACAGATTAGTGACCAAAGACCTGATGTGTTTTGAGCCATTTTCACATACAAATGTTGAAAACATGCTTAATATTTAAACGTATATCTTTTCCCACTTTATGGATAAATTCTTTAAGGTCAACTTGATCATTTCTAGGTGAGGTGATTGCAGTTGTTGGTAGCTGTGAAGCTCTGGGAAGTTGGAGCCATCAGAAAGCTGTGACCCTACAACCTGATGGGGATGATGGGTAGGTTATACTTTAATTGTGAAGACTCATGTTTTTAAAAAATGGTGTTGAAATATAACAGCAATAACAATTGATTTTAATCAATTGCTAGGCTTTCTTTCCATTTTTTTGTTTTTAAAAATATCAACATTGTCATTCCCTGACAGGAGCACGTGGACTACAACCATCACAGTTCCCAGAGGAATTGAATCCAAGTATCGGTATTTTAAAGGCTTCTTTCTGGAGTCAAAGGTGAGCAGATGCTCCATAACAATTTCAGTCTTAAACTTTAAAAGTTCATAGTATTTTGCTTAAAAATCTTTTGATGGCTTCACAGGATCTTAAATCTATGGCTGTTATGATAAATATCAGTAGATTTAATGTCATTGTTCGATGTGTTGAGTAATGTGATAATACCAGAGAAACAAGATCTGTCATTTCTTTTGCTAACTTTAAAGTGTACTTGAAAAAACAGATGTTGTTATTGCAGTTTAAGCAAGGATCATGCCTAAAATTTGTTTGTCACTGTCTCTTGATCTGTGTTTTATGGCGTTAGAAACAGTCATGAGTCAGTGCTAAGGCCCAGGTTGACGAAACAGCTCAGTGTCAGCTGGTCATCTCTAATCCAAGCATTTAAACCTCTGCTAAGCCAGTCTGTATACAGATGGACACAAACTGCTGTCAATATTATCTCCTGTAGGTATGGGTTTTTTTGTTTCAGGCTAGGGCAGGGCCCACATTTCTGAGAGTCTTACCTGGTTTGACTCTGTTTGTTGCGTAATTTGTGACCTACCTCACCTCATCCTTAGTTTGGCTTTCAGCACACTGCAGTGTGGGTATGAGTGAAACAGGTATTCAAATGTAAGAAATGGTGGTTACAGATAGGCATACACATGTATCCCACCTTTGATCTTGATTATAGACTTTCACGCATTATCAGTGTGGCATTCTAGAGACCAACACCAACTTTGGAGAGACTTACTCCCATGGTAGATTACATATGAAAACACATCTTTTTTTGCTTAATCATTATTACACAAATGTGACCTCACATAGAGAAGCCAGTAAAGGATGATATTATCAATGATGTGTTAGTTGTGAATAAGTAACATGCTTGGTGTGAAGTGTTTTTTTCCTTAGTGTATCATTTATAAAACCCAGACACCATGACTTTAAAACTACTGAGGTTAAAATGTGATGCCGTAAACATTTTTTTGTCACAGCAAGTGTTCATTTTTAATGCAGGGTAAAAACAAATTAATATTTCATTGAAGAATTGTTTTTTCCTTTCCTAACAAATCCACTTTTCAGATTTCATCCCATGCTGGCTGACAGCCCTACATGGGGACCGGTGACTCTGCCAGCTCTAATGTCTCTCTCACACTCAGCTCCCAAGCTGGCCTGAAACAGTAGTGCACTGTATCTCATGTGAAACCCTAACATTGTACCAAACATTGGCATTGCAGAGTGCAGGTGGTCCCAGTCAAGTGATAATCAATATGTGGGAGACCCATCAGCAGCCTCGCACGATGAGCCCCACAGGTATAGAACAACAGTAAAGAGATGAAATGCTGTGGGTGGGTTTGGTTTACTGTGTCAATTGCCAACCCCCAGTAGACCCCCCTCTCCCCGCGCTGCACTTTATGGAACTAAACGGATGTTGAACTTGTAAAAAGGGTAACTGTGATAGATCTTAATGTTGGTTTATTTTATTTAATTTTTTCTAAATATGAAAATTAAACCCATCAACCTGACTGCAGTGTTTCCACCTTGAGCTCTCCTTTATTTCCTGCTGGCCTCAGGAGCTCCCTGCTTGTTTTGGCTGTTTGCATGCTTTAGCACTTTGGGACAGGTTAGAGGTGACACTTTCTAGAATAAATCATAGAAACAAAGGAAACACTACAGAACAGGGTGTATGTGATGTCCTCTATTGTTGTAGCTAAAACTCCATCATGGTGGCCTTACACAGACAAATCTAATTTAGAATGAGCTGGATAGGATCTGTGTCCTGCTTCATGTGCTCTTTGACCCCAGCCTGTCACCCAGTCGTTTTCTTTCAAGTCCTCCCCTAATGCTTTACGCATTAGAAAATAAAAATGTCATAAGTTGATAAATTGTTTAACATTAATGATAAAGTGTTTTATTTAAATTTGATATCATTATTTTGCTAAATTAACCCCAGTAACAGGCTCATAATTTATCTAACTGCTTTACAAAAGTTCGGGCAAATCAAATTCAGAGCAGTTTTGAATTTTCCGTCTTGTTTTCAAGAGTTGTAGCTAAGATTTGAAATGTTCTGCTCCGATTTGATTTGAACTGAACTTTTATCCAGTTTAGATTTTTGCATCGTGTTTTTAACACTGTTTTTCTTGTATTGCAGCTTCCCACCAGGAAATTAATGATGGACAATTTGGAATTCACGGTAAGTCTGATAAAATAAAATACGTTACTGAAGCACTCTGTACTTTACAGGTTGAAGCTCCAGGTTGTAAAACTACTTTTTCTGACTGATGTGTGGGAACTTTGTTCCCTTTTAGACACAATATCTTTACTTCCCCTTTTTATCCTGATGAAACTGTTGTGTCCTCCCTGCTTTTGTCACTGCCACCTGCTCTCCTGTCAGCAGTCATGGCATCTAAAGTGGACATACATAGTACACTAATGTTTACTGTGTTTGCTCTCTTTTTTTTTTTTTCTTTGTAGATGGGCTGAGCTGTGTGGACTCTGGGTGGCTGACATGTCAGACAGAGATTCGCCTGCGTCTGCACCACTCTAAGGCGTCCCCGGTGTCAATCACCAAGAAGAAATTCAAGAAGTCTCGCTTCAGGTGAGGGTGACAGAGGTGGAAATCAACACTGCTCAGGGAAAGTTGGACTTAAAAGTTACATGAGGCAGAACAAAGAATTATGAAAGTGAGATTATTAACTTACCTGACCTGTGACCTAAGCGCAATAGGATTTACAGTAGCTAAACCTGCTTGGGCAAGCTGTTCAACTTAACAAAACATAAACATGCTGTCCTTTACAGTCAACTAAAGATGGCATTACAACACGCTGGATAACATGCTAAAAGAAAGAGGATCTGGCTTTTGTTGTGACTGTGTCTGTTTTATGTTAACTTGTTTTAACAGAATCAGGCTGACTTTAGAGGGCATTGAGGAGGAGGAGGAGGAGGATGAAGAACTCAGTCCAACATCATGGCACAAGATGACCACCACTCTGGGGATCAGTATGATTAGTCCCAACGGCTACAAATCCCGTCACTCGCAGCCTGAGTGTGGGTACGCACTGGAGCCCTCTCAGTGGACTGAGTACAGCATCCACACCATGGACCCAGACAACCTGGAGCTCACTTTTGAGTTCTTTGAGGTAATATTGGGGGAATAGTCCATAAAGGCTCTAATATTTTAACAAATACTTTACATTTTCTGATTCTTCAACCTGAGTTTTAAACACGAAGTTCTGAACTCCCTTGTAAGGTGATAATGAGTACAAAATGCATCAGTATTGTTCTGTGCTGTACATAACTAAGTCTGTATAAATGGGTCATTTTTGATTTAGTGCTCAAGTGACCTGGCCCAGTACATTGGATATTATCCTTTTTGTTGAGAGAATACACTCCCCTGGAGCCACTTTAATGTGAATTTATTGAAAATTATTTGTTTCCCTTTCAAACGGTGTCACATTCAGGTTAGCAGCAGAGCTAAGTATGTGGAATGCGCCAAGAGAAAAATGTACCAAATCCTCTCTGCCAGTGATTAACAACTTATTCTGCTGTTACCATTGGCTCTTGTTGAGTGGACTGGATGATTGAAGTCTGAAGAAACAAGACACACTGGCAATTTAAGGATTTATGCACTGAACAATCAGGAGCCTCAGTAGCTTGTGGAAGAACCATACACAGCTAAAAAAAGCCTGGCACCTCCTCCTCATGCTGTTAACCAGCCTGGTCACACACATCTGTGGGTTGGCATTCCATTCTTTAACCAGCATTTGATGTAAGTCGGTTTGGGCGTGGCTGTGTTGGTCACTCTGGCACAAACAGCTCGCCCAAGTTGATCCCACACTTCAGTGGGGTTGAGGTCTGGACTGCTGTCAGGGTATCCAATCCTTTCCAATCCCAAATTCTGGAGGTTGTCTTTGAGAAACCCTGCTCTGCGGCAGGGAATGTTGATATCTTGGAGGACAGAGTTTGGTTCCAAACTGTTGAGATATGTCACTGGTTGCAGAATCCTATCTTGATATTTCTCTGCTTTGAGATTGCCTCCAATGATTTGGCAAATTTTTCTTGAGCATACCAAGGGTGTGATTTGGTTTTTACATCCCTACCTCTGCTGAATGAATTCATCCTGAGGGGAGGCAACCCCATCAGTTCTCTTCATCGGTGTTTACAGAGTTGTGGATAGAAGACGGGCGAGACACTGCAGATGATGCGCCAACAGGAAAGCTGAAAAGGCCACATGAAGTCTGACATCAGAGCAAACTAGTTTACTTAGTCTAGTTAGCTGAATTATTTGGACATGTCGTGAAATCTTAATCAGTTAGCTTTTACGTTACGGTTCATAGTCTGAGTTGCCTGTTCTTCTTAAATCCTCTGCCATGTTTACATGATCGGCCCTTATCCATGGTCCTGAAACCTCATTAGGCCATCTCCCATAATGCAGGAAATTAAATGTTTCATGTCTTTTAAGTGTGTATTAAAAATAAATTATCAACAGCTCAAAATGTAATAAGGCGTACAGTTAAATTCTGTGTAAAACAGCAATAAATTTGTGTGATGAGTTTGTCACACCACAGAAACATGTGTCATTGACCACTGAGCCAAATTTGAAAGATTAAAAAAATAGGAGATTATTGTGGGTAGGGGTGTCCTCATCCGATACTGATATTGGTTCAATATCAGCAAAAATTTTAAATCCATACATACTTTTCTTGCTGTTGTATAAATAAATCTGTATTTCAATAGAATATTAAATACTAAATTGTATCAGGTGTTACATTGAGTACAAAAAAAGAGTATCGGATGATATTAGCCTGCATCTAAAAACTACAATATAAGCCAATACAAGCAGTCCATTCCGGACTGAATCCAGCATGCAGAGCCCACGTGATCACAACGACAGCATGTGCTTAGGTGCTAACAAAGTAGCAAGGAGGAAGAGTGATGTAAGCCCTGTTGCAGTAATCTTTTGTTGAAGTCTGAAAAAAGGTGTGCTTGCACCTGTACTGATTTGAAGTTTTGTTTGTTTGTCTTCAGGAAGATCTGAGCGAACATGTTGTCCAAGGTGATGCTCAACCAGGACATGTGGGCACAGCTTGCCTCCTCTCCTCCTCATTTCGGGAGAGTGGTAAGGACACCGGAGTCTCCACTCTCCCCATAATGGGTCGAAATTCCCGGCAGACCATCGGTAGAGTCAGAGGTGAGCTTCTGCATGAAAAGAATTCAACAATTCAGAGTATTTATATTCATATATGCAGACGTTACAGTTAAAGCTGCTTTTCAGCTAAGCTATGCATGTAACAGCTTTTATTACTCTGTTCCAGTGGATTACCTGGTGATCCGGCCCATCCAGGGGCTGCAGTGTGACATGAGCTCCTCTTTTACAAAGTACTGGAAGAAAAGAAGCACTCTGAATGTGGGTCACAGAGGAGCTGGCAGCACACATGCAGCTAAGTGAGTTATAGTAACACTACTGAACAAACCCAAGTAAGTTAGAGTGCCTTGCATAGTGTACATACTAAGAGCAAATGATTGAGAGTGAAAAAATGTGTGGCAGAAGGAGCAAGAACAAATCCTCTCTTCCCTTGTGCTCCACAGGCACCACAGAATCAGGGAGAACACAGTCGCCTCATTTAAAAGTGCTGCTAAGCATGTAAGTGAGGCACATGACCACACCATGATTTAATATTTATCTTTCTAATTATTCCCTACTTATTATGTCAATATTGTTCCTCAAGGGTGCAGCCTATGTGGAGTTTGACGTTCACCTCTCCAAAGATTCTGTCCCGATTGTATACCATGACCTGACATGCTGCATATCCACCAGGAAGGTAAAAAAACAATAGTTGAACTTCGAGACGAAGACGTGGAAGTGACTTGTATTGAAATCTGTCGTGTGCAGCTTCTGTTCTTATCTTAAAGTTTTCCATTCAGAGATCTTTATTTCATCTGTATACATGTAGAAATATTGCACGTTGAAAAAATGTGAGACATCACTGAAAACAGTTCATGTGATCCTTTTAGAAAAATGACAAGACATCTTTGGAGCTTATTGAAGTGCCAGTCAAAGACCTGACCTTTGATCAGCTGCAGCTCCTGAAGGTAAAGACCTGATATAGTGTCCAGATGTTCACAGGTTTGTGAAAAGCATACAGCAAAGTGAACTTTAAACAATGATGTAACATAGCCGAGTCAGACAAGAGACATCACAGCCTTACCATGTTGACAGTCATGTTATAGCCGAGTGCAGTGGATTCATGTGCGGATACAGTTAAAACAAGGCAGGTATATGAGAATGGCTATAGTGTTCTGTTAATATTTGAAGATGGTGCTAAAATATTCTTATACACTTCATATTCACTGACATAATTTAAAATCATCTGCAAACAAAAAGCAGTGCGACAGTGGAGGTTATTTTATTACACTAAATGTAGGCAATGAAATAAAGGGACTATAGAATTATCCTTTATTTGACTGTAAAGAACATAACGTGTATGCTTTTTTTTTTTTTCTTTTTTTTTTTTTTGCACAGTTGGCCCACGCTACTGCGATAAAAGAAGATACAGACAAGGGTAGGCACCTTTTGTTTCTCTGTATTTCTCTTTTCCTTGATAAAGAACATAATTCAAAAAAAAATTTTTTTTAATTTTTTTGCCCATTTTTTCGTGACAGATTTAACTTTCAGTCTCTCAAGAATTTGTCATTTTAACATGTTTTAGATGCTTTAAACTGTGAAGTGAAAACAAAATGTGAGACAGATTTAAATTTTTAAGAAAGTTTTCTCTTTATAAAATCCATAGATGTATTGGTCCAAAGGTTTTGAGATGACAAAAATTTAACTTCAACTATAATACAACAACACAAGCAGTTTTGTTTGCCTGGACTTTTTTATTTCACTGCTTTGGTTTGATAAAGTACAGTAACGACCGGCGTTTTTCTCATAAATGATATTCCTGGAGCAGTTTCTGTCCAGCTGAAGCCAGAGTCCAGAGTACATTTGGGGAGGAATTTAGGTGGGCATTTCGAGGAACAAAGACAACATTATAAGAAAAACAAAATTAATATAAGAGAGAAAAGTAATAAAGAAACAATAATACAGCAATTTGAGTCGATGTCAAAATATGGCAAAACAAAAATGAAACTTCCAGAAAAAAGCACTTATACTTTTATTTACACAACAGAAATTCTAAAGACAAAAATGAAACATCTAAAACTCTGCTAAAGCACCGCTATCTCACTCTTTGGTCCCATCTCTCCCTCTTTCTCAACCTTATGCACAACACAACACAGCGCTGGCCCTGCTGTCACTACTGTAACATGCTGTTCATCAGCGCAAAGCTGCACTTCTCAGCATTCAGAACCCGCTGGAATTACGCCGCTAGCATAAATGGTCAAAGAGTTACAGTGTTTAGAAAATGTAGGTCATTTTGTGTCGGCGCCGACATGTTCGTAGTAAATACAATGGGTCAAAGGATCATTTTGTTATCACTAACAGGCATCTGTTTGTTGTTGTTCAGATCTGATGGATGACGAGGATGAAGTTGACGAGCATCAGCCATTCCCCTCCCTCTCGCAGGTGAATCACTATGGAATTTAATTTTTAGTTTTTCCTCCATCTCTAAAGTAAAGTTCCTTTTTTTTTTCTTATCTCCTTAAATTCTTAAGGTAAAATAAACATCCTCCATATATACCTTCCACAGATCTTCCAAGCTGTCCCTGAGCATGTGGGCTTCAACATTGAGCTGAAGTGGATCTGTCAGATGAAAGTGGGTCCACCAAGTCTACTGGATCAGGGCTTAACTGGTCTCTGGTAGTGGACGGAGTTTCATTTTATTTTATTCTGTTTTTGCTTTTTTTTATTTACAGGATGGGTCATGGGATGGACACCTGTCCTCCTACTTCAACATGAACACTTACCTCGACATCATCCTGTCCTGTGTGCTGCAGAGAGGCGGGAACAGACGCATCGTCTTCTCCTGCTTTGACCCGGACATCTGCACCATGTAGGCACAGTTCAACCACTGAGGATGATGATTTCATGATGTTAGAAATGCAGGCGTTGCTCTCCTACAGCTGCCAACATGGTGCCACTTGTTTCCCTACAGGGTGCGTCAGAAGCAGAACAAATACCCCATCCTCTTCCTGACTCAGGGAATTTCAGAGAAGTATCCGGAGCTGATGGACATCCGCTGCCAGACCACTCAGATTGCCATAAGTTTTGCCCAGAGTGAAAATATTCTGGTGAGAATTTCTTTATATTTTTAATATTCTGGCCTGAATTTAAGTGCAGGATTCTGTTTTATTGTTTTGTTGTTGGACAAAACAATGGATGGACAAAATAGTCCATTGTGACATGAAAACTAGTGGTAACTAACAGTGTATTGCTGCTCTGACCTTCAGCAGACCTACAGAAGTAGGCCAGCACTCTCAGTCAAAACAGAAATCCCCACAACAAACAAGTCGGCGAATATAGCGCTGTCAGCTGTCTCTGAGTGAGACATCCGTAACTGTTACAACAAGTACAGAAACTAACCCCAGACAGCTTGTTTAGCATAATCTGAAAACTTCCTTTATGTTGGATCTGCATGTGAAGCAGACTTTGACTCAGCATGATGGGTAAAAACTACTTTAACACAAATGTTTCTTCAGGGGATCAGTGCCCACACCGAGGAGCTGCTAAAAAACCTCTCCTTTATCGGGGCTGCTCAGTCCAAAGGCCTGGTGGTGTTCAGCTGGGGAGATGACAACAACGACCACGAGAACAGGAGGAAGCTGAGAGAGCAGGGAATCGATGGACTCATCTATGACAGGTCAGTTTAAAGATTAGATTGAATAATTTCAGTGGTATTGTTCCTCTTTTACCTTTATTCATTCACTTTCATGCTGATTCTGCGCTGATTCTGTTAATTGCGTTTCCACCTGTAATCTCTGCCTTTTGCATAACATCCCTCATTACGTACTTCACCGTCTGACCTGTTGGGTCAAGTTCAGTCTGTTCCCACAGTCATCAAACCTGGCGCACACTTTCTCACATTTGATTGTTGTTTGTGCTCGTCACAGCACCACGTTGACGCAGCAGTTTTTATCAGCACAGTTGTTCAGTGTTCACCATTATATAATAAACTGCTGGCAGTCATGTTGAACCACTTGGCACCTGATAAAGTGTTTGATTATTTGTCGATCATGTGAGAACATGTGAGTGCCAAATCTGTTGCATAAAGCTCCTGAGCCTCCCGGCAGAATGAAAGAGTTTTGTCTGGTTTTAGCAAAGCCTCATGGTCAGCAGGGAGTGTTTAGTGTAGTGTGGTGTTTAGTCAGCTGTTTCACTTCTGTGTTTCTCTATACAATGACATTTACTCCATATATGTGTTCCACTTTTACAGACCACTGCTGACCTTACATTTAAACTCGGTCGCTTGAGTTCCACATTTACAAACATCTCAAACCAGAACCTTCATCATCTCCAGGCTGTTGTTATAACTGTGCCTCTTTTTTACAGAATTTGTGAATGTTTGGTGCCAAATTTTGACCCAGGTTCTTCAGATTCCCGTAATGTTTCTCTGGTTCCTGGCTGTGTTGCTTATTTACTCACTTTACAACCCCTGGCTGGATTTTGGTTTCCCTCCAGATTACTGCCTGAGAGCCCATATTTTATGCATTAATGAGGAACAACAACAACAACAAAAAAAGTTCCTTGATAATGATGCAAGACGGTTGACTTCTCATAAGGTCCCCCATTCTAACCCTAAAGTGCTTATGTTTTAACCCCAGTTGCTGTTTAATCTGTTGGATTTTCTAAAACCTTAGATTGTATTAAACAGTCATTTGATTGGTCAACTGCCATGTGAATCATTTTAAAAGCTATTTTTTTTTCATTTGTCAGCTGGCTCATCTTCTGTTTTTAATGCCTGTGTTTTTTGTGTGGAATGATTGAAAGGAATCATTGCAGAACGCTTGGATTAGCTCTCATGCTTTTAAAAACAAAAAAAGCAACTAAATGTGAACAGCTTGTTCAGTGCATGAAGCAGTGTTACTTGACATATTAGTGTCTGAATTAATCCCAAACCTTTTTTTTAAATTTTTGCATTTAAACTGCTCATTTTAAACATTTCCATTGACACCTAACAGCACCAACCCATGCACAAGGTTTAGTTTGTATATGTATATTCACATCATCCTGAAAGCAACCTGCACAGTTTCTACTTTTACTTCTCCCAACACTAATGTGTCAGACGTCACAGCACGTGTTTCTCGAGTCATTTTTCTATGATTTGCTTTGTTTGCAGACACTCAGCTTGTCCTGCAGTTTGATTGTTGTATAAAAGGGGTGATTGCTCTGGACGCGCTTTCCAAGCTTGAACAGTTGCACTGCTATTAGTCTGTAACGGCTGTTTCATGAAACTCTGATCAGTATTTCTTTATTGACCAAACTCTTGATTTATCATCTTACATTGCCTATGTTTTAAAAGATTGGGTTCATAACTTCCTCCAGATGTGTCTTTGAGTCTGTGCAAAGTAGTACCTCAGTGATTGGTACTTCTTAGCCCTAATCCCATCACTGGATTGATACCAATACAAGCTCACCTTAGATCTTCAGTGAAGCCTCTGACTGACAGCTGTGGAGCTCAACATTTGATGACATTTATTTTACACTGGAGCTGTAATAGCTGAGATAAAACATGTGTTAACTCATTATTTTCAATTCATCAACTACTACTTAGATTGTCATTGTCAAACAGCAGCCAGCACAATCATACCCCCCTGCCGTTAACATTAACTTGGGTGAAAATCCTCTATGGTAACACCTCTGTCTGAGTGAATTCAGTGCTGATCTATTAACGGATGGATGTAGTAACATTTTTTATATCGGGTAACATTTCAACATATTAAAAGACAATATACAAATATGATTCAAAGTTATTTGTAAGCTCTAAATCATACTGCTTGAATGGGCGGTATTATATATTTTTTTTTTTTGAGAGAGAGAGATTTAACTGCTTGGATAAACAACTCTCGGTTGCCAAATTTTCTTTCTAGTGACTTAGTTAACCTGCACCATGTGACAGTGTAAATCTCCTCTGTATGTATTTTAAACCTGTCACTGATTCCTGCTACAGGAGAGTGTTTTTATAACATTACAGCACTGCTTTGACTTTTGCACTTTTATGAAAGCTAGCATGGAAAGAAACTTGTGTTCATATTTCTAATGTTGCAGTGTAACTAAAAGACACCCGCTTTATTTTTCTTCCTTCAGCATCTGTGAGGACCAAGGAGAGCAGCCAAACATCTTCAAGGTAGAGGAGCAACACTCCCTGCAGGAGGTTATTACAGAGGAGACCCTGAAGAGCTGCACCTGCTCTTGCTACTCCATCCCGTGCTCCATGGCCCCCTGTGTTGCCTCCAAGGCTCGAGCCGGCAGCGCTGAATCCGACTCTGGACTCAGCTCCTCGTAAACATCCAGACACTCCCACCTTTTAATGGACCATACTGTCTCAAGTGGACCATGATGGCAGAGTGGAAGGGGGGGTGGGGATTATTCACAGAAATGTGTACTGACTGATAGGAAACGTGCCATCCCCTGCTCCATACATTATCACAATCCTCTGAAAGCAGCTCCACTCCACTGTACACATTTCAGAGGATTTTGTCTTGTTTCTTCACAACGGTGATGAATCTTTGCACACTGTGGAAATACAAGGATGTTTCGCCAAACCATTAAGGCAGCCATATACTTCAACATTTTCTTTGTTGTGATGGACATTAAAAAGTTTGTATTTAGAACAGGCTTTAAAGTGTGATCCAAAATACTGGACACGTGGTGAAGTGGCAGATGATACTCATATTTATTTTGCCAGTATCTTGCAATCCTTGACAATTTAAGTGCTAAGGTATAATGTGTATTATATTTTATTGACGAAAACTCAGCTGCAGGTTGGGATGAAGTTTATGATGATGTATAAATATGCTGTTTCATCTTATCTGTGCATGTAGCCATTACTTAAAGTATTACATCCATTGTCTGAAATAGGAATGCATAGAGGGTCGTAATTGCTCAGGCAAGTTAAAAGAGGCAAAGGTGGGTTAAGTTTGCATGCTCTGCTTTGAACAAGAAGATGTGCGTCTTCAGGCTGGTCTGGGTTGCATTGCATGAAGACTCACCTTTCAAACTTGAATCTCCTGCTGGAACACCTTAAAAGATGTAGTTGTAGATTTAAAAGTGGATGTACTTTATTCTTTTTGCGTTTATTCACTTTTTTTTTTTTTTTTGTGAAAAAGCAGAAGAATGTTTTGTTTGCTTCGGCGCACAAGCATACCACAGCCTTAAGGGGGAAAGCAGGTCTGTTTCTTGAAAATGTTTTTTTTTCTTTGTTTTTCAAAATCACCAGTACCTCACCTGTCATTTCTTAAAATGTTACGGATCAGGGGAGTTTGTACATTATGAACAAATGCACTTCTTTCCCATAAAACACATTTAGCAACATTTAGCTTCACAATCCTATACTTCCATAAGAATAATGCAGTAGTAATGTTGCATCCTGAACTCATTCATTGTCTGTCTGTATATCCTTCAGGTTTCACAAACAGAGAAGAGTATATATGGTTGTACCAATAAAACCAAAACCTGTTTGTTTATTGATCCTTGGCTATTTTATCAGACTCTGTTCATTGCAGATTTGTCTCATCGCTGAGGCCTTATATTTACTTGAGGTTTTATTGAATTAGCAAATCCTACTATCTGTGATCAAATGAGCCCTTAAGTAATGCAAACCTATTTATTTTTACACTTTGTTACACAAGGAGTGGTAGAAAGTTGCTTTGGGGCATTTTAAAAGTGGTTAAGATTCAGGCGGCATGTTTTGTTCAGTTCATGTTTAACAGTTTTGTTTGATTCACCATAAAAAAACTGTAATAGTTCATAATGTCACTCCTTGTAGTGTTTATGAACTCAAGATCTTGTGATCATTGCAAGATTTGAACTTCTGTTTATTTGTGGCTTTTATGCATCGTTGATCTGAATTTCTACCTCATGATGAGGTCTGAAACAGCTGTTTCAAATTATTCTGACTATAAGAAGTAATCAAATGTATGCTGTTTATCACCAATCTAAATAATTTTTCCCCAAACTACACTTGACTTGACAGTTCCACAATATTCCAAGATCAATCTCTTAACATCTTAAAGAACTAACAAGAACAAGAATATATCACATTTGTCATCAGTCTTAAATGTGTTTTACCTGATAACAGAAAAGACAAAATCAACCTGAAAGTGCAAGCAAAAGTTGTGTTTTCCCTTGACAGCCAAGATCTTTTTTTTTCCTTGATGACACTCTCTAGCTAAAAGTGGTAAATTACTGTGTATGATGATCTGTCATAGAGGCAGTTGTAGGGTGGGTTCCCTCACTGAGTGCGCATCCTTTCTAAAAGCACAGGTATGTATTTTGCTCAAATATAACCAACCCATGTTTTGCTTTAGTACAAAAATGATTTGATTAAAGCTCTATTGTGATTGTCACTGAAGTGTTTCAGTTGGTATGGATGGAGCCAGCTTCAGTAACCCAAACTATAATGCTTGTGTTTAACTCCACATGGCTCATTTCATAACTTATTTAAACATGAATCAAATAAGCAATATGCAGTATCAGATCAATAAGTCAAGCCAACATTTTTCCCTCTGAGATGTGGAGAAACAGAGGGTTAGGGAAACAATTATGAATAAAGAGTGACCCAGCAAAACTCAGGATGAAATATTTCATGGTTTATTACAACCACAATTCCAATGAAGTTGTGACTTTGAGTAAAACATAAATTAAAACAGAATACAATGATTTGCAAATCCTTTTAAACCTATATTCAAATGAGTACAGTACACATAAAATATTTATTATTCAAACTTTGTTTCTTTTTTTTAAAATTTTTTTCAAATCTTCACTCATTTTGAATTTGATGCCTACAACATGTTCCAAAAAGTTGGCACAGGGGCACAAAAAGACTGGGAAAGTTGCGGAATGCTAAAAAAAAAAACCTGTTTGAAACATTCCACAAGTGAACAGGTTGACTGGAAACAGGTAAGTGTCATGATTGGGTATAAAATTGTGCATCCCTGAAAAACTCAGTCGTTCACAAGCAAGGATGGGGTGAGGTTTATCACTTTGTTAACAATTGCGTGAGTAAATAGTCCAACAGTTTAATGTTTCTTAACTTACAATTGCAAAGTTAATTAAAAAAATTCAAAAATAGTGTCCTCAGTTCACAGATGCTAGTTGACTGTTGTTAAAAGGAAAGGTGATGTAACACAGTGGTAAACATACTCCTGTTCCATGTATTCAATTGAATAAAGGATAAAAAGGAATTTCAAATCATTGTATTCTGTTTTATTTATGTTTTACACAACATCCCAACTTCATTGAAAACGGGTTGCTCACACATCTAATGTCTACCCGAGTGAGGGAAATTTACACTTAAATTTACATTTAATATGTAATAAGCTCTAAAATATTTCATTCTGAATTTTGTTTGGTCACCCTTTATTTCCCCAACACTGTACCTAATGCTAATTTAAAATGTTTTTTTTACTTTGAAGGGAGTATTGATGGAGATGGTTAACAAGCATATGATAAGGATGCAGCAACATGAAAATCCTGATGGGGATCATGATGATGTGGTTAATAACAGTTGTAGTTTTAATCAATAATATTTCAAGGTGCAATGTTAGATTGAGTCAGTTCACTGTAGTTGTAGTTATGTAACATCATAAATTGATTTGAAAAGGATTTTCTCACACATTAATTTGTTGTCTCGTCTGTAGTTTCAAGTATTGTGTGGACTGAGCTGTTGGTTATTGACCCCAGAAAATCTCCCTCTTTTCACAATCTAATGTTGGCAGGTAGGCTATGGATTCATGCAGCATTAAACTCTCCTTATGAATATTAAAGAGGATGCTACACGCCCTAAATTATGTCAGTGTGAGAACAATCCACAGGACAAATAAACTCTTTAATCAGTGCAGAAGTAAAACTAATAACATGTTAAAACATTTTTAAAAAAGGCTGAAGATGTGCAAACTCCTCAACTACACGTGTCATACAGCTACTTTTCTGTGTGCCTGTGTGATAAACAGTCAGAAAGATCTCAGTCAGACTCTTTGGATCAAACCAAATACAGGGAGAGTGGTGGATGCTTTTCTTAAGTTTGGGTATAGGGCACAAATAGAGGACTTGCTTCTGGACCATCCAAAAATAAAAAAATTAAAAAAATTAAAAATTAAAGGATAATCCAAAGAAAATATCAATTTAGAAGTGCAGATGGAGAGAAGTTTAAATAGAGGGAGACTCCCCACCAACAGTTTTAGTGGTTCTGTGGATTTTAACAGTAACAAGTCATACAGCCTTATAGTGAAGCTCATTTCCGCCAGTAAAAAAAATTGTCCTCATTTGTCCTCAGTGTGACGTGCCAGGTGTTATTTTTGTTCCGCTCTTTTACCAACAGGGTAGGGATGGGTGGCAGTGGACTAACTGGTTTGCTTACAGTCAGACAGGTATCTACCTGCAGGATGAGCAGACCTGTTCCTCTCTGATCCATCACTCTGGGAGGCTGCAGAGAGCTCACACACCACTGCCAACATCAAGAAGGTAATATTGTCGTGACCAGGGCTTTACTTTTATCTAGTTCGTTGAGCTTTTGCATTAAGACAGTCTGTTTGATTTTTTTGTCTCATAGCTTATCCCTGACCCCAATCAGCCTGTGTCCACCATGGAGACCTGTCAGGTGACTTTGGCTGTGAGAGCAGAAACATCTCCAGGTATTTATAGCTGCTAAATCAGTACAACACCTAAAGTAAAGGGCAGAACACTTATTTCATCTTTAAACTTTTGTTCAGAAGTTCCACCATTGTAAAATGATTTGTAATGCAATGTAATCGTTATTCCTTTTTAATGAATGATTTTATATTTTTTCAATTAAAATGATGCATTTGTGGTGTTTAAAGCTTGGATGCAACATGCAGGCTAACTCTGTGACATTTATCTATCACATACAAATGTTGAAAACATGCTAAATATTAAAGTATATATCTTTTCCCACGTTATGGATGAATTCTATAAGGTCAATTTGATCATTTCTAGGTGAGGTGATTGCAGTTGTTGGTAGCTGTGAAGCTCTGGGAAGTTGGAGCCATCAGAAAGCTGTGACCCTACAACCTGATGGGGATGATGGGTAGGTTATACTTTAATTGTGAAGACTGATGTTTTTAAACCATGGTGTTGAAATATAACAGGGTGCAGTGTTTCTTTATTGATGTATTTCTCTTTTACTGATTTTCTTTACCAAATTATTAACTTTTTCCCTGACAGGAGCATGTGGACTACAACCATCACAGTCCCTAGAGGAGTTGAATCAAAGTATCGGTATTTTAAAGGCTTCTTTCTGGAATCAAAGGTGAGCAGATGCTCCATAACACTTTCAATCATTTACATTTAAAGTACTTTTTAAGAATCTTCTTCATTGCTACACAGGCTCTTACACGTATTGCTGTTATGATCAGGGCCAGGGCAGGTCCCGTGACTGCCTATGAGCAACCACACCTTTACTTTTGGCTTGGTTTTCAGCACACGCTGCAGGGTTGGAAAACATTGACCGTGTACCAACATGTTGTTACTGATACACATGTGGAAACACTAGAGTTCTATCAGTGTAAGATTTTAGAGACAAGTATCAGTTTTGGAGAGGATTACACTTACAGTGGACCATATGAATGTTGTTGTGACTTTACAGAGGTATTCAGAAGCTGAACCATAGATTCAACCTACTCTTCACTCTTTTTCATAGTTATAGCACAATGAAAATGAAAAATCTGTTTGTCTAACAGGTGACTTCTTTGTACAAAAACAACCCTGTTCTGTAAATCAGCAGTGAAATAAACTAGCAGGCCAGCATGAAATTCATGAAACACAACAGATAAGCATCAGCTAAAGAAAAAAAAAAAAGTGATTTCTGTCGGGGCTGAAATCAGCTTTGTGCATTCCTTGTTGTTGCCATTTCTTCACCACCCTAAGCCTTATATGTCAGGTAGAAAAATAACAGTATTTGGGCTTTGCATGTTAGGAAATATATCCTGATATGGATATACCCTTTATAATTCATTACAGGTTGAAATTATCAACTGATATATTAGTTGTGATCTTGTAACATGTTTTATACTTTAGTGTATTATTTATAAAACTGTGACATTATCACTTTGAAATTACTGAGGTCAGAATGTAATTTCTCTCTCACACTCAGCTCCCAAGCTGGCCTGCACCTGCACTGTATCTCATGTGAAACCCTAACATTGTACCAAACATTGGCATTGCAGAGTGCAGGTGGTCCCAGTCAAGTGATAATCAATATGTGGGAGACCCATCAGCAGCCTCGCACGATGAGCCCCACAGGTATAGAACAACAGTAAAGAGATGAAATGCTGTTCCTGCTGGCCTCAGGAGCTCCCTGCTTGTTTTGGCTGTTTGCATGCTTTAGCACTTTGGGACAGGTTAGAGGTGACACTTTCTAGAATAAATCATAGAAACAAAGGAAACACTACAGAACAGGGTGTATGTGATGTCCTCTATTGTTGTAGCTAAAACTCCATCATGGTGGAGTTTCATGCATCCTGCGTGTCCTCTTTAACTTATGCTATTTTTTTCTTTCTTTCTAATCCTCCTCAGTGGCATATAAAGGATTTATCTAACTGCTTTACAAAAGTTCAGGCAAATCAAATTCAGAGCAGTTTTGAATTTTCCGTCTTGTTTTCAAGAGTTGTAGCTAAGATTTGAAATGTTCTCCTCCGATTTGATTTGAACTGAACTTTTATCCAGTTTAGATTTTTGCATCGTGTTTTTAACACTCTTTTTCTTGTATTGCAGCTTCCCACCAGAAAATTAATGATGGACAATTTGGAATTCACAGTAAGTCTGATAAAATAAAATACGTTACTGAGGCACTCTGTACTTTACAGTTTGAAGCTCCAGGTTATAAAACTACTTTTTCTGATTGATGTGTGGGAACTTTGTTCCCTTTAGACACACAATATCTTTACTTCCCCTTTTTATCCTGATGAAACTGTTGTGTCCTCCCTGCTTTTGTCACTGCCACCTGCTCTCCTGTCAGCAGTCATGGCATCTAAAGTGGACATACATAGTACACTAATGTTTACTGTGTTTGCTCTCTCTTTTTTTTTTTTTTTTTGTAGATGGGCTGAGCTGTGTGGACTCTGGGTGGCTGACGTGTCAGACGGAGATTCGCCTGCGTCTGCACCACTCTAAGGTGTCCCCGGTGTCAATCACCAAGAAGAAATTCAAGAAGTCTCGCTTCAGGTGAGGGTGACACAGAGGTGGAAATCAACACTGCTCAGGGAAAGTTGGACTTAAAAGTTACATGAGGCAGAACAAAGAATAATGACAGTGAGATTATTAACTTACCTGACCTGTGACCTAAGCGCAACGAAAACAGTAAGATTTATTATCATATAAGCTATCACAATCTTTGACAGCTGCAAGAAAAAGTATGTTTACCCTTTGAAATTACCAGGATTGCAGCATAAATTTCTCATAAAACGTCCTCTAATCCTTATCGAAGTCACAGCAATAGACATACACAGTTGTTTTTTCATGCATTTATTGAACACACAGGGATAACGTTCACAGTGCAGGGTGGAACAAGTATGTGACTTCTTTAAGAACTAATTGGAGTCAGCCAACCTAGAGTCCAGTCCCTGAGGTGAGATTGGAGGTTTTGGTCAAAGCTGCCCTGCCCTATGAAAAATCAATTTTACCAATTTTAAGTTTGCTATCATCAAGAAGCACTGCCTGATGTGAACCATGCCTTGCATAAAAGAGGTCTCAGAAGACCTGCGATTAAGAATTGTTGACTGGCATGAAGCCGGAAAGGGTTAAAAATGGTTTCCAAAAGCCTTGATGTTTATGACTCTTTGTTAAGACAAGTTGTGGTGGAGGGGGCATCATGGTTTGGGGCTGCTTTGCTGCCTTGGGGCCTGGGCAGATTGCTATCATAGACGGAAAAATGAATATCCAAGTTTATCACAACATTTTGTGAGAACTTAAGGCCATCTGTCCACCAATTGAAGCTCATTAGAAGATAAGTGATGCAACAGGACAATGACCCAAAGCACAGAAATAAATCAACAGCAGAATGTCTCTGACAGAAGAAAATAGGCTTTCTGGAGTGGCCCAGTCACAGACTGACTGAGATGCTGTGGCCTGACCTCAAGAGAGCGATTCACACCAGACACCCCAAAAATATTGCTGAACTGAAACAATTATGTAAAGAAAAATAGAGCAAAATTCCAATTGCTGCCAAAGGAGGGTCAACCAATTATTAAATCCATTCACGTTTTTTTGTTTCCACCCTGCACTGTGAATGTTTACACTGTGTTCAATAAAAGCAAATTATTGTTTGTGTGTTATTAGTTTGAGCACACTGTTTGTTCATTGTTGTGACTTAGATGAAGATCAGAATACATTTTATGACCAATTCGTGCAGATATCCAGGTAATTCCAAAGGTTTTGGATTTTGGCTTTTATTATGAAGGTATCTGTTTTGTGTTTACTAATTTTTACAGTATCAAGCTGACTTTAGAGGGCCTTGAGGAGGAGGAGGATGAAGATGAGCCAAATTCATGGCCCAAGATGGCCACCACTCTTAGGGTCAATATGTTTAGTCCCAATGGTTACAAGTCCTGTCACTCGCAGCCCGAGTGTGGGTACGCACTTGAGCCCTCTCAGTGGACTGAGTACAGCATCCACACCATGGACCCAGACAATCTTGAGCTCACCTTTGAGTTCTTTGAGGTGATATTTAGACTATTTTTTAGCATGTTATTTATTTATTTATTTGGAGGGTGGGTGACTAAATCAGTACAGCATGCTCATATATGAACTGAGCCCTTAAAGTTTTGTTTGTTTTGTTTGTCTTCAGGTGAATCTGTGTGAGAGTGTCGTCCAGGGTGATGCTCAACCAGGACATGTGGGCACAGCTTGCCTCCTCTCCTCCTCATTTGGGGAGAGTGGTAAGGACACCGGAGTCTCCGCACTCCCCATAATGAGTCGAAATTCCCGGCAGACCATCGGTAGAGTCAGAGGTGAGCTTCTGCACGATCAGAATTCAACAATTCAGAGTATTTATATTTATATATGGATGCAGAAGTTACAGTTAAACCTGCTTTTCAGCTAAGCTATGCACGTAACAGATTTTATTACTCTGTTCCAGTGGATTACCTGGTGATCCGGCCCATCCAGGGCCTGCAGTGTGACATGAGCTCCTCTTTTACAAAGTACTGGAAGAAAAGAAGCACTCTGAATGTGGGTCACAGAGGAGCTGGCAGCACCCATGCAGCTAAGTGAGTTATAGTAACACTACTGAACAAACCCAAGTAGATTAAAGTGCCTTGCATAGTGTACATACCAAGGGCAAATGATTGAGAGTGAAAAAATGTGTGGCAGAAGGAGCAAGAACAAATCCTCTCTTCCCTTGTGCTCCACAGGCACCACAGAATCAGGGAGAACACAATCGCCTCATTTAAAAGTGCTGCTAAGCATGTAAGTGAGGCACATGACCACACCATGATTTAATATTTGTCTTTCTAATTATTCCCTACTTATTATGTCAATATTGTTCCTCAAGGGTGCAGCCTATGTGGAGTTTGACGTTCACCTCTCCAAAGATTCTGTCCCGATTGTATACCATGACCTGACATGCTGCATATCCACCAGGAAGGTAAAAAAAACAATAGCTGAACTTCGAGACGAAGACGTGGAAGTGACTTGTTTTGAAATCTGTCGTGTGCAGCTTCTGTTCTTATCTTAATGTTTTCCATTCAGAGATCTTAATATACATGTAGAAATATTGTACGTTGAAAAAATGTGAGACATCACTGAAAACAGTTCATGTGATCCTTTTAGAAAAATGACAAGACATCTTTGGAGCTTATTGAAGTGCCAGTCAAAGACCTGACCTTTGATCAGCTGCAGCTCCTGAAGGTAAAGACCTGATATGGTGTCCAGATGTTCACAGGTTTGTGAAAAGCATATTATTGGATTGGATTCTTGTGTGGATAAAAATGACACATTACAGGTATAGGATGAATGACATTAGTGTAATGTTAATATTTAAAGGGACTATGAGGACTTTCTAAGTGATCTTGGAAAAGCCTCACTATTAGATATCTGCCTGATCATAATCCACAATTTAAAATGAGATTATCAGCACCAATGTAGGTTATTCCTGAATGCTATTTCTTCCTGATCCGGTATGACAGGACTGGATTGATTTACGGTACATTAAAGTCTCCAAGACAACACCATACTGCCTGACAAAGTTTAGTAGTGAGAAGAGAGATCTGTGTTTTTCTCAGCTGAAAACGATTTCTGGGGTTGATTTTATTGTAATGGTGGACGCTGGAGCTGAACTGTCAGACAGAAAAAAAGACCCAGAGTAGAAGAAAGCTGAACGGGAGAGTAATAGGGCTCAGGCAAAAGGCTAAACCACAAGCTAAAGGCTAAACCACCAACTAAAGGCCAAAACACAGGCTAAGCTGTCAGTGATAATGTACATTCTAAACCAAATGCAACATTTATTCTGCAGTGATCAGTTCAAACTTGAGAGTCTGTCAATAAAATGAAGAGTGAGGTTATGTTACCTCTGCTTGGTAGATGAGTAGGACAAATATTTGCTAATTTTACACATTAGCCTACAAATACGTCGGACACCAGGCTGCAAACATTAAATGGTACAACAGAGCAGGTTATTTCATTGTTAAGGCCGCTATGTAAAGGCTTTTACTATGATTAATAACAGATTTTATCACAGTTGAACTCCAAACAACACTGCATACTTCGCAGTGCTTGTCCTGGCATACCAGTCACAGCAATGCACAAGGCGATGCTCCGAATGTAGAAAGTGCCCTAGTAACGCCAGACTGACAACAAACAATATGGAGGAAAGAGATGAGATGGCATAGCTTGGCCTGGTCAGTGGATAATTTAAGTTAAAAAAAAAAATGATAATAAATGGAAGTGTGGATAAAGGCATTGTTGTGTGCAATTTATGCAACATTGAGTTGCATATCCTCAGCACAATTCTAGCTTCTGGTTTTACTTTAATGCTTTTCATGTACCGTGAGCGCAAACACCAGAGACAGTCTGAGCCCACAGTGTCTCCTCTGTGATGTACTTGAAAGTCCTGTTTTTTTTGTTGTTATTTTTTTTACAAGGTTTAATTTTATTAAAACTGCTTAAAATTTGAATTTATTATTTAAGCTTTTCAAAAATTGCCTGCTCAAAGTACCCTAATGTTTCTTAAACTCTACGATACATTTAAAAAGTATATTTGAAAAAAAAGATCTTGTTTTTTAAGCTTGTGTCTATTCATTGATTCAGTTATCTAACAAAATCCATTTGAACAGAAAAATGTTGCTTCTAGTGTCAAATATTGATATTCAAACAGGATGTGATTAAGTGTGATTAATTAATTACCTGCCTTTAGTTAATTTGATTTTTTAGTTGAGTCCCACCACTGATTAACATATCAAATGTAGCCACTCAAATAACGTGAGTAAACAAATTATCCAGGGTGTTGTAATGCTATCTTTATAACACATGATATATCATATGCTTTGTTTTTTGCACAGCTGGCACATGCCAATGCGATACAAGATGACACAGACAAAGGTAGGCACCAATTGTTTTTGTGTATTTCCCTGTTCTTTGATAAAAAAAAAAAAAAAAACATGATTCAAAGCTGTGTGCTGTCATTTTTCACTACGTGTAGTAAACTAAAATGTAAGCAGATTGAAAGACCTGGATTCAGTTTTGATTAAAGACTTTTTGTTTACCTCAACGAACTGATGAATGAGTGAATTAGTGGGTCACAGGATCATTTTGTTGTCCTTAACAGGCATCTGTTTGTTGTTGTATAGATCTGATAGATGAGGATAATGTTGACGAGTGTCAGGCATTCCCCCCGCTCTCACAGGTAAACCACTTTAGAATGACTAGTTATCGTATATCGCTGAGCAGTTTTTCCTCTGCCATTAGAGAAAACTTCCCCTTGTTTTCTCAAAGTCACATTAAATTAAACATCCTCCCATATAAATCTACAGGTCTGCCAAGCTGTCCCTGAGCATGTGGGCTTCAACATTGAGCTGAAGTGGATCTATCAGATGAAAGTGGGTCCACCAAGTCTACTGGATCACTTGTTGAGAAGCAGGGCTCGACTGGTCTCTGGTAGTGGACGGAGTTTCATTTTATTTTATTCTTTATTTGCTTTTTTTATTTACAGGATGGGTCATGGGATAAACACCTGTCCTCCTACTTCAACATGAACACTTACCTCGACATCATCCTGTCCTGTGTGCTGCAGAGAGGCGGGAACAGACACATCGTCTTCTCCTGCTTTGACCCGGACATCTGCACCATGTAGGCACAGTTTAACCATTGAGGATGATGATTTTATGATGTTAGAAATGCAGTCGGTGCTCTCCTGCAGCTGCCAAAATGGTGCCACTTGTTTCCCTACAGGGTGCGTCAGAAGCAGAACAAATACCCCATCCTCTTCCTGACTCAGGGAATTTCAGAGAAGTATCCGGAGCTGATGGACATCCGCTGCCAGACCACTCAGATTGCCATAAGTTTTGCCCAGAGTGAAAATATTCTGGTGAGAATTTCTGACAATAAGTCAAGTATTCATCACAATCTTGCCACTCAGTTTACAAGAAAGTTTAGATACATGTCTGATCGTAGAAATGATCAAACATGTTTGTCAAGAAAGTCAAAGTGCCTTGTGCCTGTGCCTTGAACAATATTTAGATCACGACCTTGACTATTCCTACACTGACCCAAACTTACAGAAGCAGGCCAGCATTCCCACTCAAAGCACAATTCCTCGCAGCAAATAAGTCGGCTGGTATAGTGCTGTATCAGCTGTGTTTCCTGCTTCTTCAGGGGATCAGTGCCCACACTGAGGAGCTGCTAAAAAACATCTCCCTCATCGAGGACGCTCAGTCCAAAGGCCTGGTGGTGTTCACTTGGGGAGATGACAACAATGACCCTGAAAACAGGAGGAAGCTGAGAGAGCAGGGAATCGACGGGCTCATCTATGACAGGTTGGTTTAAATACAAGAGGCCTTATGGCTCTGTATGGGTCCTTTAAACTCCATTTATAAAAATTGATCACAAAATTCTTTTGTTACTTTTAATTAAAAACACAGAGCAGCATAGATTGAACAATATTAAGGTCATTGTTGTTTGTGATGTAAGCACTTGTTCAGTGCGTGAAGCGGTGTTATTTGACATATTAGTGTCTGAATTATTGTTACAGCACCAACCCACGCACGGTGTTTAGTTTGTAAATGTGATGTGAGTGAACAGACTGGACTTTATCCACATTGAACTGAAAGCAACCTGTTTATAACTTACTTTCACTTATCCCAACACTAACGAAATAACACGTCAAATACAACACAGAGTCGTACCACCTTCAGAAGTTTCCTGACGACTCGGCTGTGGTTGGATGCATCAGCAAGGGTGAGGAGGCCGAGTACAGGGCAGTGGATCTTGGGAGGAAAAAGACGTCACTGACCCCTATCTCCAATTACAATTACAAGTACTTGGGGGTATATTTGGACAATTAACTGACCTGGAGTAAAAACTCTGATGCTGTCTACAAGAAGGGTCTGAAGCACCTCTGCTTCCTAAGGAGGCTGACGTCCTTCAACACCTGCAGGACGATGCTGAGGATGTATGATTATGAGTCTGTGGTGGCCAGCGCTATCCTGTTTGCTGTGGTGTGCTGGGGCAGTAGGCTGAGAGTGTTGGACACTAATAGACTCAACAAACTCATCTGCAAGGCCAGAAACATAATCGGGGTGGAGCTTGACTCTCTGAAGGTGTTGTCAGTAGGGAGGATGCTGTCAAAGCTGTGAAGCATCTGGGATAACGTCCAGCATCCACGCCACAGTGTACTGGTCAGACACAGGAGCACTTCAGTGCAAGACTGATCCCTCCATGAAGCACCGGATTACACCTTGCAATAACTGTTTTGATGTATATGTTTTCAATGTGCAATACCTGTTTAAGTGCAATATTTGTTTAATATAGTTCACTCAGTGCAATACCTGTTTAATACTGCTCATTAAGTGCAGTATTGGTTTAATACAGTTCACAAAGTGCAAAAAATTGTCCATAAGCTGATTTTGCTCTATTGTGAATATAAAGCACGTTTTGTTTTCTCCTGGTATTACCTATAAATTCTATTCAGGCTATACAAGTCATTTTTGATCATGTGACATAACTAGAACCTCTCAAATCTGAATAATGTATACTTGAGTCAAATGTCATGTTTGATTATTTGTATTACACCTTAACCTGACTTTGGCCATTTACACAAATTGTGACAGTTGTTTACCTTGAACTCAAACAGGATGTGAATGTTTCTGATTAAAAGTACAAGGCATGTATTTCTACACAGGTGCACACTCCATATAATCTATTATGCTTTCCGAGTCTGCAGTTTAACATTTAAGTAATAGATAAGATAATAGAATAACACTCTTAGTTCACATATCATAAACTTATGCTATAAGGATGCAGCTATCAGGATGCACCTTGAAACTGATAATGATTACAGTGACAGTTCCTTTCCTTTGGCAGTCTGGCTACCGGTTTCAGGCCCAGCTTTTATTCGCTGGTTCAGCTGGGACAGATTTCATTCATTACATCACTGTTCTGACAGCAGGATATGCAGGTGGCTGAAGATATCTTTTGTTTTCTACAGACTCAACCAGTTTTCTGGATAATGATCAAAGAAAAGAACGCTATTATATTTGTAGATGTTGCATAAAGATTGTCATACAGCCTTTCTGTTCCTAAAAACAAGCTATAAAGTACAGAAATATGTGTCAACAATGACACCAGTCAGACAGAAGCTCAAAACGTGTTGACAAGCATTAAAACCAAAACAGGATAGATAACTATATCAGCACAACACAGCAAAATTAGCATCTCTAGAGGTCATTTTTAAAGACTATTTGCTTCAACATGAATTATTTTATCTGAGAGTGTTTTAATCCTCGAAATGCTGCTTTCATTTTTTTTTTTTCCTCAGGCAGTATCACAGGCAGGATCTTTTTTTGGTTGTTTGTTTTTTGATCGTTTGAATATTTCTTCAATCTTTTTTTTTTTGTTTAATTTTCGTTCATCTGGTGGTCACAAACCTTTTTCTATTTTTTTCCCACCCTCTTCTGTTATTTTTGTTGTTTTAACCTTGTCCTCGCATTTCTCTTTTACTGTTCCTTTTTAATGTGAAAGCACTGTGTAACCATGTTGTGTACAGGGAAGTATAGAGTTTATTCTTTATTATGATGAAGATGCTGAGTCAGTTGTTATGTGCAAGCGCCCCCTGCTGCACAATAAAACAAAGTGCACTGATTGTGCCTCTTGCAGCAGTATTTTAAAACAACGTTATTTCATCGAACGTTGTGGAAAGTTGAAACTCAAGCTGGATATTATTGAAGTTAAATCTGACGAAAGCTCATCAAGTTTAGAATTTGCCAATACAAATTACGCAAAATACTGTTATAAATATAGCTACATGTTTCGCTGGGAATTGTAGTTTCTTCGGCTGCAAGCCCGACTGCATTTGTTGCGTCTAGCACTCAGTTTCCCATGATTCTACAGTGTTCGCTAAGCCACCAGCAGGTGCACGCCCACGCTAAATAAACCCATCGACTGTAATCCTCACTGTACACAGCGGGGTTCTCGGCGGCTGTTTTCTTTATTCACTCTAAGTTTGTGTTTAATAAAGCGATAAAAATGGACAACTCCGGGAAAGAGAAGGAAGCGATTCAGCTAATGGCGGACGCTGACAAAAAAGTCAAGTCCTCTGGCTCCTTTTTGGGAGGGATGTTTGGAGGGTAAGACAGCATTGCACCAAAGAGCAAACAGCTAGCACGCATAAAGTGACAGCAGCAAAGTTGGCACCCAGCCTGTTTGTCTTTATATAGAAATTCAGTCGTTATATGTCTACCAGCAAATCATTATTAAAGTGTCGTTAGGTGTTAGAACAGTGGAAGACAGTATCTGGCTTTCAGTAACATTATCCATCTGTGACAGTTAGCCAAGAAGCTATTACTGTCCCTCTAAACAAGCCAGTACAGCACTGTTCCAACTGCAGGATACGCAGTTGGTTGAAGATATTTGTGTTTTCCATAGAGACGCCCAGTTCTCACATTGTTACTGTTATCCTGTTAATTTGTCCTGGTCAATTTTAATTCTAACTCTGAAATATCTTTTCATACTGGCAGAGATAAACACCAGTTTTTTTTTTCCTTCCACGTCCTACCATTTACCAACATGGTTTATTGACATTTCAATTGACTTTACATACCAATCCCATCAACACTCAAGTAGATCTCACAAAAATGTTTTGTGGATAAAGACCAAAGAAAATGACACTGTCATATTTGCAGATGCATTAAGATCCATACTGAAGGTTTCTGCACTTTCACACAGCCTTGATGTGCCTCAGACTGAAGTTATGAAGTACAAGCATGTTATACAGCAATGACATGAGACGGTGTGGTTCTCTTTCCCCTAACACCTTTCATTACAAGAGTCGCACAGATTAAAACCATACAACTAACTTTAGAAAGTTGATCAATATGATGCAGTTTGAATGAAGTAAGTGCATGTCATCTTATATCAAAGAACTGTAGAGTGAAAAGGAGCTGTCTTGTAATACCAAAAGCCTGCTGTGAATCTGCCTCTTTTCCAAAGCTTTGTCCTTTGTGACCCCCAGATGTTCATAGCTGACAGTTCTTAAGCGTGATAACCCCTGGCAGGCTTTATACTGGTAATTCTGTGCCCGACTGAGCTGTGAAGTAATCCCCTGTCAGGATTGAATGGCCAGAATATTATTACAATGACAGGGAGCTCCCCAGGGTCCACTTCTTGTCATGGAGGAGGGGAAATCTATAGTATCTGTGATGAGGTCTTTACATAAGACAGAATGCCAATCTGGGGTCTGCATCTCAATAAGAAATGCTTCAGCTAGGCAAGTTACACACTGCATCACCCCATGGTGCCATTTTGGCATACTTGATCAGATATAACTTAAGTATGAATCTTTTTTAAGCAGTGAAAGCCTCATTCTCTATTGACTGTTTTTCTGTTCTAATCTGTTTGTTCCTTTCTTTGTCTAGAGGACCTCACAAAGTGGAGGAAGCCTGTGAGATGTACTGCAGAGCAGCCAACATGTTCAAGATGGCCAAGAACTGGAGCGGTGAGCTCAAGTGTTTTTAAATTTACTGCATGCAATGATAAATTATAAAAAGCTTCAAAATCTGAGGATTTTATCTTCTCTGTTTCATCAGCGGCTGGAGGAGCGTTTTGCAAGGCAGCACGTCTCCATATGCAGCTGCAGAACAAACATGACTGTGCCACCAGTTTCATCGATGCAGGAAATGCTTACAAGAAGTCCGACCCTAATGGTGAGACTACTCTAAGACTCCACCTTTCATTGATTCAAGTTGTATTTCCATTTTTTAAATCTGATTTATTATTTATAATTCAACATGAATATTCTTTAAAGTTGAGTTAACGAGCTAAATAATCCCCGCTGCTCGTTGTGTGGAAACAGTTTTCTTTCAGGTCCATCTGAGAGCCTGTGATCCTGAAGCTCTGTGTCTGTCTTTCCTGTTAATACTACCCAACAATACATGGATTATATGAAAGTAGAGTTGTTGATCTTGAACAGCATGACATCTGTCAGTTTTTGTTTTATTTAGCTCTGTTCTCTCCTGACCTCTTCTGATATCTTTTTTTCATGTAACTTCAGCTGTATGTGTAACGGATGTCTTTGTTTTATGGATTAAAGAGGAGGGTTCTTGCTTGTGATTTCTGCTTTATATAAAACTAACTGCATGAAACTAATTGGGCAAAAAAAATGAACACCTCAGTTCAGATCCCTTTCTTAAAATAACGGCATTTAGACAGCTGCTGCAGTCTGTGGCTCTGTGTCAAAGTCTGTTAGGTTTTAACATACTAATACTTTCTCTTACTGTTCCCTCCTCTTCCCTTTAATGCTTTCAAAAGAGGCAATCAAGTGTTTAAACGCTGCCATCGATATATACACAGACATGGTAAGACGCAAGAGAAAGAGTCCACATGTTCTGGTCCATATCAGTCACTATGAGTTCTGTAGATCACATCATCACATTCACGCTGAAGCCTCTCCCTGCCTTCTTCACTCTTTCACATTTAAGTTCTTCTTTCATGTCACTCTATTCATAGAACCACAGTTTGTTTGCTTGTCTCTGATACCTTAAACAAACTGGTTACTAATGTATGTTTTTTTAGCAAAGGATTAATTTCAGAAGCTAAAACCTTGTAGACGTGTAGGCACAGGCTTGTACTTAACCTCCCCTCACTGTAGTGTCCTGTAACATAAAGCTTTCATTGACTTAACAGGCGTCAGCGGATAGATCCAGTTAGTAATGATTTCTTCTCCTCCTCCTCTTCTAGGGAAGATTCACAATTGCGGCCAAACACCACATCAGTATCGCAGAGATCTACGAGTCCGAGCTGGTGGATATAGAAAAGGTAAAATGATGCAACTACAACAATTATCTTTAAATATGGTTAAATATGAATTATTTTGTAACAGTGCAAGTGTTTTTTTTCTGTTTTATAAAGGCTATTGCACATTATGAACAAGCAGCAGACTACTACAAAGGGGAAGAGTCTAACAGGTACTGTTATATTTCATTACCTGAAGACTGTATGATATCACCTGAAGTTTTAATGTAAAAAAAAAATAAAATTCTCAGGTTGTGTTCGAGTAGATTAACTTGAGACAACTTAAAAAAATAAAAGTCATAGATGACGCATGTTTCAAAAAAGGAGCAGAATCTGAAATGCACTTGTTCTGCTCTTGCTCTGTTCTTGCTGTTTTCACACGCTGACTTGTCAAAGCAGGGAGAGCACAGCTGCCTCTCATTAACTCAGCAGTAACGAGCATATGACACCGAAACACCTGGCAAAACATGAGCCCAGGAACTGAGTACAGGGATTGTAGTCGGAACGTTCATTAATTACACCAGCGTGTGTTTTCTGCTGTGACACATCAAAATGTCTGTAACACTCAAGAGCCTCTCTGAATTATTACACACAGGTTTACTGCCAGGATTTACTGTTATCCACAGTCTGAAAACATTTGTATTCATTTCTTATCAGACAATTTGGCGCAGAACGGTTCATAAACGGTACGGTAAATAAAATGTTATAAGAAATAAAATGACGAAGGCTGCTTGAGTTTCATGTTGCTGCTGTTGTAGTTTCACACTACAATGACACTTAGTGCACCTTAAAGTCTCAATAGCATTAACACAGTCGTTGTTAATGCTATTAGTGACATCTGTGCTTCTCGTACTACCACAAGCCAGATGTCTCCAGTTAGAATGCTCATGCTTTTAATGCTTCATTCACAGTTCTGCCAACAAGTGTCTGCTGAAAGTGGGGGCTTACTGTGCCCAGTTAGAGCAGTACCAGAAGGCTATTGAGATCTATGAGCAGGTGTGTTTTGTCTCATGATTCTCTATTAACGTTAACTTCAGGCTGCTGAACATTCTGACAGTTTATGTGATTTTGATTCCTCCAGGTTGGAGCTAACACCATGGACAACCCGTTGTTGAAATACAGCGCGAAAGAATATTTCTTTAAAGCCTCCCTCTGTCATTTCATCGTGGATGAGCTCAATGCTAAGGTGAGATTAAACTTTATCACAGTTTCAGAGTTTGGGAATCGGAGAGATGAGGTAGAATTCTAATGCATTGTGTCTCCACAGATTGCCGTTGAAAAATATGAGGAGATGTTCCCGGCTTTCTCAGACTCTCGAGAATGCAAACTGTTGAAGGTAACGCGGCTCTAAAAACCCTGAGGAATCCGACGGCTTACTTTTTCCTCTTAATCTGTTCAGTGCCTGTGTGTAACTTGTATATCTCTCTTTGTCTGAACAGAAACTTCTTGAAGCTCACGAGGAACAGAACAGCGAGGCTTTCACAGAGGCAGTAAGTTTGGAACAGAAAAGTTTTAAAACAAGGGCACTGGTGAGCAGAGGCGTCCCTCTGCTGCTGCTTCTGTAGTTTGTTGGATCCCTTGTGTGTTCAGGAAAGTTAGAGGCTGGCTCTCGGGTATCTTTTCACTCTCATAGGGCTCAGTGTTTACATGGCTCTACAGAGAAATGAACAACTTACTTTTGTAGATTAAGGCTTAAAATGTTTTCAAAGTAAGACCAGGAGAAGTTCCTCTTTTGTTTTAAATCTCTGATATTCCACTGTCATTTTAGAGGATGGTTCATGTGTGTTGATTCGATAGACTTCTGTTACATCCATTACTGGTGGCAGAGATTAAACTGAATAATTCAGTATACTGTGTTGTGTCATCTACATAAACTAAAACGTGCATAAAACTCAAAGTATGTTGTATTTCTATTTTCTCACCTGCAGGTAAAAGAGTTTGATTCAATCTCACGCCTCGACCAGTGGCACACAACCCTCCTGCTGCGTATCAAAAAGACCATCCAGGGTGATGAAGGGGATCTGAAATGAAAGAAACCAGGAGGGGAAACAGCAGCACGGAGGGACAAATCCATCAAGCATGCTTTCTTACACACACACACACACAGACACAGACATGCACACACACATATATATATATACAGACCTGCATTCTTTCACTCGCTGCACTGTGTATAGCACCTGGAGAGGAGCCACTGCTGATTACTTATGATTTATCACTGCTTCACTGTCAGCGTACTATCTTTGCTTTCCTTACAAGCAAATCTGAATCCAGTCTGAATGTAAATCCTCTCGCCCTCACCTCTCGCCTAGAGGACTGCTGCATACCTTTTCTGCTGAAAATCTGTCCTGGAGGGCAGAGCGGTATCTTGTCTTGAAACTATTGTTAGTATTGACAACAAGCACTGCATGTTTTGTACGGTTACCATTTCCTAGTCAAATGCAGCTTGTATTGGTTCTTTTTTTTTAACTCTAGTTTGAACAGATCGTTTAAATGTTTCAGTTTGTTGTACATGAAACCATCACAGTATGGCTGGGTTTGAAGATTGTCTTTTTATTTGTTGGATTAGAAGAGCGATGGATCATGTCGATGTCAGGATTGTTATTCTAATGTAAGTCTTTAGAGCTAAAAACAAAAAAAAGGGATTTTGTTTGAATTTTATCAGCCATGAGGAGAGACTCTTCTGGAAGAAGGGCAAAGATATGCACCAAGTGTAGACTGTTAAACATTTGTATCCAATCAGACCATACACTTTCAAATTTCCATCAGTTTTTGATCATTTATTTATACTGAAGGAGTTATTAATACACGTCTACTTTGAATGTTTGAATGTGTAAGCTGTGATTTATAGTTTGGCTGTGGAAATGTCTTTTTCAATCAAGAGCACTGATGTGGAAACCCTTTCTCCTTCTTTCCAGGGATGTAGTCTTGGGGTAAATGTTCATCATTAGCCACTCATCTCGTGCTGTGTTGTGATGTGAACTCATCATTGGAGGTTTTACTAACGCAGCGAAGCTTCCTCATGCCCAGTCGCGAAGCATGTCATTGTGTGTAGTGTAGTGTCGTGTTACATTCATTAGATTGAGCCAGACCAAAGTTTTTACCAAAGGGTCAGTCGCCCCGTGTATCCAGCTTCTTCCAGGTGGAATGACTATGGACCTTAAATATGATCTGTATGCTTGTGTAAAGGGAAAATAATAAAGATAATATAGCTCATCTCTGTGGTCCTGCCCTTTAACTTTCCCATCAAATATCATCTTTCATTCTAGAATCTTCTTTGGATACATTATTAATTCCTAAACTCAAACACATCGAACCTTGAGGCAGATGGGCTACAGCAGCAGAAGACCACACCGGGTGCCACTCCTGTCAGCTAAGAACAGGAAACTGAGGCTACAATTCACACAGGCTCACCAAAATTGGACAATAGAAGTTGCCTGGTCTGATGAGTCTCGATTTCTGCTGCGACATTCAGATGGTAGGGTCAGAATTTGGTGTCAACAACATGAAAGTATGGATCCATCCTGCCTTGTATCAACGGTTCAGGCTGGTGGTGGGGGTGTAATGGTGTGGGAGATATTTTCTTGGCACACTTTGGGCCCCTTAGTACCAATTGAGCATTGTTTCAATGCCACAGCCTACCTGAGTATTGTTGCTGACCATGTCCATACCTTTATGACCACAGTGTACCCATCTTCTGATGGCTACTTCCAGCAGGATAACGCACCATGTCATAAAGCTGGAATCATCTCAGACTGGTTTCTTGAACATGACAATGAGTTCACTGTACTCAAATGGCCTCCACAGTCACCAGATCTCAGTCCAATAGAGCACCTTTGGGATGTGGTGGAATAGGAGATTGACATCATGGATGTGCAGTCGACAAATGTGCAGCAACTGCGTGATGCTATCATGTCAATATGGACCAAACTCTCTGAGGAATGTTTCCAGTACCTTGTTGAATCTATGCCACGAAGGATTAAGGCAGTTCTGAAGGCAAAAGGGGGTCCAACCCGGTACTAGCAAGGTGTACCTAAGAAAGTGGCCAGTGTGTGTGTGTATATTGTGGATGTGTACGATGAGGGAAAGAAGGGACTGCAAGCCAAGTTTAAAAATCACTCTGAAACATCGTTCAGCATTTCGGTGTGCGCCTGTCCCCTGAGCTCAGTCGTTATTTAAAAGTGATATTTTTGCTGTACAACTGATGGTTTTCAGTGATATTATGATGTCTCAGGATTAACAAAAAGTATGTCCTGTGATTTATTTTAACATCAAAACACTAACCAAACTTCAGCCTTTTATTATCAGTGAAATGACATGGGGAATTACCACAGTACTTGTATGTGCTCTGCTTCTTTTAATACATCATACAAACTTCCTTTAAATAAACATTCTATTGAGGTAGTAACTTTCAAGTGGTATTATTCCTCGAGAAGTTAAGAAGAATGGTTTTTTGTTGTTGGAGATTGATGTAAGATGAATCCCCAAATCTGGAAATCTGGCACAGTGTAAGAAACCTGGTTTCTATCATGCAGTAAAATACCTCCACAAAGCAGAATGTTCATCTTTTTTTCTTGTGCCCACATGATTTAACATGCAAATGTAATCAGTCACAAGTTTTCTTGTAACATGCCACACTAGCTCATTCAAACTTTGTTTACTGGGTTAAAAATTCAGACTCTGGTGATTATTTTTCTGAACCTTTTCTGAAGTTTTGTAGCTGGTGGCAGCTTTTTAAATCCTCTGGGATTACACAGGTACCTCCTGTCAATAAACAGCTTAAATAACAGCTGTGTTTATATGGAAAGGGTTCCAACGAGAGAGAGAGAGACGTGCCAGAACTTTGAAGGATTAAAGGTGCTTCATTTACATTTAGATGACCATAAATCATAAATTGAATTGCTGAAAGTGTGTCTGAGGTGTGCGGAAAGCTACTCGAGGATTCACAGGGGTGCTGTTCTGCTGCTGGCACGGACTTCTGTCAAGTTTCCCAGAACATTAAACCCAACACCAAATAAGTAAATCCTTCAACACATGTTGTAGCAGATGGCGTATGTTAATTTGGGGGGGAATGAAGTAAACCTAACATGATGTTTTGGTGAATATGAAGTAGTAACAGTTTCTTTTATTTTATTCATTGGGTATAATTTATGTTTCTCATCACATAATGCAGTTATGTCACAGCTATATGACTAAATTGTGCATAAAGATGACAACTTCTTGTGATTCTTAATGAAGACTTTACATTCCAAAAGACAAACACTGAACATCACATTCAAGTCTTCATGACATACTGGATTTCAGCTCCTATGAATAATGAAAAAGCACATTGTCAAACCTGTAATGCTCACGTATACAATAACACAGAAAAAAGGATCAATATGAATTTTATCTCCCTACACCCCATTCCAGCATTTCATTCCTGCCTCCTTCAATAACCAAAACAGCATTTTCTTACACAGCACCCTCATGTCTGAGCCTCTTCGGGTTCAGCTGTAGACTTTTCTTCCGTCTTCTGCTGTTTGTCTTTTGGGTCCGTATTTATTTGTTCTATGCACTTATCGGTAATAATCACAGTCTGAATATCAGGACTCAAAGCTTCTGCCTCAGAAGCTGGAGCTTTGTTTTCTGAAACCGGAGCTAAAATGGTCTGTGAGGCTGCAGCTTCCAGCACGGATGATGTCGACATGGTCGGGGTCTCCATGTCTGACTTTACAGTGCTATCAGAAACAGGAACCATGAGAGAGGAAGCAGCGTCAGAGACCAAGGGGATACTCTGAGCCATGGACACAGGGATAGAGAAAGGGAGGGTGGATCCATCTAAAGAAATGACACTTGCTCCTGTGCTGTCAGTGGTTACGATGGGCTGGAGCCGAGTCCCAGGTGGCACCTCGGTGTGGATGACCGTGATCCCGCCAAGGGCGCCATGGCTGACCAGAGCAATGGCTCCATGAGTGGTTGTCCATTCAGAAGGAAGAGCGACAGGCTCAGTCTGCACCACAATTGAGTCCGTGTTGGTTTTAGCAGCACCAGCTGCAGTGCCAGCTTCAGAGGTACCAGCGTTTTTACCAGAGAAGCCTTGTTTCTCCCCTGCTTCTGATTTTTCAGCTTTTTCCTTTGTCGGGGTTTTGGGCTTTTTTTCCTCCACATTTCCTTCCAGCACCACAAGGTAGTTTTTCCAGGGAGCATCTGCATCATGAATCTGAATAATTAAAGAGCAAGAGTTACGTACGGAGCAGTTGGAGGGGTTTATGGTTCTTTAAACGGAACCATAACACATTTTCTGATAAATACAGTAACATGCAGCTGCTCACCATTGTGTGCCTGCGCAGGGTGGACTTGTCTGTGAAGGTGCGTTTACAAAGACCACACATGTATGGCTTCTCTCCTGTGTGAATACGTTGATGCCTCTGCAGAGCATTGAGCTGAGTGAACTGTTTATCACAGTCTTTGCAGCTGTATGGACGCTCACCTGACAATCAACACAGAGAGAGACAGAGAGAGAGAGAGAGAGAACAGACATGTTAGAAAACATACAAGCCAGATTCAAACAAAAATAAAAAGCAAAGTACGAATGAAATTCCAGCACACAAAAAAAAAGATTAAAATCGGGGTCAATGGTTTAATAGTTACCTGTGTGTATTTTTAAATGCTGGTGGAGGGAATTCCTCTGAGCAAATCCTCGACCACATTTGTCACACTTGTATGGCTTGGATCCTGTGTGGATGTTGGAGTGGTGTCTCAGGTATTCCTTGGATGCAAAGCTCTTCCCACAGGCCTCACACATGAACGGTTTCTCTCCTAACAGCACCATTGAAGACAAAGAATAACCTCTTCTAACCTACGTGCATTTTCAGACTTCATAGTAAAAAATACAAAACCATATCAATCGCGTAAACAGCTCGTGAAATCACATCACAGCTCGCATGCAGAAATGTAAATGGTTTCAAGACTTCAGCGCTCTTACCTGTGTGAGATCTCTTGTGATAAGCCAACATGTGTTTCTGAGTGAACCGAGAATCACACTCATCACAAGCAAACGGCTTCTCCCCCGTGTGGGTTCTACGCATAAAGAAACAGACCACTTAGCTCCTCAACTTTTTCAAAAAATACTGAGTTTCCAGTTAAATTCACAGAATAACTTTGATGTTGTAGTCTTAAGTCGAGCATTTCGTACCTGTGGTGCATCTTGAGTGCAGAGTTCTGAGTGAATCTTGCCCCACAGTCGGTGCACTCAAACGGCTTTGAACCCGTGTGTGTCCTCTCATGCAACAACAGTGCCGTTCTGGAGCTGAGCGCCTTTCCGCAGTCGGGACAGACGTGTCGCAGGTTGTTGCGTTCATGGACCTGAAAATAATCCATTCTCCATGTTAACATTTGTTTGTTCATCTTGTCACAGCTTCAGAGTGGATAAAGTTTAGGTGAAGTTGGTACCTGTCGCTGATGGCGGACAACATCCTTCTTTCGTTTAAAAGTCTTTGTGCAGGATTCACATGCAAAGAGCCTCTCAGTGCTGTGGACGTGTTTCTCGTGGATCTTCAGGTTGCTGCGGTTGGCAAAGGTCTGCAGACAGGTCTCACAGCGGTAGATGACATCTGCTTGAACTCCATGGTATGTACTGTCCAGGAGAACAAACACCGGTCACAAAATCACCACGCTTTTTTATGGCTACCACATAGAGTGATTTCATTTGATATAACACATTCTTCTTTGAATTTGATGAGTCAGACTAAGCCCAGTCAGGCACAAATTACTAGAGAGTATCTCTAAGGTGATGTCAGGTGTTTGGGATTAGGTTTGAATCTCTTCCCTGATGTATTTAACCCAGCAGTGCTAACATGTCTTACCTGATGTGCTTCAAGTAACTTCTCTCATAATGGAAGGTCCGCTGGCACTTGTCACACTGAAACTGAGCTTTGGATGTTCTCTTGATGGGCTCCTTCGACTGCCTCTCCTCCTCCCCCTCTTCCTCTTCCATATACAACATATCTTCATCAGGATCGCTTCCCTGCCCCTCACAATCCCAATCATCCATATCAGTGGCTGGCATTTCCATCCATGGCTCATCTTCAGTCTCTGCTTGATCATCTACTGCAGGTTCAGCTTCAGTCCAGTCCACATCTTCCTCTGTGTCATTATTCTTACGCTGTTCTTCACTATGAGCTGCATTTTTCTTATCAACTAAACTCCTATGGAGGACTTTACGACCGGCCAACCTTACTTTAAGCACTTTTCCTTGCATTACATCATCCTTTGGCTTGAGTCTTTTGGAGACAACCTCCTTCTCTGAGCTCTGTGAAGGCAGCTGCCTCTTAAGGAGTAAGCTCTGAGGCTGTTTCTTTAATTTGGTCCTTTTTCCTTTGGTCTCTGCAACATCTAGGTCCTCTGTATCAGCAGGTTTATTTTTTTTCTTTGTAGGTTTTTCCATTACTTCAGCATCCAAGGCGTCAGCACAAACCTCTAACAGATCCTCACAGTCTAAAAACTGTGCCGCTGCTTTAACATCCTCAATCTTGTCTCTTGGGACTTTAACTTGACCTGTGTACACAAACTCTAAATACTTGGAGAAGCAGCTGGAATGCATATTTGAAAGAAGCAGGTTGTCTCTGGTAGCATCCTGTGAGAGGAGGGTCTTCTTGAAATAGCCACTAGATGCTGCCAGCATCACCTGGTGGGCTAGAAACTTCTTTGTGTCTCCCTGATAGTCCACCTGTACTGTGATGTCGCTCAGGTGTCCCTGCTCCATGAGCTGATGCAGAGAGGACAGGATATTTTCATGGTGGGACTTAGAGGTCAGTTTCCTTATTTTAACCCCCATGTTTCACTGAAGCTGCTGTGAGAGAGGAGGGAAAATGAGACTTATAATCCCTGCGTTACATTACGTTAGTGGACATGACAAATACTTTGTTAAAATATGACTACAAAGAGAAGTCCACGTTAGCCTGGCTGGTTTTTACCATTACTGAATCCACTTTTGGTACTCTAAAAGTTCATGCAACAAAATGCAATTTCTGCCCCTCTATTTTCTACAAAGAGCAGCTAATGTTTAGCTTAATTCCTGTGCAATTTTCCAACTATATAACATCTATCGGACACGATTTGTATTATTTCATATAGACTGACAACCGAAATATTTCCACCTTTGTCTGGATAATGTTGTAAATTGAGCTTAAGGATTGCTAACTGTAGCATAACACAAAGGTTAACATGCCAGCTAGCTGACATTAGCCGTCATCACGAAGCTGAGGTGTTAGAAACATTAAATAAAACACGTTTTAATGAACAGTACAGTGCAGACTGAATATGCTGCGGACGACTCAACAACACGAAGCAAGTTTTCTTACCGTAAGCTCGCTAAAATGGCAGCCCTTCACAAATGCTCTGTCTGTACAGCAGAAGGTATTTCCTGTAGAAGTCGCACACGAAAACGGCTCCTACCCACATCCGGTATCGACAGAACTGGTTTGGGATCAGCTACTGGTTAATAATAGTAGTTAAATCTTAGAGTAGTGATTACACCTACTGGCCCTGGATCATTTTAGCGGGTCTAATACAGTTAAAGTAAAAAAAAGAAAAAAAAATGCGCCTTAAACAATTGTTGTCACGTTATATTTCTTAGTAAAAGATAATGTTGCTTCAATCGACGAATTCACAAAAGGATTTCTTGACTTTCTTTTGTCGACAGTTAGGCAGTAATATTTTACACATTAAACAGCATTTTTAAAAAAAAAAAAAAATCTAAAACAACTACTGACAGAAGTCATTGTTATAAATAATGGATTCCTACAGGATATGCTTTAAATCCGGATCTAAACGATTATCCAATAATGTTTTGGGTTTGAATAATTGGCAAAAATCTAGACAAAATCTTAATGCGCATTATTGCCATACGTCCGCGAGGTGGCGCCACTACATAGAAGGACATAAATCGATGTGCAAACAAACGTTGGATTTGAAGCAGATGCATCTGCAACAAGCTTTAATTAGCATTTTGTCAGTATAGCTCGTAGCTATTGCGACTACTTTTATTTTACATGATATATAAAAGTTGTAGAGCCCCTGCCTGGTTAAACACTCACAACTACTGGTTGAATATTTATATCAGGATTGTTCGTTGACTACACAAAATGTGATTAAAGCTCATTAATTTACTGTCAGACCAGAAGTATTTCAGCAGGCTGCAAAAAGCATGCTGTCATTCCTTAGGTGTATGGAAAGCTACTCAGGGATACACTGGGGTGTTGTTCTGCAGCTGCTAGGGTTATTTTCTTCCAGAGGAAATCCATATACCTTACATTTGTCTTAATGAATTTTGCAAGCTAGCAATCTGCTAAGTTCCGGTGACTCATGCTGGTCTCTGGACCAAAGCTCTATAGACTACTGCTCTGACCTGGAACACTGTGTCCGTCTGGCTTTTATTACATTACTCCCCTGCAATACCATATTTCATGGATTAGACTTCTCGCACAAATCATCCTTATTGATTCATCTTTATATTAAAGATACAGAACATCTGCAAATAAAATGATCTGAAACTGTAAACTCTTGGGAATCTGAAGAGTGAGATATTAATGTAGTATAAAGTATTACCACAAAAGGTTTTAATGGGATATCAAATTACTTTGTGCAAGTTAATGAGACAAGTCATAAAAATTAATTTTCTGTATACTGCCATAAGTGCAACTTTTGAGATTAGAAGAAGGAGAACATTTTTCACTTAGGACTAAACTCCTCATTTGTATTTTTTTTTCTCTCTCTCTGAACAGAGAACTGTTGCCTCTCCATTTTCATCCCGATGGCTAATACTGTGGAACTCCTTCACTGTAAGAGAGAGATAGACAGAGAGAGAGAGAGATAGACAGAGAGAGAGACACACACAGAGAGAGCTTCTGCATGCATTTAAAGCGAGCTGGGTAATATCTTTTTGGAAGAACACAGTAATGACCTTTGTTTCTAAAGTTCAAAGTGTCAGATTCTGGATGCAATTGTTGGTAAAAAATAGACTCAAGCTGCGGTTTGTGATGTTGTCACTGGATGGTTTGTCATAATGAAGACATGGTAGGGAAGCAAACTTGAGGTTTCTACATTTCATCACTGACAGACGTGTAATCAGGGGGATGAACATATGCTGCATCACTGAAATAACAAAAGGTCAAACAGTCATCTCAGTATTGTGTCAGTTTCAATCTACTTTCCACAGTATTACTAGCTGACATTTTTAATGACTGTGGGCAGTTTGTGATATTCAAGGATGCACGATTCAGCTGCAGAGAGAAGAAGTCATGTAGAAGATGTCAGAAGGATGTCATGTAACGGTTAAGGATCCAGATGTTACCTCCCCATGGCATGCACAACAGCCAGCTGCATCACCAGGCCATGCAGTAGCAAATTAAACTCCCACAGATATATCATCAGGTTGTCAGTGGAGAAATGGAGGTGTAGATCCTTGTTGAAAGGTGATGGGCTGAGCAAACACAGCATTCTACCAACACTGGGTCTTGTTTGCTCAGGATAGCGGGTAGACTCCTCCACACGCACCAAAAATATCCGTGCTGACGTTCCTCAGTGCACAAACAACGTGACAAAATGTGCACTGTGTGAGTGAAAAAACACAACTCATAGCCAAGGCCGATTTTAATTTAAGGCTTCAAACTGAACACACTGTACAGAAACACGACAGGATTCTGGAGTTCGGTGGTGAAGGTTGCGTCCAGGCTCGGTTGTGTGTTGGAGTCGCGCAAACACTTTAATTTGGATGCAACGAGGGTAAGCAAGACAGTCAGTGTCCTTGCAGGACCTCTGTACAGCTCCTTAACAGGGATGACTCATAATCCCTGCAGATGAATTAAACCAGTGATGGTAAACACCAGAACATTACATGGAAGTGCAGACAGAGGTGGTCCAACAATAACCGCAGCATTCTCTTTGTGCTTTCACACAAAACCCACACAGTTGATGCCAGACCAATCATGAACCAGTCCAACTTAGTTTTCTGTGGTGTCTCTTTCCTCCCCTCCAGTCACAGAGTTTAGTTAACAGAAAACATGTTGCATGAATTCACATTTTATGCTCTTGTATTTGTATATCATTTCCCATTTCTATCAATGGGACACAGGAATCCTTGATTTAATGCAGATTTGGGGAGTGGTTTTGGTTTGTTTTTGTAAATGGGCGAAAATCTCCATCCGTATTTGTTTAAGGAAGAAACTGGGTG
The DNA here is from genome assembly GCA_030710495.1 of Labroides dimidiatus. Taxonomy (NCBI): domain Eukaryota; kingdom Metazoa; phylum Chordata; class Actinopteri; order Labriformes; family Labridae; genus Labroides; species Labroides dimidiatus. The sequence goes on from CM061158.1 coordinate 18,497,023, forward strand.
GGTGTCAAATATTATGCATGTTTGTGCAGTCCTGTCAAGGCCAAGTTTGCTTAGCCAGGATACACACAGCAGTCCAAAACCTGTCTCTGGTAGTCTGTCTTAACACTTCACCTCACGTCTTTCCTCTTTGCCCTTTTCTCTTCCTGACTCTGGCTGGATACCACACCACATTAAGCCGGTCCAAAATATTAGCTACTGGAAAGCCTCTCAACCACAATATAGCTTGAGGACACAAGAAACCACTACTTTAACCAAAATTGCAGAATACTTTCTCCTGTAGTGACTAACTGTGTTTTTTTTTTTCCTTGGCAAGGGAATATGACAAATCAAAGTATTTGTGGGTCAGGTCCTTGCTCATGACCACATAATTTGATATGAAAGAAAAAAGTTTATAGTTTAATAAATGTATTTGCCGTCCTTGGAGCATTATTTGTCCGCCTGCAGCTGGAGTATTGACTTATTGGCCATAAAGCTGCCACAAAATTTCAAGGATATTTACATGTGCAGGGAAAAAAAAAAAAAAATCTCAATGACTGTGATGATCTCCCAAATCTTTTAACCATTATCATGATAAATTTACAATTGACCTAATATCTTAGTTTGTGGTCATGAACAAATCTAACTGACTAAAGTCACCATGCTAGGTTGCTAATTATAGTTAGAAACATTAGCATGTTAGTATTGCCATTCAAGGCACTAAACCCTGATGTCTGGTGTTGCCTCTTTTCAGAATTGTTTAGTTATCAGATTTAAAAAAGTTTCCTGTTATCATCAGACCTAAATTAAAGAGACATATGAAACAAATTGGTCCAAGTTTTCAAGCTGTTAAACAAGATAGCTGCCATGTTACATATTTCGTAATCTTGCAAAACATCTAGATTTTTTACATGTATTTATTATCTACTGTTGCTGTCAATTTTTCAAAAACAACAAACCAATTTCAGTTGATATGTAGTCAGAAAAAGAGATGCATTAGCATCATAACATCAAGAAACATTCGCTCTACAAAAATAACTTACATAGTAAGTCAGGCGCCACCATTTATAACTTTATACTTAAACATTTGTTTTAGAATCTTTACTGCTAAATTTGGTCACCACTAACAGCAGCATTTCAGGCACATTGACTTGTAAACTAAGCTAGTTAGCTAACGCATTGATATTCACATTTAGCTCACAAATGGTAAAATGGTAAGTTGACTTTTTTATGATGCTTTCTCAAATCTTTTGACCACTCAAAGCACTTTTAAATTATTTGTCTAATTCACCTTTTTGAACAAAATTCAGACCCTGATGTCAGAGGATGTATGTGAAGTACCATTAGTATTAACTCATCCCGTTCACATGTCAGCGACATGGCCATTTGAGGCAGTGTAGCATTAACTGTCTTGCTGTATGTGGACTACCTGTCTATCTATCAAACCTCTGACCTTGTTAGATGTGTCTCTTCCACAGAGCCACAGCCCCAATCATCATAGCAACCTTTAATTCAATATTTTACTCTGAATCAACACTGTGAACAGTTATTTTTTCCACACAATTTGGGACTTCAAACTATTTAGCTGACATAGCAATTAATGTTTATCCTTCCATTCTCAAACTGCCTCAATAAACAGTGCATGTATTCTAAGCTAATCTTTCTTTCTTCCCTTCTGCTCTTTTGTTCATACAGTTTCCTCTGCAATGAACTCATTCGTATGCCAAGGTGACTGACTAATCTCTATCATCATAATTTCATTTCCATCTATGGTGACAGTGAGAACAGTGATTCCCTGAGCCTGAGAAAGGAAGAAAGCAGAACGACAACCTGTAAGGCGACCTCCATGCATGCTCACACAACACTACAACGGTTGAAATAAGTATTGTTGATCATCTCGTACAGCTGTAGACTTTCTTGAAAACGTCCGTTGATGCAGTGTAGTGATACAACTAACTTCAATGACACAAAATAAGAGAAAAACAGAAAAACTTGTGAATTGTTTCTGTGCTCTCCCCCTCAGATAGATTCATTTCACTGAATGGGGATGTTTTCCCTCTTGTGCTAGCCTGGCTCACAGAATTCCTTCCTTTCATTGATGAAAAGATACACAGCATTCAGAGATGAAATTACTTTCCAAATGGCCTCTGACTCACCATCTCTATTCCCAGTTCCCTCTCTCACTCACCCTCCCCTCCTCCTTTCCTCCCCTCCTCACCCCTCTCCACCTTCACTCGTCCTTGTGCTTGTTCTATCTATTGTAACTGTATACAGCACTTAGCACTTCAGACGGCAGACAAACCAGCTCAAGGACAACCACCCACTCTCCCCATGCTCATAAATAGACTATTTGTGCAGGCTTACCAATCACCTTATCCACCAAGCTTGTGTGGGTGCTTGTGGACAATGTGTAGCTCACACTAAAATAGATCCTCACTGCTGTTATGTGAAGGAGGACCAGGCCTCCAGCCTGCATATTTATACTCTGACAATGATTGTTGTACTTTAGAAAATTAACAGCCATGAGTCATAAAGTCTATCCCTTCATAATGTGTGATTTTATCACCTGCTTGCCTGCTTAAACAGGTGGTGTCACCTCTGCCCTGTTTCCCAGAATGCAACACTCTTCCCGGCTGTGTGGGACATGACCGTCAGCACATTCCTGGAGAGAGTTGGATCTCCAGAAGCAACAATTCCTCCTTCCTCCCTTCCCTCCCTTCCTTCCTGCTGCCCTTGTGTCCTCTCCTTTGCTTCCGTGGATTGCATCACTTGTCTGCCTCCTGGCCTCCTCTGCTTGGACCCTTTAATCACATACAGCACACAGGCACACACACAAATGCAGACAGACACACACACCCATTGTGGGCAGAAGGCACCCTCGTCAGTCCTCGTACTGGTTTCGTGGCTTCAGTTGGAATTTTATGGTTGGTTTGAGCAGAGGATTCTGGAGGTTTTCCAAAGACTCTGCTTCTCTCTTTCCATCTCTTTGTTCCTTTCGTCTCTTTTTCTCTCTCTCTCTCTCCACTCTTTCCTCCCCCTCCCTGTTTCACCCGCTCACCCTCAAGGTCAAAAATATCCTGTGGTTTAGGTTTGATCCCTTTGGATATGCCTTCACTCTCTCCCTCTTTCAGTCTCCCTCTTCCTGTCTGTCTTGCTGGGGCTCTCTGTCTTGCACACTTACTGTAAGCATACTGCACTTATTGAAGAATTCCCATACAGGAAACACATGCTGGGATCAGCATATGTGTGTGAGCGTGTGTGTGTGTGTGTGTGCATGCGCATTGCAACTGCACACATATTCTTTCCTCACCGGGGTCAACTCACTATTCAGACAAGTAAATATTTTCATCCCTACATCTCTTCTATGATGAAGTTGTCACCACTAAAGATATCATCTATCATGGATGTGATGTCTCAGAAACAGAAAACAAAGTACACTGATTCTCAACTTTCCCATAAGACCCACAGTCCATTGACTCTTATTCCCCACTGGCTGCAGCCAGGTTAATCCTGCTCCTCTGGGTTCACCTATCCTCTGAGTTGTGCAACATGGCAGAGGTCCAGCACTTGTGTAATAACTGAGGCCTTGGCTGGCTGAAAGAACGCCAGTTCAGCCAGTCATCCTCTCATATCCGCCAGTTAATGGAGGAAAACAAAGTCTTGCCCAATTAAAGCCCCAGCTCAGAGTCTCTTGTGTGTGCACATCTGTCATAGTCATACAGATGTCAAGTTCAGTTTTTGTACTGAAATTTGTTATTGTTCCAAACTTATGGGTTCAGTCATAAAGCTGCTTCCTTCCTTTTATGACCATTAAAGTTTGGGACTGTAATTTTGAGATTTACTTTCAGTCTTGACTCGAGTTATGAAGTCTAAAGTGAGTGGGTGTGATAGACGAACAGTCTAGCAGCCTTTGAGACAGATTTAAGTGTTGTGAAACTGAACTCTGTTTAATATTTAAGATTAACATCTGAATGAACAAGAATCATTAAATGCATGCTGCTGAAAAATTAAACTTGGTATAAATGTATGTTGTGAATAAAAATTACACAACATACAGACACACACAATTCTGTGCTGATATTTGTTACAACAGCTCATCGTCTTGGTTGATTTTTTATTCTTATCAGTAATGAATCGATAACTTTCTTGCTAAGTTATCAACTGTTCTTTTTGCTTTCGGCACATCGATGCTTTTTATTGGGTTACACCTCCAGATGAGTGAGACAGTGTTATAAGATTGACAGGATAGTTCATCATGTCATCTGCACCTGATGTGCATCTGCATGCTCTCCTTCAATGACTCAATGATAGAAACTTTTCATTTGGAAATCTGTGCTAGCAGAGGATGCTTTGTCCATTTCCCAACTGTTTAAGTAACATGTAACCGTTGAACCCGTGTGCATTACACCAACACAGAAAGCTAAATACTGACCTTGATCTGTGTGAAAGAACCCACTCACATATTCTTTCATGACCAAAGTGGGAAAAAAAAGATCTAATATCTGTCGTATAGTTCGTCTAACATTTGGTGTGAAACACCCTGTGCAGTTGAACGCCTTTTTTAGCCACATGGGGCTCACCTCATTAATTTTATGACCACTTTACACACACAAGGGCCTCCTGGCATGCCAAACACTCCTCTGACATATCTGGCCTTGGGCTGACTCAATCAGTAACACTGAAAAAAGCTTTGACAGAGATATCCGTTGCCCTGTTTCGGTTTGACGCTTTGACTTGATTGAAGAAAATCTCTCCCAGCAAAATAAACCACAAATACTTCTCGAGAAACGCTGCACCCTGCTGCTCTTCTCCATCTTGTTGACACAACGGCTCAAGATGGATTGTTTTTCAAATATGCAACCGGTTGTCAAATATACAGTGTCAAATTAAGTCCAGGGTTGCCTCCCAAAGGTCTATGTTCTCTATGTTGAATTTGTCCATTTTCTTTGGGCTGGAGCCCAGTCGTTGAGGAGACCACAGACATGGAAATACCTGTGTGAAATGAAGCCTGACCATACAGCCAGCTGGCTTTGACCATGTAATGGAGCCTGCCTGAAGGTATAGAGAGTGTGCAGGCTGCATTTTTTTCCCCTCTCCATAATTCTCATCAAATCTTATTATTCATGTATTTTTAATTACTGACAAATAAATATATATAAAAATGCCTTGTTTGGTTTTTACAGCAGCTTTATTTTACAGAAAAAGAAGGCTGAGTTAGAAGAAGTTTAGGTTTAAGGTCTAAGCTTTCTTTTAACAGTATATATATATTTTTCTTTAGAGTGATTTTTTTCTTATTTTATTGACTTCTTTGTGTTAATTCGTGGCATTGTATTTGGCATGATTTTAATTCTTCTGTTTTTTATATATTTTGTTCTTAAATTCCTCCTGCTTGCTCTTAATTTTGCTTTGTGTTTATACACAAAAAGCATCAGTGAGAGCCTTGCAGTAGGATCTTGAATGCTGCGACTCTGTTTGAAGTAAATCCACTTAACCCTGATAAACACAGCTTTACTTCCTTTGTGTATGAACCCTGCTCTTTTTTCTCTCAAAATGTCCAAAAATGGAGAAGAGTGAGGAAAGTGACCATGGGGGAAGGGAGATAAAGCCTCTGACAGGCTGTTCCAGCAATGAGACCCATGACTGACACATTTACTGTAAAATAAGACAAGACTGAGGCTGTGTGAGAGAAACAGAGTGCGAGGCCGGGCCGGAAATAATGCCACACGCACACACAAAGTGAAAGCAGTGCATCTCTTTCTGTCAGCTAAGTCACGGGACCGAAGCTTCGTCTTACTGATTTCATTTCATGCGCAGGCTGCCAAGGAATTTTGCAGGGGCAGAGGTATCCCAGCAAGACTGCAATCCCATCACGTCCTGACTGTAAGCTCTGCAACAGACACCGATGTGTCACTTTTTCCATAATGAGCTCTCATTTGATCTGCTACCATTGAAATGGCCCTCTGTCTGAGACGACTGTCACTTTTTATCCGCATTACGAAGATAACGGGGCCATCTTGTGTGGCTTGGCAGTGTCAGATGCGAGGAGTGTGGAGGATAATGTCAGTGAAGAGGAGAGTGATTCATTGTGTTGCTCTATAATTGAATGATCCGGCGTTTATCGTGGGCACGATGGTGAGATCATCTCCCACCATTGGACCTGCAGGCCTCGGAGCCAGACTGCAGGACACACACATTCAAAAAACCATACGTGTGGTTTTAACTGTTGCAGTCTATTAACTATCATTTTCAAATTCCTTTCTTTACTGCTGGCTATTTTCTGAAGTAGACCGCAAATGTGAAGATTGATATCCCAACTTACAGGAAACCATTGGTTTCTTTTTCACCACAATGTGAAAGTCATTAGCGGCAGCCTGAAATTTCATTGAAACAGTAATCAATCACACTAAATATTTTCTCATGTGTATGTTTGAGAAGAAGTCATGTTGATTTTCTTTGGCGGAACATTCAGGACACTGGTAGTTGAGTGTTTAGAGTCTGAAGAGCTGTCTTGAACCTACTTTTTGGCAATATTTTCTCCATGCTTGTCTCTTTGTTTTTGAATTTCTGATAATGTGGATTTTGAATACAGAAAAACGTGCCACAGTCACCACTTCTCACATCTTTACCACAAATTAGCTTTCACGGGGAAACATAATTTTGGTGGCATATCAGTTCATATCTTGAATATATCGAATAGAATTCATATCCTGTAATTGATAGATTGAGGGGTTGCCCTGAAAACAAGAAATATTGTATGTTCCTTAAAGTTAAAAAAATCAAGAAAAGAAAAGATATGGGTGAAGTAACTCCATTACTTGACTTGGGGTACAGTTGTGCTTACATTTGCTGGTATGTTTGTGAGCTATAAAAGTACAAAACATCCACGGCCCTTCCCAGTCTGCTCCTCTCATGGGTTGTGGCAGGTATTTTGTTGGAGGTAGTCCGACTTGAAGTAGCAAACATCTTCTGACTCAGTTTGTAGCAATAAATCTGTATTGACGACAGACTGGAGGATTATTTGGAGGAATAATCAGTTACAAATCAGGTTACATTCACCTATTCATCAGGTGTGACAAATCTTGCCCTAAATTGGGCCTACAATTGTCTAGTGTGTAGCCAGCTACAGCATATGACTAGTATTTATGACCTACAAAAAGATCAAATCGGACCTTATGTATGCAAAAGGACAGTGTCACATGTAGCAGGCAGAAACATAAAAGGGAAGACCCAGATTCCAAACAAAAGATTTAGTTAACTTAACTCCAAAATTACAAAATCAAAGCTCAAAAAACAGTGGAACTCAAAACAAGAAAACCAACGGTGCAACGATACACAGGAACACACAACAGGAATGACCCACGATGAACTGACCAGGAACTCTGGACTTTGATTAGTCTGTTGCCAGACTAATCAAAGTCTGTTGCCAGACTAATCAAACACCCTGGCATTACAGCTGAAATACACCAGATGCATCTTCAGTCTGGCTCTGCTCCGTCACAACACCGGATCAGATAGGTTTCAATTCAAGTCAATAGCTTTTTCTTAGTATCCATACTTCAGCATTCTTCTGGACTTACAGACACTGATGGTAGAAAGATCTATTGTAGATCTCATACCCATTCATACACCACTGACAAAGAATGGGAGCAATTGGGGGTTCAGGGTCTTGCTCAAGGACACTTCAACATGTGACTGCAGGAGCTGGGAATCGAACCCTCGAGACGACAACTCTACCACTGAGCCACAGTCGCCCCCGGATGGATGAGTTGGGTAAAATTTTATGTCAATTAACTGCAAGCAATGCAACGTGGGACGCTAGCAAGTCTGCCTCTGTTCCAACAGTAGTAGGATTCTTCTGTGGACTCCTGTATTTCTGGAGTCCAAACTCTGGAACAAACTTGCCAAGTCTGAACTTTCAGAGAATGCGGAAATAACTAATGTGTCAACTCACACTGGATCCATTTTGCTGCGATCCAGCTGCCTGGCTGGTTCGGCATGTTGCAGCTACACATAAGGATTTTCTAAATCCAAGGAGATTTTTTATGTTTTGAGACACAGTTTTAATCGTATTGCGTGAGGTGTGCTCCGATAATCTCCACAGACAATTCTGTCTACAAAAGCATAGAAGAAACAGCAACAGATAGCAGCAACCAGTAAACACAAAACGCACATTGGAAGGGGACATAGAAGAGGGAATGATGGTGGTCTTGGGACTTAATGGAAAATTCCCAAACCAAAAAAGAAGGAAAGACTGTGGAAAAAATTCTGGAGACGGTGAGAACATGGACTTTCCTCATGCACTTTCCATGTCAGGTCAGCCATGCTTGATTTGTTTACATCTGCTTCCTCATTCCTCAGTCGGTTTTCCTCCTGATTGGCTACATTCCATTTTACATCATCACATCACATCTCACGGACTCATGACTCGGGGGGATTTGGTTTTCCCCACACATCAAGATTTTTAGTTGTAAATATTGAACAAGTTTTACCCGTTTCGAAGCCGATAATTGGGACAAATGCAATCTTAACACACTTTAGACCACAGGATAATCTTATAAGATAATCTTATAAGACTCAAGATAATCCTGTTGTCCATCCCTGGTCGGGAAGGAAGAAAGTCGGGACAAAAAAAAGCCAGATATTCGTTACCTGTGCGACCCCCTTAATACTTAGCCATTCTATTTTTGCAAGATGCTGGAGCTGGGATGCGTCAATTCAGAGTAGAGGAGATTGAGCAAGACAGGAAGTAGTGCACGGAAACTACCTAACAAAAGCATGTGACCTTCAGAATAAAACAAACCATGTTCAGATGGGATAGTATTTATCTATACTATTGCAACAAACAGTCACAATGAGCAAAGACACACCAGGAGTCAACAGGTTTGAGGTTTAACAACACAACATGAATGAAAATAATAATGAACTATTGTTAATATTTTTGCTTTCGGCATTTTCTGTTTAAACATCTGTCAGTCATGTCATGTGAGGTTTTTTTGGGAATCTACTTTTGATATTTTGTCGCGAGCTCATCCTCCATTTGTTGTCCATTGTGAACAGTTTACTCCTTGTATCTCTCTGTGTGCTCGACAGTGACAGAGAATAATGCAGGGACTTAGTAGGAAGGTTCTTTGAGACACGAGATAAGAGAAGGTGTTTGACCTCCCATAAGAAGCCATCTGTATACTGTGTGTGCTTAGAGTACAGTACAGACTGTTCCCAGTGTTAACACGCAGCACTGATAGTAATGCTGTCACTGCTTTACAGATTAGTGCTGCTGATAGTTTAAGTATACAGTGATTTAATTTAATACCCTGCATACTTTACCCGCTATGCTAAAGAAGCAGATCTTCATCGCCAGGGACTATTTCAGTCAGAGGTCATTTTTGATTACACTTCATTAGTTGGGTTTAGTCTTACTCTTTTCATGACATTGGGATACCTGCATGTGTGTGTCTGTGGGTGAGGTGGAGGAAGAAGTATGAGGGTCACCTTGACTTTGCCCCAGCAGTGCAAATCAGTGAGTTAAAGAAGGCAATCTTTTTCACATTTGTCTATAGCGAGTCTCACATCAGAGCACAGAGAAGCAATTTACCCTCCCAATGCTGCACAAAGTAAACACACAAGCTGCAGTCATAACCATCCTCCCTTCACACACAAACACGCAAACTGTTCTCTCTCTCCCTCCATGTGTGTGTGTGTGCACGAGAGCATGAAAAGCACAAGGACATGACTGCGACAACACTAGGTACACAGGTAGATGGACAAAACGATCCAGTTTGCCTCATTAGAGACAAAACGTGATGTTCCCAGTGACTCCAAGCAAAGCCTGGCAGGGGTTGTCATGGAAACGGAGCAGCATTGTCGCAGAGTGTTTCCGCGGGGTTCTCGTCTGTCTGTCTCTCTCCACATTTGCTCTTCATCAGAGACACTCAGATCACTGATATTCTACACCACGAGGCTATGACTCATACACATCTTTTTTTTTTTTTTTTTTTTTTTTTTTTTCACAGCATCTGGAGGAAAAGGGTTGAAACAAAACGACACACACACACACACACACACACATACACAGGAGCAGCTATACAAACACACACCTTGATGCACATGTATACTTTGAGCTCATGCATACATGCACAAAAGTGTTGATTGAGTTTTCAATCAATTATAGAGCCTACGAACAGAGACTTTAAGGATAACAATGTTTGCTCTTCCTCTTCTTTTGTAACAGAACAGATGTGCTGCTCAACATGAAGCCCTCTTTTCTGAGTGGTTATCTCTGTGATCTGGGCTGTTTCCCCCTCATTACATATCAGGTAGATTATGTGCTTTAATCGCCCTTTAGCCCTCACAGATCGGCTGATGTGCTCAGTGTGTTTTCTGCTTATCTAGGCCACCAGATGTCAAAATCCGGAGCCTTATGGAAAGTCGGAGCAGCATCCTCCGTATCAGACGGGGAGAGGGAGAAGAGATGAGTGATGTGGAGGAGACTGCCAAACTTTGTAAGGAGGAGACTATCTGTGGAGGGGACGGCAAGATGCAAGTGTTTACCAGAGATATTTCAGGTGCGCCAGGTGATTTCTATTTGAGTTAACGATAGGGAGCCCAGGACATACACACACATGCATATTATGCACCCATGCACACACAACCTGAGGTGCATGGTAGAACAAAGTGATGAGTGACCCCCCGTCTCATCGTTCTCCTGCCATTTCCTACAGCTGTATCATCAAAGCCTTTCTGCTGGCACCTCTTCATGTGCTCTGAAACACACACACTTTACACACACACACACACACACACACACACTCAATCCTCCTTTCTTCCCTGCTTTCTCTTTCTATAAGCTAGTATAAAACACATATGGCTACTCTACATTCCACATATGGATTTACAGACAGAGGATAAAACATGTTCAAGACATTTGATGTGAATTATCTGTCAAAAAAAAAGTCTTTAACCAATTCAATCCCCCTGTTGCTTCACCTCCTCCTCCTCCTCCTCCTCCTCCTCCTCCTCCTCCTCTCTGAATGTTAATGAAATGCAAAGAATCCATATGAAATGGTTTATGTATGCGATGCATATTCAATCTTTTATACATACCAGGTGTTGCAGAATTAAATTAAAAACTTAAGTACGTAGAAACACACAAACAAGACCGTTCGTTAACCTCAGCCTTGTAGCATTGTTTGCATCCACAGTCACATTAAATCCTGGTTTCTGTTCTGGAGAGAATGCTGCAGCATCAGCCCCAGTTTGTCTGCCTCGCGTTGCTTCATGGTTTCATTCTGATGGATAAACATGTTAGCTGTGATTTTTCAAGCTGCCTTTTATTTGCTCGGCTATCTACCATTTCAAGCTGTGTTTGTGCAGGAAAAACAGCAAACTTCCCTCTCTCTGATGTGTACGGTTAACATATTTGTTTTGGAAATTGCATCCAGTTCTTCTTGATTACTGTGTTGTTTTATCACAGTAAATAATCTTCTTTTTAAAAAAAAACTCATCTGGTAAATATAGCTGTGAATTTCTCAGCATAACGATTTTAATTATCAAACTTCGGCACCACCTGTTTTGTGCATGTATTTTAAGCATGCACCTGTCATGTAGACCTTGATAATCCTTGCTTTGCTTTATTTAACTATTCAGTTTTTTCTTTAGCTACCTTTTGTGGGTGCATGCTACTGTTTCAGTCCATTAGCACCTTGATTATTTCTGTTGAACTTAAATATATATTATTAAATCTCGAAGACTTTTTTTTTTCAATTTTAAAATTGCAGCTTGTTTATATTACAGGTAAAACCTTAAGTAACATATCATAAAAATCCCAACATGTCCTTGACCCTAAAAGTCAAGGTCTGGATTGGTGGCATACATGCAAAAACCTATTTCCTTGCACATGTCTCCCTCCAAAACCTCCTGCATCTATCTTCCATTGCATTAAACAAACTAATGAGGTGTGAAACTGGCAGCTAAAGCCACTGATTGCAAAGTGTGGGGCAGCTTCCATAACAGAACAGCATGTAGCATGTGAAGGGTGGCTATTTCAGCAGCCAACTGCAAATCAAACATCAGTTAACAAGAAAGTCAGGGAGTCTCGTGTGGGGATCTCATCGGAGTCTTGAGCTCAGTCGTGCATAGCTGATGAGTTTCCTGCTTAACTGCTTCCAACCAGCCTGCCTGCCACTCCCTGGCAAACCAGCCCTGTGTATGACTCATCACATGGAGCATGTGATCCTGCTCTTAATGCACACACACACACACAGCAACATTTATCTGCAAGGGGTTTCCCTCCCTCACAGGGTTTTATATGGGTTATGAAATCCCTGCCAAGCATACAGAAAAGGAAAGCCTGTCTTTGTGTTCAAGTTTTTACGTGTATAAATGTGTGGTTGTGTGTGCATGTGTGTGTGTGTGTGTTTGACAGTGTTTATATCAATGGATGTGTGATTGGATGTGTGAATGGGAGTGTGTTGATTCCCCTGCAGGGCCAACGTTTGATGAGGATGAGTCATCCGGATGGAGACCCCGAGGAAGACAGGCAGGTTGGTGATTCACCCTACTTAGAAAAAAAGTGTGCGTGTGTATGAGTTTATATTTGTTCCTGCAGCATGAATCCTGTAGATTCATATAAACATACACACAAATATGCAAACACCTACAATCCATTTTCTCTAAGTGGGTTTTCATATGCATAAAGAATGTATGTGCAAGCTGTAATGAAGGCGTATGCAAATCATCAGAATACACAATATCATTAGAAGTCTGTGTGTGTGTGTGTGTGTGTGTGTTGGTGCATATATTTGTGTATTGTATGTAGACAGCTGGATTTGAGCTCTTTATTTATCTTTCAGAAGTGTATGGCATTGGCTTGTGCATAATCAGAGAGAAGCCACAGGGTATTGTTGATTCCATTAATCCAGTGTACAGGAGAGCATTCGTCATCCCACACCACACCCACAAATGCACACCCCCCATCAGCCTGGTGAAACAATACCAACAGCATAATGCAACATAGATGCAAGCATCTGCATTTCTGCAGCAACGTGATTGAAGTGATCTCATTATGTCCTTGTCAGATATGACCATACGCTCAAAGCTGGAGAGTGAAACGCAGTGCAGCAGAGAGGACTGAATCAAAGATATCAGAGACTCCAACAACCAAATTGATATTCAGTCTTCTGGAAATCTGCATATTTTTCTTTTATTCAAGTCTTTGGTCTATGTCTGGTGGAAACATCCTACATTTCCTGACAGAATTCCATTATGAGGAAGTTCATTTTGATCATCTTGCTCTGTGACTCTCAAGAAGCTGTTTCTGATGGTATATTCCGATAAAACATCAGAAGAGGTTTTTCAAACTGATTAAAACTCAAAGGGCAGAGGATCTGGTTTTAGTCAGATGGTAGAGCAGGTGCTCTGTGTGCAGAGGCTACAGCTGAGGAATCAGTTTCTGAAACTGCCATGATTTGGTGCATGTTGTCCCACTATCTCCCCACACATCACTCCCTCAAGCTGTTTCAGCTAACAAAGAATAAAAAGCCCCCGGTGTTAGTCTGTTTCACCTGCGTATCATATAGTCAGTATTGCAGACACCTTTAAAAAACAGAGAACAGCCTAAATAACCAAAATGCATCTTAGGCAAATAGTTATTACCGTGTTAAAAAAATCAAACCACTAAAATAGCTTTTAAAAAAAAATCTCAAAGGAAGCTTTTTACATCAACAACACTCCTTTACCAAAACCAGAGAGGTAACGCAAGTCTTTTGGACTAATTTTTTAAATAATTTTCTATCTGCTACTTAATAGTGTAGAAACTAAAAGACAATAATATATATATATATATATATATATATATATATATATATATAGTCATTAACTTCAGGAAAATACACATCAAAACAAAACATCTGGAATTTCTGGGTTGTAAAACTAATATATAATTACTAATTAAAAACAAAATGCCAGCTTAGATAGTTAGCTGAGATTGGAATTATTATTAAAATTATTATTACATAGAATGAAAATATTTTGTTACCTTTTTGTAATCTCTGTGTCAGTATTTTCCATCATTCAGAGTTTTGTATTTTGCAACTTTAAGCTGTTTGACAAAAAGTTTTGCATTCAAGAATCCTGGTGCAGGTAATAACTAGCAACATGGGAAAAGCATTTTTGCCCTGAGGTTTCACTGATGCATGTCAAAAGGAATTAAAAAAATGATTGAAATGACAATAACAGACTTTCATGGCTTTATTTACACATCTTCTACTCACTAATAAGCATTTAAGCCAAATAAAGCCATGTAATAACAGGCTGTTATGGACATAGTGGGCACATCACAGCCTTCACAGGAGGAGTTCACTGCAGCTTTAATGAGCAATCATCAGATGAATGCGGCTGTGGTTAAAGCAGCCAGAGTCTATCTCTTTACATTAAGATGATTGATCAGCCAGGCGGGATGCTTGGCTGATGATGAGCCAGTTATCTAGAAGAGACAACAGTGTGATCATTAATCTTCCCCTGTGATGAGGATGCAGTGTGTGTGTGTTTGTGTGTGCGTGTGTAAGGATGCCTATGTGGCTGTTTGTGATTGGTGGAAGCTACGCTTGTTTGTTTACAGCAGCACGGATGAGGATTTATCAAAAAAAAAGGTAAACAATGCATCTCTCTTTTTTTGGGTCTCTCTCTCTCTCTCTCTCACACACACACACACACACACACACACTGCTATCCCGAGGGTCACCTTCAGTTTTACAAATTGGCTTTGGTTGGATGAGGTCTCAGCACTCACAAATTAGTCAGGCGCTGCATCTCTTTGAAAGTCTGAACTTGACTCACTGTCTGTCCAAACATCATCCTTTGTTTCCTCCTTCAGACCCTCTCCCCTGTTTCTTTTTACAGTGTTCACTCTTATTTACCCTGATTCTCCTATTTCCCCCGTTTTACCCTCTCATTCATCAAATCTCTATCTCTTTCTCTTTCTATTTTCCTTTCCTTTTACCCCCACCCCCCTCTTTCTCTTTCTCTGCTGATGAGTGAAGTGGAAAGTTTGTCTTGCAGTATCACTAAATGCAGCTGCTGTGGCATTTCTTCACTCATTCATTCACGGGGCTGTTAAATACAGTGCTGCTTTTCAACTATAATTCTCCCTGTGCTGTTTGTGTGAATGCATTACTTCAGCTTCACTTACGGTCGCGGTGAATGAGCTTGTTTGCTCGGCCGACTTGCAGGAACTTGGCAAAGTGCTTCCATTTAGGGAGAATGATAATGCTGTGTCACCAGAGGAGCAGAGACTATTTATCTCCCACAAGCTCAGTGGAAACAAGCGCCCATTTTGTAACTGACATCAGTGAGCATTTATGTTAAAATGGAGAGTCTGAGGTGTGTCACAAGACGTGTAAATAAAAAACGCACCAATGAAATCCATTCCTCTAAGAAAATCAGTGAGGATTAAATTACACGTAAACATGGATTTTTGATTATCAGCAATGTTTTCATTTTGGATCTTGTCAATACAGCATTTGGTATTCTACATGAGATCTGGACTTGGTACTGCCTATCTTTTTACAAAATAATTTAAAAAATTCTTATCTTTTTTTTTATTTCCACAGACTAACCTATTTTAAATCAGTCTAATTATATTTCATTTGCATGTTTGCCTGCTCACTTCTCATTATTTTCACCTTTCTCTAAATCTACTATTAGACTGGAGCTATTTTAGTCACACATTAATTAGGCAGGGTACACAAACCCACACCAATGCTGTGGGTGCCTAATATCAATGCTCGACTGCAGCGATCCCCTGAGTCCTGACCAATTAGTTCCACAGGGGGTAAGTGACTTTCACAGTCGCCAGGTGGAAAACAGAAAGCTTTTCTTTTTTAAAAACCTTGATACATTAAAATATCTTCATGCTTAAAATTGAAAATAAACATATTTAGAAGCTCGCGAATGTTATTTGCTGCCTACAGTAAAAAGCAACAGTTAAGTCTTTAAATGGAATCTGTTTCACTGCATGAGCTATAACAACAGCCAGTGACTTACACTAATTAACAAGTATTCAAAGGTTGGGTGATGGATGTTAAATTAGTACAGCCAGATATTAGAGGGCTTAAATGTGGCTACTTAGCTCTGCAGGTCAAAATGCAAAGCAAGATTCTGTCATAATGACCC
This sequence comes from Labroides dimidiatus, assembly GCA_030710495.1. Classification (NCBI taxonomy): domain Eukaryota; kingdom Metazoa; phylum Chordata; class Actinopteri; order Labriformes; family Labridae; genus Labroides; species Labroides dimidiatus. The sequence continues at coordinate 18,513,166 of CM061158.1, forward strand.
TGCCCCCCAAGATCAGCAAACCACATGGATCACATCAGCAGCCCCTGATTTTCAGGGCTTAATGAGTAACAGTAAAGCACCATCCAAACAGAGCTTTGTCGGACAATATGCTTTGAATTAAAAAAAAAACACAACATTTTTTTACACTGAGATAACAGACCAATGAAACATTTGTCAATTTTAATTTACTGTGTAACAACACTAAAAACTCAACTACAAGTAATGAAAGTACTAAACATAGTTGCATAGTGAACTTCATGTCCACTCTGTCATGGAAAATTTCAAACTATAGTAAATACATTGTAATTACACATTACTGACAGGGTGGAGGATGACAGGACGAACATTTTTGGCTAATGTGAGCATTTAATGAGCACACAGTGGACCTTCACTTAACAACAGGATTCAGTTAACAAGCTGACTGTGTACTGTTCAGAATAGAATAGAATAGAATAGAATAGAATAGAATAGAATAGAATGTACTTTACTAATCCCTAAAAGGAAACTCAGGAATAATAATAATAATAATAATAATAATAATAATAATAATAATAATAATAATAATAATAATAATAATAATAAACAAATACATTTTCAATTTTAGGTTTTCAAAGGTTTTTATATCAATTGATGTTTCACGAGGACTGAGGGAACATGTTAAGCTTGACAACTAATTATGATGAAAAATACAAAACATACATGTAAATATGTTACTTGCCACTGTTTCAGCCTCTATTACAGAAAGGCGATTTGAAGTGATGTCACTGAAAACATTTGAGGGTTTTTTTTAAAGCGGCAGTTCATTCAGGGACACATGCAAAATGTTCAATATGATCATGAAAACATTCATGATCAAAATGACATATTCTATTGAATATCTTGTGGTGGACAATAAAACCATGGGTTTTTTTTTTTTTTTGGATTAAGTATCATTTAAACACTTTTTTACACACAGTAGATAGTACAGCAGTGTCAGGTACATGCCAAAATCATGTACATCCAATAGGGAAAAAAAATGAAGGAAACCCAATTAAAGAGATTTATCATCGTACTGACGTGTGCAAGTGTTTGGCTCAAGACCTCATAGTTTATCATTCTGCTACATTTTTATGATGACTGAGTGATTCTGATGAGGACACCAAAGGCACTTAATAGTGATATTGACTCATTTATGCAACATTTTTATTACAGTTAAACTTTATTTAAGAAAGAAAAATCTTTTTTTCTATCCTCTTGATCAGCTGATAACTAATAACACTGTCCAAAAAATCCAAAATATGTAGAGCAGGATTTTTGCTGCTGTTTTTTTTAAAGGGTTCTCATCTTACTGAGCTGAGGGAGAACATCTGTCCAAATAAGATTGGGAGTCTCTGCTGAACAATGTTTTCACTTTTTGTATCTCTGTGTTTGTCATGTATCAGTTTCTGAACCCAGATATGAAGAGCAACAGACTGGAGCAGTGGACTCTTTGATCAAGACCAAATGAGACCTCATCTTTTGTCTTGCCACTGGCTGCGTTGGCATGGAAACCCCAGAAGAGCGGGGAACACTGTGGTCGATCAGCAAATAGGTCACATGGAGAGGAAAACAAGCCGAGACCCGCACACACACACACACACACACACACATGCACAGACACACACATAGTAAAAACTTGTGTGGCAACCCCCTTAGCATCAAGTGCAGTGTTACAAAGTAAAGAAACCCCTGACCTATTTCACCACCAGACTGAAGAATGAGCCCCTGTCTTTTGCACAACATGCTTATGTTGCAACATGCTATACAGTTAAAGTATAAGCCATGAGTCACATCGCTCACTAAAGTTGCGAGAGACTTTTTGGAGCCTTACAGAATAATTTGATTCCATTTTTGAGTCATTTTTTTATTATTGATATCCTGCGTGACTATCGGACTGGAAAATGGAACAGCCATTTGGGAAGCAGATGCAGAGAAAAGTGTCTTGAGGAGCGTTTATAGAATTAACAAATTAGCTTCCTGCTGGTGAATCTGAAGCAGGAAGATGGTAAGGGACACTCAAGACTCAGTGGGAGAGCCCAAGGTGATGACTCACTGCCAGTTAGCAGGGAAGACTTTCTGTTACACAAGAGCACGAGCTGAAAAAAAAGGAGATTAGGAAGGAAACAAAATATCAGATGATATAACAATGAACGACAAGGAAACGACAGAAGAAGATCTGGGAGATGAGTAAAGAAGAACAGAGGCAAAGGGGCAGATTGTTCCTGAAAATCTCATTCAGACGCCTCACCACACGCCCTGCTGACCAAGACACAGCCCGAGATAGTGTGTACTTGAATAGCTTGTGCTGTTAGTCCACAAACCAGTCAAAGATTTAGTGTTACAGGAGTTGTGTGTGCATTGGTTGGCTGCCACATCTTGGTGACCTTGTAAAAGTATCTGCAGGGCAACGTGATGCAATAAAACATCATGTTTACTGCAGCAAATATCTGCAGAGGCAAAGAAGAGCAACATAGAATAACTCCTTGGTCTAACCATCCTTTGCAATTAGTTGAAAATAGTGATATAAATGATGTAAAAAGACATAAAGAATGCACACACACACACACACACACACACACACACACATACACACAGACACACACACATATGCAGACACAGTTCAGTGTGTCTGGCTGGCTGGCTGGCTCTCCTATTTGGTTCAGGGCTGGCATTCAGTTACATCATTCTTCAGAGAACGGAAGCTCAGATTACAGGAAAGGCAAACACAGGCCTCTAGGGTGTGTGTGTGTGTGTGTGTGTGTGTGTGTGTGTGTGTGTGTGTGTGTGTGTGTGTGTGTGTGTGTGTGTGGGTGTGTGTGTGCACTTGCTCTCCCTGTATGCCCTTCTTATATAACCAATCAGAATGCCCAACACGTCTCTCTCTATGGATGCGTTTCTTTTGGGTTCAGATTTCATCATTCAATTCAACTCAAGGTTTCGGGGCTGTTTGTATAGTTGAGATCTGGGTGATGTTTTTGTCTCCGAGCAATACACTTGTATGCATAATGCTTGCCATAACTGTGGTAGTATGCACTTAATTGAATTGATTAAAAAATGTACAAGAAGCTTTTTTGTTATCCTATTAAAAATATATAAAAAATATATTTTAGCAATATGTGAGATTTGTTAACTGCAGTGTTCATCACACACTCTTTAAGATAACCTGCAATGCAGTTGTTGCTTTTGGTAAACACACAGAAGCACAATTGTTGTTTATGGGCCTTATGAAAAAAAATCAACTTTTATTGTCTTTCTCCAACAGTAGCCAAGACAACAATGTTACAAATTTGAGCTTTCGCTAGCAGCTAAGGATTTATGTTGTGTTTATACCAGACACGATAAAAGTAATTTGCTCGCCTAATTTGTGAGTATTTGAATGTTTTGAGTTTACTTCCTTAATTCACATAAATATTGTGAGAGAAGAGCGTTTTCCTTCAAACGCCACTCCGATCAGTCGTCATTCAACAAGTTTGAGCTTGACTTCATTTGTAGGTGACACTGGTGATGCTTACTGTGGCGGGGCTTACTTGCTAGTGCTGACAAAGGTTTTCACAGTCAAACAACTCATCAAACCACACAGATACAATCAATCTGTCCCACTTTTGCAGATGAATGGACATCGACTGGTCTGCTCTTTGTGACGTATATCACTAGAGGATCTTCATGCTGATTGGCCATTGTGGCACAAATGATTCAATAAAGATTAGATTCTTCCACTCTTTTGTGAACTTGCACCATTCCTGCATAATTATCTCTACATATGCACAATTTCAGTGAGTTATTTGTGTTAACTCACACCCACTTGTCTTTACTCTAACAAAATTGGTCAATGCTAGCATGATGAGAGCATATAGATTTTAATCACTAAACATTTCAGGGCCAAGTTACTATAATACATAAAGTTAGGATGATTAAAATAGTAAAATTAACAAAGCAGCCAGAAACAGTTGTGTTTTTACAAAGCTTTATGGACATCAGGAAGCCAGAAATGGCGCATCTTAGCTGCTGCTAGCTTCAACTCATGCTAACATTAGCTCAGCCTGTAGATACATTAAAGTCGGGGTTAATGTGCCATGTCAGGACAAAATGCAGTGATAGCAACCATATCACATCCAAACACAACCAGTGCGTATTTGTTGATGGTATTGTGATTTTTTTCCCCAGTGCACTTATAACAGAGGACTTCTCAATGTTGCTAAAGACTGGGCGTGGAATCAGCACTGTGATGGAAAACACTGTATTGGAAACAAACTGGTTCTTCCAAAAGAGCCAATAGAATTTTATTTATTTATGTATTTTTTATTTATTTATTTTCATTTCATTTCTCAAGAGAAGCCTTCACTCTATTTATTTTAAAAAAAAAATCTTCCACAGATCTTTTCTCTTATGAGCTGCATACAAGTGGTTTCTTCCTCAGTAGGTAGTTAATATTTGCAGCCATTAGAGCAGTTAACCATACAAAAGTCTGCTTAATTACTATAGAGATGTACAATCACTGAGAACATCAGGCAGGTTGAACAGGAGATAAAGAAGGAGTCAGGACTCTGTGCTCCACAGTTCACCAAGCATCTCTTTGCTTTTCTTTCTCTCAGAGCTCGAGTTAAATTACTGCTGTATAATTAACAGGACCGAATGGGCTCACAGATGTTCCAAAGTCGATTTAACATCAATAACTTCACTGGAGTGACCATCTCTCTCTCTCTCTCGGTTTCTCTTGGACTATCTTTCTCTCACTTACCAACCCTTTCTTTCTTTCTTTCTCTTTCTTTCTCTCTCTCTCCCTCTCTCTCTCTCTCTCGCTCTTTCTTTTAGTATAAAAATCAAAATCTGTCCCTCTCCGCCTTCCTCCAAACCGTGGAGCTGGATTTCACAGTCTGTTTGAAGCTGTTTTTCAGCCCTGTGGATGGATGAGTTGAGTACAGTACATTTCTGAATGCAGCTGCTGCTGATGTGGCCATTTCTCTCCCGGCATCTCTCCATTTGGCAGGCTGTCGCATATGTCGGCGGCTGTCTGCTTTATGCCACTCAGAGCTTTTGAGCCCTGACCTTAGTGATTTGAATGTGCTTCATGGATTTATATATGTTATCACATGTCATACGGGTCAAAAGTCACTAAAGCACACTTTAAATGAATTACTGTTGGGAGATTGGCTGCCCATTTGAGATAACTCAAAAACTTTCACTTTAAAGATATTTTGAAAAGAAGTCTGCATCCACCTGGAAAACTGTTACAGATGTCTTTACAGTTAAATCACTCCGTCTTTCTACATTCTCCTTTACTGCCCAGAAGATGACTGTCAGACATTCAAAACCCATGACATTTTCCCCCACTGTGTATATAATCCATCAAAATATAGGCAACGCATTCCTGTAACAGACTGAGCTGAGTTAGTTTAGGGGCACCAAGTTAGCTTGATCACTCACCTGGAATAAGTGTGTTGTGAGTACAAATTAATCACCTACATGCATCTTTTATTATTTTGGTGATGTATTTTTTTTCCCTACACTTACATTTCATTGTTTTTCTTCTATTACTCATTGCAGATGTATGTCAAACCTGGTTTTAGACAGAATACTAAGTGAGCGCCTGAGTGTTTGGCCTTTATTTTTTCAGGCTCACCACTTTTATCTGTGCACAATGCACCTTCCTTACAAGCAGATAATCAGGATCAGCATAGCAGCATTACATTGGTCAGAGAGCTCAGGCTTTATAATTCAACTATAAAGCAAATTTAACCAGTAAACCTAAAACAGCTCCCAAAATTTTGATTGGCTAAATAAACAAAGTTAAAGCATGGACTGTAGGCGGAGTTTAGGCAGACTTTTAACATTTTTTGCTAACTGCTAGTGTGTGGCTGCCTCTCAGCTAATTCAGCGTAGGCTTTATTTTTCAAGACCACAGGTTACCGCTTGGTTTAAAGAGTGAAAATGCTCTGACTTTAAGTAATGAAGATGTAGGGACTTTTGATGACTAAAACTAGACTTAAAATTTGGAGGGCTACAATGACTGAAGAGGGACTAAAACTACATTTTCATATAAAAATTAACACCAGGAACAAATCTCAAATAGCTGCAGAAATTAGCACTGTCCTATAGAAATGTTGATCCATCCAGGATCATCTGCAGCTTTCAGTTATTGGAGCTTTTTTAAAAACTGTACAGCATGTTTTTTTCCTCATTCAGAAGAATTGGGATATTTAGCCTACATAAAATATGATGTTAAACACCATAAAATGATCGACCCAATAAAAGTCTGTGCTTACAGCGACACATTGATATGCTGACTGTATTCTGCCCAAACTAGGCCAACACCCCCCATGATTTCAGAGGCTGAAAGGATAAAAAAAAAGCCCTCACACACATTGTAGTTTCTCTCGGCAAAGATTCACTAAGCATTCCAATCTTTAAATTTTAGCCAGAACAGCACTTCAGCTCTTAATTAGTTTAAGAAACAGTGCACTTCTGCCCTGAGGCTTTATTAAGAGACAATCAGACTGAGCTATGATTAATCTCTGCTACCTGTGGTGAATTTAAAACAAAAGGGCACAGGATTCTGCAGATGCTAAACTGTGCTGTGAAACAGACGCTCGCTGAAGTCTGGAGGTTAATTCACAGGAGGGCAGGGCACAAACTCCCCCCTCAGTTAGTGCAGGTTGAATTCACCCCTGACTGGAGAACACTGTCTCTCTTTCCATCTACTTTTTTTTTTTTCTTTTGCTCTTGGGAGACGTTCACTTTCTCTAATGCGATTCAGCGAGGTGACAATAATGTGACTCACATGCAAAACCTGCTGGCCATATGCAAAACACAGTCACTGAACTCAGGGGAGAAGACAGAGCAGATAAGATGGCTGTGATGAAAGAGAGTAATGATGGCGAGAGGTTGATACTGTAGACTCTAATTTAAATTCTGTGATGATTTCATAAATCATTCATGGAGATAGTTATCCCTCAGACAGCTGATGGAGATTTTCTTCGTCTTTATCTTTTGCACAACAATGTTGCAACTTCTGGATTTTATTTTCTTCTTTTCTCCCCCCTGAATTATGATTATGCTACATGACTTCTTTCTGTATTTCTGTTTTTATGAATGTGGCAGGCGCATGACTCATGCACACTGATAGACTGACTCTGTTCCCAAAGCTGATCCACCAAACATCATAAGTATCATAAATTTCCACCCCCTCCCTACCTAAGGCTGGAAGAGACGATAAAAAAGGGAGAGTAATAGAGTGGAGCCTCATGGGTGAGATTGACAGAGCTACAGAGACCCACTGAGAGAGACAGAGATAAACTTTGACTTTTAGCTCTTGAATGAATAATCGGATAGAAGGCAGAAGCAGATGTGGTAAGAGAAAGAGTGAGTGAAAAATAAGCCTGTCTCTCCTCTGAGAGTGAGCATGGATACAGGTGCATCTATGGCAGTGTATAGATCCCTTTGTGGTGGGCGTTATACAGTGTGTAAGAGGGGAAGCTGACATGCTGTGCTACAAATGCTCCGAGGATGCAAATTGAGAAACACATGCGAAAGTCCAAAACAAAAGGAAAAAAACAAAAACAACTGCATTAAGAGAAAACATACTGTGAATAAATGAAATATATAAATAACTGCAAAATATTAATGCTGAAAACTAAGACTTTTAACAGAGGTGCTCCAGGCCTGTACGGGCAGCAGAGGGGCCCATGTTAAATTAAGCAACAAACATGTCATGGGTATGTGAAGCAACCGACTCAATGAAGCTTAATCAAATGACTTTCCTATCCCATGAGCCTTGTGTCATGTATGTAAATCTATGTAAAGAGCACTGATGTCATCCTGGAGTACGACAATAAGCCACCTGTTTGCATGCCATTTGTGGCCCCCCAGCGGTGTGAGCTGAGGTAAAAACAAGTTCACTTAAGAGGTAGTTTTTTCCATCAACTTTGAGTTTAACAGGTACACTCTTTGAAGAATGACTTTAATACGAAGAGACAGAGTGAATGTTGTAATGTATCAGAGGCAGAGAGGATATTTTTCTCTGAAAAGAGGGTCGGCTCGTTCAGTTGTGTCACCTTTTGGTTAATGGCCACTCTTTACTGCAGTGCAGCACTGCAACAGAGTACAACATCCAACATTCTGTGTTTCATCTGTGATTAATATTAGAACCAGACGACCAAATAAATCTGAAACTGTCGTCCCAGAGCTTCAGACGATGTTCGAGGGCTGAATTATTCACTGAAGCATCCTGATTAAAAAGTGACTAATCAGACAGTCAAGGCAGACTTAAATAGAAACACAATCTTCCATCAGAACAGAGAGGTATTAAGGTTGGTTGGAGTATTCAAGGAGAATCACATTATAGCGGCCAGCAGCATGTAATCTTCTTCTTCTTCTTTTAATATTCTGTCTTTTGGTCCCTCGCTTGCTTTTTCTCACTCCCTCAAATATGCAAAAAAGGCATTTCCCTCTCTTGCTGTAATTAACACAGAATATGCAAAGCAGATCAGAAGTTGAAATTTAATAAGTTTCATATTCTAAACAAATTAGCTTTTTATTGAGGAGTTCTCCCCCCTCGAATCTGTAGTACATTGAGAAGCTCACTCGTGTTTAATTGCTGAGGCTCAAAGCCGACCTTGAAACAATGAATTCATATAAAAGTGGAGATTTACAATACAATTACAGCCTCCCTGAGAAAGGAGAGATTATAAAACTCAGGATTCGAGAGGTCAAACATGAGCAGGTTTGAAGTTTTATCTGGCAAGTGATGAAGTGTAAGTACATCAGTGACGGTGCTCTCTGAGCTGATTTGACCCTGGCTTTCAGATCTGCAACTTAGAATCCCTCTTTCTGTGTCACTCAGCAGAAAGCACATCCGTCTTTTAAACCAGGGCTTGCTGAGTCACACACACACACACGCACACACACACACGCACACACAAAGACCTCATACTCTACTCACTGTTAGTTTATTTATGAGCTGTATGTCTGTATTAATGTCCTGCATGTACATGTACCAACACGTATACCTGTCTTGTGCAAGTCAATAAGCACTCATCATGTCATTATGAAGGCACACATCATGTCCTCCAGATAATTTGTAGTTGCCATGCATGGGACCTCTGGGGTAATGCATTACCTTTAACTCATAAACCATGCTGCTAATGAGACAGGGGTGATGCTAATGTTCCTCTTGAGACGCTATTGGTTTTCTCTGACTGGTTTACAGTTTTTTTTTCCTTTTCTCGAGCTTAACATCCCTTTTCAAATTATGTGTCACATTTCTAAAACTCAACACCATTATCACATTGTCAGTCAACTGTGAAACATACCATTAACACTATTTGTGCTTGATTTTTTCAGGGTGCGCAGCCAAAAGGCTTGTTTTCTTTACTTACATGTTCTATAATGAATGTTTCTATTCTGACTGACAAACCCTCAGAAACATCATGTAACAAAACATTGAAGTCCAAAACTTTGTCCAATTTACATGGAATTTATTTAACCAGAAAGTGTCTTCATCTTAAGACATAATATTGGAGCAAAGAGCTAAAAAGAAAAAAAAGTGTCTTGTGAATAGATAACAGAGCAAAGACTGTAGCTTTCAGCATTTTTCAAATCACTGAAACTGTATTAGAGGAAATATCAGCAAGTCAGGAATTAAATGAGGACATGCCAGTAAAGTTAAAGCTTTAAGATTTGAAATGAGGCTCAGAGCTCCATTGTACATGGTATCCAAAGAATGAAGGCACTCAGAAGATACGTGCATGTTTAAAATGCCACCACAGTCCATTAGTGGCACAAACATACCAGTGACAAGTTTTCACTTTGCAGTGAGAAAAAAACTTGACTTATTTCTGGGATAAGAATTAGACCCTTAATTCAGCTACTGATAAGAAGACAGACTCAAGGCTATTACCCTGAGTCATGGTAATAGATGGTGGATTCGGCAGTTTTGTCTTTTAGCGTTCAAACATCGTGACAGCAGTATTATCAGAATTCAGGCTCTAAAAAAGTTCTTGTAAGTGACAAAGAGTCTGAGACTGTGTTGAAGTCAGGCAGTAATAATCCTGGTAATTATCTGCTTAGAAAAACATAACCAGTACTGTTTAACACATGAGAATAAAAACGTGATTTTATATATATATATATATATATATATATATATATATATATATATATATATATATATATACACATATAAAAAAAATTTTTTAGCAAATGTATTTCGGAGACTTTCAGTTAAATATCTAATTGCACTTGAAGTAAGTCACATGCCCAAATATAAATCATGTTCTGAGTACTAAAAACCATAAAATAGGGCTTAATTTCTTGTAATGAGTAAAATTAGCAACTAATGCAGCGTGTTAAATTTACTAGAAGACTTTCTTATGACAAATTGTTATACCTGTTTGAAAAACATAACAAAAAAGAAAAACAAACAAACAACAAAACAAAACAAACAAACGAACAAAACAAAAAAAACTGATGAAGACAATTTCACTTGCTGTAGAGGCCAGGTCCTTATTTTTGTCCTTTAGTATAATTGATAAGATTTATTTCTGGAGCTGCTGGATGAGTATGACTCAGTGCAATTTTATATTAGACTAAAAGCTAGATAACACACCTGTGAAGTTTAAACTTTCTGCAGTGTAATGAAATTAGTGGTTACTTAACTGCATACAGACAGGAAAGCATTCAAAAAAGAAATGAAGTTAAACAAGTTGCTGGTCACATTTTTTTTAATGTGAGCCTGACCCAGCAGATGATCCCTCTTATATAACACACTGGATTGATGGCAGGAAACACTGTGGTTAGGATGATAATTGATGTCACATTTATAATCATAAACCAGGAGCTGGCGTTCATTACCAGAGTGTGCACTGATGAGAAAGAAACAAACAAAAAGCAGAGGCCAGCATGTAAACTTTACACCCACTAACCACACACCACACGTACTCACATGCCTTCATCACATACAAGCATGCACACACACACACACATATGCACACACTCTTTCGTGGGATTGGATTAGGGGAGAAGAATCAGTTTAACCTCTTTCCTGTGAAGAGCTGAACAGAGGTATCCTGCCTCTGCCTGTCTGAGTTGGAGGAATGAATTTGACACGGCTTCCAGGGAAAGAATCAAAACCCATCCAGGCATTAAAGCCACCTTTCAAATGAAGTGTATGAATTCAAGTGATGCTCTAGGACAGACGCATAATTACAAGAGAGAAGGTGATAATTAGCGTGCCTGTCAGTGTGAGCACACAACACAATTTTGGCTTCCTTTTTGCTCCGACGGGCCAACGTGTTCACATTATGATTTCTTGGTTTGTCTTCAAAACGTCAATCCTCTCTTTGTGTCATTGTGTTTGTAACTCCTTGCCAAAGGTTGCACATACAGTACATGTGTGTATGCCTTTTCCTCTGAAATCCTGGGACGTCTTTATCATCTTATCATTTCAAGAAGATCTCATCATGTGCCTGAAATCTTTTTCGTGGCTGGAACGCAGCTTGGTGTCTAAACGCCCGAAGTGAAGTCAGACTTCATCAGCTACTATCAAGGTGAGGTCCCTCTCCCCAGGCAAAGCTGAGCCACCAGTCACATGTTTCTTGTTCTCTGCCCTGCCTTGCATCATGTTCTGATCATAGCCACAACAAGAGACATAACATTGGAGAGGCAGCGTGTTGCGTTGCCGGGGGCTGAAGCAAAAGCTGAGAAACTTTGCATCAGGAGTTTTTTTATTTTACAAGACTGGGTGTGTCCAAAATAGCTGCAAAGTTCCAGAGAATCTGTCAAACCTGATTTGTAGCTGCTGCTCACATGCCAAACTTTTTTGATATCCGCTATAGCTGCATTTGTACTTTTACCTAATGGCCTATCAAACTATTGATCACCACTATTTTACTGGCCTGAGCCAAGCAGCTACATCATAAGCCTGTCTGCTGTGAGTCTGCATCAAGCAATGATGAATGGGAGAGCTCTGGTAATCCCCCATCAGGAGACAGGCTTCCCTGTGGCCTGGTCCATTAATGCATTATAAATGAGCCGACTTGCATCTTCAGAGAGACAAGTGAGGCATGTGAGACACCACAGACCAACACTTCCTGTCTTCCAGTAAGGAGCGGCCGACTTCATGTGACCTGGCCAGCAGGAAACCATGTGACGCAGCAGTGCAGACCACCAGACCAAAGACTGGCTGCAACATGTTATGCAATCACAAAATTAAATACTGTTGTCACTTTGAATTCAAAACTGTCTTTGTTCTGAGTGAAGTGAATGACTCATCTGACAGTTTAACAGCTCAGTAACATCCAGCATCTCAGGTAACAGGATGTACTATTATTTATGGACTTATAATCAGAGAGCAAGACCAGAAAGGCAAGTAAGAGTTCCTCTTACTTACATTATAGTCATATAGTTAAAATCTTTCACAAATCCTTTTTTTAACGTACTTATTTTCCTAACATTTTGTGTGATCAGCAGATTAAACAGGGTTTAAGGCTGAGTTATGCTTCTACAGTCCATCTCTGCTCCATTTCGTGTTGACTGTGAACATCAAATCACATCAGCTGTTTGTTCAGTCTGGCAAGCTGCATGACGGACGGACAGCTGGAGTCGTGAGACCGAGGAGTTCCTGTGCTTCCCAACTCACTGATGAGCCTCTCTTTATTCATGTTTGTCTGTAAAACCTCAAACCTGTTGACTCCTGGCCTGGCTCCACTCATTAGCTGTGGTCAAGCTAAATATAATCTGTCATCATATGATCATATAAATGCTAGAGGGATGGTGCAGGGACACATCTTTCCCATAGACTATATAATTAATGGACGTAGCCTCCACGACGTCCCCCGTCTGTTTCTGAAACAGATTTTTGAAGCAAAACAGCCAGAGCGGCCATATTGGAAATGAGGCGGGCTTTGAGTCTCCAGTAACAGCCATAGGGTGCCCGGCAGTCATGTGAGCTGAGCTGAGCCTCTGACTGGATGAACTTGCAATCTTAATATTGTCTAAACTGCTGAGTGTGTGCCATTAGTGAATTAGCGATTCAGACGGGAGACATTCTTTGTACCAGGCTGTAAATGTGCTTATTTTGGCTGTGAAAACGGCTTTTTTGGCTTGTTGTTTACGTGATGTGTATCTGGTACTTCTTGAGCCAGCCTCAAGTGGACAGTTGAGGAACTGCAGATTTTAGCCCTTCCGTATTGTCTCATATTTTCAGACTGGAGGTTGCCGTTTGATCTTCCCACATAATTTCCAGATTAAATTCTTTATTAACCAGGTGCTTACGTTTTCCTGGTTTTCCAGGGTGAGGGTCTGGTTGGCTTATTAAAATGCACATAAACTACACAGCTACCCATCAAATGATCCATTCTTCAAATCCAAACCTTTTTAAAAAACCCACCAAAGCCTAACAGCCACACTTAAATCAATTTCTTATGTATAAATTCCATCAGTTATGCTACACTCATGTTACAGGTGGACAAGCACATCTCCTTTTTGATTGACACACCATAATGACTGGCCTCATTGAGCTCCCTGAGCCATATCAAAGACTTGATTTCCGGATCCTTCTCCAGGTAAAACGTACCAAAGAAAATCCTGTCCTTTTCATCTGTGTCAGAGTAAAGTGATACCACTTTTGATGTCAGAGCCAAGATCTCTCTGCTAAACCACTGCTGCACTTTGAAGTTGCTTGTTGTGCAGGCACAGTGGAGAATTCATTAAATGTTGCGATAGTTGCAGTGTGTCACATGATGAGCCTGAGCATGAAAGCGAGAGCTCGTGTACGAGTGAGAATAAAGATTTCTCTCTCTTTTGAAACCCCTGGCTCGATACTCTGTGCAACCATATGCTCTCTGGTGCTTTATCCTGTCCTGTGCTCACGGCAGCCACTAGCTATCTCTTGCAGACACGGAGCTTAAACAGAGCATGCAGCACATTAACTAGACCTGGAGAAAGAAAGAGAGATACCGTGCTGTGATCCACTTTGGTTGCTCAAGCCCCAGAGCGAGCATAGCTATATGAACAGCAGCAGACATGCTTCACACACACACACGAAAGTAAAACACCTGCACACACACACGCGAAGTTGGAGAGTGGGAGCTGCAATGGAAACTCTGAGTCATGAGCACTCCTTTGCCATTCAAACCTAAATCTTTGTGGCAGTGAGTCACTAAAGGGTTTCCTGTGTGTTCATTTGCGTGTCTGCATGTGTGAGTGTTGACAAGCGCTGGGTTTTATTTTTAAAGATGTGCGACTGCTTTTGCATATATACAGTCTCATCTTATTTGCAGTAGGTGCGTGGGAATATATATATATATATATATATATATATATATATATATATATATATATATATATATATATATATATATATATATATATATATATATATATATATATACACACACACACGTGTTTCCTACATGTGAATGTATATATTAAATCAACCACGACAGGAAGCTCCTTTTATGAGTGCAGTGGAAACTATTCACATTGTATCCTGTGTGCTGCAGAGGAGCTTGTGCTGCAATGTTCAGATAAAGAGGAGGAAAGAAGAGAGGAGAAGCAAACATTCATTCTTAGGAATAGATTCCAGCCCAATCACATGTCTGGTGGGCAGCTTGTCTCAGTAGTCATGGATGCTGTAAATACCAACATGAGGGGGATTTTTACTTCCCTCTTATTACCACCTTACACATCTTTCTCACCTTTCAGGTCATTAAAGAGGCCAGTTTGGGTCCTATATTTGGTTCTCCAGTTTTCTTTAGCTCAGTCTAAGGGCCTCACTCCGTTCTGATAGCACATAATGGCTGACATGTCAACACAACCCTGGGCAGCTATCTACGCAATTTCCATAGAGATAATAAGGGCTTTTAACGTTTCTGTTGCACCAACAAGATTGTGCAAATACACGCTCTTTCTCTCTTTCCCTCTCTCTCTTTCACACAGATACACAGAGTTAGAGGATGTGCCGGGGGCATAATGACCTGTAGCAGCTCTGGAGCTGTGTTTGTGGTTGCAGAGGTTTGATAAGCAGGTCACCTACAGGAAAAAGAACGTGATAAGGCTGTATACATTGTACTTCCTGGCGTGTTGTGATTCTCCCAACTTTTCATTGTTGATGCTATCAGGAGAAGACTTGGCATCCAGAAACTTGAATTTAAAGATAGCCTTTATAGAGCAGTCACACTCTCATTTACTGCAGCATATGGAAATGAGAAAGGAGCTGCTGGACTTTGCCAATGAAATAGAAACATTGCACTGAATCAGCAGTGTGGAGTTCGTATTGTGGCCATTGTCAGTCATTTGAAGCAGTTACAGAAGATTGTGTGGACACCAAACATCCTTCTGAGACCACAGTATAAATGTTTTATCCATCACTGTTGCCAGTTGTTGATCAGATGTCTTAGACTGAACCAGGGCCTGGATTGATTTAAGAAAATCTGTAGGAGTGATTATGAGACAGGAAGGTGGGAGGCTCTGAAACTGAAACCAGCCCAAATGGAATCAGATGCATGCACAGCCAACCGCCATCAACCCACTGCTGGCTTCCTTAAAGCTTCTGACCTTTGTGAATATATATGGTTTTGAAGTTATTAGAAAACAACTTAGAGGTGCATACCAGCAGTCTTTCAGTCTCAAGTGCTGTGCATGCTGGAAGCTGCACCTTATTATGTGGGTTAAAAGGCCTGATCCACCAGAGAGGACAGGTAGTAGCTGAGCATTTCAACTCTCCTCCACTTCAGGCAGGCACAGGAGGAATGAAGCGGCTGGCTGCCTCAGATGACTCATCCTCATTGATGAGCTTAACAGCCATCAATTCTACTCTAGGGAGCAGAGCCCAGTGCTCTCCCCCCACCCGCTGCACTCCTGCCTGGGCTCGGCTTCCTCTGCACTCCCCCTCTCCCAGCAGAAGGCCTGGAGCTTAAATTAGAGCTCTGGCAGAAGGCCATGTGAGAGAAGAGCAGTGAGCCGGGAGCAGCCATTCATTCCTCTGGAAGCCTGAGTCACATTCATTGTAGCGCTGAGACAGGGCTGGGGGCTGGCTCAGAGTGGGCCTGTTAGTTTTTCCACAATGGAGCCCAGAAATGTTTCATCACAGTCTGAGAGAAACATTTTGGTTTCAAGATGCAATTCAGCACAATTTTACAGATAAGCTGACGGCTTTCTGTAAAATATCAGCTGCTCCCTGAGGTGATCGTACTTCATCTTATGCATCCATGCCATATATGCATATCAGATTCAGTTATGGCCCATTGCCTCTTTGGCACATGTGGCAAAAATCTTGATTAATCTTGTAAAGGGGAGGAAAAAATCCCACTTTATTACCTATTGTTACTTATCATTTCCCATTTCAACATTACAGTAATGACAAATGGAGTGATGCCTGCAAGCAGCTCCAGCTGCTGCTTTTATATTTACCAAGCATCATTCACACAACCACCTGACAAAGTGTCGTCCTAAGGTGGTGAATTTCAGCTGCAAGATTTCTCGTCTCTGACTCTACTTTGCTACTGCCAGCCTGAACTTACAGCCCCACCACCTTGGGTTCTAAATATAGAGAGTCTATATTCTGTCATTACTCCAACTTTTTTTTTTCATATAGACTTAATCTGCAAGGAGTGATCAGGTTCAACACAAACCCATTTTGCGCTGCTGAAATCAGTTTCAATCAATACAGTCTGAGTTGAATTATTTAACTAAGGTAACCAGTGCCAGCATTCTAAAAACTGGCTTGAATAGATCCTCATGAGAGACACTGGGAAGGTTTTAAGGCCTTAGCCCCATCCTCTCTGAGTGCAATTGTATTGTTGTTTTTATGTATTTATTTCAAGCCTTTTAAATAACTTCCAGCTTTGAGGTTTTATATTGTTTCGCCTCACAGAATACAAGCCTGGTATTTTTTTCCCCCCAAAAGTTGTGTGCAGTGTTCAGTTTGCTGGTGAGATGAATATAAAATCTAAAGTGAAAGGGATTTCTTCTTCTTCTTCTGGCCTTTGTCGAAAATGGGAAACCAACTTATACCTCTTACACATGCACTCCTGGAAATTTCGAGACATTATCAGAAGCAGTGTGTATTCTTACTGGTTGAGCAGGGTGTACTGGTGGTTGGGGGTTCGGGGTCTGATCTCGGGAGGCAGGACATGACATTAAAAGTTCACTGCAGTCACTCCAATGCAGTGTTTACAACATGATTGTAGACAAAGCAACAGAGCCCAACTCTGAGATGAGCTAGTTTTTGCATCTGTATCAATGTTAAGTGGAAAGAAGGATGCAGACATCTGTAATAATCTGCCCATCATCAACAATGACCTACTTGCTCATCTTAATAATAAAATATCACTGGCAGGAGGACAACCAGGAAAAGTTGAGGTTAGAATCTATCTCCAGCTCACTCCAGAAATTTGGGGTAATATTCAAGTTGTATTTACTTTTCAATAAACGATGTGTAATGATAAAGTTAACTGATTTCCTGTTGAGCCCGAATCAGCTTCTGAATAACACAGGTCATGAAAACTTTTTGATTTTCGTTTACATGAACTTTACTCAACGTATCGTGGCCTTCCGTCTGCATAGTAAATTTACCACCGAGTCACATGTTGTTTTTATTTCCTCTTGATCAACATGTTGTTGGTTGCTTTTTTGGGGGCAAACAAGAGAAACCTCTTGTTGCTGATTGTTCCTAATTGAGCATTTTTCACCTAAATTGTCTACCATTGTGTTGTCTAATCCTTCAATCAGTCATTGGCCTGGTGACTTTGTTCATAATAATGTATTAGAAACATTCATAAAGGAGCATGGACAGTGACACTTCACCATGTGCAGTATCTCTTACCAAGATCCAATGAAGCCAATGCAATGTGAAAGACTTATTACAGCAGCATCTATGAACTGTTGTATAATATTTGATATTTTCTTTCATTCATTCCTTTTGTTTTCCGCGCCTCCAAAGTGTGATGTTATCAGTGTCTGAGGAGATTGCTTTTCGCTTCACTCCCTCATTTCTTTGGCAGTTATTACATCTGAAGTCAGGGAGGTCACCCCAACATATTGCTCAGGTTGTAGAAAGCCATCTGTTTGATTTCATATAATGTAGCAGCCCGCTGGCACTCATGGCACATTTCAGAGCAATAATACACCATAGCCAAACTATATCCCCAAAGTAATTTACACAGCAGGCGGACAATATGTGCAGACGCTGTGCGGCATCTGATTCACGACTGCAAGCACTGTGAGGCATGTTCCACAGGATGATATTACACACTAAAGGGTTGGTGTTTTCATGTCTGCTGGCTTTTTGTGACCCTTAAAGCAAAATGTGGGAGCATCTCATCGCTTTAATTAGCATCTTTAGCATCATGATCATAATGGAAGTCATCTGGTGCAGCAGCAGTGTAATTTCTCCAGCTATTGTTATCAGCATAATCCTTATTAACATTTTTAGTCATTGTGAGCAATTTAAGAGGGATTCTGTTCTCACACAGATCCTTTCTGTGAAAGCAAAATGGCCCAGATCTGTCCAAATCCCTAAAAGTCACACCCCCTTTGGCATTAATTAGCGATACTTTCCAAGTGTGGCTCATCACAGCTGAATTAAAGTAGATCTTACAGTGGGTCGTCAGTGTGACTGCAGTACACACACACAACTTTTGTAAAAGCATCCCTACGACTTCATTCAAACAGGAAGAAAAGTTGCCCAACAACACATTTTCCATTATTTGTTATTCTCCACACATATTATCATAACCCAGTTGCATTATGGATATTTAATTATTGTCTTTAATGATGTTAAAACAACGCTTCTCATTTGCAGGTCATTGGGAACAGCAGGAAACAAGGAGAATTTTCCAGCGCTGCAATAATTACATCATGCTCATGTTATTTGCATTTGTGTGTTTGTGTGTGTGTGTGTCACATGCAAGATTTTGCAAGCATGTACAGAATGTGTGTGTGTAAACGGAAAGCAAGGAAACGTAATTGGATTAGAGAGAAAATGATATCAAATGAAAACGCATCACTGTGGGTAAATAATACAGCAGGAGGTTTGTCAGTACCCTGAATGCACCGTCGTTCTTGATCATCGTGTGTTTCTCTCATAAACACTGTGTTTGTTGTAAAGAGAAAAGTTGTAATGACCCATGATGTGGACACAACAGATGATGACCTTTAAAAACAAAGGAACATGGTGGGAATGCGAGCAGGCTAAACTTCCTCTTTCACTTTTGTTTGCTTACACACACACACATACACACACACACACACACACAAACACACACACCTGTAAACTCAGCATTAAATCCCAGACTGTGCGAGTCAGCAGAAAGCTAACGCTAAGGTGCTGCACTGAGAAACTAGCATCTAAGCGGTTCTCATACTCGGCCTTATCTGCTCATCAGTAGCAGAGGTGTGCTGCTGAAAGGGGATGTCCTGCTGCATCAAAGACACAATCACTGAGATGAAATCTCAAAAGTCTGCTACCCTTAATGCCTCACCCACAGAAGCCCCTCTGTCTCTTTATGATGTACCACATTAGAGAGTTATCTCAAATCAGACTTAAAATGAGAAGACAGTTTGAGAGGGTATGGCACCAGTTTTCCAGAGACTTTTGAGTGCTGCAACCCCTCTCATTATCTGTTTCAAAGTAAGCCATCATTTCAAAATGGATAGTAAAAAAAGAAAAAAAGACAGAAAATATAAAAAGGATTCATTTTTCCTTGCTCTTACGATTCACTGAGAGTACTCCGCAGTCATTGAGCTCTAATGGTATGCTAAATACACTGACCCGTGCCCAGCACTGATTGCCACAAGCATGGTTTGTTTGACATGCCAACTTTTGTTAGCCAGATATGCTAGAAACAGATCATTACTGTCACAGCTAATGGCGCTAACGTTGCTTACTGTGACAGTAATCGCAGGTCTCTCCTCCTTCCCTCTTTCTCCTTCCTTGTTTGTCTCCCTCCTTGTCAGACTTGAGGCTATTCCGCCGGAGGCTAAGGCCTTTGGAGGAGACAGTCAGTTATTATCCTAATAGCTGCACATCCCCACTACGTGGATGCGGGCCATATTCACAGCAAAGCAACGCGATCCCTCTGAATCTGCAAAAAGAGACAGGCACTCCCTCTGCATCTTCTTTTTGCGTTCATGTTTTTTACACCAAAGCATGCACGCTCTTATCCGATATCTGCTGCCCTCAATCTAGCATGGCCTAGATTCTCTTTTTACATCGATGATGCCTCCTCTGTCAAGATTTCATGGCAAGAAAGACATTTAGATTGACTTAAAAAGGCGAAGTCAGAGGAAATGGGGGGATCCTTGTGGGTCTGATTGTCATGCTCAAACCAGCCTCATGAGTGTTCGTTCGGCTGCCACAGTCTGACAGGTACAAGTTTCAGATCCTATTCGCTATCATGTGAAGACAGTTGCTTCCAAGGGGGATAGTAAACTTCTGAGGGCTTCAGGTGAGGCCAGAAGTTAGCAATAAGAGTCATCTAGTTTCTCATGCATTGACTGAATAGAGATTGTTAAAGATGTCGAGCAATACATACAAAAGTTGGCTATTAAATAAAATTACTTGCAGATATGTCTGAAATTAATAAGTGAAGCTTATCTTTTACAAGATTGTTGCTTTAAAGTTCACGCCTAGATTCTGCATCATCTGTAAATACAGATTAAGTAGGCACAAGCTCATGTGACTCATAGCAGCTCCGCAGGCGGAGAGTTGAGATAAAACACTGAAGTAGAGCAGCAGGTCATGCCCTCCTTAGCACTTCTCAACTTCTTCCAAACCAAGGGTCTGCATTTGTGCACAACTCAACCTGTCTGATAGCTCAGGGCAACAACAGTATAAAATAATAACGCAGCACTTATAATACTTCAAATTTAAAGAAGGGATATTGCTTCTTTCCCTGGATTGATTTCATTTGCATGGAATTCAGTTTTTATGCTTCATGCTCTAAAAGCTGTTTCAGAGGCTGTTCCACCCCATCGAGAAAGATAAAACATGGGAGAAAGTGTCGCATGTGAAATGAACACAGCATAATGAAGCAGTAATTCACTTTACGTGATGGAAGTGGCATTAAGTCGACTGCTGTGATGGAGTTCTCTGACTACATCCTTTTTGCATGGTAGAAAGAGAAAGTGAATCAAAACTCTGTGCTGTCATTTTTTTTCTCTAAACAGCCATGAAATGTACCTTTTGGCACAAAATGGCTCATAAAATGAGCAGTGTTCATTCTCTCCCAGGAGATTAGAGCATGGGGACCCTTTTGTGTATTTCAGTATATGTAGTGTACGCGTGTGTGTGTGTTTATGTTTGCAATCCTGTACAACTCTCCCTGGGGGATGGAGACAGGTTGCCATGGCAGCAGCTTGAATGTTGCATATATTGCAGTGTGGTTTGTGTGTGTGTGTGTCTGTGTGTGTATAAGCTTGTGTTTTAATGTTCTCGCGCGGAGACCAGACAAGGACAGCGTGCTCTCGTCATTTCATAGCCTGTTGTACAGGCTGAATCACTGCAAAACACTGTTTCATGTGACCGTTTTATCACCAGATTACAACCCGAGGGCTCACAGATATGTCATTAATTTTTGTATAACTTTACCTAGCTGTTTGAAAAAATTGTATCATAGGCAACACTTTAGGGAATCTTTATGCAGCTCATTATTTTCAGTGGCCCTGAGAGCTCCCAGCACTGCAACTTAAGAGAGCACATGCGAAAAGACAAAACACAAGCAAATTACAAAAACATCTTCATCAATTTGACAACACATACGCAGCACTTAGAAAAAGTGCTAAGAAAATGCCCTGCAAATCGACTGTGATGCAACGGAAGTGTTTCCAGAGGACACTTTAAAGTGATGCACATGTCCCAACATGTTTGTTGTTACCGTGGATTTTGAGTCACATGGTTAAGGTTCTCTTTCCATCAGTGACGTTGGAAAATGAGTAAAGTAAGTGCTTTTGATTTATTTTAACATTGTGATCACATGATGTAGATATTAGGCTCATGACGGGCGAGTGCATCACTTTTAAGTGTCCTCTGGAAACTTTGTGTTGTGGAAACCTTGTGTTGGGATTTTGCAGGGATTTTGTCAATTATCAAAGTTAAAAATATATATATTAAAAATTCCCATTGAAATAATAGACTGCTTAAAGAGGCAGGCCTTTAGCCTCCTTGCAGACAGCTATATGGACTCACCTGTCAACCTTGTTAGCAGTTCCCTCACACGGGCAAAACTTGTATATTTAATAGCTTTAAAAAATAACAAGTTGTATATAAAAAGGAATCCTCCCCATGCATTGTTCTCTGATAGAGAAACCAGGTATGTTTGGTTTGTTTTGTATGTGGTGTTATCTGCTGTTGATACATCCAGTATCAAGAGGAATCTTGAAGAACTGCTGTATGTAACACTTCTGCTCAGGCAAATTTTAAGATACACTTGAGACCAAGGGTCGTAGCTTAATTTTAACAGTCATTTGCCACAGACAATAATAATTCCCACTGAGGGGGATTTCTTAAAATTTCTTTCTCTGCATCCAGAACTTTTTAACTCAGATCTCATCCTTTTTCACTGAGTGATGATGTGACACTAATTTGTCATTGAAACATATTTTCACATTCCTTCATATTTTTCATTTATTGATATTTTTTCTTGGCTTTGCATCTTATTTGGTAACTTTCTCTTTATTTTTAATATTTGGGTCTGCAGTGCTGATTGTTTGAGTGTTGTCTGTTTATATTCCTTCAAGGGCAAATCAAATTTAATGGGTTGTAATTGCTCTAGCTGAACATTTTGGCTCCTTTTCTCACTGTACATTTAGTTAGCTGTGTTATTTATGTGTAGACAAATCTCTTAAGTAAAAGGCATTAAAGAGGGAAAATGTATATTGACATCAGTGAGGTCTCATTTGTCTATTTAAGCTTATTATAAGGTCTCCAGATAATGTCACTGCAGGTTTTGTCAGTTAATATTTTATCTGTACTGCTTTAATAAGGGCTGCAAATGAAAAAAATACTTTAAAATGTTTTGACATTGACTTTGGAGTTCTCTCGTGCCGTTGGACTAAAAAAGGAAACCAGCTCGGTGAGAACAAATGTCACAAAAAGCGTGCTCTTTGCTCTGAGACGTCAGTGAAAACCACAGAGCCACCAGGTGTCTATTTGTAGTCTTCTCAGAGTTAAACATCTCAAACCAACAGACAACCAACAAACACCACCCACCTTTGTTGGCTGTGATAAAACTTTACCCCCTCAGTGTTTCATCTGTTTACTGCTTGATGCCATAGCAGTAAATTAGATTCAATGGCTTCACGTGGAAAAGATGAAGTATAAAATCTGATGTATGTATATTTTAATACATTTAGTTTTAGAAGTATTGCAGTATCATTATGTACTGTTGACTGATTCTTCTACTCTTTATGGGCTCTGCTCCTCTGCAAGGCGTGGAGAATCATGACTGACTCATCAATATCACATGCAGTGTGGTGTCGGTGTCTATGCTTTGCTTCTCTGTAATGTCAAGATTTAATATATCTGCCTGCATTTCTCTTTCCTGTGACACCTCCGGCAGTTCTGTGCAGGTGTTGTAGTGCCAGGAAATATTTTTTCACACATACAACACAATAATCATCTGTCACACACAACACAGAAAACACAAATTAAGGCACTGCTCATTTTTTTCCATCCACCTCATCTCTTTGAAATGTCATTCTTGATGCGTAGAAACATTTTTATGTGCCAAACCACACTGCTAATGGTAATGGCATCTAAACCTATATGCTGTCATATTAAAATGAACCTATCAAGGCAAATTTTCTCTCAAGCTGGACCATTTGGAAGGCTTAGGCTGATAAAGCTGTGTGATAACACCTGTAGCATCTCTAATGTATGACTATTATTAACCTCTCCACTTATGAGTGAATGAGTCACCCTGTCCGGTGACAGAGCTGCCACAAGCCCTCGCTCAGCTGTCTGACTTCATGAAGGCGAGATCCAACCCAGTGACGCCAATCCAGTCTCCCCCTCGAGCCAAGAGCCTTCCTCTCTGCACAGAGGGGGGAGGTCCTGTCTGCGTGACCCGCCACTCACAACCGCTCACATTTCCTGCTGCATTGGAGAGGGAAAGTGGAAAAAAATGTCTCACTCTGGGCAGTATTACAGGGACATCCTCAGTTTGATTCAGTCTGGTCTAGCAGCGCATAAACTGCTGGTCCAATCCAGCAGGTTGGGCTCAGGTCAGAGGAAGCGCTGCTGTTTGATTTGATTGTTCCCCTCAGTTCACACTGTTCATCTGGACTCATGCATTTCCTGCTTTGTTGTGAGTGGATAAATTTATTGAGGGCAAAATCACACATTATGGAACATTTTGTAAGCTTTGCCTGTTGTCCTGACCCATTTAGGTCTACATGCATCACTCCTCTTTGCTCCACATATGATTTGAAATAATGTCATGGAATCTCTCTTCAGCATTCAGACATCAGACAAACAATTCAGAATGTCCCTTAAGTTTTTGTTCAGTCCCTATAAAGACCTGATGCTATTTCAACCAATCCCTATTCTATTCTATTCTATTCTATTCTATTCTATTCTATTCTATTCTATTCTATTCTATGTGCATTGCCCTGCTCACTCCTGATATTTAAACATTTTTTTCCTCAGGTCAGTGCTGCCATGTAAAACATTAGAGAGCAGTGGTCCGTTTGAAGAGCTTGTCAACCCAGCCTGAAACTAATCTTTTTGCGTTTACATTGCTAAAACATGCTTCTATGTTAAAAACTGTTCTGTGCACTAAGAGCCTCTCTGGTACCTTGTGGTAGGTCTATTGACCACTCAAAAGTTACTTTCCAAGGTTCCTTTCAGACAAAAATTCTTTTTTTTTTTTTTTTAAATTTGATTTCAAAATGTTACAAAGTAATTATAAGATGTCCTGGATCAGTGGTTAAATACAAGAGCAACACCCTAAATGATGTAGAAACCAGTGTAAATACATTAAATAACATTCAAAATCTTCTTTGGACGATGAAGATTAATGTATTGATCACAGGAATTGAGCTTATCTGGGGTTTTTTTTAAAATCTTTAATTATACTCCTTTGTGGCATATTTTCAACTTGACTCAGGGATTGTCCAGAAGTAACGTCAACTGAAAATCAGCTTGCTCAACCAATAAATGGCTTTTGGAAAAAAGAAAAAAAAAAGGTCTTGGTTGATCAGTGGATTTCTACCCTAGATTGTTGGTTTAATCTCTGAGATATTGACCATTGGTCTCTGAGTCGGGTTATGTTGGGTGTCATATTTAAAAAAGTTCACTCAACCTTATTTTCAATAAATCTAAACACATGCATTTAGTCAGAGTTGTGATGGACTTTTGGCCTCTCAGCAAACAGCTACAGGACAACAACATGCTTGTGAGCTCAGCTGATCCCCCTGTTTTGACATGTAAATGTCCTAGTCTTGATGAAATCTAATAAGATGCTTTATTTAAAAAGTGTAAAAATAAATGATTAAAAATGTAGACATAACAGGCTGTAAAATGTTAAATTTAAATGTAACTGACACTGAACTATATAGCACTTACTGAGTGGCTTTATGTTCAAGACTGGATGTTGTGGCTTGATTGGTGCACAGGTTAAAAAAAGCAACATACTGCAACTTGTATTGTATAAAAGCGACTTAAAGTCATGCCACAACAGGCCACAAAAAGAGTCAGTGAACTCCTGTAAACAATGTTTAGTACGCGCCTGTAGAACTATAAACATCTTCATTGTCTCCTGTTCTAAAATGGGAGTATGACACTTCCGCAGTGAATGTATCTAACCTAATTAAAAATGGTACATTTAAACCTCTTAGGATGGGGAAAAGAATAGAGTGCACTTTCACAATTACAAATGGAAGCTTTCTTTTTGTTTGACACGTCATTTAAATGGGCAGATCTAATTACAAATGCATATTAAAAACAAGCTTGCTCTTGTAATTGTGCTTCTTTTTTTATGAATGCCATTGTTGTGTGACAAGCAGCTCCGGTTCTACAGTGACAGGAAGAAAAGGAGGAAATATGAGCGTTGACACATTATCAGTGAAACATTATCCTTCTTTCTCTTCCTCTGTCCTCATAATCCGCAGCTCTATCCCTCCACAGCTCTCCCGGTTAAACACAGGCCTTCGGTCCCAAAGCGCCTCACAGAGCAGAATGTGGCACATGTACCCATCCCCAAAATAACTTGTTTTTTTCCACTGTACAGAAATTGAGGGGTATTGCAGCTGTTACCATGAACCAGCGTGCTTACCAAGAGTCATAAAAAGGATGAAGAGTATGGGACTTTGAGGAAAGCATAAATGTGCATATAAAAATAAAACCAGACCAATGGGAACAGATCTACAGCCAAAACAGGACTCAGAATATGTCTGATATAAAGTTGATGCCAAATCTTTCATTATTAGTTTGTATCATATTTGTTCTGTAAAGCGCTTGTTGTCTAGATTTGATGCCTTTAGCACCCAGCAATAGCCTAGACATCTGTCTGCCTGGTTGCCCTTATACGAGGTCTTTCCATGAAAACATTTTGAAAGTATATCACTTTCTGTCACTTTGCTCTTCTTATACTTTTCCTACCACTCGTCACGTTCTCCTGCTGCCTGCTTTCCCTCCTCTGTCCTCCTGCCTCGTTCTCTTTCTCCCACACATCCTCTCCTCTCACTCTCGCTCAATGATCTCATTCCTCCTATGTGCCTCTGCATCTATCCTCTCGCATATGATCGAGTTTCTCGGTGGAAGTTACCCGCAGGGTGTGGATGTGACAGCGCTGATTCTTGCTGGTGTCAACATGAGCTGGCTATAACTGCGTTGCTATGTGACGATGGGAAATTGGCTATTTTCTGCATGTATAATGAGGGGAAAATAAGTCTCATATGAGTGGGTTACACGGTGCATTGTAATGAACTTCATTTGAAAGCACATTCCGCTGGAGAATGTCATCCCTCAGGCCTTCATGTAACATCAACTTCACAGAAGAAACTGACCTTAGATCCTTTTCTGCAAGGCAAAACAGCCTATTAGGAAGTTGGTAACATCATAACACTGCTCTGGGGATTCACAGACACTCATCCGTCCTTGTTGACCTCTGTAGTCTTACAGGACAAATCTTGCTCCAGTGGCAGACACACACAGACACACACTCAGAGTCATGAGCTCTCGCTGGAAGGTACTGCTGGGACAGCCTGCTGTTGCTCCTCGACATGTAGGCCTGTCTAGAGAGCTGACGAGCCTCAATGGATTTTCTCGAGTGCTGTTCTCTGCGAATGAGTCACATAGTGTGTCAGGGAATGGGGGCAAAATGGAATCTTTAGGGATTATTATTCTGATTCATGCACAGCTGTGGTTTAGGCTTAACAGAATCCCTATCCAGGGTTAGAGAGATGGTTAGAGAGATGGACAGAGAATGCAGAAATGTAGGAGCACAAAACAGAGATGTACAAGGGAAAAAAAGAATTTATCCTTGTGACTTGCAACATTTTCATAGCTCCTATAACATGTTTTTTTTTTTTTTTTTTTTTTAGCAAAATATAATGTAGGTGTCTCATCACAGAAACATACATGCACATAAGCGTCAGGCCTGGGATATAAAAGCTTGTGGGTGCAGTCACATTTTACATTTGCAAACCACCATCTCTGAAATAAGAGGCCTCTGTGTAAGAAATGCATTTCCATGTTGCGGGGGCTTATTCACCCAGGCAGCAAGAAACGAAGCTTTCGAATGGCCCATGCCTGTGTGTGCTGCTACTGCCTTCAAGCATGTGGAATAAAGGTTAAATGGAACACTTCTGCCGGTGTCTTTAGTCCAGCTGCGAGCATTCCTCTCACCGCCCCGCTGTTCCTACATGGAATTGCACAATCCTGCTGTCACACCCCCTGGTAATCTAGGAAGAACAATGAATAATGAACCTCCTCCATCCTACGCTTTGTAATGTATTGCAGGAGCACAACTCTGCAAGACGGGAATTTGTTACAGGAGAAGCTCACATCCCTGTGCCAGCTTTTAATCAAGTCTGTGCTCATAGATCTATTTTTTTTACACTTGGCACCCAAATCTGATATATGATCCCTTATCAAAGCAAAGCGAATAGCTTTCGCATTTAAAAGATGCTGATGGCCAGTTTTTCCAAGGTCAAGGCTTACACTGATCAATGTCATTACATTCTTCAGCTGGGTAGACCCCCCTCCCCCCAAAATCTCTCATTTTATTCTTCTCTCATTGTCAATCACTCTTAGATACCGCATTTGAGTGCATTCATTTGTGCATCCCTTTGTAATACACACTTCCATTATCTTCATTGTACCTTTACTGATCTTGATCTATCCTCGTGGAAAAGGAAAGGTGAACTACTGCATTCCCATGGTGAATAGAATATAGTCTGCAGTCTAACATGGTGGCTGCATTCAGGGTTTTTGCTAATGAATACAACTACTGTATGACTGGGCTGAATGGTGAACATCTGCCTGCTATGGTGAGAAAGGGATCCCCCTCACTTTCCCTTGAATGACATTTCAGGAGGAAACACATTTGTAACACAGCACGTACAGTAGCTATACTCTCGCTCCCATCATCGCCCCCTCCTTCCCCACCTAATTTACCAGCGTGCGATGCATTTAGATTCATGGGGGTGTATCTGCACAACATGGTTCTCACATGACTGCACTGCATATTGTAACTCAAAGTGGAAGCCAATCAGGTTTCGAGATTGAAGTGACGTCAGGGGGCGGGTCGGTATGCCTCCATGTACGTGTGTGAGTGTACGCGCGTGTGTGTGTGTGAGCTCGTGCGCATGTAGAAGCTCCCTCAGCTCCGCAGCTCTGTACAGGCGCAGTGTGTGCAGTGTGTGCAGCTCGGCTGGCCTCCCTCCGCACTGAATGGACTAGATTCCCAGCCACGTAAGAAGCACAGCGGCACCACGGGAGAGAGGATGTCCTGCTGAATCAAGGGATAGGCCTGGGAAAGTCGGCCGGCCGTCCCTTCCTTCCTTCCTTCCTTCCAGCAGCAGACATACAACACTGACGACACTTTTCCTCATTTGGACAAGACCGAGCGAAGCAGAGAAGACGTCGACTCCCGCATACAAAGAGCTACAGCAGTTTTCCGGATGGGGTTTTCTGCTCCTGTGGTAGATGACAATCACCGTGCATGGATATGATCCTGGGGAACAAGGCCGTGCACTGACCTGGTACTAGTCAGCTAACGAAGCTAACTAGTTAGCTCTGCACCTGCTAGCCATAATTTGTCTGACAAATTACAGCTACATTAATCAGCTAGAATTCGCTTGCAAAACTTGATTTATGTTTCCTCTGACATTTTTTGAGCCTGCAAGCTGTATCAAATAATTTGTTTCCATTTTATGAAACGTAACATACTAATAACCGGCGAGATAAGCTAGCGAACAGCTGCGGGTTAACGAGCACTCTTCATTCATTGTAAAAGCTCACTTTTTGTAGCCTCTGTTACAGTTTTTGTGCCTAAACGCACCACGAACGTTGATGAAATTGCAGCACCCTTTGCAAAAGGGTTTCAATCGACGTGGGGCAGTGCATTTATCATTGTTACCTGCCCTTATCTTTTGAATGGAAAACAAAGGGGGTCAAATGTACAGCTGAACTCTGCAAAGAAAATTGCAGACCTCAATTTCGAGAACCAGCGAGGCAGCTTTGTTTGTTGCTCGTCCACCTCATTATTGAGGAGCGAATTGCACATAAATTAAGTACATCTTTCCTTTTTTAAGTTTATTCAAGATTTAGTATCGAAGACTTTGTGATATTGCACTGAGTTCAAAACAAAGTGGTGCCCTTGTTGAAGAGGAGAAGAGGACCAAGGAGGAGGAAGGCCCCCGCTTTTGTGGAGTTATCTCACTTTTTCCTCATGAACATACAGAGGTCAAATCCAATTAACATTTCACGTTATGGGAGATCACGGCACAAATCACACGATTTTGAAGAGCTGTCTTGTTTGAGGACTACAGAATTGCACCAGAGTTTCAGTCCCAACCTCGGGTCCCCCAGCCCGCCGGAGACCCCGGACTCCTCTCACTGTATCTCCCGCATCGGGGACTACCTTTTGTTGGAACCACTGGAGGGAGACCACGTTTTCAGAGCCGCCCACCTGCACAGCGGGGAAGAGCTCGTATGTAAGGTAAGTAGGCAGCGTGATCGACAGAACCTACCTTCATTCTCCCACAAAAGCTTATCTACTCTTTCATGAAGCCCAAATGCAATGCGAAGACAACATTTGCAGGATAAAATTCAGTGTTACTACAGACGTCTCACCTCTGCTGCTTCTAACAAACGATATTTAATACCGTTTCAACACCTACCACATTAAATATGATGCACGTACTTGCATAGAAACACGTCAGTTGTAGGTTTATACAGACTGGCTTTTGCAGAAAGCCCTCAGCTTTTAAATAATTGCTTGAGTTGTAAATAGAGAGCTGGCAGAGAAGCCTAATGGAAAAAGTGAATGGGGCGAGCTGCGTGGTTTGGGTTGCATGATGTAACGTTGACAAAGGAGTGAGTAACCACGCACACACACTCCTCTCTGTGCTATTCTTGCTTACCCCTGGCTCTCTCGTTCATAGTGCTGTGCTGTAACAGTATCACTTCATCCATGGTTTTACATATGGTGCTAAAGGAGTCATTTAGCAGCACCTTTTGCATTAAATATGCTAAGAACAGCAAGGTTTTTTCAACAGTTGTGTAGAGGGGAGCACGCATAAGGCAAGAGAACTGCACAAGTTCAGCCAGCTGTGACATTGGCACCAGCTTTGACCCCTCTCTTACCATTAAGAGGAAACTGCTTTTTTCAAAGGTTGAAGACCAACTCACAGCCTTCACTCACCACATTTATAGACTGCTTACTTTCCTATATCACTGATTATAAAGGCAGTGGAGTCGTGTCTAAGGTACATTCCAGCGGGGTTAAGTGGCTGGATGAATTGAGACGATGGTTGCATGCACCGTTGGACTCATAAGATATGACGTATCCAATAACCTGTACCTTTTGACTCCAGGTAATGTTTCGCCATGGTAATAACAAATGAATGGCCTTTGGCACCGTCTGTGGGTTAACTGCCTTTTGACCTCATCTGCTTTGTGCTGCTCTCAATACAGCACCAATCAATCAACACTTGAATGATGAATCATTACTGCCAAGCTGGAGGTCTAGGGAACAGTGCGAGCTGTATTTGCAATGACTGAAAGCAGAAGAGCCCTCTCACCTGAACTGGTTGTACTGAAAGTCAATTGTGGGAGGAGGGGGGGTTACTATGGAAACAAAAAGAGATACTGCAACCTGGGCCTGCAGAACAATACTGTTCATTAACTGCTGCTTTGAATTTTTTTTTTTTTTTTGTTTTGTTTTTTTTTGCATCCTTTCACCTTCTCAAGTATCCACAAGTTCAGTGGCACAAAAATGTAGCACACATTTCCCTTTAGCACAGTTTGGAGTCGTTTCAGTCAGATGAAAGGAAAGGAAAACATTTAACTTCAAGCTTCGCCTTAGATTGAAGATCACCTACTGATGGTAACTGCAGACTGTGAATAGGAATGTTTTCCTGTCATTGCAGGTGTTTGACATCGGCCGGTACCAGGAGTCACTGGCGGCCTACTTTGCCCTCGGTCAGCACCAACACATCAACCAAATCCTGGAGATTTTGCTTGGAGAGACTCGAGCTTATGTATTCTTTGAGAGAAGCTATGGCGACATGCACTCTTTTGTCCGAACCTGCAAGAAGCTGCGTGAGGACGAAGCAGCCAGACTCTTCTATCAGATAGCCTCGGCTGTGGCACATTGCCACGACAACGGACTGGTCCTTCGTGACCTCAAACTAAGGAAGTTTGTCTTCAAGAACGAGGACAGGTGAGTCCCGCAGAAACCACAGTGTTGTTTTTCAGCTTGATCTGTGCATTCTGTGTGTGTAATAAGAAGTGTGTCAGACTGATCTGTGTTATATCTCCACTTACACTGATGATGGTGTAAACTGAGACGGCGCAGGGCTGACATGCCTCTCCCAGATGTTGTGCTGAGTACAGGAAACCCAAACCCTTTATGTCTCCCCAAGCTATTTCTGTGCACAAGGTTTATTAGTGGATGTGACTCATATATACAGTACTTAAGGTAAATGTAGCCACACTTTGGAAGAATTGTTGAAGTGCTGCTGTTTTAATCGGCTCCCAAAATGAAGAGCTGGAGCACAGAAAGTACTAGAAATAGCTCTGACATGATTGAGATGATCTTTTGCTGCTGCTGCTCTTCAGTAGTGATCAGCATTGGGAATCTGTGGAATCACATTTATGCAACATGAGTTTACTGACCCCTGGTGGGAGCATTGCATACCTAAAAATACAGGGATCTGTTTCCACAGCAACCTCAAAGCCCCATTTTTAAATAAAATATGTATTATCTTTATGTAAGAAGACTCAAAACACCTTTCCAGACTTTAGTCAAGTGGATGCTAACTCTGCAGTTTCAGAGGGAAACTTCTTAATGGCCTCTAAGCTCTCTGTTTTTAAGTGTGATGTCATTCTTTGGCTCTCACTTTGGAAAAGGGAAGTTGAGCCGCCTCATATATTCAGTACCGGTTCATTGACCTTGAACGTTACACCAGACCTCTGCTGGGCTGCTATTAAATGATTGATGACAGGTGAATATTAAGAGCGATCATGCAGGACAGTGTGAGGTCGCGTTTACTATACAACCTGTCACGAATCCTCTTACATCTTTCCAACACGTCTGGTAGCAGAGATAAAGAGACGATGTTTCGATGGAGGCTGAAACACAAGGATCTGATTTGGCTTGAGCTCAGGATTGTGACAAAAGGTTGTGTTGTCTGCACGGAGAAGGAGAAGAAAAAGACGAAACATTCTGTTCTACCTAAGCAGGCTACCTCATGATCTGTTATCCTCCTGACTTTATTTTGTCTGACTGCTGTTAGCCTTTGACCGAACGGCACCCTGCAAATAGTGATTTTCAAAGATTGTCCTCGAGAGGAAACCAGCATTAAAAATGGTCCTGTTGTTCTTCCAACACAGAGCTTGTGACACATTCTCAGATTTGTGACTATTAAAAATGGGTTAAGTCTTTTTGGGTTTTTTTTGCTAAGCCCTCCAAAGAGTAATTGCATATGCTTGCACATTTGCTCCAAAAATGCTAATATCCAGAATTACCTTATTAATACAAACACATGGCATTTAATCTCCCAGAGGAACAAAGGGAATTTAGCTCGGAAAACAATAGAATTTCCTGATTTTTTTTCTAAATGTGAAAAGGCTCTACTTCATATCAATGAAAAGTAGTTGAAAGCACATACGTCTTTGTTTCTTTCTCTGAGCAGATCTCAGTCTCAAGGCTCATTGAACCCACACATGGGTGGCAGCGTTTTCAAAACCACATGCACATAAAAATTGCTCTTACCTGAGTCTCTTAACATTCTTTAGTGACAATGCATCCCAAAAGCCAGCCTTAATTATCACTTCAAGGGTATCATAGCTGGGATCCAGAGGGTAATGGATGTTGTGTCAGGGAAAAGCAGAATGAGAATCCACATGATCAGGTCGTTGATTATTCAAGCAAAAAAAAAAAAAAAAACTGCAAGCCTTCTAACAGTGTCTTAAGAATTGTGGAGGTCTTTTGGAAAGGATATTTTTATGTCAATGCCCTTTAGTGGAGCTTTTATAGTGAAAGGAAAGTATGATGTCGTCTTCTTCTTCTGTGAGATTGATTGATATAATCAGATGATTTGGTTTCTGCTCTGCATTGTTAAGCAGTATCATCATTTTCAATGGGCTTTTCTCTTTTTCCTGTTTTGTCTTCAGGAGTCTTGTTAAGCTGGAGAGCCTCGAGGACACTTATATCCTGGATGGTCATGATGACTCCCTGTCAGACAAACATGGCTGCCCTGCTTATGTCAGTCCTGAGATCCTCAATGCCAACGGCAGCTATTCGGGGAAGGCAGCCGACGTCTGGAGCTTGGGCGTCATGCTTTATACAATCCTTGTAGGCCGCTACCCTTTCCATGACGTTGAGCCCGGATCCTTGTTCAGTAAAATCCGCAGGGGCCACTTTAACATCCCCGAGACACTCACACCCAAGGCCAAGTGCCTGATCCGCTCCATCCTCCGCCGGGAACCTGCAGAGCGCCTCACCTCTCGGGAGATTTTGGAGCACCCCTGGTTTGCCTCCTCCGGGGCACTAGGGGGCGCTGCAGTGCATTGCAGAGGAGAAAGAGAGCAGGAGCAGACGGTGCCTGAGGTGAACATGGAGGAAGAGCTGGAGCAGTTCTTCAGCTGAGCAAACAGCAAGCACAAATGGACGACTCTGCCACGGCCGGCTCATCATGCTCACAGCAGAGCCAAAAACAGTAGTTTAGAGATTAATAGGTGATCATTTGTCACTCATAATAAAGGTGTTTCCATCCTATTTCCTTTCCCACCATCTCATGGAAAACCTTAAGCCTGGCATGACAAATGGCATCTCTACGTCACCTGGCGAGGCACCTCCTGCTCGAGGAAGTTGCTGCCAGACATGCAAATTGCGACGATGTAGCAAAGTTTTTCCTTTCCTTTTCGATCTGTTTTGGTTTAATGTGGTGCTCATAAAGGTAGACACATTCACCATTTTTGACACTATGGAAAGCATGAAGGGACATTAGAAAACAGGAAACCAAGGAGAGCAGTTCGAAACAAACTGACAAACTGCAGCACCACACCTTAAAGGGTTTTTTTTTTTTTGTTCTAGCTTGAGGTGCTCACAGTTTAAACCACAGACCCAGGGCCAGACATAACAACCACATGTTCTCCTGCTGAACAAACACAAGGTGATTATCCCTGACCTTGGATTATTGGTTGGTGAATGGAGCAGCTTTGGCTTTTTCTTATCATTATCATCCACAACATGGTTGACCTCGTCTTTGTTTTGTATTTTTCCTTATTTGTTTATTTTTATATCGTCAATAATGCTAACATCACCGCTGAACCCCTCGACGGCCTTGTTTTCAGTCATTCTTTTTGTGTGTGCATCCGTCTCTGTGACACTTTCTCCCATCTTCACCACCAGTTTAGGTTTTAGTGACTCAGCATTTTTTAAACAACTCGTTTCTTTTGTTTCGTTTCAAGCTATTCCACTCTGTTGTTAATGCTGCTTTAAAATCACTCCCTAAACCTCAATCTTCAAATGTTTTCTTGGTAAGCCTCCAAACATGGCATCATGCACTTGATGTGTTGGGTGAATGGATGATTCCACCTTAAAAATAGCTTCCTTATTTAAATTCATTCTTCAGTTGTAGGAAGGAGAACGTAACATTTATTTAAATTGTAACAACTATATATATATAAATCTAAAAATATATATATATATATAAATAAATATATATTTAAAACTACATTGCAGGGTTTTTCTTTTTTTAGAGATTCCTTTTTCATGTATGATGTAGGCAATATCTTGACACAGGACAGGCACAAAGAGGAAAATGTCTGTCTGAAGTTTTGGTATACATAATATCTTCTGTGCCAGTACTCTGGTGCCCTGACAAGCCCCATGCCACCCGGTCTCCCTCATTTCCTTTTTCAAAACTTGATATGAGATATTCAGTGATAGTATTGCTCTGACACGCTCACTCCAGGACCTCATGTTAGTTTTCTACTGCCTGCGTAGGTTCTGTGAAACGATCACACTCGGAATGGGTACCAGTGGACATGTTTTGTCGTATCTCAATGTTACTTGAATTTGTGTTTTTAATCTAGTCATTGGCATGTGCCCCATGAATGCTATAGCCTGCCTAGCAGGGGGAGGGGTGGGGGGAGGTGGGTGCTTGTTTTTTAAGAAAAGTTAAAAACATGAAAATTCTCACTTTGCTACTTTTCTGAGTTGCTTTTCATTAAGATAAAAACTATTGCTTTTTATTGTTTTTTGTAGACTGAGCTACCTTTTATTTAAGTTGGTGCTGATTTGGTGCTAATGTTTAGTCCTTTTTGTTTCATGGAGGGGGTGGTGCATGGTGGGATATCTGCCTCAGATGTTCTGATTGTATTGTAACAGATTCTGGTGTTTTGTCCAAATTAATTCAGTAAATAAATTGTGAACTGCTATCTGTCTTTCGTTGTTTTTAATCTGTTTACAGACTTAAGCTATAAATAAAGAGTAACATGGGGGCTGACATTTCAGTGGGATAATCTGAGGAATACTTTCCCTTGTTATCAAAATTTCTGTCTATTTTGAGAAGTGGGTAAGGCAACTATTCATACCAAGCCACATCTTGGTGATTCCACCTTCATGGAATGAAGGTTCGGTCCATTTCATACACATGTATGAAGAAAATATATATCTTCTTTTACAGCTGCCTTGCTTTCACTGTGCCCTTACAGAAGCACTTTCCAGTCCAGCATGAGATTGCAATCAGCGACAGATCTTGAATGGATTCCAAATGAACAAGGAGAAAAAGGCTTTTGCGCTGCCAGCCCCACTTTATCTAAATGATTGCACACATTCGGCACCGGTAAAAAGCTCTTTAGTCCAGTAATTTTCCTGGCGGCATCTCTGTGAGAGACCATTAACTGCATTCTTTCTTTCCTGTCCAGTGTGGCAGGATTGTAGTTCTGCAGGACTGGCTGATCCTCTGTGGCTCTGCTGACCTTGGCCTGTCACTGAGGCAGAAAATCTCTTCAGATTCAAACAGAGCAGGTCTATGATGTTGCTTGAAATAGGATCTGTGCATGTGTGTGGACTCTTCCACCTATGATCATGCTCATGAATGGTAAT
This sequence comes from Labroides dimidiatus, assembly GCA_030710495.1. Classification (NCBI taxonomy): domain Eukaryota; kingdom Metazoa; phylum Chordata; class Actinopteri; order Labriformes; family Labridae; genus Labroides; species Labroides dimidiatus. The sequence goes on from CM061158.1 coordinate 18,549,966, forward strand.
GCAGATTAGGCTTCAACTATCAAACAGAGTTAAGCTGCAGTAGTTTAAGATGCCAATATCCTCTATACAGGGTGAAGTTTTCACAGTAATGGGTCACTGCTCGGCTACACCTATGATCGCACTGTTCTCACAACAAGCCCTATCCATCCCTTTATCTGAGCTGAAAAAAATGTGACGCTACCAAAGGCTTAAAATGACTCTGACACTGATTGCTGTAAGAGGCTAACCATATCTCAGGGAGCTACATAAAAAAGAACAGGCAGATAACTGATAACTGTTTTCATTTCTGTTCATATGATGACCAGATCCTTTAGAAGTAAAGTTTTCAATGGGCAAATGGATGATGCAGGAGATGGTACTGCTCTCCCTTTGTTGCAAACTCAGCAGACAAGTTGTCTTTCATAAACCTCAGCTAAAGGATGTAAGACTGGCCTCTAGTGGCAACAGAGGGGGAAAAACAGGGATAGATGTGTCCCAGTGCAAAACATCAAATCAGTTTCAGTATGAATGATTTGATCTTCTTTTTTTTCCCCACAAAAAAAACAAAAAAAAACTGCTGCACAATTACATGCAGTCACATAAATTCAGACATGCAGACAGGCAGTTACACTGTGGTTAATAAATTTCAAATGCTATCAACAGGCTGTAACTGATCTTTTTGCCAGTTCTGCATGTGTGAATGTGGAACTGATCAGGTGCTACAGGTCAGGAACAATTATCGTTGAACCTATAGTGTATGTCTGTTTGTTGCATGGGTTAGTGAAAAGTCGTTTCGTACATGTTTTGAATTGAATATTTGCTTGTAAACGTATTTATGTGTTGTTGTATTGGAACGTTTTAATCATGTGCAAAGAACACAGAGTTTTCATTTGCGTGAAGTATACTATACAAATGAAACAGAGGTGACACAGCTGGATTGCCATGCTGCTGGTGGTTTCAGACTTTCTATGGTATTACTCTAACTTTCTTATTTACTTCGTCAGGCTCCACAAAACTTGGCAGCATACTTTGGAGAAATTTATATAATATATATATTTTTTAAAAAGGCTGCAGAAGCACAAAATTCACAAGCTTCACCCTGACTTTTAGTGGTTAATATATGTGAAGGTCTTAAAACTCAGGATTCTACGTTGTAAAGTAGCCATATAGAACTGCAAAGTTATTTCTATTTAAACTCCACTGATTTGTTCTGCTGCTGTACGGTGGTGCAGTGGTTAGCACCAGTGGTTTCCTCACAGCAAGCAGGTCACCAGCTTGAATTCCGGTTTGCCTGCTGGTCCTTTCTGTGTGAAGTTTGCATGTTTTCCCCGTGCATGCGTGGGTTCTCTCCAGGTACTCCAGCTTCCTCCCACAGTCCAAAAATATGCTCATCAGGTGATTCTAAATTGGCTGTATAGGTGTGACTGTGTGCATGAAAGGTTGTCTGTCTCTGTGTGTCAGTCCTGTGATTGGCTGCTGACCAGTCCAGGGTGTACTCCACCTCTCGCCCTGAGACAGCTGGGATAGGCAACCTGTGACTCTGAACAGGATAAGCGGTTGAAAATGGATGGATGAACTGTTCATATGAGTTATAGTGCAGGGAATGTGTGATCATGTTATGAACTTTTCTTTTTCTGCACTTTAATTAGTTTCAGCCATTTCTATCTTTGTAACATTCACTTTGTCTAATTAAAGGCCTTCTGCTGAGTCAAAAACCTGGCAGCAGCAGCAGCAGCAGCAGCAGCAGCAGCAGCTTCACGGTGCAAACAACACTCCCCAGGAAAACTGCACTGCTATTTTTATTTTGACTGACTCTGACCAGGTGTATAAATTTAGAAAATTCTACTTACAAGAGTCTTTACTGCTTGCAACGACAGAAAATTTGAAGTCTGGTTTGAGCCCAAACCAGATTAGCAGCCAGCCACATTTCCTGCCCTGCTTGCTTGTTTTGCCTGTTGACAGAAATGATTCATCTCGTGTTTACACTCTGCAGTCAGTGCTGTGCATTTCCACAATCTGTCAGGCTGACGCTGAAGGCTGTTGACATCTACAAACTTTATATAGACTTGGTAAACACTAGAAGTATATCGAAATCTGTCTCTGTTTGAGTTAAATAATTGATTAGTGTTTGCTAATGTTGTCACACCAGTGCAGGGCATTAGCCGTTTACTTGAACAGGAACCATTACAAAACACTTTATTTAATAATTTTGGCATTTTCATGTGGTTATCTGTGGTTATCAAGCTTCTGAGAGAGAAGAAAACCAACAGACACGAGTGCTTTAATAACACTGTGTGGACGATCAAACATGGAGAGGTATTTTGTGAATATTTTCATTTCTCACTGTTGATTTGCTGCTGTTTGCAAAATGCAGTGAACTGCTGCCCCAGAAAATCCTGCCGCCACAATAATCTTCTTTAGCAATCCTCTCACTACTGACATTAAAATGAGGGCAAGATAACAGATTATAGGTAGAAAGTTCTGTTGGCTGATGGTGATAGAAATCCCTCCCTAATGTGTAGGCCTACTCTAGCTAGATGACGGAGGCTCGCCCTAAGAAGGTGACCCGACTATTTATGAAGCACTCTAAAGGAAATTATCACCACCACAGCTCATTTTCATTTTGAACAGTTACATCCTGTTTTCCATTTTAGCACAGAAGCCTTTTTGTCTGATGTCAAGCTATAGCTTGAAAGTGGATAACTGTTAAATATTTTGCTCTGCCTGAGGCTGAAGTAGCGTGAACACAAGGAAGCTTGCATTTTACTGCTTTAGATTTGATCATTAGGTGAACAGACAGCTAGTAACAAACAACGGCTAATGTTTTCATTCCACAACATTCCACAACCAAAATCACTGTTAGCTAGGAAGAGGGTGATGTTACTTATTGTTATTATTAATATTTAATAATATTTCTCTCAAAAACAAGAAAAGAATTTATGCCTTGCAATGACTGTTAGCTAGGAGTTGGTTAAATGCTAACCCTAGCTGTTAGCTGCTGGCTTTAGCTCACAGGTAATCAAATATTTTGTCTTTAAATTGAAATACTACCTTCCAGGTGATTACTGTTTGTTGCATTTTCAGCTATACATCAATCTGAAGGTGGTACAATTCTAGCAGTTTGTCAATCCCCATGTTTCTATTGTAATCTGCACCATGTTGCCTGTATAAATTTTTTTACTATCAATATGAAATGTAGGATCTCTATACTCAGATTTTTTTTTTTAAATTATGCTGCTTGTATGTTTTAATAATCTCTGGGGAAAAAAAGAAAGTCATCTTCACTTGCACCTCACTGCTCAGTTCACAACGGGAATATAAGTTTTCCCCAATTCAATTAACTCGGCCTATTTTATGCCCCATGATTTTATGGAACTCCGGGGAACAACATTGCTGTCTCACTGTTCTCAAAGTTTTTCTGTGTTCCGCCAAGTTGCTCCAATTAAGGTTAATGGCATGGTTGTGTAATGATCCTGCTTCGACAAAGCTCTTTTCAAACATTGCTGCTATTGTGCCCAGGATTTGGTGGATACAGGCGAACCCGATAGAGCCAGAAGGCAATAAAGGTGCTTCAGTGATTCAGGCCCCAGGCACAGCGTGGTGCACATGGATACTCCTGGGTGTTCTGGCAGCAGAGTTTTGTGGCAGGGTACCACACACACACACACACACACACACACACACACACACACACACACACACACACACACACACACACACACACACCAGATGTCCTCTGTTGTCTTCCACATAAGCACAAGGCTTGGCCGGCTCCTGGTTACAAAACCCACAGAGAAGCAGAGAGGCCTGGGACTAAGCCAGGTGGATGTCTGAGTCATTTGTTATGGTGATGTCTGATACTGTAAACTATCCACAAGCAGTATGTAGCTGATATCTATTATTTTATCAAGTTATTTTGGATAATTTTATACCTCATTAAAACATTGTGACAGTCTAACATCAGAATACAAAGAGCAATTTGAGTTTTTGGTCAAAGAGATAAAAATATCAGCTTTGAAGGTACTAACAATGCACATAGATATATTTCAATAGAGATTTCTGTAGAGACAACAGTAAATTTAGAGTTATATTCTGTTGGGTTGAAACATTAAAAACAAGATAAACATGGGTTCAGTTTTTGATGACATATTCCCTTGTGTGAATGGAGTTCAGTTTACAGGTTAATTTTCATTATCCATTAATTTACATTAATTAAAGATAATTGGCATGGATTAAAAACTGAATGACAGACTTCTCCACATGTAACTTGGCAACATAAGCAGCAACCTTAATTGCATCTAGGTGTTGCTGTATTGCACTGAAGCTTCACGCTGGTGGTGTATCACAGTTCCTCCGCAGCTTGGATGGCAGGAGCCCTGATTTATTGAGTGAACAAGCCCCAACAAACCTTTAAAGGGGACTGTGAGGACTTTCTCAGTCATCTTGAAAAAGTCTAACTTCTAGATATCTGCCTGATCGTAATCCACAATTTAAAATGAGATTATCAGCACTACTATACGTTATTTCTAAGTGCTATTTCTCAGCTTCCTAATTGGGTTAGACAGTACGGGATTGATTTATGGCCCATCAAAGTCTCTATGACAACATCACCCTGGCTGATGAAGTTTAGTAGTGAGAAGAGAGATCTGTGTTTTTCCCTGATGAAAACGATTTCTGGGATTATTTTTGTAGTAATGGTTTACACTGGAGCTAAACTATCAGACAGAGAAAGGACAGAAGAGCAGAAGAAAGCTAAATGGGGGAGTGATGGCGCACAGGCAAAAGGCTAAAACACAAGCCAAAGGCTAAAACAGCTGTTTGTGATCAATTTCAAACTTGAGAGTCTATCAATAATAAGAAGAGCGAGGTTACATTTGCTCTGCTTGGTAGATGAGCACTGGCAGGACATGAAGATTCACTAACATTACACATTATAAATATGTCTTAGAGCACCATGTAGCACTAAATATAACCTGCTACTGATCTAAACTACAAACTTACAAAGTTTACTTGTTGTCATGTTAGCACTGCATAACTGTCGATAACTACATTACCCTCTCATTTCGTATCCAGTAAAAAGTTGTCCTAAACAAAGAAAAGTAGAAAAGTAGTGTTAAGAAGAGGATCCAATCTCCATTCATGCGTGCACAATTCCTTCCGTCCAAAGGTGTTGCTGCAATCCATTTCAATTCTGTCATAGCCAACAAAGCCCCTTTAAGATCAATTGACACAATTTGCATAACTGACCTGTATTCAGGAACACAGCTAAGGTCCTATTTTATTTGAAAAGGTTTTCAAACCTAATTAGAGGAATTGTTTTTAGAATCAGGTAGGCCCACCTTTTTCCTCTGTGGCCACCCACATTATGATTTCTGACTATGCTACTGTTACAACTTGCTTTACTTTAAAGAAAATGCAATGGATACATCTTTACAAATAAATGCATTGAAAACATTTTGCAAGGTTTATATATTTAATGCTTCATCCCTGTAATACTCTCTTTTACCCAGCACTGCCCCAATTACATGGTCAGTAAACAGCACAATCAGAGCCTCAGGATGACAGAGTAAAGTGGAGAGAGGTCTTGAGTGCTGTCTTCACTTTCCCCATTCTTCTGTCAATATCCAATTATCCTCTCTGTTGCTGAAAGTGTGCTACTATCCAAAGTAATGACACTTTAAACAACCACTGACAGCTTTAAATAGAATAGACGATGGTTGGGCTGAAAGAGAGGATAGTTTATTTTGAAGGGTCCCTGCAACATAGCCTATGAGAATGTTGTATGGCTGGTGGGTCCATGGTATTGACATCTGTAGCTGTTACAGGTACTGCTCTATAGGGACAGCTTTGCAGATTGCAGTACTCAGAGAGAGGGCAGGCTTTTTCTTGTGAACAACCAATCTCAATGTTCTGCTGCATTGTGTACAATACTGTAACCTCTGCCCTACTGGGGCACCCGGCATCTCTGTCAGGGCAAAGTTTGTGATGATTATCTTTTTTTAAATATTCTTTTTCTAACCCTAATGGGAAAAAAAACAACCCCAAACTTCTGGCTTTTGCTGGTGCATACACATTATGAGATAGAGTTTGATATAGTATGAGATAGTGAAATATAATTTTTGCAGTCACGTGCATTGCTAAATATAAACCTAGTAGCACAGGTGTCTTGAGTCTGTAAAAGCTTTCCACTGTCTGTTTCTATGATTCAGAGTCTTGCCTGAGCCTATATCCTGTGCTCTGAGGGAGAAGCATGTTGAATAAAACATGTTGTTTTGTGTTTTACTGAAAGACTAAAGAAGTGAGAAGAAAAGGAGAAAATAACATAAAGTCTCCTTTAGAAAATAAATAAATAAATTTCTCTGAAGCCTGTAGTGGCACGTTGTTACTCAGGCTGAGTTCAGCTTTTTAACAAGCAGGATGGTATACCATCCTGAGAGCCACAAATGACTTTTTAACAGGAAAAATGGTCAGCCAATCAATCATTTGCTTTGATCTGTCTGATACAATATTAATGATCTTAACTTATACAAAGTTAAAGATCAAGGTGTGTGTTGTGCTCATGATCTGAGAGTACACTTTTAAGAAGGACACTGTCAGATTTTTTTGAGGTGCCAAAAAGCTGAGCTTATGTTTCTATTTTGACCACTTGAGGGCAGCATAAGCTTAGATTTTTTTTTATCGTACTGACATTGCACATTTAAGGTGATATGACTTACATTTTTGTAAATAATGTTTTACTGCATATTCATGTCTCTGTCGGAGAAATGTGATTTCAATGTCTCCTCTCCTTTGGCTGCTTTAGTCTTGATCACTTTAGAGAACAAAACCTTTGAGCCAATAGATGCTCCCACTTGATCAATGTACAGGTCCTGTACTATGTAATGTAGAGTTACAAGAGTAAAATGCAGAATGAGATCCGTACCAACCAATGGAAAAACAACATCAGGCCTTGGGTGTCAAGCTCTATATCCATGTGGAGGTCAGTCTTAATTAGGAAAGTCAAAGCTGAGATGCTATAGGAGCATGATCTCATAAAAATACAGGTTGTGTTGCACTGCTAAGTTTGAAGAGTGCTAAATAATGTATTATAAAATCACCACCTCTTCATTAGCTTACATTAGATAAAGGCAGTGGGTATATAATCCTCAGGGTTAAATAAATGACATATTAAAACAGTGTATTTGGTGATGTTTTATGCAAACAGTCAAAAGTATTTAACATAAGCATTTAAAGCACAGCCTACATTTGCATTTTCGTTCATTTTAAATTGCATCACCTGATACCAGGGACAGCCTAAATTAACGGGCCAGAATGGTGAGCTCTCTTTCTTATAAAATTAAAATAAAATAAAGTCAAACAAGTAAAATCACAGCAAATAGTTGCTAAGAAATGTGTTTTTTTTTCTAAATGAGTTTTTTTGTTTTTCAGCCCAAGCACTATAGCATCATCTTCCACTAAAAAAAATAACGGATCTCACGGCACGCCCCCTTGATTTCTTGCCTAGAAGTCTACAACTTTGGACCAGTGACAAAGCTGCAGAGTTACAGGCTCCAGAACATGAACAAGGTGGACAACATTGATTATTTACTGTCTCATCCGTTTTCTTGTGCATTGTGGAAAATTGCACGCAATGGTGTTAAGCTATTGATGCAGGTGAAAGTTAATAACCACTGTTATTAAAAAATGGCATCATAGCCATGGAACAGAGGGAGAGAAAGAAAGACAAGTAAAGATTGTTTCAGCCACTTTACACTTTCCATCAGTGTAAAGTGTCTAAAGTGTCTCCCATAATATGTTGCTTTGTACCTACCCTAACAAATTGTACACGTTCCTTAGCCAGCTCAATATGACCACCAGCTGTCACTGCTCAGTACAACGGAAGGCACAGTTTGCTTGATGTTAGTCAAAAACAGTATCATGTAGCATCACAGGTTAGGTTTACACCCTTTGTGTTCTATCATGTACCCATAACTCGAGAGGTGGTCAGTGAAGTTGTTCAGTACATTTGCTGATATTTTACTACAACTAATCTGTTTATTATTATACATTATAATTAATGAAGGTTGTCTCACTGCTTGTACGACATTCTCATCCTGTAAAAATGACTGGCAGAGTAGTATAAAGTTATAGCAGATTTGGAGCTTTTGACTCTTCGTGTTTTCAAAAGGGAGAGCAAAATGAAATGTAGAGGACCCAGTTTCAAACAAATAAAAGAGTTTAATAACTTAAGCAAAGAGATTTTACAAAAACTTACAATCCAGGAAATCCAACAAAAGCCAGAAGAAACACTAGAAACTTTTGGAGCAACAGTGAAACTCCAAGTGGCAACCTCCTGTCTAAAAATATGAGGCTATGTGGAAGTGCTAAACACTGTAATTTCTTTGATTATATGTTTGAGGCTGGTTTCTGAAAGTAACAGAAAACCATTTACACACCAAGCAAAAAAAAAAAGATAAATAAATAAATAGATTTTAAAAAAAGCTATTTTCACAGCAGAAATATGTAATACAATATTTAACAGCCTGGTACAAAAAATGACTTCAGTCTGAATAGCTAATTTCTGTAATACCACACACTGTGTGTGTGTGTTGGGGGGTGTCTGATCCAGCAGTTTAGAATATATTAAGATAATGAGTTTACCCAATCAGAGACACAGGTCAGAACCCTATAGCTGTTAGTATGGAGGCTCAAAGCCTGCCCCATTTCCAATATGGCTCCCACTGACGATTTGCTTCAAAACTCTTGCTGGGTCCCAAATTGCATACTTGTGCACTTGCACTCACTATTTTGAGTGCACACATGAGTTCATGCTGACAGTATTGGAAACCACAGCGCACCTTGATTTCTCACCAACACTCAAAAAGGGCAAAAAGTTGAGTGTGGAATTGTAGACACTTTTCACACTCCGTCTGACTTCAGTAGCCATCCAGGCTACATAGAGGAAGGGGCTGGAACAGATGAAACGATGGATGGTGGATGTAATCAACCTGTGAACGGTTGTGAAATGCGATGATGATAGTATGATGATAGTTTCCGGTAAGAAGAAGCAGCAGTGTTTTATTTGGGACAACACTACCCTGTACGATTTTATGCACTGTTCAAGTAAATGCAGAGTGTACCGCATCAGTTTCAGAAAGAGACAGGTGACGTCACTCAGACTACGTCCATTTATTAAAGTCTATGGGAAACACAAAAAAGACTAACCAAGAGACATAAACCCAGATGAGAAACTCACAGAGTAACGGGTGACAGGACATCGGTATGACAAAGCGACACGGGTGAAACTTATGAGTCGCAATCAAAGAGGAGGTAAATACACAAGAGCAGGAGGTCAAACTAAACCAGACACACAGGGAGCAAGTAAGGAGTACGATACAAAACAGATGAACAGAATAAAGAACGAGACATAAAAAATAACTTTTAACAACACAAGGAAACACGCTAAGAAACAATAAATCATGAAATGAAAGACAGACAGCACAAAAAAATTACTCAACAAAATAGAGCCACTCATGACATTTTTGACCTCAGGGAACAAATGGCCGCTAAGTGAATTTGGTGAATGAAACCATCTGTTGCTGGGTTTTGTAACTTTTATGTCAAAGACAGTCTTTTAGAAGTAGGCTACCAAAAGCAACTATTTTGAATTGATTTATTCATAGCATTCATTTATTTTTTTTCCATTTTGCCAAACATACATGGAAATATTTTGCAACTACAACACAGCGTAATAAAACAAAGAGCAACAAAAATAATAAGTAGTCACTGTTATAGTTGGTTGTAATAAAAAGTTGGTTGTAATACGAAATTCAGCAGCGTCTGAGCTGCATACTAAACAACATTTGTTCCCTCTTACAAAAAAGTGTCAGATGTTAAGTTGTTCATTTTTAGGATTTGAGCCCTGAGAATTTCATGCCAATTGCCAGTTCAAAGAAGAAACAAAGTCCTGTCCCTAGACCTCAATTATTATTATTGTGCTGTTTTTAAAGTCACAGACACATGAACAATCTTACACAGTGAACAGCACGCTGCTCTGCGGAGTTGTGGTGTAATAAGATGTGTTAATTGGAGGAGAGTGTTTTTCCATCTGGTGCAGTGGTAGTGGGAGCTGATCCAACTAAAAGAGACAGTGTGTACATATAAATTTGTATGTGTATGTATAGGTATACGTAAAATTGCTCTCTAACATCCCCTCCAAATATCAAAATCTGCTAGTTTTTGGGAAACATTGTGATTGGTTTGTGGTTTGAGGTTTATTCGACTGGTAATTTGATTCACATTCAGTACATTTAAAAGTCCACTCAAACATCTCTGAAAGAGTTGCAGCCATTTAACCATTAGTAACAGCCTCTCTTCACTGACAGGAACAAGATAAAGAACATCCAGTTAGATGCAGGAGAAAAAAAACACATTCTCAATAAAAACCATCTTTTACACACAGACAAGTAGAGAGATATGAAATACTTTAGTTTCAGGAGAGTGATTCTTCAGACTGTCATGGTAAACTGCAGACCAACAAGCTCCAATTTGCATTTCTAAACTGTCAGTATTTCTCACTTGTCTTTTTTTCTGCAGACAAATCATCTCTTTTGCAAACCAGTTTTTCTAATTCTGCTCTGAATCCCCTTTTTTTAAGCTGCCCTGAATTTTTATGTTGTTGATTCAACTGTCATTGATTTCTTATGCATAATCTGAGTCAAAGCAGCAAATGAATTATTAAAGAAAACAAATTATGTGGTGGTCAGACTGTGATTTCAGACTGAACCTCTGATGTTTCATTTCCAGACAGATATGGATTTCATAATGGATAAACACAGACTCGCTGGCTCCTTCATCTCTCTCTGATAGGATAAATGTGTTGGCTCTCCCTTTTTTCTGTGATCTCACAATGAACAGTCCCGCCAATGGTCTACCAACTCTACCAACTACCATGGAGTCTGTTACATACAGTATCCTCTTGAAGCAGCATTACAGGAAACTACACCCTGGTCACCGGAGTGTCTGGAGTTTATTGTAAAGCATAAGCAGCAACTGTAACCCTAAAACGAAAGACAAAGTGATAGTTTAACTCACAGATGAACTTTGTTTTTACCACCGCCTCCTGAGCCCAATTACTGCTGTTTACAGGCTCCAGATTTAGTCACACATACAGCACACTAATAGGCTCTAACACATTGCACTGCAGAGCCACCAGTGTTTGAGGTGAGGGATAGCAGATAACATGTGGACCATGATGAAAAAATATAAACATCCACAAAGAGGGAACCTTTAGCGTATCTTTAAAATGAAGTTTGTTCCATCTAATTGGAAAGCACTTTCGGACATTTCTTTTATGTCAGTGGAATTATATAAATTACTCATTACAACAATGTTCCCAACATGTTTCACATCTTGTATTTTTCCATCAACTTTGAACATAACTTGTACATCATTTCCCATACCTTGGCAGATAGGTACTGCTGAAAGACTCCTAAAATAACTGAAAACTAAAATTTGACCCTTGATAAGGCCCGCTATCTCCTCTGCTTATAGTGTGACATTTTGATGAAATGCAGGCTTACCCAGGAGTTGAGAGCACTCAAGTATCTTACCCAGACACTCTGGCAAGATACTGAAATTGCACTGGTGAGTGATATTTATCATCATTCTTATGAGTGCTATTGCACTTAATTCACGTTTGAGACAAGACCACAGAAATTCACATATCACAATAAAATAAGAGCTTCACATCAACAGTTTGAATGTTCATCTTTATCCATTAAAGAGGGATTAAATAAATAAGCATATCTTAATGGTGTAAATAATACAAATAAATCAACTTCAATGGTGTTTGGATTCTAAGGTAATGTATATTTAAATATTTCTTCTCAAAATCTTAGAGCCATAAACCATCATTTTGCAGCATTTAATTTAACTTATTCTTAAATAAAAGACCCTTACAACAGCCATACAATTGTCATCAGTTTCTGTCCATCACAGAGATGTTCAACCAGTACTGTTGTACAGTCAACACATAACGTGTCATTGGCTTTAAATAATCAAACCCCCTGTTGTCAACAAACTTTTGGGTTGCAGGGTGATTATATTGTAATATTTAGATTATTTTCAGTTAAACTGCACAGTGCTGTAATTAATACGCAGAATTTTGTGCACCATTAAAACAAAGAGTGAATCTTTGTCCTAATGCATTCAGAGATAATTTGTCAATAACATAAAAAACACAAACTTATTATGCAGTCTGTTATTTTTCTTGCAGAAGGTTTTAGTTTATGATGGTAAGCCACTTATTTCTGGCCAAATATTTAAATGCCTTCCTTACAAAACTTATTTTAGGATGATAGGCGTTAATGATACAGAAGCATGCAGTCCTAAGCTGTGCTGTGCTACATCTGATTTAAGTATTATTTCCAAGTAAAGGTCCACTATGAATCTGATGATTAAGACCATTATTAACAGTGATACAGGACCATCAAACCAGTCAGATGCTGGTAACCCAGGGCTGGATAGATAAACTGCTGACTCAGTAAGTTTTATTACACTGTTAAAAGATACCAGTGGTTCTTCTCACATTAAACTTGTGATATTTCAAAGTGGGCAACTAATATAATTCTGCTTCACTGAATTACATTCAGTACATTCATAATTTTTTTTTCACCTGGAAAAATGACTATTTGCTCATCTGTCCTTGTTTTTTATAGCTGTGCTTTCAGTGTTTATAAATGTTTTTGTGAACCCATTGATGGGCAGGGCTTATGTTATCTCATATATGCTACAAAAAACACTCTATTTATCATATTCTTATAAATAAATAAATAAATAAATAAATAAATAAATAAATAAATAAATAGAGGCATCAATCCAACATCTTGCACATCTCCATCTGAGAGCTGATCAAGTTAATCAGGGCCTCTCATGGGAACAGCGCCTCTGTTCTGGGCTTTATCGTTGAGTTGTTTGAGCTGCAAGTTGGCCATAGCAAGTATGACCGGAACTGCTAGAGTGCCAAATAGCCTAAAAGGAAATGCACAAACTACATCAAAGCTTTTCATCTTTTGTTAGCACTGCTAAATTCATTATTTATTCAGTGTATGGCCAAATCGCATCCTTCTGTTGGACAGTTTTTGTCCAGTGAGAGAGAGAGTTTGTCTAATGAAAAGCTGATTCATAACCAGGCACCAGATGTGGACAAACAGTGGCTTTTATAGAGATTACGCCATATGAAAAAAATGTATTTGAATGTAACTCCCTGATATGTAGGCCTGCGCCATCGGAGATTTGTGTGTCTGGACTGAACTGATGCTGTACTGACGGGACACCTCTGTAGGTGCATACAGTTACGCGTGGTGACGACTGGAGGCGCTGTAGGGCTTATGAGAGCCAATCACAATGAAAAGGGCGGAGCAGCATCGTGAAAAAGTGGCCACACGGTGTGCCTGTCTGTTCTAACACTCACTCACATCTCAGATCAGCCCCCTCGCAGGGTTGCCCCGCAAGACGCGTCTGCCAAGTAGGCTACAAGCCACTACAATTGGTGACGTGCAGCACGGTGCACAGACAGGACATTTACCAACCAGCACACAGCCTCCACCAGCTCGCTCTGTTGTTCCCTTTTTGCTGTAAAATGCAACAGTCGACTATTCGGGATAGAAACAGCGACCATTCATGAGCAGCGTTGCAGCAAAACAAGAACAAACACCGGGGACAGGAGCGGCGAGCGGCCGGCGAGGTAAGCGCTCTGTCGGTGCAGGTACAAGCAGCCAGCACGCTGACTGTGGTGTCCGCTTGTCTTTGTTTTGTGTCGGACAGGAGGGTTTGGACAGCACGCGGGCACCTGTCCTACGGTGAATAACCGGACCATTAGTTTCACTGCCACCCTTCTCCGAGGACCACAGCCTACCAAACGATGTGTGCAGCGATCAGATCATGCACAAGCGCTCCTGTAAAGAAAAAAGAGAGAAATTAACTTTACGCTTTGGCTCGTAACAGGCAACGAAAAAGGTTTGTTGTGAGATCTGAAAAGGTTAGGAAAAACTCATCCCTGGAAACGTGGCTCATCAGTGTATGAAAAAGCAGGATGCTTGCATCTTATTTTTATTCATTTATTTTATAAAATGGAACTGATCTTAATTGTGTCATAAAGCCCTTAGTTATGAATTTGAAAATCGTCAAAGTGAAGCAGTCGTTAAACTGTCAGTAAGCAATGTCATGATGTGGTCCTACTTCTACACCAGTTATGTGATTTTTATATTCCCATTGTTAACAATTTATTCTATATCCTAAATTTGCAGAGCAAAACTTAAAACCGGTTTCTTGTTAGATGCATACTCCAGTGTTAAAAAGTTCCTGTTTTTTCTTCCTCCATGTGAACATAACTTGTAGCGGATCCTCATCCTCGAGACAACAAAGCCTTCTTCCTCCTCCTCAGTCCCATGTGTTGTTACAGTGAAGTGCTGTACCCTTGGATGTGAAGTAGAGCTCTGGTTGAAAGAACACTGTGCCTTTTCCTGGCACACAGTAACTGCTGGAAGCTGAATCCAGCCATTTATTACTGCTGTCACTCGTCCCTGACAGTGTTTCTGCCTGAATCATTAGCCTCCACATTCCAGTTATTTCCTGGCAAGTGAGAAGGTGTTAATGAAAGAATGAGGTTGGTACTAGTCAGGGTATTATCGCATGAAATCTAAGCTCCATATTTAGCCCCGTTTACTATCAACCCTCATACCAAACTTTGCTTGGGTCTTGGCACTTGTTCCTGTTTACAAGTGTGATGCTATATTTAACTTGATGCTGCTTGTATGCATGTGTTCCTGCTCCTAAACTAATGTACCTCAGCTTTATTGTAGTAACTGGCTGACCATGTGAGGCAGGAGCAAGACACTCTCTTCCACAGATGACATTTGAAAACCTGGCAGGCTATCATGAATCAAGGCAGGGATTAAGGGCTTTAGTCCTAGTCCTCCCTGAACAGGCAGGCAGCTCTACGCTCGATGATGTAACACAATGCATTTGCTTCAGAGCCCGAGCCGTTTAGCAGGGGTCCTCTCGGCTCATCTGCTGATTCTGCTGGAAAATTGTCTCCCCATATTTATATAGAGCCGTCACGATGGGTAGATGATTACACAGTAACATCAAAAGCAATACAGTGAGGTGTGAAATAAGTATGTGGGCTCTAGTACAAAGCCTGGTTGTCAGGCACCTGTTACCTCTGTGGATGTTTTATAGTTTCTGAAGTTTTGGGCATGTGTTTCTGCTATAAACTCAATCAATATCCTTCTTTAAAATGTGATTTATTTTCACCAGGGGGACAATTTTGCTCGGGAAATTTATTTTGACATTAAGAGCTATTTATCGTAATAGTCAGCCTCAAGAAAAAAAGGCTTCTTTTCTCAGAACAGCAAATTACAATGTTGTAGCTCAAGGCAGTTCATTATTTTTTCAAAATCAATATATTTTACAGTACACTCTTGCACATGGATCCTGATGTGATTCAGTGCTCTACCTGTGACGACAGAGAGAGCTTTTGCACAGACTGTAATAAATGGACGTTGTCTTCATGACATCATCCATTTGTTTTGTCAGTGGTTACCATATTGGAAATGCTGACAGCACTGCTTCAGTCAACCTAGCATGAGTTGAAGAGATTGAATTGAGGTGGCCCTGGAGCCTCCTCCTTAAAAAAAAGAAACGCCCCCCGTAGCTCATGCTGGGAAATCAACTGATAAGACCAAACTATTTTTTTATTTAAGTTATTTTTTGGGGCTTTTTATGCCTTTATTTTGAGACGGCAGGACAGTGGATGGAGTGGCGTGGGAAAGTCGCTACAGGCCCGACTTGAACCCAAGCTGCCCGCTCAAGGGCTTTTTTGCCCATATGGAGCACGACTTTAAACACTAGGCCAGCTATGCTCTAAGACTAAACTGATTTCTTATACCCAGCCATAAATGTTTTTATTGTTGTGGAAAAGTTGTCTTTTTTGAATGGTCATGTTCATGGTTTCCTGTGCTTTTAGAGCCAGTCTCAAGTGGAAACGGGCCCTGTTTATACAACGTTTCACAGCATTTCACATGAAAATGCGGAAACGCTGAGGGACTGAAAACGCTGCAGTATGCACACCAGGCCTGTAGGTGGTGATATAACTGCAGAGTCTTTTGGTAGTCTGCCCATGAAGAAGAGGTGGGGTGATCATCTGGTAAATATAATAAATACGTCTTATCTGAGTGCAGAAGTGGAGCAACAGATGCACATTTTGTTGAAAGGCAGTCAGCAGATTCAGCAGCACAAGCACAACCCGGTAGTTGGCCATTGAACCGTTTTTGTTGTCCGGTTCCCACATGCAAATTATAAAAGTTCCCACAACAAAAGTGGAATGTGCAAAATGGAGTGTGACGTCTGCGTTTTCCCTGAAAACTCCCGTTTGCTGTTTACACAGCAATTGAAGTTGCAGCGTATTAGAAAAAATTCCAGGGTGTTTCAAAAAGGTTGCATTTAACCCTAATACCGTTCTTGTGTAACACCATCTGAGGAACTTCAGTTTTTAGCAATTATGCATTGGCTTTGTTTCTCACAGCTGGAGTTTGCTTCTTGCTGCAGGGCCCCCCAGCAAACATTGACACTGATAATGGATTAAGTCATGCTTTTTATTAAGACCATTTAATCTTTATTAACAGAGTAGAGTCAGTCTCCCATTCCCTTGGTAGCTTTTTAACTTTAGGTGGCAGTGATACATGACAGTGCTGCTGAATATAGTTACAAAGGTTATTAAAAAAACATTTATACACTTATGTACATGGGGCAAAAGGCCATGAGCAAATGCTGTGCTTCCTGAGTTCTTTGGAAATCAGTGAACCATGAAAGGCCGTCTTTTCAGCTGCCCTCTTCAACGTAGTCTCTGAAGGACCAGTGATGCTGGTGTCATTTTCCCAAAAAGCTTTCAGTTTCCCTGTTCAGAGACCTAAATGGATTCAAAATGCACTGAGAGCTAACCCTTCTCATCCTGTGACATGAACTAGTAGCTCCCTTTTATGAGAGTTCAGGACATTTTATTTCAGGATTTCGTTCACTCTGAGATGAATATGGTTATAGCACAATACACAGTATATTTTAATACTGGAATTTTTATTTTAAATGTATTTTTTGTATGATTTTATTACTTTTTCCTTAAAGAAAAAAATTAAAACTCACTGGTGAAAAAAAAGCCAACCAACCAAAGTGGAATGCGCACAAGCAAAGCGGCGTACTTGCTGTTTATACAGAGACGGAGGCTGCAGCATTTCAGAAAAATTTCACTCTGGAGGGCGTTTTAAAAAAGTTGCGTTTTAGGTCGGCTGAAACTGCGTTTCCATATAAACGAGAGGCCAAAACGCAACAAAACTTTTGCGTTTCATCCTAATACCGTTGTCGTGTAAACGGCCCCTTTGTCTGGACTTTGGTCTGTGATACTTCGTCTTGAGGCCAGTGCTGTGAGTGGCTCTATGGGGGGCAGATTAAGCCTATTAGCTCCACATGGTGCCATGGCGGCTTTTCTTTATGAGTAGAGAAGAGATGGGAGGGAAAGGAACGCGGAAGCTCTTTTCCCTCCCATCTCTCATCTCAAAGCCTTAAATTCATCAGCCATCTGTATTAAGGGTTTTTCACACTCCCATTAAGCCTGGCTGCATTATTATTTCTACCCAGTAGTTACACGAGAGCCACAGCTACCCTGACATCTTCTCTATGAACCGTAGTCATTTTAATAAGGTGTATTTACTGTCTGATATCTACTTTAGAATAAATATCATCTATAATGAAACACAAAATCTATTCTTGGTGTGTCTGGGCTGTAAAATATGCAGAATATATCAGTCATTATCAGAAAGTGCACTGGGTCATAGAAGGACCTCAATGTATTATGTAATAATTTATTTGAAATTGAATAATTGAATCATCCGAGACGAGAAGCAGAGCTTAAAAGAGGCCTGATAGAGCAGCACTGTCTGCCTGAGGCAAACCAGAATTTGTATTACTTCAAGTAACTCCAAATTTGGTCAAATTTGGAGTCTTTTCTTCCTGCCTATCCGGTCAAATTGATGGTAGATGTATAGTTTTCTAGAAATAATCGTTATTATTTGTGTGCACAGCTCCCTGTTTCTCCACCATGCAGTTTCTGCCTGGTGGAGAAACAGCTATATCTCCAGCAGTAAAACTGTATCATCTGTCCTTAGAAAAGACAAAATTTGAATATGTAATTGATTCCTAGTTAAAGGGACTTTATCAGGAGGAAGCAACTGAGACCCTCAGTATGGCTTTAAGATGCTCATCTTTAAGTTTGGACCTGAACTTTGACTTATAAAAGTTCAATGTGGAGATGAGCTTTTCACACAGATAGGTGCTGCAAAAAAGGCCCATGATTAAAAAAATACATGACTGGGGCTGACAAACACCATATAGCACTGGGTGACAGGATATATTTTCCCTCCACACAGTGACTTAAACAGGTGACCAATTGCTGATTTGCGTTGTTGTCATGAGCCTGAGCTATGGTAGCCCACAAGTGTTAAAAAATATAAAACGTCCAGATGCATGTAAGAAAAAACACAGGGGCTGGACTAACACAAAGCTTTGATTTCAGACAGGGGGCAACAAAATATAGTTCTAGTTCAGGCCGTGAGTTTGAGACCCCTGTCACCACAACTAAAACTCAATACCAGCAATATAGTTCAACATTCAATATTCAGTGCTTTCATTTATTAAGAGCTCAGTCTGGGACCTTCTGATTCCTTTAAAAGGAAAAAGAGTAATTTGGGGTTTGTATACTCTGAACAGTATGATTGAAAGGTGGCTTTTGAGTTGAGATAAATTACATCTTTGAAGTAAACGCGATGTGCATCAGTAGAAGCATCACATTAACATTCTTTAACCTGAGCCTGCATGTATTCTTACAGAGACTGAATAAACCATTGGCCTCATTCCAAACACCTCATGCTGTGAAGCCTGTCAGTGTTGATTCATTCACCTTTATATTTTACCTCAATAGATACCTGCAGCAAATTGACAAGCATTATTATTCAGTACAAATAACATAAACTCAGCAGAAAATGTGTTGAGAGGGGGCAATTTTGTCATCCTGAATTTACCCCTGCTGTTTCTCAGGGGTTGGTTTTTTGAAGTGAGTCAGTCAAATTGTTTGCAAGAAAGTGTGGATTGTAAATCTGAAAGGATTCCACTCCTGCATCAACACACATGCATGTGTTGCCGTTTGTTTGTTACAGGAGACTTTTGATGATGGGTCTCAGTCTCTCTGGTCCTAATTGGTCTTTGATGATTGCTGAGCACTCTGATTAAGAAATTACATTAAAACTGATGAATCGGGCTCCCAAGTGTTTATCACCGTGAGATATCTCCTTCAATCAATTGATTAAACTCAGATAATTTATGGCTGGGATTCAGTTTGTCAAGTTAACAATAACTGACATGAGACAGAACAACTTTTTCCTTGTGCATCATACTGTTAGGAGATGCAGCTTCCTTGTGCCAAGGAAAGGGTTTTGGGGGTCTTGATGTGAGTGTTGGCTTCTTGTCTGAGTAGCATTGACCATTTGAGCCAAACTGATACCTTCTGTGTTCACCAGCACGGCACTATGATTAAAACCAATCAGTATTAAGACTCCTTGACTCGTACACAAACAAGCTTTTAAAAGATGTGTACCTCTCCTCATTAGGACAGACTTAACAAAGTTTGCATTTACACTTTTCACTTCACTTCATCATGTTATTTCAAGAATTTTAATTGATCCTCTAATAGCAAAACAATCGCAAGAAAAAATGGTGTTGGTTTCATACAGCTGAAACAGACAGAGCATGTGAGCGTAGCAGACGAATTTTGAAAAGAATGCAGAGCAGGATTTCTCTTTTCAAGGATGGGAAGGTGGAGCGAAGCACTGTCCCGCTCCAGTTTAACTCCGTTACCGCTCACACCACGAGTCTAAAGCATGCCCAAACCTGGCCCCGAAATCAGAATCCACAATGGAGAGATGAGGTTGAGGGGCTTGAGAGGTGAGGTCAGCAGCCAGACCCCTCTCTCAGAATCACAACATAACTTCTGGAGTGAGTGTGGCGCGGAGCAGGATGCAATCTTGGTTTAGCACTGAATTGTACTAGGCGGAGCAGTATGGTGTAACTTTGAGCGGGGAGCGACAGAAGTGGACAGCTTTGGGAGCTAGGAATGGGAATTCTCGCCGCTCCACTCTGCTCACATGCTCTGGAAGTAGACTAAAGTGAAAATGTTGTTTCCTACCTAAAATTCACCTGAAACTTTCCAGAGTTTGAACATTGCAGATTTAAAGACTGCATGCAAAGGAGGCCTCTGCTTGAAGTAATTCAGTGCTAACCACGTTAGTAAAATTGCACAGTTGGCTTTACTTTCCAGCGCTGTATATGCTGTAACCATATTCTAGATTGCAGATGGGATCTGAAATTTGTTTGAGTTTTACATCAGTTATGCACCCAAAGTTTACAAAAACAAGAGACAGATAAAAGCAAAATCAGACCTGTAATAATAAGTACATAAAAAACTTAATGAACTGTTTTCCCATAAAACTGGAGAAGTCCTCCTTTAACTATGTGCAAAATCCAGTATTTTTTCTTTGCATGGTTTCAATTCATTCAAGTGAAAAACAAGAGGAGAGAATGATCAGTTACACGGCAGTTCAAAACAAGATTTTCGCTCAATATAAAACTGGATAAAGCGGTATTTGAGTTTTTATTGAATCAACCCCATCTCGCCCTAAGTCAGCTGGGATAGGCTCCAGCCACCCGCGACCCTGAATAGGATAAGCGGTATAGAAAATGAATGAATGAATAAATCAACCCCACGTTTATATTGATGTGAGTGATGCCTCTGAGGTTTGACATCACATTGGTTTACAGAGTAAGATTACAGAGAAGCGAAAGCAGAAGATAAGGTGCTTTTAAACCTCTTAAAATACTTCAAGATTTGCTTAGTTGAACTCTTAACGTTTGATGTAATTCCCTTAAGTATTACTTTGATATATTTAGATGTCTGCGTCAGAACTTCTACATTTTTTAGCTCATTAAGTTGTAGGGAAAAAATGTATTTTTTTGTTGTAACTGGTTTCATCACTGCATAATCCTCACAATGGAAGTCTTTTTCTGTTACGGTAGAAAAAACCTTAAGACTAAAAAAAGAAAAAACAAAAATCATAATCATGTTTCAGAGATGCTTTTGAATGTCTGGCTTGGTGTACATGATCTGGTAGTGTAGCAAAGAACACATGAGCAACAGCTCATTACCATTTTGTTTTTGTCCAGTAGTTGACCTGGGTACCAGAATATCACATTAACAGGATGTGTAAATTTGGTAACCAATTTGGTGATCCAAGCCTGTCCCTCTCCGACTCTTCAGGCAGGTGCACATTCAGTTTGAAAGAGATGTAAAATTGAAATCACAAGGCTCAGCATTTTACCAGCTCATTACCTGGTGTAGATGCATGATTGACAGCCTTGGCCCGCTGATGGCTGCTTTCACCAGCCCCTTCCAGCCTGTTAAAAGATCATGTTCATCCGTAACAAAAACCAAACATTCTTAGTCTCAGCGCTGTTGGAAATGAGAGGACTGACCAAAATCGAGTATTCTTGGTCATAGCCCGGCTAAGGGTTAATGTTAAATGTTATTGTTGCTAACACTGATGTTAACATTAGGGTCATTTTCACAGGCTTGAGAAAAACGTTTGTTAAAATTATCTTTGCTTAGGTACCTTTCTCTCACCCTTTTCACTCTGCTCCGTCGCCTCTTTGCCACTGCTCTCAGCAAGCCGCAGTAGAGCCAGAAAGAAGTTGAGACTCCAGTGTTCGTTTTTTAAAATTACGCTGTTTGCAGAGCAGTGTCACATTTCATGAGTACAATTCAACACTCTGATTATGGCATGAATATGCGAAAATATATGTCATCTTTTGCCGTCTCTCCCTCACCACAAGCCTCCTCCTCTCTCTCCTCATTTTGTTCTTTTAAAATAATCTTAATCTGTTCTTTTAAAATAACCTACAGCTAGGTATCAATCAAAAATTTTAGATTTTTGTAGCGACACTAATACCTTCACTTTGATACTGGTTCCTGAACGATACTTATTTCGATACCAATTTTTTATAACAAATTTGTAATGTAATACAAATTAAATTTCATTGGATGTTTTGGTACAAATCTCAAGTTTTATTTTTCATCTATATCTGATGTTCTACTCTAAGCATTTTTTTTTTTTTACAGTTTTTTTTTTGTTATCCAGGCTTTTGATCAGCAAAAGTGACCTATAAAAGAAACTTAAACACGATTCATTGCAGTCGTCTGCTCTGGCTGCAGTTTGGAGGGTCTGCTGTGAACGGAGGAGTCTGTGTTTTGGAGAGAGGAGGGGCTGAGTGCCCGCTGCTCATTGAGAAGCAGCGGTTGAAGATCAGTACATGCGACTGAAGATCAAAACATGCTTTCACTCCATCCCAAATTCCAGAAAAGTTGCAAGATTTGTCGCTTTTTAGAAAAAGAAAGTCGCTAAGGGGTTCTGAAAGTCACTAAATAAAGAGACAGTGTCGCTAAATTGGCAACACTGTCATGAATACCGCAACCACGTATAACATTGCAGCAAATTACCGGCGGGATCATCAGACGACGATCACATGATTAACCCTTCGGGTACTGAAACTTGGCACCAAAAGACAGGCCGTAATTCGATACTCAGGACTATCAAAGCATTTCAGTGGGTGCCATAAAAGAACTGAAGTTTGGTACTCAGCCCTATTTGTGCCACGGGCGTACATGACGGTGCTCTCTTCAGAACAGCAGAGTGCAGGTGCAGGATAAGGAGTGTGTGTTAAAGGGAGCATTAAAATAATGCACTCGACAAACGCGACCAGGTAAAATTCCGACTCGCACACGGGGGAAAAAAGGTTGCATATGCGACCACTTTGGCTACATCAGTTGGCTATCTGGATTGTTGTTTTGGGGCCATTGAACTTGATGGTCTATGAATTTCTTTTGGGAGGATAAGTGGTCCTTGGTCTGAAACAATCTGAGAAA
The DNA here is from genome assembly GCA_030710495.1 of Labroides dimidiatus. Taxonomy (NCBI): domain Eukaryota; kingdom Metazoa; phylum Chordata; class Actinopteri; order Labriformes; family Labridae; genus Labroides; species Labroides dimidiatus. The sequence continues at coordinate 18,573,007 of CM061158.1, forward strand.
CATGGCGTTACAGTATGCAGTAATGACTGATGGTTTATGGTGACAGATTGCCATGGCTCCTTGCTGATGGAAGACCATTTTTTTTTTGAACGAACAAGATTAGAACCAGTTAAGCACTAGAACTAGCACCGAACAAACACTGGTGTAAAAGGGGTATCAGATCTTCTGACCAAGGCTTGCTGATGGTCCCTCGAGTTTGTCTAAGGACAAAAGGTGACCACGCTTTTGAAGTGATGGCTTCAGCATTTTGGAACAATCTGCCTGTAAATATTTGTTCATCTGTCTCTGTCACTTTTAAAAAGCTCTTAAAGACACATTTATTTAACTATGCATTTGACACACCATGAAGACAGTAATACTTACTCAGTGATCCAGGAGAAGGTAGGGTTTAAAGGTAACACTGTCTTTAAATATCAACAAGGCTGCAGTATATTCTGGGACATAAAGGCGAGGAAATTTTGTATCCTTAACGGATTAACTGAATCTGCTGTTATTTTTTTTATTTTACTTTAATAAGGCCATACTTCAGTCTAACAAGGAAAGTCTTTTTTATACATGAATGCCTTGTGCATAGAAAACTCCATTTTACTCTGGTTTCCGAACAGAAGCCGACTCTTTCATACACACAGACACACAAAGCCTGAGAAGTGGTGACACCAAAGGCTGCCACCGCAGATGAGTCACATGATTGCTGTTTTTTTTTTCTTTTTTTCAAACACCAGTGCTATTGTTGTGTTTGACAATGAAAGCTTTTGAAGAATCATCTCCAATGCAAACCTTTTCATTTGTCCAAATCTTAAAAGGAGCAGAGCTTTCACTTCCAGGTATATGGTTGTAGTCATTTTTATTATCACTAAGGAATTCTACTAGCTTCAACCATATGCCTTCAGTTTGACCTTTTCCACAGCCTAATTATCCGCCACTGACCTCTTATTTTCTCTCAGGGCAGTTTGAGAGAAGCATGAGTCCCTGTAGCATCATTTTTCTGTTTACTAGACCAAAGAATATGCTAATAAAGCCCATAATGCAGATTGTTTCATACAAAAATGCTCCATTTCCCCATCTGTTTGAATGAAGCACGCAAGCACGACCAGATGACAAGCGCGAGAATTTTAGGGCCAGAATTATGGATGTTTTCATTTAATTTCATTTCCAGCTTAAAAATATCATCATATTAATTATTTTATTACTGTTTCTGCAGGTGCAGACGTTGATACTCCTAGGATCTCATTTGTCTGTGATGATTGTCCTTATCCACCAGAGAGCAAAGGTATGTAATCTTTGAAAGGCTCATTATGCCATGTCCCAGTAAACATTTTATTATGCCACAGACAAACCACACGTTGTGTTACAAAAGCACCATGAAATGAATAATGCTCTGTCTCCCTGGGATATCATTCTCTCATGGAAACAGTTTGGACAGTTGTTACATGTTCTGTTTAAAATCTTTTTTTACCAATGAATATTAACCTGTCTCTGTAATGTCCTAAATTACTTAAACTTTTCACTATCAAAGACCACCTGATGGTTTGTTCATTGTGTGTACAGGCTGTGTGGTGTTGGCCTGCTTTAGTTGGATGTTGATTGTCAGACATTATTTGATATACAGCCTCATTAATTCTGCTTGACTTCCCTGCTGTGTCCACAAAATGAGCTCTGTCTGGCTTTATTTCTCCTCCTGCAAACACCTCACAATTCTGTCAGCCAGTAAGACCAGGTCAGTCTCTCAGTAGATTTGGGCTAGAGGAAGGCTAAAGAGGTGGGATTACTCCTGGGGCATGCACAGGACCCCAGGAATGCACCGACCCCTCTGGTGATCTACTTACTGCTGATGAAACAGAATTGAATTAATGGGGTTGCTCACTGCGAGGACTGATTAGGGTGACATGCTGCCTTTGATCCCAGAATGGGGTGACAGGGTGCGCAGGCACTGAGATGGGGGTGGGGTTCGGCTTTGTTTTGGAGTATTAGTGTGTCTGTCTTGTTAGTGTTTGGCAATATAGCCTCAAATCAATTCCACAATAAATGGAAGATTTTCACATTGATTAAGATTACTGAATTCTTTTTTTTGCCGCCCTAGTTAATGGTGCTGAAACTGTTTTTCTGTTTTCTCCTTTTTAACAAGTGTTTTTAATAAGCATGTTTTAACGAGGCACAATATTTTTATTTGGAACAAGCTGCTCAGTTTTCTCATTGTTTGGGTTCTGCTTTGCACTGCTTCCGTAATGCAGAGTCCTGTGACTACAGACGTGATTATGTCTTTAAGGACTCAGTACAGTATTGAGAGAAATTTTAGAAAGTCATCACAGAATTAAAAAAAAAAAAAAAAAGAAAATGTCCAGAAGGGGCGAGATTACATAGGTTGGTAGTTTTGATTGTCTGTTTTTGATTAATTTTTGATAAATTGCTGTTTGTCTCAACTCTGTAAATCACTGATGAACAGAGCTCATTATATGTCCTGCTTGCACAGATTCAACCCTTACTGTTGGTCTGGAAAATCAATCCATGTCGTTAATGCCCAGTGTATGTCAGTGCCAGTGTGTTTTATGGTGGCCTGTGTGGCTCAATACTGTTGTGGTCCATGCGGCACTCACATTTTTAAGAGATTTGCATTTTAAGTGTAGTGCAAACATTCAAAAAGTCTCACCTGAGGCCTGTGTGAGTTGCATTTAATGTTTTTTTTTCCTGCAAAGCGTCAAGTGCTCATAAACCCAGGATTGTTTGGTTTTCACTGGTATTTACTACTTTATGGGCTCATATGGATTTTTGTGGTAAATTCTCCAAGTAGACAAGCTGATGAGGACCACTTGAGTGTAAAATGAATGAAGGAGGAACCCTATAGCACGACTGCAGAGTGAAAGAATATGAAAATAACATAGTTTAGGTGTTAAAAAGTTACAAAATCCAACTGAAAAAAGGCCCAGCTTTCTGCCAAGGTTACCCCTTTCTAACCAACTATTTAAGGTACTTTTAGGTTGGTGATAAATAAATGCCTCAAGGGGACTCTGCCGCAGCCATTTAGGGAGAAAATGACAAATTAAATTTTTGGGAAGTGCAGTTAATCATGAAAAGATGTGAGCAGTGACTGGAGCCAAACAGTCACCTGTTTCAGCCAGTCAGGAAGTACAGGGCGTCTCTGCAGACCTGACTTTGACTTTAAAGTCAAGTAAAACAATCAGCACTTAGTTTCAGTGTGCGTTCAGGTGAAACACCTGTTAGAGGGGGCTTTTTATACTTAAATATTGAGTTCAAGAATACACATTAAAGCATTTTTTGTTAGCCCAAAGACCATAATCCGAAATATTAAGTCAATAAATACAAACATTGTGAATATACCACACTTCTGTCATCTATAGCTATAATTACAGTGAGAGGAATGCGTTGTTTGATGATATTAATTTAGTTGTGGTAAATCAAGAGGTTAATGATAATAATAATCAAAGGTTGGACTTGTGCACACACACTCCTTTTACCTGAACAGCAGTCCTGTTGTGAGGAGATAAACACTGTAACTGATGTCAATTTTTCGTCACGAGTCATGGCAGGCCATGATTCATAAGACAGATACATCAGGAATAGCTTTATATAAGGTCAATCCCTCCATCATTTAAGTCCATGTAAAGCAAAATCAACCATTTTCATCTAAACACATTAAATAGTTCACAAATGTATTTCCTTAGTTTGTGGAGCCAGGCTTCACAAACTGTGTTTCAAATTTCTGTGTTCAGGATTTAATGGGCTGGTCAGAAATCACAGCCACGTTACACCACGGAGCCATCATTAGCATAACCCCGCCCCCTGTTGCCGTCAGCGGCAGTCAGCCATATGGTTGCAAGGCAATTGAAAACCAATAACTGCTGGCAGAAGTAGTTATCTGTAAAAGCAACACCCATAGGCTTCTGAAGAAATGGGTGGACTGATAGCCTAACTATATTTGTCTATAATGTTACTAGTCAGTATTCCATGTTGCTAAATGTCATAAATGGGAGAAATAAATGAGCATTCTGATGGAGACTGTGAGGAACAAGGCTGAGCACTATCAGTGTCTGACTCAGAGCCAGTTTCTGGCTCTGATGGCTCAAACAGGTAGGGCTGAGTCCATCCGATGATGCTGCCAGTGCTAGCTTCCATTGTTACTGTAGGTAACGTCCTTGGAGTACACGGAGTTGTCTCCCCTCCCACGTGTGGGCGTGGCTAAGCGCTTCTAACTGACACGCCCCCAGCTTTCCGCAGCAGAGAGTAATGCTTATTTTTCCATGATTTTGAGACCTAATTTTATATACTCAACAATTTTTTAAATCTTTCAAATTTCGCTCAGTGGTCAATGACACATGTTTCTGTGGTGTGACAAACTCATTACACATATTTATTGCTGCTTTACACAGACTTTAAGAGGGGAAGCCTCCAGCAGCTCACAAGAGAAAACAAGCTTGAAGAGCTTTTATTGGGACACAGCACAGTGGAATTGATAGCTGAACGGGAAAGAAAATGATGGGAGGAACTTTGAGGTCCAAGGTCAAAGGGGATGTAACTTATGACACGACCTTTGACCTTCTCCAATATTCTTTGTTTTGCTGAATGATCACATGTGCAGGAAGAAGAGCGAGGAGAAAGCGATAAATTCACACACTGTTTTCCAAGCAGGACAGAGATACAACATAGACTCATGCAAACAGGCTGTCACATACGGTTACATCCTTGTCACACAGTCAACAAGGCATTGTCTCCTGGAAGCCCCTGCAGTGATTAAGAGGTAGGGCACTGCAGGGGTGCCCTTGGTGAAAGGGGCATAGGACATACACACACAGCAGGGGTTCTAACATGGCATGTTATCCAGCCCATTGAGGCTAATATGTGTGAATGGGACATGCTGGCACTTTCAGACTTTTCAGTGCTATCAGTGTTTTGTCTCTTTTCTCTTTAAGTGTCCACAAGGACTGAAGCGTAAACAGTGATTCAAGGAAGAAAATTCAAAAGCTAATCCATCTTTAGTGCTCTCACTGAGGAGGAGACAAGTGAAATGAGGACAACCATCAACTGTCTGGACATCTTTTACACAGGAGATAAAACTTAAATCATTTGAAATCTGCAACACAGCCTTTATTTGCTCCGTGAAGTTATCAGGTCATGTTGTGGATCACAACAACAAGGAAGCAAAGAAACTAAAGTTTGACACAGTAATGAGGTGCTCTGGAATGAAGGAGGTGAGGTGAGGTGTCTCCTGAAAAGTCACAAATAAAAGTAAAGATACTGGAAAAAGCAGCGTAATGCTATGACCTATTGCCTTATAACAACAAAGTCAAATTTCAGAGCTTAGCATTGCCCCTGTAGTGACCAAAAGTATTCGACAAAAGGAAGTGTTATACTGGACATTAACATTGCTTTGTTGGCTAAAAACATAAATCTAAAACATTGACCTGGAAGTTAATACCAGATTATATTTCCAACATCTTTTACATTTTGTGAAACAAGAGTTAATGTTGACTGAAAAAGTAAACTGGAAGGGTAACCCAACTTTCATTACATTTTTTTTCTGGCCTTGACTGGAGGTGCTTCACAGCAGAGATCTGCAGAGGTAGGGGATGAACAGTGGAGGTCTACATCTGGACTGTCTTGGATCTCCTCAGACTGATGCAGAGTGCATTTGTGCCCAACATTAGCTTTTTTTTTTTTTTTTACAGAATGCCTTCTTGGCCATGACAAATGTGTAAAAAAGTGTAAAAAAAAATAAATAAAATAATTCTTTTCTCTCCTGCCTGCCAAACTTATCTTAGTGTCTGAAGACTTCTGGTAGGGACCCAAGTGATTTGTTCGGTAACATATTTTTTTCCTCCTTCTCCCTTTTCCTTCTGGGTCAGGCTGTTGCACGGAGCTGCAGCTTCCTGTTTCAGCAGCAGCAGCTCAATAACACTCTGACATTGTGAGCAGCAACAGTGAGTCTGCTGTCAGATATCTTAAGACGTATTTCAAAGAAAGCTTTTTTTAAGCTCGCTATAAAATCTCTTTTTAACTTTCATTGCACCTCTGATCTATGGGGATTAAATGTCTGCTGCTGAAATTAATTTCTCAACAGAGCTTCTTTTCAAATCGGTCAGATGTACATTCTTATCGTCTTCTGTTATCGGGTCTACTGGAAAATTTACCCTGAATTACTTGAGAGCCTGATTTAACGCTCTTTGATGAAAATACTCTCCTTTTCTGTGTTGATGAAAGCTTTTATAGCCATCGACAGAGAGCAGCTCATCGTCTCTTGTGTCTCTTTGCATACAGACATAGCGGTTGTGTGAGGGTGTTTTATATCTTTTTACACTACTGTTAAATAGCCGAACTGAAGCTGTCCATCTTGAGGCTGAGAAAAACTTCCGGTACATTTTTCCCCTTGAACGGAGCCTGAGAGGCAGCTGTCATGTCTGTGAATGGTTATAGCAGAAGCCTTTCTGCAGAGATGAGAGAGCTCATAGAGGCTTGGATGATTAGTTTTATGTTACAGGTCATTTGGTGTTCTACATTTAGCCGAGCTCAACAGAAAAGGCTTCTTTCAATCTGAACAACAGCCAGGAGACTGTGAGCAGTTACACCTCTCTGTAGGTTGAGAATTCGTTGCACATTTACGACTTTAAAAAGGATTTTTGGGTAGTTTTCCTTTTTTTTTTTTGGGGGGGGGGGGGGGGGGGGGGGGTGTTATGGCTCAGACACAGATGCCGTGCAGATGTCAAAGTGATGCTATAGGGGCTTCCCAGAGGTTAACTGCGCTTGTAAAACGTGAATTCCTGCACCAGTTTTTTTTTTTTTTCCCTTCACAGATCTGCCCCCAAAAAGCATCTATGGAGCTCCTCACACATAACTCAACAGAAACGAGTTTGATTTCAGTCTGCTTACAGTGGTAGAAAGGAGTCACATCATTCTTTCTCCAAAGGATCAAGATACTGCTTTTTAAGTTGATTTTGAAGCAGGAATTTATGTTCATAAATAAAAACATTTTGTAGTAGCATAGAGACTTTGAGCAGTTTGTAATAACAGCTCGGCTGGAGATGTCTGAAGTGTTTTTTGTAGTTGTGGATGATCAGATGCTTATAGGTTTGTAGAACTGACAGAGATGCCCTGCCCCATACATTTTGACCAACCCGTGGTGAGATTAATCGAGCCGCTGACAGTAAAACAGATGTTAGTATTGTCAGAATTTGTGATTCTTACTGCCTTATATGTTTTAGGTATGATGAAAAGTCAGATGGGAGCAAATGTTTTAAATATGATATTAGTCCAATTCTCAAACCTTTGCACTTATTTCCACCAACAACACTTCTTGTAATGTATCAGCTCAAGTTTCTTTGAATAAAAGGAACTGACCCTGGCATCAACATGTGGCTTTTAAAAATGTGAGCAAGAGTCTAAAATATTCTGAGTGGGAAGCTACTTTGACCTTCAGAAGTATCTCCATTTCTTTTTCTGGAGTCGGCAAAAGCACCTTGATTTGAAGCAGCAGAAATGCTACACATTCTTTATATTATAGTGCTGGGGAGATGTCAGAAATGCACTCAGAAGTAACCCAACGTTTTTTTAAAGCAGCTTATCTCTCATTTTCAGCCCTCGTCCTTATTCCATCTGCAAAATAGTTAATTTTGTCTTATTTCTAGTTATCTTGTCCCCATTGGCAAAAATAAAAGAAAATAAAACAAAAAACCTCACACATAGTAGCAGTAGTAGTAAATAACAAGAACAGTTAACTTTTTTGATTTGGAAGTTTCACATCCTAATCATATCTGGAGAATGATAATCTCTATTTCCTTTTTTTACACCACATCAACACTTTTTTCCTACTTTTTTTTTACAACTTTTCCTTTTCTCCTAAATTTTTTAGAGCCCCTCCTCTGATGTGGCCCCCCTTGGGCTCAGAGGAGCCTCTTGTTTTTAGCTGATGAAATCGATAGCCATTTCAGGAGGGGAAGAGACTGCTCTTCTGTCAGTGTGACTTTGCCTGATGGCTGTCATCTCTTTTAATTGCTTTGCTAATATCATCCGTACTCAGCCTGGATCTGGGTCAGCAGGGCCCCTCTGCTGGAGCTGACTGCAGGCTGTCCTCCACCATCTCTCTCCTCTCTGCTTTTTTATTTTCTCCTTCTCCTAGTCTAAGCTCATCTTAATTAGAGTAAAAACTAACAATGAGAAAAAGACTTCTTATTTTCTTGACAGGCAATAATCATTTATACATCCTGCTCTGTTCTGGGATGGAAGATATCTCACCAGAATTAACCTTTTATATTTCTTTCAGGTGATGCTGGTCCGGCTTTTTCTTTGTCGACTCCCTTTCCTTTGATTTGGACCATCACAAAAATCTTATAATGTATAATAGAACACGGCAGAATAACATTTTGATGTTTCAGTGTTTGAGATTGCTCAAAGTTGAGCATGATCTTGACCTCAGTGACTCTATGAAAATTAACAGCTGATGTTTTCTGCTCTGTAGAATAGTGTGAAGTCATACAGAGGTGAATGTTGGAACATTCGGAACACCCACATTTCAAATCAGTCAATCTTGAAAATCCTTCTTTTATGCTAAAAGTATGCATTTATTTTATTTTATTTTATTTTGTTTTCTTTTGTTTTATTTTTTTCTTTTGTTTTATTTTTCAATGAGAACTTTCTGTTGTGTTAAAAAAATCCTGTCTCTGGATTTTTAGCTGAATAGCAACAAGTGAATTATCTGTCATGAAAACTCCACGTTCAGCCTCAGCATTTTAAATTACAATCAATAAACATATTACTACAAACACTGTTTACCCAACATTGGGTCTGGCTTCTAATACTCTCCTTTTTCCTCATCATTTCACTCAACATTGAGCTCCCTAATGGTCAGATGAAATCTGTGATCTGTGAATCTTCTGCCACTTCGTTGAGCTGCAGCGCTGTGACAATATTACTGCTGTTGGTTGTTATAGCAACCAGATCCACTGGGCTGAGCTTCTAGCTTGTGAGGACCGCAGCTACGACTTTCCATTCTGATCGTAGGGAACATAACTGTTTTGGAGACGGGCACTTTTAATCTCCCAGTCCCCTATGAAATGTACTGTCACGATTATATATGTTCGCAGGACCGCATATAATCAGTGCAAAGTGAGGCTCTTTTTTTCCAGCTGTGCAGCAAGGATCTGTCCGACTGCTGTGTACACACGGGCAGCACATCTTTAACAAAATAAATGTGACTAGGCAACATCTTCCTTGGCTCAACTGAGCATAAAGCTGTCCCGTTGTATGGTTAGAAAGGGAACCATGTCTTTTGCAATTCCAAGGTTGATCCAGTAAGGCACCTGGATTTGGCAGAGTTCTTACAGACATTTCACCAATCCTGTGATAGGCTTCTTCATCTCTAACAGACAAGTGGACAGAGCTAGACATTATAAACCTCTAAGGGTCATCAGTCTGCTAATGAGTGCATAGAATCACATTTAGTGTCTTCAGTCAACTCAAGTAATTCTAAGTACAGTTGTTATGCTGGTTCCTGAGTGTTGTTGGGGTCACATGATCTCTGGTGTAAGCCTCATGTCTTTAACTATGTTTGGCCCTGGCCTTTGTAATATCACCTCACTGTTTATATTTTCTTCAAAAGGCACAACTTGAATGAAACTTGCAACCTGGATTAATCATTGTAACATAAACTATGATGATCGTTTCTTGCCTAGTATCTTCTTTGAAAACAAATTGATGTATCTTAAGAACACGGTGTGTGTATTTCTTAAAGTCACACATTCAAAGTGAGGCGAAATGCAAATAAGGGATAAGGGCTCTGAAGAGCTCTAAGCCAGGAGCTGTCAGGACCTCATGCTTTTCCTCTGCACACTTTTTATTGGAGTGTGTAAGGGTCAAGGTGAGCGTCTCTGGCCTATTCCACATATGCTCCTTTTAAAGAGCCTCCCATCCGTCTCTGCTAGATTCATCTGAACAATAAACCTGCAAAGAACCAGCTGCAAATTCACTGTCATTGTCTCCTCTTCGCTTTCAAAGAGATCTACTTATTTATATCATGTTAAATCCATTTCTTTCGTCTTAAGTTGTGCTATTGGAATTTTAGAAATCATGTTTCTCTGTAAATGGGCATTTAGGAGCAAAAGCAAACAGTCTCCTGCTGTTTTCCCGTGGAACCAGACAAAAGTTTTTACTGTATCTCCACCCGCTAGTGGGCTGTAATCTTTGTGTCTGTTGGCTGAAGTCTCAGATTCCAAACAGTGGAAATGAATCTTTTCTTCATAGTAAAGAGTGAAAGTCCAGCTGTCATACAAACTGTTTGCTTTGGAGGATGGTGTGAAGCAGTAGAAGCTGACCCTCTGAGTAACATGAGGCCTGTTGATTTTGAACCATTATTGTTGGGAATAAAGCCCAGATTTTACAGATCAGTCGTGTCATTGTTCAAACCTCACACAGAGCTGGTATAAGTGAGCTACTGATTCACAAAGACAAACATTTTTCACACTTCTGCTGCTTGATCTGTGCTTTATTTTTTTTTTTTATCTCAAACATGTCCCTATGTTTTTTGTTTTTTTAATTTTAAATTTGGTCATCATAGTAAAGTTTATATCAAGTTAGAACATAATAATTAACATCACCAAGATCACATAGATCATCACTGTAATGGCCCTCATCTACGTAATGTAATATCTGACACTAAATGTCTATAGCTGTCAACAGACATGTTGGTTATATGATACGATTTTAATCAGAGTTGTGGACTTAAATAATCAAGATCAGTATTTTAGAAGAAATGATTTTGTCTTAAAAAGAAGTTGTCACAATACATTTCATGTCTTTGTTTTTCTATTTAACAAATTTGCAAATATTAAAAGTAAAAAAAGAACCTTTTTTGAGTTGTCATTATGGGTTATTGTGTGTAGAACTTTCACAAAAAAATATTCCATTTTGGAAAGAGGCTGTAACAACACAATGTGGAAAAAGTGATACGCTGTGCATACTTTCCGGATGCACTGCACATGAACACTCTTTTGGAAAGATAACAGTCAAGCACACGTCACTGATGATTGACATCATTGATCCATTTTATCTAAAGACGTGGAGACATAAATGGAGCAGTTCATCCAAAATCAGTCCTGTCACACAGTATTACCTCAGCTTTCTCATTTGTAAGTTTTTATTTGAGCAGCGGAATAAACGTCACTGCCTGCAGTGCTCCCTCTGTGCCATTACCCTCAAGAATTACTGCCATAATGCACAGAACCCTGTGCAGCCAGCTGTTGGTCTTGTTCAAGCTGCATAATGGACTCAAAAACGGCTCCAGACACCGAATTGTTTGGTTAATTTATAGGATGGTTGTTGGTGGGCAGCTCCTCCTCTGAATACACGTTCATTTGTCTGTTGCATCAGATAACCTTTGTAATTTTGTTTGCTGTGTCGTATGATTGATAGGTAATGTTTGCTCACATTCATATATTTGGCGTCATGATTACCAGTTTCTTTCACTTTATTTTACTCATAAATTAAGTTGATTTGAGCTGTGCAGCTCTGGTGAAGACAGTGCTGGTTGGTCAATCTGCCCCATCATTAACCCTTTGAACCTAAGGTCCCACAATTAGAGGACTTTAATGTCACTCTGCAAACACAGCGTGAAATAAAACACTAATCATGAAAGAATATAGTGATGTTGCACATCAAATTAAACAGTAAAACCCAGGTTACACAACTATAGAAACCTTTTTTTACATGCCACAAACTATTCAAATAAGTAAATGAATCATGACATATCAAACTTCGTACAGCTCTATTCACTAACCACATTTCACATTTCTACAGCTATGCTGCTACATGCTGAACAAAGATCAACACAGATGAAAGCAGATTCCACTGATATAAACCAAAGCTCTCTACACCAAAGTGTCACAGAGGCCAAATAATCACAAACACAAAAAGCACTTTGCTGAATGGAGGTTTTAAAACTTCTGTATATAAATATCTCTCTCTCTCTCTCTCTCTCTCTCTCTCTCTCTCTCTCTCTCTCTCTCTCTCTATATATATATATATATATATATATATATATATATATATATATATATATATATATATATGAATAAAAAATGCTAAAACCTGCCTGTTGTATTTGGATGTATTAATCATCATTAGTGATAGACACATGAAACATATAGTTTTGTAGATGAAAAAATTCAGATGGAGACCTCACCTGAACTCTCTGCACTAAAACCTCTCTTTTTTTGTTCTGCTTCACTTTATCATAGTCAACCTTTGCAGAGATAATGTTCATATGTTTAGAGCTGCAGCTGCATCATTTTCAAAGAGATATTCATCCTGAAATGTCTTTTTTTAGGTAAACCTATATATTTTTTTAATTTTTGCTGTATGCCATCTTCATTTTCTTTACCAGTATCACATATACTCTTATTAACACATCTTAACAAATCTCACGTTTGCCCTTAAGGACACCTGAATTATTCAAATAGACCTTGTGGTTGCAGAGATATAACCATTTTATTAAGGATATGCAATTTTCGAGCAGAGACCTAAAAAACCGGCTCAGGGTTCAAAGGGTTAATCTGTGCAAGGATATTTTAAAAGCTGATTGAATGAATTTATTATTTTTTTTTTTTTTTTGGTAGACATTCATGTTTCCCTGTGGAGGAGGCTATCTAACTTGTGGGCTCCACTAACCTTTTATGTAACCAAGCTATGAAACAGATATTTTTATGAATCAAGATGTGTTGATGACTACTTCATGAATACAATGAAATCCCACCAGCAAGTTGAATATAGGTCAAAAATCTCTGCTTTCAATGAAGTTTACTTTTAAATGTCATATATGACAGTGAACTTGATATAAAGGGATAATGAATGAACAACCGGACAGGGCTTTCCCTCGAAATATCTCGTCAGGTTTCATTGATGCTTCTCAAATTAATAAATAAATGCTTCTCTGGTCAACACCTTAATAGTTCTTTTCTTGGTACCAGTCAGCCTTTTTTGGTTTAAAGTTGTTTCATTCTTCTCAGATTATACTTTAGTTTGAATAAAGGATATATTGGGATATATGAGAAACTGGGAGCTGGAACTTATTACTGGATTATTTCAGTGATTCTTGTGAAATGAGTTTGTTTTTCACATCATTAATTAGCACTGTCCAAAGTAAAAAAAAAAAAGACTTCTGTTCCTTCTTTGTTCAGCTTTGTTGTTTCATTTCCCCCTCAGTTGAAATCCACTGGACAATTTCCAGTTTATTACCTGTGTGTCCAGGTGCTCCCTGATCAAATTAACTCATGTCTATGAATCGTTGCTGGAGAGTATTTGAGCTCCATCATTTATAGTGAATATCAAGGATTATTCATTACAGGAGTTTGGTGTTCTCGTGATATGTGCAACACTTTACAGAAACTACCCCAGACATCAGATTCAGGATTGCTGTCCTGACGTTTCTCTTTTGGTATTGGCTGAGGGTTGGATTGAGCTCAGGGGTGTGGTGATCTCTGATCTGTGGAGAAGTCTGTGACGTGTCTGTGGGGAAAACACGCTCCAGCCCAAAAACCAATTTCCTCTAAAAGATTGAGGAGGCTAACATGCTCCAGGGTGCTGAACCCTCCTGCTTTTGGCCTCGTGTCTTTTAATCGGACCAGGCTTTTGACGGTTTCATGAACTTGGTTTTAAACCTTTATTTATAAACCTGTGAGTGCTGCCGTAGTCCTTATATCTCTGTACCATTTGGCAATGTAGAGGAAACTTGTTTTAACCATTCTTCTCTGGTAGTTATGTAAGGAACTTTGACTGATGGTTTACTCTCCCAACACTGACACATGCAAACACACAGGTGGGTGAGATGTGCATCCAGTTCACAGTAAAGAGTTGCCTTGCACTGAGGTTCATAGTTTACTCTTTTAATGTCTGAATGTGTTGCATGCATGAGTCCTCTCCTACAGAGAGTCCAGCGTCTTGATGCATCAGCTGTTATGTTACATTGACGCTCTGAGGAGTTGCTTTCATTCACCTACATATTTACAGTTATGGATGTTAGATGTGTGTGTGTGTGTATGTCTGTGTTTACATCATTCTCATCTTGTCTCTGGCAGCTCGACTTAACATCCCTAACCCTGACAGGTGAGTTGTTAATGCAGTGTGTTGGCTGCTGTCTGTGTATAGATAAACTGTGAAATCAATAAGCTCTTGTGCAGCTTTTTCACACCTTTTATCTCCAGAAGGTCAGAAGCAGCTTTGGACTCCTCATTGTTTGCTGTGTGTGTGTCTTGTCCAGCTGTAATGATAAAAAAGAACAACAACAACAGCATCAGATTTGCTTCACGTTGCTGATTTGCTGTAAGATTTCCCAGAAGAAAGATGCTGCTAATGTTCCTGACTGGTTTGCAAATCCTGCTGCCAAATCTTTTCATCCTTCTTTTTGAATTAGTGTCCTTGTTTTGATGGCAGCCATTACTGTGAATCCTTTTTTTTTTTCTTCTTCTGTTGGACATGCTAGTTGGCACAGTGTCTCCCTTTGTTCTTTAAATAAGTGTCCAGTTTTCTCTTGAGATAATACACAAAGCTTGAAAACTAGAAAACATCGAGGGATATTTACCTTTATCAAGATACTTCAGCCATTTACAAAAGTAAATTAAATTTGATAAAACTCTTTAATTAAAAGAAAGATCTTTGGTTTTAATATATAATTACATCAACTTTAAATCCACTGATGATTCAATTTGTCAGGTTTTTTCATTATAAGTGTGTGATTAATTTGGTATAAAATTTTGCTACAGTTTTCTTTTCGTGGTTTAATTTTCCACACACATGCTGTAAACATGTAGCAAAAAAGAAAATTAAAGTTTAAATATGTGCAGCAGAGCTATGAAAAGGGCTTGTAATTATAAAGAGCCACGTGACTCCTGCATGCTGTATGTAGGTAAGTGTTTATGGCCAAAAGGTCCAGCTGACATTAGTCCATCAGTGAGGCTGCACCAACTCTGTCACCTCCACTTGTCTGGCTTTTTGATATTTACTTGCTTCATAGTAAGTGAGAATTGGTTTTATATTTAAAAAGCAGGGCTACAGGATGTTAACAGCAGGAGTATAGACATCATGGTGCTCTGAGGTTTTAGCAGTCACCCCAACAGTCTCTGTGACATTCAGCAGTCTGAAATGGCATTTATCACATTCACTGAGGATAATGTATTCTCCTCAGCCGGCTCATCTCGCCCCTCAGCAGAGCAGAGAGCACTCTTACACGGTCGACAGTCCTGTTTGATTTTATCAGCCCAGAATGAAGAGAATAGGCAGTGATACAGAGCATCCATCCATTCATTGCCCCCCCTTTTTAAAATCCCCATAATTACAACTTGAAAAAAAGGTTTTTTTTTTTTTTTTAATTTTTGTAAATTTGAATTCTGAGGTCAGAAGCGCTCTGGAGCAGGTTTTCATCCAGGATGTCTCTGTACCTTGCTGCATTCATCTTCCCCTAAATCCTGACTAGTGCTCCATTCCTGCCGTTGAAAACATCCCCACAGCATGATGCTGCCACCACCATGCTTCACTGTAGTAGTATGGTGGTATTGGCCACCTGGAGGGTTCTCCTCTCTTCACAGAGGACCGCTGGAGCTACTTTAAGCCACAAAAAGTGCAGCGACAAGGCCATAGTAGGGGTGAGGAAATTAAATAATCCAAGGGGATGTAGATTGAATTACTATATGTCGATCATCCTCACTCACAGGGAGGTAGTTTGGCTTTGGAAAAATGGATGTTGCTCAAAAGATGCCATGTTGCAGAATGTGTTGTAAGTAGTTGCTGTTAAAGAAAGCTCTACGGCTAATTTGTTTCACCATTTGCCAATTAAACACCACACAGAATATGAAGAATATGAAAAGCTTCAGGAGTGAGTGGTGGACAAAGCAAAACAAAACAAAAAATACTCATGAAATAAGTGTAATAAGACCATAAGTAGTTTCTTTTTTCTTAATTTATTTATAAGTAGCTGCATTATTTGCAGCTACTTATAAATTTTAAGAACAAATGCTGTGATAGAGTTGGCGACATCCATCCTGAACTCGTATCAGAGCAGATTGATGTGGAGCATGTATGAATAAAAAAGAGAAACCTGAGCTTGACGGCACTCCTACATAAAAAGAAAAAAAGCATGTTGTGTTTATGAAGTGAATGTGCAAACTCACTCCTCTCTCCCTCCTTTTTAGTCGCCCATTAGAGATTGGGAGTGTTTTGTGCCGCAGCCTTCTCAGAGGATTATCAACACTGCCGTTCATTTTACAGCTTGTGAGGCAACCATCGCCGTTGCCACTCTCTACCTCATTCGCTCTCCCGCATATGCTGCCAAAACTGCTGAGTCAGCTCACCTTTGTATGTAAAGGTGCCCCCTCGACTGAGACGTTATTGATTTGCCCCTGTTTGTGAGCGGAAATGTTCACAAACCTCTCCGTGCTACACAGCCACATCGCATTATATTAAGAGTGGAGAAAAATACACACATTATTATCGCTATAATACTTACAGCAGTCACACATGGATGCAGAAACTAGCTGTATGCGGCTGTCTTTTTACCCCTTTTACCTCCTTTTTTTTTTTTTTACCTTGGTGCTCGCTGATACACTGACTCACATTTTACTAGAGCGAATTCTTTACTTCAATGTAAGCCCGGGCCAGTGAGCTACATCATTGCTTCATTTGGATCAAACTCCAGTACCGAGGAGTCATTTACCTACAAAGTGTGTGTGTCTGTGTGTGTGTGTGTGTGTGTGTGTGTGTGTGTGTGTGTGTGTGTGTGTGTGTATAACCTTCACACTCTCTGTCACTGAAAGAGATCAGTGCCAGGGTGTGCAGAACAAGAAGTAAGCCCCTGTTCACTTCACAAAAGTAGAGATTGGAATAATCTGTATTTATTCTGCTGTAAATATTTTATCCTTGAGAAGATGTTCAACGTAGAGAAACTTTCTTTCATTTTTTTTCTTTGTTCTTTTTTATCTGGTAGCTACATATTTTAGGAGAAGTTCAGTTGCTCAACTTTTTTTATTTTTAATATATTCCCAGACTTCTCCATTCCTGACGTGAAACTGATCATCCATATTTCAATGACTGTGTATTTTGTTTGGATGCATCCTCTCTTTACTTTATTATTAGTCTCTTAAAACTTGTTGGAGAACGAGTGCGCTTCTATAAAAGTCCAGAAGATTTAGAAAGCTGAAAAATTCACAAGGTGGCTGTTTGCCAGAATCAGCATGTCTGAGTGTCTGTGTTTGTTTTGTTCGGGGTTTCCCTCAAACCCTCCTCTGAATCTGTTTTTCTTCTGTCCTCTGTTTGTGTGTTCTTTAAGAGCGTATCCTGATCCTCCCTCGGTCTCTTACTTTGTCCATTTTTGCTCATTTTTCGGTAATCCATGCACACAGAATATACCAACACACACCCAGAGTGACTGGCTATCATGTTTCCTCATCTCTTGTGACTCTGTCTAGCTGGTAGAGTTTGAGTGACAGCTCTTGGTTTGTCTGGGTATCTGTGGTTACAGCCCAGAGGCCTGCGTCAAGGGACCTGGACCTGTCAGCACTCTCTGAATCCAGAAACCAGAGATGGATGGCCAGGAGCCCCCTTTGCCCTGAGCTCTGTGCTCTGCTCGTCTCTCCTGCTGCTCTCAGCTCTTTATCACGCACCCTCCTCTTAACAGAGGCACTGCAGGCAAGCTACAGTAAATGGAGCCAAATGAGACCTCTGTGAGAATGTAGGAGAAGACTTCTGTTTTAATAGTGTATTTTTATTGGTACGGTAAAATTGATTGAAATATCACAAGTCAAGCTGCACAATATTTTAAGGACAACAGTTTAATTTCAGTGTAACAACCCAAAACGGTCATCTCAGAGGGGAGCACTACTCACCACAGATCAGGTATCTGTTGGTCCACATTATCCCGCTGTGCTTCTTCTGTGACAGACATGCTGCACATATCAGACACCAGAGTCATCTGTCGCCACACGTCTAAATGGAGACTGAAAAAGAGTAGGCGATGCAGACCGGAGCAGAAGAAAGCACAGCACGCCGGAGATGGTGAGGTTGTTTTATACCGCCCAAGGCTCTGATAGCTGTAGGCTGTAGCAGTGCTGTCAGAGTGCGTGTGATCTCTCAACCAGCTAATGAGAACATTTAACATTTGCTGAGTCTGCAGAGGGTTGGAAGTCATTCAACACTTGACTGATTCAGCTTTTGCTGGACGAATGTTGAACCAGCAAGATTGCCACCATGGGGCCTGAGGGTGAAACCATGAGGGTGTGTTTAGTGTGAGGTAACACACCAGGGAAATGCGAGAGATTCAATAGTCGGCAGGTTGGTGGAGTTTGGGATGAGTGTGAGTCTTTCTTCATCTGTTTGAAGCCTCTGTTGAAAGATGTTAATACTGAATTAGACTGTGATTCAAGCAAAAACACCAAACGTCATCATGGTTCCATCTTCTTATGTCTTTTTAACCACACTGTTCAGTATTCATGGAAAAGTCAAGGTAATAAAAGAATAAAAAAAAAGCTGGTTGTTGTAGTGATGAGAGGAAACCCTGATGTTTCACAGCAATCGATCCAATATTTGGTAAGATATCTCAGTCCCTGAGGAATTAATAACCCACTGTCAAGTACTGTTTCATCTCCTCTTTGAGGCCAAAAATGTCTGAAGTCTGCCAAGGTCCACAGACAGATTTCAACCTGCTGGAGTGTTGAATGTGTGACAGTAAAAGCTGCACTATTCCCACTCCCACACGATTGAGGAAAATGAACCATTTCATGACTCTCTATAAACGGGCTCTCCATTGTAAACCGTGATAAAAAAATAAGAAAAAAAAGAGGAAACCAAACAGACCCTCTGAGCCATTTTATGTTACAGTAGTGTTTGATTTGCTTCCACATTTTAGCGCAACAAATAGCTGCTCCATTGTGAGTGACCAACAAATGCACCTGGCAGCTTTCTTCCAAGATGAGCTTAAATAATGCTCCATCTTTTATGAGTTTTGTTTTCTTGTATTCACAAAACCAACAAATGTGGTCTTTTTCAAAGAAATTCATGTAAAGACACTCACAGAAATATAACCACCTCCCTGATCCCACCACCCCCACCACCCCCACCACCCCATGTTTCTGTGACACTCAAACTGCTCAGTGACCGTGACATGAACTCACCTCATGCTGGCAACCAAACATGTGTTATAGTGAGGTGCACGTGTGTGTTTCAGAGGAATATTTAAGTGTGGCGTGTGCTGAAAGTTGCATGACGAGCTGCTGGTCTCTTAACCGAGGAGCAGCCTTGCACTCTGGCTGAACCCGGCAGTGTCGAGGATAACATGAGCACTAAGACTGAAGCTGTTCAGCTCAGCTCCACCCAGGGACCCATCACCATTTAATGACAGTCTCCACGCAGAAACACATCTTCCCTGAGCCACTGTGTCCTTTTTTTAACCATAGAAAGATCTCTGTTCGTGAACATGAATGAGTGATGACTAATTCACTATGGGAAAGTTGGTGCTTGACTGCTGGAGTGTGACATGATTGTTTTTGTCTTAAGTGAGGGAGGAAAGGGAGGTCACCATACACTCAGGTGTCAGCTGCTGTTCCAAGTACCTTCAGCATTTTTTTTCATCACCCAATTGTTGTTTTTAAGCTGTTTTGAAACAAAGTCCACTCCTGATAAGCCCTTTCACTTTCATTTTTAACAGGACATAGCAACAATAGATGTCTTTTTTACTTATCTTCAAGTTGCTTTGTATTTGAGAAACTACTCTTGATTTTCCTCACCTGCATCAACATTTAAAGAGGCAAGAGAGTAGAGACTTGTGTGTAATGGAAATAGAGATGGATGAAACAATGTGAGTGTGAGAAGAATGTGAGGTAATGAAATAAAAAATAGTTTACATCAAATCAAAGTTTTGACACCAAAAAAGCATTGGTTCAGTCTTTTTTTGTAGTGCAGCCTTACATTTAATGAAGCATTACTGTAATTAATTTGCTTATATATGTAGTAGAAAGGGATACGGAGTATAGAAGATGAATGAATGAATGAATGAATGTATTAAAAAGCTTCAGACTGATCTGTTAAAATTTCTGTTTTACATCTGTTAGATTTACACTTCTAAAAAATAGTTATGAAATTAAAGCATTAATGCTGCAAAGTAGCATTTGACTGACTGTAGATTCATCTCTAAAATTTGTGTATTCAATCACAAATTTCTGCAAAATTAAAAATATTTGACTTGCACTTTCAAGAACAATAAAAATGTCAAAAAAAAAAAAAAAAGAAATTAGAACATTTGGATATGTGTCCTTGTTTGAGCTCCTCCACTTCCAAGGAAACCATTCAGACCTTGTGAATCTGACTATGTGAAATGTATATAAACTCAGCTAACAGCTAACTTATAATCCGTTGAGATGATCTTTTTAACTTTGAGGATCTAGGACCATATGACTTTTTGATGACCTCACAATGCTTTTTCTGTTGACATGACAGTCCGTGCAAAAGGTGAGGAGTCATTGTGTTGTGTTCCCCTAAACTACAGTAATTCATCAGCACTTGAGGCGGCTTCGGCTGATTACATTTTTGACAGAGCAATCTCCACTATGTCAAAGATAATTTGGTTTTATGGTGGGGCAGAGCTTTGAAGCCAAATACAAAGATCATTTTAGGTAAACATGTAAAAGGCAGACTGCTGGATATGATTGCAAATAGAAGATCTTGTGTGTACCTGCATGTCATGTTCACCAGCCTGCTGCAGTGCCAGGGAGATTCAGCGTTTGTACATCTGGAGACATGATGGATTTTTTTTTTATCCATCTTTTGCTCTCTCAAGTCTTATTTCTTTCATCTCCTGATATTTTCAAAGATTGCTGCAAAATAAAGGTCACTATGAGCCATTTTTCAGGCATCAGACTGTTTTAATATGTGTGTTGTATACAGGGAAAGCCCTCTCTTCTATTTGCCATTTCTGCTTCTTTGGTATTCGCTGTTCAGCTACAGAGCAGCTACTATAAACAGCTTTAATTAACACAAGAAACCCTCTGAGGCTCAAGAATCGGAGAAGAAAAATGGCAGCATTTACCAGTATCTTAACTATTTGCTTATGTGCGTAAGCCGTGGAGAAAAGAGACTGTATATAGCAATGCTTAGATGTGCAGCTTTTTAAATGTCAGTGCATTTCAGGAGAAATGAGTGTTTTTAAGTCATTTGTTGGGGAGCCAGGCTTTAACTGCAGGAAGCTGATAGGGTTCAGTATTCAGAGGTAAAATAAACACCAGAGTCTGATAATGTTTCACTGTCATGTGGAGCAATGACCGTGAGAAGCTCAAGTGGGGGTGGAAAAAATGAGTTGGATACCCTGAGGGTATCTGCCCTGCAAGTGAGAAACCCACTGTGAATTTTTATAATCGGGCAGCATTTCCTCACACACTGTTTCTTCCGAAACATCAGGGTTTCCTGAACAGAAAGCTAACATCTGAATGTTATTTCTGCAAAACTAACACTGGTTAACAGGATCGAAATCTTGTTTGACTTGCTCACTCAAACTCTCACCCACACCTCCGAGCTATGCTTGATTAAATCCAATCTGCTTCACAGGCTGCACTCATTTGGAAATGTAAAGGCCCCTTTATAGGGAGGTTTTAGGCTAAAAGCCCCCTGGAACGCAGGGACATTAGCAGATATTACTCTGCCTTTAGCCCCGTTTATTATGTCTGTACAGCATGTCTTAATGTAGAACTGTCTGTACGGTTTTAATTTGGGGAAAGTTATTCTGGGATTTTTAAAGGAGCGCTCTTAATTTTCAAATGGCTGCTCCAAATGGTAAATGTAGTTTTGGACTCAGTTTAATTTTTATTCAGTGTGTTAAACTGAAATTTCACTTAGAGTGCAAATGCCACTAAAGGCTCCCCACCATGTAGGATGAGTATTCGTCACTAAGTGCAGACTCAGCTGATTAAATTTCTTTATTATTTCATTATTGCTCTGAAAATGGCTTCTGGCTATGTGAAGTGCTGTGTAAAGTAGCTCCTTATTATACCATCTAACCCCCTCTAACTTAACCTCCTCCCCCATGGCTCTACCCCTTACCCCCTCTGAAGCTGCCTCAGCAGTTAGGGCGTAATTGGTTGGATATACTAATTGTTTCAGCGGCTGATGTTGCTGACATGAGTTACTTTGTCAGTGTTTTAAGTTTAGAAAAATGAATCACTTATGTTGCCTGACTTTGACACGCCTCCCTAGGCTTTGATAAAACCCCAAACCAAAAGCTGTTGGTTTGTACTAGCCAAAGAAGCATCATACCTGAACTTTACACAACATCCATCCTTATTTTTTAAATTAACACCTGCCAAATGCGGGTGAAACTTCAGTTTGGTGGGTATAAAAAAAAAGTCTCATTGGCCAGCTTGGCCAGTGATAAATGAAGCACTTTGCCATCTATTTCGCGGGACGTGTGAGAGTGGTTTCTATGGGAACGCATCGTCACACACCTCTCTCTCTGGGTGCAGCAGGATCGGAGGAGAGAGGCCCTCTCCTCCTCTCTTCACATAAGCTGCCTGAAGCTGTCTTCGCTTCATGTGAACATGCTTGGTTCGGCCCTATGATCGCACAGGAAACTCTGCCACTGGGAGTAGATGGGTTCTCTCGCGCTCTCCCTGCTGGATGGGGAGATTCTGCAATCCTCCGAGTTGGGCCAGTGTCTGTGGGCTTGGCCTCTGAATGGGAACATCTCTGGAGACTAGGCTGGCATCCCGCAGTGGTATGAACCATTAGGGGCATGATGGCTCCATCCACTACAGCTTGCTCCACAACAAACAGGGGCGTGTCTAGAATTTTTTCTTGGGAGGGGCAAGTAGGAGCACAGACTTTAGACAGGTGGCACACTGAAATTAAAGTTTTTTCTTTTTCAAATGCCATACTTAGATTGTGATAAAATAAGTGTGCTGAGGTATGATACATTAATTTTCTACAAATAATAAACATTCTGTATATTCATAATCTAACATAACCTGTCTTTTTTGCATTGGAAAAAAAATTGCTGGTGGAAACTCTGATTGACTGCTCGCTTCAGAAACTTACCAGCCAGATTGGCTGGTAATCATAAAAAGTTAATTTAAAGCCCTAGTAAAATCCATTGTCATCTGACACTTGCTTTGCATGACCTTATATTGATATTTGCTGCTTGAAACACTTGTCAGTGTCACACATGCACAACGTCACCAGTGTGATTCAGTAAACTGTGCTTTGCATCAGAAAATGTCCATGGACTGTACGGGTGAAGTGGGCTTTTGGTTCCCAAGATGAATCTAGTGCAGTGACACCTTACTTTTTTACTGATGCAGATTGAGTGGGGGCTCTGCTAGTTACAAAACAAACCAGGAAAAATGAAACCCTGCCAAGAAGGGTTTCTCTCCAGTAAATGTATGACCCCAGTAAGTCATTAAATTAATTTAGCAAAACAGGGTTTATCAAGAGGATTATGGGCAGTGTGTTTGACTGTGTGGCTATCATCGATAAGTCATTACCATGGCCGCCTTTCAGGATTGGGATTGGGAATGGATCCTGTGACCAGCAGAACATCCCATCTGTTACTGTATATTTCAGCTTGGTTCCATAGTGTAGGTACTTCTGTCTCCAGAAACCAGGATGATAAGTGCCAGTATGTCAAACTCAAGACTTTGAAAGGGGAGTTCATAAAACTAAGAGTGACATCATTTTTTTCTTCTCTTCTTTGATATAGTATATGGGTGTTATCACTTCTGGATCATTTGGAGATGTTGTTCCAAAACCTAAAGGCATAACTTGGATCATTTGGACGTATGTGAACACAGCGATCACACTCTGCTCATTTGTTATGCTCCACATCAGAGATTGCCTAGAAGAGGCAATCTGGTCTTGGCTCATTTCCATCCAACTTCAGAGTGATTTGTGTGCCTTGAGAACACAACCAACCCAGCAACCACAGCAAATAGCAACTTGACTTGATGTAACATTTTTAGAAGAGCTATTTGTGACATCACAAGACATCACAGGACTTGATGTCTGTGTTTTTGTTGGTGTCCAAAATTTAACTACTATGCTCATCACACCAAATTCACCCCGCTGCTCCAAGTCAACCTTAGACTCATTTGAGTAACCAGTATGCACAGCTTTTGTTATTGGTTTTATTCATTTGCAATCTTGCAATAAGAGCACAAAACAACCTGAGAGAAACATACAACAACAAATCAGTACTTTAACCTGAATCGGAACAAAACAAACCTTATGGGAGAAAAACAGCCTGTGATCAGGTGGAAAAACATTTGTATTGGAGCGAGAGCACGGTAACAAATCCTCCCATGAGCTCACCTTCACTTGGAGAGTCCTTCGAGCCTCACAATGTGTGATCTTTGCAGCAGGGGAAGGACAGCGATGGATGTAAACGAAGAGAGGTCGAGCTGTTTAATACATGGTAATTAGACTCCACAGTGGGAATAAGTGACCTTTTCAATGTGGCCATGAGTTGTATCTGGACTGAATGGAGTGCTCTTTAGAAAGAGAAGTACTGAGTGAAGTCTAGCAGAGAGACGGTGAGTTGATGCGGTAACCCCATCAGGAAATTATTCATCTCTTTGGGCATATACTCTTTTTACTGCCTTTTTTTTATTTATTTAGTTGTACACAGCTTTGGTAATTGCATTTTGCTCCTAGGGAAAAAATGCCAATGCAGTTTCTCCCTTGTTTTTGATGCAAGGGTTTGTCTGCTGCATATATAAATAAATTTAACATTTATTACTGACAGTGCAGGCCAGATGCACATAATACATTTTAGAAACAAAACCAATTTATTTTAAAGCTGTTAATGCTGATGCATGTGTCTTTCAGATAAGGCTGTCTGTTTAATTTCCTCCCTCTCTCTAAAGAGCAGAATTTATTACTTGAAGACTTGTTATTATTGTAAGTATATCTTTAAGTGCAATTGCTGCAGAAACCCTTCCCAAGAGTTATATCAGAAGACACACTATTTGTTGAGTGTAATAGCCTCTATTAAAAACTCATTCAAGGAAACTTTTGGCCTCCATTGGATTTTTCTGAAAGTATCAGCTTAAGATCCTTGTCACCCCTCCCTCGAACGAACGAAATAAAATGTAAAAAGTACAGTGGGGGAAATAAGTATTTGATCCCCTGCTGAATTTGTAAGTTTGCCCACTGCCCTGGGAAATTAACACACTCTAATTTTTATGGTTGTTTACTGGTTATAAGTATAGACAGAATATCAGTTGAAAATGCATAAAAACACACAGTATAAAAGTTATAAATTGTTGTGCATTTTATCAAGTGAAAAAGTATATTAGTATCAGCAGGGGATCAAATACTTATTTCCCCCACTGTATGTGAAAAGGATACTATTGACCGTTTACTACTCTAGACTTCCTTTGTAGAGACCCAAATCATAGAATAACTACAAGCTTTGAGTGACATCAAGTGTTTATAGAATTTGGATTTCTTTTCCATTTTGCCTGTTTAGAGTGGATGAAATGAAATATTTCTACACTGAATGATTACGACAAATCTCACATATCGGAAGCTCAACCTGAAGCATGTCCCAAATATATGGGGGAAATGCATCATGACACACTTGAAAGGCACAACAGACTAACTCCTATAGTTGAAATTTCCTGTGTGGAGGTTCTGCTGTTAAAGCTAGCCCATCGGTGTAACACTTCATGTGGATCATGCTTCTTTCTTCATGAATCAGACATCTGAAATGTTTTCACTCTGCTTTTAAAAGCCAAGTTCAAACTCAATGTTGATAGTGACATATTTCAGGTCCTGTTGCTGATTTTCTGCATGTTTATTTATTAACACTTGTGCAGCAGATTGAAAGGACAGGAAGAAGTATTGTCACCATGATTTAATACTTTAATACATGTAGCCACTGGAAAAAAATGAAGTCAAACAAAACGTCTTTCCAGAGCAGATTTCTTTTTAGTGCTAAGTTAACATAGGCCAAAACAAGAGGGAGGCTGGATGATGAGTCTAAATCCAAATGGATTTTTATACTGGTGAGTGGGCTGGTTTTTGCTGGGATGAAGGATGAGTAAAGACAAAAAGCACACAAAGTCAGCACACACAGGCACACACAGGCACACACAGGCACAGGGCTCCACAGCTGTGGTCATTTATTCTGCTTTGTTGGACACTAATGCTTACTGTGAGTCCAACCACATCAAACACACTCCAGTTCCCATGATGCAGTGGTTTTAGAAACAGCACACACCACCACACCTACATTATGAGCAATTGTGTGTACTGCATCTGTGTGAGAATCTCTGCTTCTCTCATGTGCATGCATTTGTTGAAATGCATATTGCCAGCTAACATGAGCTCCTGTAGGGAGCACAGTCGCAATACGTGATTTCTGCATTTGTGTGACTGTAATTGTGCACAAAAATGCTGCACGTTTTATGTTTCCCTCTCACTCTGTCTTTGTGTATGCTTCTGTTCTTTTAACATATTTTTCAGCTGCAATAACAACAAGCTACTGAATAACACTCTTTGTCTCTCTCACTCTTTGTCACAAGATGTCACACCATTGTACACATGGTGTGCACATGTTGTAAACTCACAGACCAACTCAAACACAGTGGAATCTACGTTTTCGCCACCATCATAATAGGGACACGATACATCGATCTGGATCGATATATAGATCATTTCAGCAAAAATCAAATCGAATTCGCCATTTTTATCTTCCGCTTTTCTTTTGAAAGTCCCCACACATTCTTTATTATGACAGTTTCTGCTCAGCCACGAGTCACAACACCACTAGCAAAGATAGCAGATAATGGCTAGCAGCAGAGAGAGAGATAAGGAAGACATTCACTCCCTTTTTTTTCATGTAAATGCCCTAAAAAAAAGTCTCAAAATGTATCAATATTTTTTTTTCTTTTACGCGAAAAGTAACAGAATGTGGTAAATGGATTCACAATATCGTCTGATATCGATTGCAGGCCTCTAAATCCAACCAAATCGAAACCGTATTGTGGCAGATTTTGTGATATCGGCAAATATGGAATCATTGTTCTGAGAATCAATATCGTATCGCATCGTATCGCATCGTATCGCATCGTATCGCATTGTATCGCATCGTATCGCATCGTATCGTATCGTATCGTATCGAAACTGGTGATTTACACCCCTACACCACAATCTGTAGGTCACTGAGCTTTGCTGTCAGACAGGTGAGTGCACATGTATTACGTACACACTGCACAGGGTCAAAAAGGCTCTTTAGTTAATACCTGTACTTTCTCACCAGCCCTCATCTGGAAGGACACACACCACCACAAACCCTCAACTGGAGCTGCAGACAGAGTTTTACACAAGACTCACACCCTGCAGCAGCGTGACAGCTGTTAGTTTTTGTTTGGGCTGTGGTGAATGAGGCCGGCAGTGCAGCACAGTGCAACAACTACGTTAACACACTTTCAGCCAGGCATGGGAAGCTGAACTGGCTGACTGAGACTTTGGGGCCATGGTTCTGACAGGAACAGACCCTGAGAGAGGAAATCACAAAGGAGATGTGCTTTTTGAGGAGAATCATACACTGTTCACTATTTCTGTATGAAAGCATAAGCAGAAAGAAAAGAAAATGACATCCTATTACCTGTGTTTGCATTTATTTCCTGCATACTCTCCAGTGGACATGTGTGTGTGTGTGTATCTTTTAGGTGTGTGCATGCATACCGTAATACAGCAGTATCTAATGGTGTGTGTTCATCTGAGTTTGCCTTAAAACAGAATAGATAATATACTGTAATGGTTTGACTCGAGCCAAGTGGACTAACACTGCTTGGCGCCTTTTAATGGCTTGCATAAAAAGAGAGAATTGATTTTGTGGTTTCTGCTTCAGATGCTTGTGTGTAGTAAGGCTACTGTACCATCACATAGTATTTACCTCGAATGTGTGATTGTGTGTGTGTGTGTGTGTGTGTGTGTGGAGAGGAGGAACAGAGGGAGACAAGAGGATGAAAAGGAGAAAGAGAGTGAGACTTAACAGACAGGAAGAGTGTAGTTTCTCCTCAGCTCTTAAGAGTTTCCTGGTGAGTGGGTTGTCAGCTTGTTTGCTGATGTAGCAGCAGGAAGAGCAGGAGCAGCAGCAGCACAGAGAACGTGATAAGACCCTTCAGAGGCAGACAATAGATGCTAATGCTGCTGGGATTAATGCCTGAAATGCCATCGTTTCTCATCTGATTCAGACCCGGTGACAGACTTCTTGCGAGTTATCACCAACAAAACCAATGCACGGAGATATTCCATTCTTTTCTTCTTCTCTCTCTCTTCACCTCCGTGCTCTGTCCATTATTGGAATAATCTAGGATCTTTCCTTGCTTGACACACCCTCACAGCCTCTCTCTCCTCCTGTCTCTCTTTGCTTTCAACTGCTTGTCCTTTGTGCTCACTCTCCTCCCTGTGCAATCTTTTATCTTGTTCCATTCATTTGGCTAATTTGATATTTGGACTTGATAGAGCTCTGAATGGAGGCCTTTGTATGTACATTTGTCTGCATCTCCCAATCTCCCTTTTTTTCCACTCTCTCACTCTCCTCTGTTTTCCCTTTCTCTTTTTTTATTTTCCGGAGCAGTGATAATGAAATCAGGCTGCAGCTCTTCCTCTGTATTAGCAGCATTTGTGGGTCTAAGAGCGTCTAACAGCTTGCTAATTCTCTGCCTCTGATTTGTTTAATTGACAGACATTTGCATAATTTAGCCGCCTGCTCTCTCATCCTCAAAGGTCGCCTACAGATGCTCCTGTCACTGAGTGAAATTAAGCTCCATCAACATCATGGCTTGTACGATCAGATATGAATACTTTTCAAGCACCTCTTTCTTTCTGCAGTCCTTGCACATTCACCCCTTTTCTCTGAGAAATGCACTTATGTGAACAGAGAACATTTCTCCTCTGTGAAGCTAACACACATTATCACTTCTGTTGCTTTGTGTCGTCTCTTTTACCTTTCTCTTTGGAGCTGCAGTGACTACATCTTCACAGCACTCCTGCCTGGTGAATAATGCACATGCAGAAGACACTCGCACGCAGACTTCCAGTGATTCACACAGATCATGCCTCCTGCTCTCGTTTCCTACTCGGCGTGCATACAGGTGTTCCATTAACCTCACAGGCTGACGGGGTCTCTGGGTAGCTTCATTATCTTCAGCATGATTAGCTCTAAACTCGGCTGTTGCGCTGACAAGCCGCACACACCCACAACTGTTTCACTGTCAAAGAGCACCCATAATAGCACAGTTTTCTTTTCACCGTGGATAAGTGGCTGTGTGTGGGAGAAAATTCCTCTGGGTGTGAGTGTGAGTGTGTGTTTATCTCATGCATTATAAAGAGATTTGGTGCTTGATGCCCTCTGTGAGAACCAGACAGTGAGGGGAGCAGGGGGAAATGAGGGGGAGGAATAGGAGAAGGTGTTAGTGACATTCTTTGGCATTTTAGCGACCTCTGTTTCCTTACGGGGTTTTGGTCTCACTGGGATTATCCAGCTGGCGCAATGTGTCATGCCTGGTAAGCTACACTGTGCCATAGGGAAAGGGCATGCTTCGAGGGGGTACAGGGGCTGTAAGGTGGAAGTGTCAGGAGAGAGCCAGTAAATGTTCCCCATAATGCCTGGAGGTATGTGACCTTTATCAAAGTAAAGGGGCCTGAGGGAACAAATGAAATAGTGGGAGTAGAGTGGAGAAAAAGAGAGCTAATGCCAGCTGTATCAGTGGAAGAACACAGAGAGTAAGCACCTTTTAAACACCAAGTCTTGTACAAATAACAAAAAATCAGAACAATTATGAATTACTAAATTTTAAAGATTTCACATCTCAGAAATTTAGAAATTTCCCTCATCTTCTGTTTGATCCAGAGCAGGAACTCTTAGATGATCCGGAGGGACGACTCGAGAGTGTTCCTTGCACGTCTGGTGGAAAATATTAAAATGTTGAAAGCTCCAGAGAGCATTTTTGCATTTTTGTTCTACATTAAGGTCCCAAGGCTGTGTGGTGGTACAGTGGTTTGTGTTATTGCCTCTTAGCAAGACTTTTTCTGGTTGGATATCGTGGCTGGGCTGGTACTTTTCTATGTAGCGTTTGCATGTTCCCCATGTGCGTGTGGTGGTTCTCTCCGGCTTCCTCCCACAGTCCAAAAACATTCTCATCAGGTTGGCCAGTAGGTGTGTAGGTGTGTGTGTTTCCATGTGTTAGCCCTGTGTAAGGCTGGCAACTTGTTTAGGGTGTCCCCTGCCTTTCACCCAATGACAGCTGGGAAAGGAAAGAGAAAGGGCAGAGCAGTACAGGTAATAGATGGATGGATGAAGGCCCCTGTCAGCCTGCCCATTCCCACTCTCCTTTTTTCATCTCGGCATCATCCTTCTTTGTTAAACATCTACCCAAACGACTACCACATCTGATTTCCAGCAGCTTTAAAGCTGAGCTCTGAGGCTTTATAGCTCTTTTAGATATTTGTCATCCTATACTGCTGCAGTAATAACTCAGGTCTCAGCCCATCCATCCATCCATCCATTTTCTATACCGCTTCTCCTGTTCAGGGTCACGGGTGGCTGGAGCCTATCCCAGCTGGCTGAGGGCGAGAGGCAGGGTACACCCTGGACTGGACGCCAGTCAATCGCAGGGCTGACACAGAGACACAGACAACCATTCACGCGCACACTCACTCCTACGGGCAATTTAGAATCTCCAATTGACCTAGTGAGCATGTTTTTGGGTGTGGGAGGAAGCCGGAGTGCCCGGAGAGAACCCACGCATGCACGGGGAGAACATGCAAACTCCACACAGAAAGGCACACCGTGCCCGAACCGGGATTCGAACCGGCAACCTTCTTGCTGTGAAGCAAGAGCTCTAACAGCTGCGCTACCGTGCAGCCCAGGTCTCAGCCCATCTATACACAAACTCATAGTAGCCTGATTTGATTTTTTTTTTTTTTTGTCTTTATTTTGGCCCACTGTATAAAAACAAATTTCATCCTCTCTATTGCTGGTTCATCTGCTTTCCACCCCCCCTCACAGAGAACCTCGGGCTGACCCTCACAGCATATCGAATTCTACATTTCACAGCTCTTTTCCCACACACTGCTGAGTGTGAGGGATATTTTCCACATATTTATTCCTCTCTGGATGCAGGTTTCTATTCCAATTGCTCTTAGAAGCCACAAGGCCACATTATTATCCCTGTTGCTTTATATGTGGTCCATTAGTAATGATTCACAGTGCCACATGAAAAGTGCAGGTAATACCTGGCAAAGGGTCTTTTTTTATTTATGAACATGTGCCTGTGGAGACATCATTATAATCAGAGTACAAAGCCCTGGTGGAGAAACTTGTCGAGGATCGATTCAATTGATTAACAAAATCTTACTGGGGTCTCAATGATTAAATGTTGTCACTGACTTTAGTCAGCACCAGTCGGCTACACGTAACAGTCATTAATATATTTTTTTATTATCAGTCTGCTACGAGCTGGGGATGTTGCTGTGGTTAATGGCTGAAACTATAATACTGTAATGCTCCAGAACCAGGATGTGAACAAGCACAGATGACAGATGGCATCTTGCAGCGTGGAACAGTTTGGCAGTATTTTGATCTAGAAAATGGAGATAAAGCTGTACGTCGGCTTTGCCAGGTTAAAGTAGAATATGACAGCCTTGTAAGGAGAAATGTTTAACCAGCACACACATATGGGCCTTAACCTTCAGGAAGCAATGAATCGCTTCACAGAGAGTGGAATTTGAATTATAAATAATGAGGAGTAGTCGCCCTGGAGCATCTGATTTTGAATTTATTTATTATTGTTAGCTAAGAGGGTAATTTTAATCTGTAGACCCTGGAAGGTCATAGCAGAGTTCATAACGGTAGGAAGAGATACAAAACAATACCTCATGAAAGCATAAAAGGGAGGCTCATTATTATTACCAAATTTCCCCATGGGATTAATAAAGTATTTCTGATTCTGATTAAACCAGAGAGCCAGATTAAAATTTGGGTACAAAATGTAGACGGATCCTGAGCTGTCAATGGAGATTCCTGTTGATGGCAATTTCAAGGTTATTTGACTCTTGCATGATTCAGATGAAACGTGGGTTCATCACAGACGAGACCTTAACAGACAATAACATCCAAATATCATCTAAATGTGTAACATGAAGCCCAAAGAAAATAAGATTGTCTTTTGAAGAGACATGCATGTAATGAGACATCTCATCCTTGTCGCTGCATATCATGCAGCTCTTTTAGGTCAGCCTGTATTAAATTGAATTGCGTGATTGTAGCATGCTCTCCACTCGAGACTGAAGACTGTGGGAACAAAGATGACATGCAAGCAGTTTCTGTCTTGCATCATGATAATGGCTGTTTTCCGCAACTGCTTCAGACATTCACTTAAATCTCTCCTCTGGTGTGGGCATCTCATCCTGGAAAAGTAAGTGATTGTGACAGAGGATGGAATTATTTCAAGAGAAAAGAGCCTTTTTTGCTTGAAGTAAAAAAAATAAAAAATAAAGCTTATATAGAGATCAGAAGTATGAGAATTTTCTTCTCAGGTATTAAAAAACTGTGTAGGCTGCAGAAAACCATGAGATGGTGTTCTGCGATTAGCATCACAATTAAATGATATGCTAAATTTGTGGTATACATAATTGTACTGTCATGTTATTTCACAACAAGCCCCAGAAAAAAAAGGCACACTTGCATTATTACATCCATCTCTACAGAGCTATCTTCCTCCTCACCTCTCCCTCTCCTACATGTGCAGCATCGGGCCTCTGTAGTGCTGACTCTGCCTACCCAAGTGACTCACACACTCAATCCGTGACAGCATGTTTGCATGAACTACTTGTTTGTGCAGCTGAAATGCAAAATTGGAACTGCTTTCACTGTCAGAAAACAACACAGTATTTCATAACCAAGGCGATGACCTCAAATAAAGTTTTTCATGTGAATTACTGAGCAGAACACCAGATTTGCTGTCAAATCACAGCTGACACTGAAAAGAGAAATTTTTACTAAATTAAAGATATTGGTAGGCCACTGATAAGTAATAGGTGGAGAGTGTTTGGTAATTTGTAACTGAAATAATTCCATAAAGCTGCCAGTTTTTACTGGATCGTTGTAGCCCTTTTTGTATGATTCTGGCTCTAATTGGTAGTTTACGTTCATTAAGTTTTGGCATGTGTGAATCGAAGAGGGAATTGTGTTGTTCTGGATTATGGGGTTAACTGAGGCCCCGTTTATACGATGACGCTTCACAGCGTTTCACCAAAAAACGCAAAAAACGCGGAGAAAAAATTCTGCGTTTATACGGAAACGCCAAGGGACTGAAAACGCTGTAGTATGCATTCATGGCCAGTAAGATAAGATAACATAATCCTTTATTGATTTTCGTTTTGTTGAAAGGCAAGTCAGCAGATTCAGCAGCACAAGCACAACCCGGTAAGTCCGCCATTTAACCGTGATTGTTGTCCGGTTCGCAAAAGTTCCCACAACGAAAGTGGAATGCGCACGCGCAAAACGGAGCGTGACGTCAGCGTTTTCACTGAAAATGCCGGCTTGCTGTTTATACGGCAATGGAGGCTGCAGCGTTTCAGAAAAATTCCACTCACTCTGGAGGGCGTTTTAAAAAAAAGTTGCGTTTTAGGTCGGCTGAAACGGCGTTTCCGTATAAACGAGAGGCCAAAACGAAACAAAACTTTTGAGTTGCACCCTGATACCATTGTCGTATAAACGGGGCCTGAGTTCTAACCCCTTTGACCTTCAGACCTCCTTCTACTTCTCAAAGTAACGGCGAGTTTCTTTTGCAGAACTGCAGCAGCAGGTTGTCATTACTCATTTCATTTTCCCCTTCAGAATTTCACTCGGGCTTGGATTCAGCTGATGTTGTTCGTCTGTGAGATACATGAAAGAGCTCGTCTGACATTCGATCTCCATTTGCCCATCCATTAATCTTTCTTTACTGTAACCCATCCTGCTACAGGCCAGTCAAAACAGAGGAGATGTCCCATTATTTATTTAGTGCCACTCCAAAGGGAACCCATATCACCTGAGGAGACAGTCGTTTACATTAGCAGCATTTGTCAACTGTCTCAAACACAGCAGGCAAAATATGTGATCGATAAAGTCAATAAAGGACACAGAGGATGATTTGCTGTGGGGCAGATGGTTAAGTGAAGGTCAACATGAAAGGGCCGCCTGTAATTCTGAGCTCCTGACGTTGACGGGCAGAGACAGATTCATGAGGCCCAGGTGGAACAATTTCTCAGACTTTCTTATCGCCTAAATCGCTGCGCACAATCAAGAAGGAGGGTTGTTTTTACTCCTGTAATGAAATCCTCCTTTTACAAAGGATCCTTGTTTTGAGGAGGCCAGTTTTGATGCATTAGAAACTCATGGGAAAGGACACAAGATGAGTGGGGTCTGTAGGAGAGACGGGATCTGCTCTCTGACCGGCCTGACTACTGTTTGTGTTTCTGCCTGTTCTCTATCCATTTTATTTTTGTAGATATTTTCAAACATGGAACCATTCCCATCAGCCTCAGCCAAATCTTTCATGCTCTCTGTCAATATGCTAAATCACACCTCAAAACTCTTTTGTTATGGCTAGCTTTCTCTGTTTGACCACATCATCCTCACTTCTGCTGTTTGTTGTTTTTATGTAGCTGATCTTTTCACTGTTTATACTTTGCTAAGTAAAGCCACCTTGAGTGACATGAAAGGCACACACTAAAAAAAAAATTCTTCTTCTTCTTCTTCTTCTTCTTCTTCTTCT
The DNA here is from genome assembly GCA_030710495.1 of Labroides dimidiatus. Taxonomy (NCBI): domain Eukaryota; kingdom Metazoa; phylum Chordata; class Actinopteri; order Labriformes; family Labridae; genus Labroides; species Labroides dimidiatus. The sequence goes on from CM061158.1 coordinate 18,607,800, forward strand.
TCTTCGTATTCTTCTTCGTATTCTTCTTCTTCGTATTCTTCTTCGTATTCTTCTTCATATTCTTCTTCGTATTCTTCGTATTCTTTGTATTCGTAGCTTCATTACATCCCCCACAAGTCCACAAAATACTTAACAGTTTATCAAACCTATATGAAATAACTAGAGCCTGACCAATATGGAGTTTTTGAGGCTGATTCCAATTCCAATAATTTTTTTTAGACAAAAAATCTGACAACCAATTAATTGGCCGATTCATTTTAAAAATATAAAGTGAATAAAAATTCTTCTTTTTCAGTCCCTTAATGCTGACAAAAACGAAGATATGAATTACAGGCAGAACATTTTACTGTTTTACAATACTTTGTCCTTTAGTATTTTTTTAATTGTACAACAGAGAGAAATTTTGAAGTAAAACCAGAAATCGGCTGATTATCGGCAGAACTTGTGCAGATTATAGTTATTTTAAAAAAAAGAAGCTATAATTGGTTTTCATTCATCTGTATTTCTTTTGTGTGCTTCATGTCTTTCTTTATTTGACTGGTTGATTAAAAGCTAAATGTTGGTTCTTGTCATTTCAAAGCACCACATTAAATTAAGTTCCTGCTCATTAAATCTTTGCAGTGTCAGGCCCCATCTCATCAGAAAAGGTCTTTTTAGATGATGCACCAACCCATTCATTTTGTTTTTGCTCATCAGGATGGCAAGGGTATAAAACTGAGTAGATCCCCCCAGTGTCTAACTCTGGTGCAGTTTAGTTTACATGTAGTGTATGCCTCACTCGCCTTATCATTCACCTCTTTTTTTTTCACCTCTCTCTGGGGTTATTTAAGATGCCCCCTCTGTTCATTCCTCTCGTCTCAGCTGTCTCCCGTGTCATTAATCTATACTACTCCAACAGCTACTCTGGGACGGACCAGCCTGCTGCTTCACTCATTGTGGAGGCGCTGAATAAAACACTGAGTTCCATCAGGCAGAGACAGAGTACAGCTTTGAGAGAGACAGAAGATAAGAAGTAGACATGAATGGAGAATGGAGGGTATAAGGATACATTTCGCTATCATTGTTCATTCTTTGTAAAACAGAAGTGACAGAATCACCTGTAGGAAAGAATGAGATGATGGTGTCCTGACCTGCGCTGAGGTCACTGTGGTGTCTGCTTTTTATTTGAGAAGGTTTATTGGTATATTAATATGCTGTTGTGCACAGGGGCATCCTGGCTCATCTGGAGTCTGCCTGCAAACCCTGCAGTCCATAGGGATGACGGGGGGATCAAGTAGACGACCTGGCTTGATTAAGGAGAGAGCACTGTCCTGGGTCCAAGTCTGCTTGAGGCAGATTGTATACGACTTGAAACAACATTGCCTGTGCTTGTGTAGTGAAAAACAATGACTAGATGCACCAAACTTGGCAGTGAGGCTTGCCTGACTCCAGACTCAGTCACTGATAAAAATGAAAAGTCTTGGAGCTGACAGAGTTTGAATTTGTTGCAGCAGCTCATCTGAACTCTGTTTGGCTCTAGTTTTATTGTTATTGCCCCTGTTGGAAATTAACATCATTTTTTTCATTTACAAAACAGCTCATCTGAACTGGAATTGTCTCTGAACATTACTTCTCCACATGATTTTGTATCATCATCTTTTAGTGAAAACATCGCATCATCCCATCACTTAGGGGGGAGAAGAACATCGATTTACATTTAATCTTATATAAATCTTGTATAAATATGTGCATGATATAATCCACCTCATGTAGATTTCCACCTGTTATCTGATCTCTTGTGTTAAAGGTTGACTTAATGTTGAATTTCTTTATCCGTTTCACTTCTCCATACCAGGAAGCTAAACTTTACAACCAGGATGTTTCTATTGTCTAGTTTGTCACTCGAGGGCATTACAGATGTGTTTCCTCATCCAAAGTATCTGCCTTTTTTTATCTGAAACAGAGCTGCAAAATACACAGGGGCTAAATGCTATTGAACGAAGAGAGGTTGTCAAACAGTACTTCTTACTCTGTGTTGCATTGACATTTGATAGTTTTTTCCTCAGACAGTTGGAGGATTCAAACCAGTGATTTTTCCAGTTGTGAGCACACTGGGTTAACCCTACCCTTGCTTTACCACAGTGCCTGCTGTTGGCAAATAAAGTTCAAAGGTTCCTACTCATGCCCTGTAAAAATAAAACATATTAAAAGCATTTCAAACAGGTTTTTAATTGTTCTTCCCCAGGAACAGGAAATCTTGGACGCGTTGGTATTTCACTCTTTGCTTAAGAATCTTTTAGTGATACAATAGTGTAGTTGCTCACAGATTAAATCTCTATATTGGACTACAGTTTACAGGTTAAAATCCTACCCTGTGGTTGGGCTGCAGGTCAACCAGCAGGACCGCGTCCTCTGGAGCAGGCAGGGGTGAAACATTTTGCTTAAAGCTCACAGGGATCAGAGTCAAAGCCCTCCAGTTTGAAATCATGTAACAAAGAGATGGACCTAATGTAGAGCCTTTGTTGCAGAGCAGAGGGGGTACTTGATACAATCCAACCCCAGAGCATCTTGCAATGACCGGAAGATATAGATCACAGTTGAAGAGGGCATCTCCATGGTGACAGAGGACATGTCATAACGTGTGGACAGAGAACAACATGCCATTGCAGTTTGTCCGTTAGCTCCCAACCTTCTCTGCTATGAATCTTCATCTCTGTGTCCTCTTCTCTCTTTGCGTCATACTGTGTCCTGTTACTTGCTCTAATTTATTCTCCTGCTCTCTTTTTCACTCTCATTGCTGCTCCATCCTTTACCTTTAGATCTCCTGATCTCTGAACCAGAGCAAGCGTTGAAAAAGATGAATGCTCGCTGGTCTCAGTAATCGCTGCCACAGCCATTCAGATAATTTGGACACTAGAGTTGCTTTTGTTTTTTTTCTTCATGTCCTGTTTAGCTGTACTTATACACGTACACATGCACACATGCATATTGAAACTAGGGCCTGACCGATATATTGGCCGATTATAGCCCTTTTTCTAAAGTAATCATGATCGGCAGAAGTTCTGCCAATAATTAGCTGATTTAATTGACTGATTATAGCCCTTTAATGCTTTCTACATGTTTTTATGCTCAAAAATTTTCTCTCTGTTGTAAAGTTAAATACTAAAGGACAAAGTATTATAAAACAGTAAAATGTTCTGCCAGTAATTCATATCTTTGTTTTTGTCGGCATTAAGCAATCAATAAGTTATTTATTCTTTATATATTTTTTATATATTTTTAAAACGAATCGGCCAATTAATCAGTTATCAGATTTTTTCTCGCCAAATACTGGAATTGGCATCAGCCTCAAAAGATCCATATCAGTTGGGCCCTAATTGAAACATTAACACATTTTTTTTGTTATTATAATAATTCAGAAGCCAAAGGTTGTTTCTGCTTCACCCGCCTTATCTGTATATCTGTGTGTTAGACCTTTGCTTAGTGATGTGTGTATGTGTGTATGCCTGTGTGTAGGGCTGGGTATCAACCAAAAATTTTCAATACCTGTACAGATACCGCTACCTTCACTGCGATACCAGTTCCTGAATAAGACTAACTAATTCTATAATATCAATCTAACGAAAAGAAAATCACATTACACATTACAGTAAATCCTGAGTTCTAATTTCAGCTTACTATTTTTCTACTCTGAGCAGTTTTCTCACATTTAAAAAAATAAACAACAAATAATTGCCAGTGCAAAACAATGGTTGCAAACAAGTGACAGGTCAGTACATACTGAGAACAACATAAATGTGTTTATTAATATAAATAAACCTTCTTCTGTTGGCTGGCAAAAGTGACCCAAAAGATACAAACATTAGCACTATTCATTTGCACACAATCATCTTCTCTGGATGCAGCTGGGAGGGACTGCTGCGAGCGGAGGAGTCTGCCTGTGTGTTTTGGACGGGGGAGGGGCTCAGCAGAGGGTGCTGAAGATCAATACATGTTTTCACCTCAGTCTTGAAACTCCAGAAGAGTTGCTAGATTTGTCGCTAGCAGCTTTTTTGGAAACAAGTTTCTAGAGGGGTCTGAAAAGTCAGTAGTCAACACTATCCTGCATACCACAACCACGTGTAACATAATAGCCAGTCACTGGTGGCATTATCAGATCTTTATCACGTGATTAACCCTTTGGGTACTGAAACTTGGCACTGAAAGACAAGGCATATTTCGATACTGGGTAGTAAAGCATTTTTTTATGCTGCCATTTGTTTTTGTTTAGAGAACAGAAATATCAGCTTAAGGATGCAGTGAGGAGAGAATTGGCGACAGCTGTTATGGGCTGCAGAGAATACACAAAAACATATGAGCTCATAAACTTTATTTCCCCCAGTGTCATCTCATATGACAATTTGTTCTTTTGTTGTGTTTCAGATTTTAGTAACTGAGCAGCAGTGTGAGGCACTGAAGAGAACATTTTCACCTTTTCTGTTGCTAAATGTTCCAGGACCAGAGATGATCAAACACAGGCAGGGTGTTACTCACTCTGTCATGTAAACAGGGGAGAGACATGATCAGTTGGTAAAACTGAAGGCTGCCATTGTGTAGCCTGAGTCTGTGCAGTAGAGACTTACAAGGAACTCTTGGAAAATCTGAGTGGAAGCGGGGGACAAAAATGATTTATTTTCCTTATTCAGACCATCTAATCTCTTCTTTACTCTCCTTCCTGATATATTTTATGATTCCCGAAAAAACTACACATGTACTGCAGCTGTCAATCATCGTTAAACGAAATGTAAAACCCCGTTTTTAACCTCTAGTAACTAATAAAAAAGAAACATTTCAGAAAAAAGGGGACCTGAACACAATGCAGCCCAATAATATCTAAATATCACCACAGCATACGGGTGTGAGAAACATTTCTACGAGGTGTAATCATTTTTTAAAGTTTGACCACATCCCATCTGGAATGAATAGAGAGGCGCAGTTTTTGTCTTGTACTGCAGCCAGTCACCAGAGGGGGCAGTTTTTGTGGCAACCTCAGTTTGAGCCGAGCGAGATGACGTCCATTTTTTTTACAGTCTATGGTCTGTTACGACGTGCACAAATGGAAGCTGTGAATGGTGTTTCAACTGGTGGTCTCTGTTTGGGGAATCTCATGTTTTATGATCCACTGATGACTGCACGGTGTCCATGAATTCCACTTCAACCACTAATGGCACTAAGAAGATTGAGGCAAATTGCCTTCTCGAGATGCTGGGATTAATTGGGCCTGCTAATGCTCAATCCCACTTAGGGCCAACATGGCTCACACTGGGTTTGCTGATTTCAATGCCAGCAGGTAGCTGCATTCATCTCCCCTTTTCGTTCAGAAGATTAGCTTCTCTCCTTCCCTCATCAATCCCTACACTCCCTGTACAAATACAGATATTCCCAAATGCTACTGAGCCAGTGGAAATCACAACTCTGCTTGCTTTTTCTCTAGTTTCTTATTTGGAAGTTCTTGCATTTCTTTTCTGCAACATCACAGAGGTGTCTCCTGTGTCACATACTTAAAAGGGAAAGCTAAAAATACTCAGGACCTGCTGCTTTTCTGGAAGATTAGTTTCATTTATTAATCAATATTTTGCCATGGAAGATAAAAATTCAAAGATGCTGGAAAGAAGGGTATCCAAATAAATAGATTTTTAGTTTGCACTGTGTAGCTTTTTTTATTATTTCTCCCAGTTACTCGACATGTTTGTGTGTACCTGTGTTGTCGTTATTTGCTGTGTCCTGGTCTGCACGGACTCCATCTGAGGAGCAGAATTTAAAAGCCTCAGACTCTGGTTAACATCGCTCTGGGCTGCTCCTGTACCCACAGTCTCTTCCATTATTTAAAAATAAGGATGGATACCTCTGATGTCCTGGAGGAACTGTCAGCACATTAACTGGTGTGCAAATTCTATTGGTGTGTTTTTTTTGTGTGTGTGTGTTTGTGGTCGTCTGAGTGCATGTCCCACAGGGCCTCTTATTTACCAGCATATCATGTCCCCTTAAAGTAACATTACACCTACTTTCCTGCCTCTTGTAACACCCAGACTTGCAGATAGACAAATTGATCATTAGCAGAGACTTGTGTAATGTAGCAGGTGACTGTGTGTGTGCGTGTGTGTATGTGTGTGATTGTACACAACAAATCAAAGCCTCATCTTGTGGACTATCTGTAGTCGATGAGGTAGCTGAGGAGTATTGAATACAGGTCAGAATGTGCTAGCGCAGCAAACATCACATCCTAGAACAGAAGTATGTAACGCAATCCATCCTTTGCTAATCTGGTCTTTTAACACCTTCTCTCTATTCTGGGCAACACACACGCACACACACTCACACACACTCTTTACCGCTTTTGTTTCTCATCTGCTTTCTCACCAACGCTGTCTAGCTGTCTCCTCATCTCTGCCACGTCCTGTCCATCTGTTACACTCCCTCTCTTCTCACATCTATCTGCAGCTCCCTGTGTTTTCCCATAAGGCTTTATTAACGCAGCTCCATCACACATGATGACACGCTGCATGCCGCCTCAGAGTGACAGATGCTGTTCTCAGGGTGTGTGTCTCAAACCCCCAAGCTAACTTTTTATTTTGGCTAATCACTCAGCTGTTGTCAAGGAGCTGAAGTCATTAAAGGTTGTGTTCGACGTGATCGTACACCTCACACAAGAGCGTGCAGGGCGTCTCCATGGTAATACGTAAGATCAGGAAGATGTCGATTTCAGCTAAAGTACACACATGCAGATGCACATTGTGTTTGTTCACAATAAACACGCTCATACTCCCACACTATGTTTCCATCCTCCTTTTAATGTCTTTCTTTCTTTCTTTTCCATCTGCTCACCCACATCATATAGATCTTAAGTTACACATTTGCTTGGAAAACGGATGCTTGATGTGGTGTATATAACCATGCATCAGCATTATTGTATTAAAATAATGCATAATAAATGCATAACAAAATATATTATGATAAATCTTAAGCAGCCAACACATGCTCTGACTCCTCTGCAGCTTGTAAAGTGACTGACAGTCTAATGGAGCTGCCAGTCAGCCAGTCAGGCCATTACGTTTGATTGCTGACACATTTTCACATGTCTCAGACTCAACTGATCATTTTGGAAACTGGATCTTTGTTCTCACTATTTAGGCTTCCAGAGGAATAATGAATATCTTATTTTGTTTAGATCTCAGCCTCTCAGTACAGGATTTTCAGTCGTCAACTGGTGTTTCATTTTTGGAGAGAGAAAATAGCATTTGGTATGGAAAGTCTGTCACCTTCTGGTAAGATTATTAACATGCTGACAGGATTGCAGGAACTGAAGAGCAGCAGTAATTGCAGTCGGGTTTGAGTGAAATGATGTCATTAGTTTCTTATAAAACTTAAAGAAAAGGCTCTTAATGGTGTTGGCTCCATGTGCAAGTCTTGCAGCAAAGGTCATCATCTCTCCTCTCAGAGGCTATTGTTCTGTCCAGGGCTGACACTATGATCGCTGGATGCGAGAGAAAATGGGCCAGTCTTTCTTGGCTCATTCTCCCCAGAGCAACACAGCCTGAGCAAAGTGTCACTGCAAATGTGATGCATACGAGTGTTTATCTGCTCTGGCAGAGTCCACAGGTGTGCTGGCTGTTACTTTCCACAGGCATCTCTGAGAGCTAAATTCTCCTTTTTCATCACCCTCAAGCGGAAACGCACACAGCATCCATTCTCTGCCTCAAGTCACCATGTGCTCATACAACAACACGCATTTGCAACATACACCAAAAGACTTTCAAGAGAGTGACAGAAAGTGAAGTTTGTGAAGAGAATTTTAGAGTCTTTAATGAGATGCCTGAATCCCTCTGTTAGTTAGTGCAACAGGAAATGTTGAGGGACTCATTCAAGTGACACTCCAGCAGGGATAAGTTACGAGCTGCCAGGAGCACATACACAAAAAGTGTTCGGCTGATGGTAACAGAATCACGTACATAATAAAATGGAAAGCCAGTATTATGATTAATTCGGCTGTGTCCATATTAAAGTCTTTTACACTGCTTAGTTTGCTTTCTGGTCTGATGATTTAACTGTTTTTATTTTAACAGGCTGAGTTTAATGAAATATATTAACTTACCTCCGTCTCATCAACATGATAAATGTTTTCATTTTCATTGTTTAAAAACTGTTTTTTACCCCCTCGAACATCATCCCTCGACTACAGTCAGCTGAAGTTGTATTTTGGCCTTTTTCAAAGTAGCTGCTCTCAGAAAATTACCCACACACTTTTTTTTTTCAGAAAAATCAATGTTAATTTTCAGTAATATTTGGTAAGGATAACATCTAAATTGTTATTCATTTTTAAAAATAAGAATTTTCTGCATTAAACGAATGCATATTTACCAAGAACTTTTGCTAAAACAGTTGTAAAAGATGCCAATTCATCAAATATGATGCCCAAAAATATCAATTATAAACAAAATGATGTAGCAATATATTTTGTGGATTTTTTTAAAGGGTCAATAAACATCTCAGTTCCAAAAAATTAGAAAGTTCTGACTGTTTTTTTTTTTTTTTTATTTGATGGTTCAGGCTTTTAAGGGGTAATGATGTGCAATCAAATGATCAATTTACCCAGTAAAAGTTTTTATTTCATTTGTTGGTTTTGCATTTGTTCCTAGAATAATGAAAAACAAACAAACAAAAAGCATAACTTCCACTACTTTGCCATTTTTTTAACTTGTTATGGCAACAAAATCCAGCTTTTCTCAAGGTCATTCCTCAAAGCTCTCTCTTGTGTGGGCTTTTTGGAAACTTTACGCACTGCCTTTCTGCATAATACAGCCAAATTTGTTCTCCGGGATGCCCTTGTTTTTTGGATTCAAGAACACACACACACACGCACACGCACAAGCACACACACACACCACTTATCACAGATCAATCTAGACTTTTTAGCACAATGAATGCACAAACAAAAGTGTGTACATACTTCACTTCAGAGAAAATGGAAAAGTGAATGCAAAAGCTGTCCTGGCCCAATTCTGAATTTCAAAGTTAATGTTCCTTTTCTAATGTTTTTTTCACTCTTCCCTTTTTCTTCCTGTGGAGGATTTTTTTTTGGCTTCCCCTTATATATCTTCACTAAAATGTGAGGCTCTGTGAGAGAATAGTACCACAAACTTACTCTACCATTGTTCAGGTGAACTGGCACCTTGTCACTCTCTGTATCTCTTGCATACTTTGGAGATGGTACAAACACCTTCTTTTGTAAAATTTAAGGTTATTTAAAAAAGGTTACTATGGAGAGGGAGAGCGAATGTTGGCCTGCAGCTTTTAACTGCTTTGTTCAGCTTTCTTTCTTTGTGCAGCAGTTTGTCAGATTTGGACAGAGCAGAGGTTGTGAAGGGAAGAATGTGTGAAGGTGAGAGAGGAGGTGGTGAAAAAAAATTACTGAATGAATTGTGGCCAGTCTGCTCCATCTAAAGTCCAATTTATAGAATCAAATTGTGCAAACGGTATTCAAGTTTTCCAAACCCAATGTTGTTGTTCACTCAAGTTTGATAGTGTCAGAGTTTTGCTTATTTATTCTTATTTATACCAGCCCAAACAATGTATTTGTACACTGCTGTTCACTTGTAGCACACAAATGTAAGCTTTTTCAGTCACTCTCATCTCTATGAGTCAAAACGCAGCTCGACAGACCCCAGTGTGCAGAGTTAGGATTTACCATCTGCTGTCACTCTCTCTCCACGTACCTGTGGATTTTACATGGGGGCTGGCTGAACCTGGTTTGAGCTCATTCATTTATTTCATCTCTTATCAGGGGCTTAGGAATCAGAAAGTGCCTTTGGTGAGGAGGAGTACAATGTTCTACAATCCCCTCAGTGATGGATTTCACTGCTCAGATCCTGCACTGCTTTGATTTATGATCTAATATAGAGTAAAACACTGTTAATGCTGCATGATAGCTCCACACACCATACTGATGTCACCCTACCTTTTTGTCCATCACAGCTTCCTTTTTTGGAGAAAAAAAATAGAGAGAACCAGGGGAAATCTGATTGAATTATCAGTCAGTATGAGATGAACTGTATTGCTATTGTTTTTATCTATTCACAGATAAGATTTGACCAAAGTGTCATGATACTGCTGCACTGTCCTGAGGAAAACTTCACTGACTGTCAACCTGTTTGTTCGCTCGACAGCTTTATTTTAACCTTGCTTTGTTCAGCAAGAAGCCCTGTGACAGATTTAGCTCCTTATGGTTTTGGCACTAATGGTGTTTTTATAGACCTCATTTGCTCATTTCTCTCCTGTTTGTCCCAGCTCTCAGAAATTAAGCGCAACAAATGAGCTGCAGAGCAATTGCCAGTTGGATGTGTCTGGAGCAGATGCTAAGAGCATTTACAATTTAATGCCATCACTTCCTCTCCTTGATTCACTTTGAATGTCTCGCTTTTTCTCTTCTGTGGTCTCTTTTTGCCTCTAAAACCCTGCGTGTCTCTGTGTATACATGTATGTGTGTGACATAAAGAGAACCTGACCTGGACTTTCCTTCTGTTTTCTGCACCAGTCTTGCACCAGTAGTTCCGTCTGAAAGGACGTGATGTCACGCCATCACCACCGCTTTGGGGACTATCGGGGACCCTGGGAGCGGAGAGACATCCGTCCTTCTGGCCTCCACAATGGAGGAGCCAATCACAACAGTGCCTCTGCTGTCGTTAACGGCAACAACCGCCCAGGGCTCCTTCCTCTCCCGGTCATCCCGTCCCTCCTCCCTACACCAGTTACAGTTGCCGTGACAACATCGAGCAACGACATTGCAGTCAAAAGGGGAATAACACCAGCAGGATCCGTGACTCCGGCCTCTGCTAAGGTAAGACTCTCATCAAATCAGATTCAGCAATGTGGTCCACCCTGAATCTTCATGGAGGCCTCTCCATGTGTGACAGTGTTTCTGTTCTTAATTTTAACTCTGTGAAAACTGGACTTCAGTTTCATTTTTGTCCTGCTGTTCAGACTTTACACCTCTCTCACTCTCTCCAAATGTTTCTGATCTGTCCAACTCACTCATGTGCTCATCTTCATCGGTTGTCTCAGCTTCCCTCACCACTCCGGACTGTCTCATCACTCTCTCCAGTCTTTCTGCTCTTCCTTTGTCATCTGCTTCATTTTGCCAAACCATTTTCCTTCGTTCTCATTTTCGCTCTGTGGCCAAATGGCCAGCTCCTTGTAACTCTCCATTTTTTGTTGTTTTCTTCTTTCATTATGTAAATGATTGTATTTCAGCTGCATATTTCTCCTTTTCAGAATGCCTTCCTTGTCAAGATTATACAGGTTGTACAGTGCCCATGATATTTTCTCTAAAAATAGAAATTTGAAGTCAGGTCACTGCTGATCTACATCACTAATAGTCTTCAGATGGAGGATCTTATGATTGTCATAGTAAACTTACAAAAAGTAATATACAATAACAGTCATCTTCATTGCAATAAAATATTTTTGCCACTTTTCCAAAATCCATCCGGACATTATCTTAAATGGTTTTTACCCTTTCGGGGCTTCGGGGGCTTTAGACTATCCCAGCTGTTATTGGATCGGGATGGTACTTCCTGGACAGGCCAGCAGCTCATCACAGGGTTAACATGCTAAGACAGACGACCGCTCACAAACTCACTCTTATGAGGTGGCTGTAGCTCAGTGGTAGAGTCCGTTGTCTTTGGATCAGTGGTGCAGTGCCATCAGCGTGTGAATGGCAACGTAGCATTAATCATAGCTGAGCATCACAGCCCCTACCATCAGTGTGAAAATGTGGTCTGAAACAGCTATAGTACATATGCCAGGGCTGTAGGTAGCGCTGCCATAAAGTCCACCAAAAACAGAGAATGACACACGGAGCATGCGCATTTGGCTCATGTGAAGATGGCGGGTGAATACAAGAAGAAAGTGAGAGGCGGGGACATTGCGTCATCAGTTCAGAAAATACTGGATAGTTCGTCAAAATGGAACCAAACCGATGCAGGGTTTCAGATTTATCCACTCTGGAACCCGGTTTGAAAAAAGATAGAATTTGGCCAAAACGCTGTACCCCTTTTGGATGAAAAATGCATCCGATAAAAACCGTGGATACACCTAAACCCGTCTTCATCTGGACGGCCCCTTATTCTCAAAACTGCGACTTGAAAATCTTTGTCCAGTTCGGACAACAGTCCGAGGTTTGTGTTGTTCAGCCCCTCTTCCCTGGTTTCTGAGCTGGCTGTCAGCAGTGTGCGAAGAGCAGCCTTTTCCAAAAACCGGTTAAACATTTGAGCTTCTCCTCTGGCTTTGTTTCCATGGATACCATTCATCCTTCTCTTAACACTTGTCGTCACCATCAGATCATTTGCTTTAATTTAAGCAGACCCATGTCTCTTCTCAGTACCTTCTTTCTCTCAGTGGGGCCTGCACTCTCAGAGCAGAAGTAAACAAAGCTCTGCTGATTTAGCCTGTAAGTGAACATCATTAGAGACCCTGCTGAATGCACTGACCACAGACTCTGTGAATCTGCTCTGACACAGCTTCAGCCTCTCCTTTTGTCTGTCTGAATGATTATACACACCCCAGCAAAGTCTCACCAACTCCCACTGTGGTCATTGTCACCATTTAATGGATGCCATAGCAATTAGGTGTTTAGCGCTGAACATGATGGCACAATAGTACAAAGCTTGAGTCTGTGTGAGGCAGTGTGTGTATATGAAGCAGCAATTTTCATTTTTTGAGAAAAGGAGGTTTTTGTGGAAGTGCTAAATAATCTTTCCCCAACTGTCCACCTGAGGCTGGCCAACACACTAATTCTAATAAACATCTCAACAGCTAAAATTAACATGTCTACAGTTAGGTTCACAAAACATTTAATCTGACTCATAGGCTATGTTTACACTGCAGGCCTCAATGCTGTTCAGATTACATTTTTAAATATATCCTGTATGCAGGCTGCGGTGTGATCAGCTAATGCTCCTGAAGTGACCTGCATGCTTAGTTCAACATTGATGATGTTTCACACAGAACGTCAACAAATGTGACCCAGGGTTTTGGGGGCTTGTTTTCTAAAGTGTAGCTGCTTACTTGGGCTTGCTTTGCTGCCTGTATGATCCTTGCCTGATTCTATCCCAGCTCGAAAGACACAAATGCGTACTCTCAGTTTCTTTTCTCCGTGCGCTCCTCTCACAAACTTTATAACAAATCACAGTATTTTGTGTTTATTTTGAAAGTACATGAGAAAACCAGAGAAAAAAATGGATAAACCTTTTTTTAATGGACAGCTATAATATTACAATGGACTAAACCAAGAGATTGACAGCGCCCCCTGCTGACCGGCTTTATTATAGGTAATTTTCCAGAGGAAATATCAGTCAAACTATAAAACTAAAATTAATGTCAGATTTCTCAACCTTATCGTTGGTCGTCAGAGTTAGTTCTTCTCATGGTGCTTGAAATGCTGTATCACCTCTTGGGTGCTTTGGCTTTAGAATTGAAACATCCATCAAGAAGAAACTGAAATCACTCAGTCGTTGTTTAGTTAGATGTGAAAAGGAGAGATTTCTTTTGGGAATGAAAACTTCATTGAAAATGAGACGATTAAAGTCAAAGAAGAATCATGGTGTGGGAGCTTGGTGAAGGAGACAGATGTGAAGGTGAGGGTGAGGGTGAGAAGATGACAGGGGGAAGTTTTTAAAATAGCTTCAGATCAGGAAGAAACTATATTTGTTCTGTTCCAGAGTAAAACTTTGTCATCAATGAGAGATGACAGCTTTGGTATCAGGCTCAGCGGGAGCTCTTACATAAAATTCTGCTACATTATGAAATAGCCGGAGGAAAGTTTGAAACAATGTTACTAAGGTTTTTTTCAATTTTACTGATGAATATGAATCAATGAAGTCTGGTGAGGATTGTTACTTTAAAGAAATCTTACTGCTAATGTGTAATAAAGACATATTGTGTTTTTTTTTTCTCTGACATTTTCAAATAAATTGGAATACACTTTCTAACACCTACATGAATACTGAGCAGAAGGAGCTTCATTTTATCTTTCTCTGAGCAGCAGAGAAGTAAACTATCTTCCTAGTATGCTCACTGGTTTGATTAATTAAATACTACTCTGTGTTGGTGTGTGATCACAGCCTCACTGTGTGTCATTTGCATTCATGGTGAAAATGTCTCTTCATTCCAGCTCTCAGTGGACTTTTCCCTGAGAGGAGAATGTCGACCAAACAGATTGATTAGAAACACCTAATGGCTCTCATTTATTATCCATACACCTTTGTGTAAAACCTGAAAGCTTTTTTAAGTGGGTAAAGTGTCTCTTTATCTGACTTTCAGTGTTTGAGCAGCTATGCATTTTTAAATACTTGGAGTTGGAGGTACATTTTGTTCTCTGTAAGTGGTTAAGTGGTGCGTGTGTCAGACAATATTTCAAAGCTTACAGTCAACTTATCTGACATTGTGCTGAGGTGAACCCATCAGCTCTTTTTTTGTGCGGTCAAAACTGTCAGCTGAATAAAACTCCTGTTGTGCTTATGAAAAAAGCTGCTCACTTTCTTCCTTTCCGATTAGATTTAAAGGGACTGTGATTACTTTCTCAGTGATTTGAAAAAGTCTCACTTCTAGATATCTGCCTGATCGTAATCCACAATTTAAAATGAGATTATCAGCACCACTATAGGTTATCTCTAAATGCAATTGCTTAGCTTCCAGATTGGGTTAGACAGTACCGGATTGATTTATGGCGCATCAAAGTCTCTATGACAACATCACGCTGGCTGATGAAGTTTAGTAGTGAGAAGAGAGATCTGTGTTTTTCTGTGCTGAAAATGATTTCTGGGATTAATTTTGTAATGGTTGTGGACACTGGAGCTGGACTGCCATTAAGAAAAATGATAGAAGAGCAGAAGAAAACAGAGCTCAGATAGTTTAGTGGTCGAGGTTGCGCTCCATAAGGCAAAAGCCCTTGAGCGGGCACCCCAGGTTCAAATCTGGCCTGTGGCGACTTTCCCACATGTCAATCTCCACTCTCACTCTGTTTCCTACTCTAGTCACTATCCCGTCTTCTCACATCTCATGTTAGAGGTATAAAAAAGCCCCAAAAAATAACTTCCATGGTGAAAAAAGTGGAAGAAAGCTAAATGGAGAGTGATAGATCATGGGCTAAAGGCTAAACCACGAGCTAAAGGCTAAAACATGGGTTGAGCTGTTTGTGATGATGTTCTTTCTAATCTACATGCAGCAGTTATACTGCAGTGATCTGTTCAAACTTGAGAGTCTGTCAATAAAATGAAGAGTGAGGTTACGTTTGCTCTGCTTGGTAGAGGAGCACAGGTAGGACCAGGATTTGCAAACGCTACATGTTAGCCCACGGATATGTCTCAAACTGACAAAGTTTGCTTGTTGTCACGTTTCAAACAACAGCGCTGCGTAACTGTTGATAAAGACCTTACCTCATCACGTTGTATCAAGTAAAAAAGTTGTCTTGAACAAAGAAAAGTGGTGTGTTAAAAAGAAGATCCGATCCCCATTTATTTTCAAAACAAACACACCTTGCTAAGAGTCAGTCCAATTCAAACAGATAGTCCTCGCCGTCCCTTTAATGGAAAACGTTTAGAGTCTTTGGCTGATAATATTGTCTGACATTGAAATGCATTCAGAGCTGGTCTGTCGATGTACGTGTTTGTGCATCTCTGAACTGATCAGATGTAATAAGTTTAACTCGGCTTTTCTTTTCATTGGACATCATGATCTGCTGTCAGGCATGTATAGTGAAGTCATTAAGAAACAGTGAACCTTGAGGGAGCAGAGCTAATTTGCCGTGTATATAAGAAGCTGTGATCGTGTGTTTACCAGAAGACATTACACCAGGCCAAGGATGTCTCTTCACCATGTGAGGAGAATTGAAGCTTTCCACTCACAATCAGACCAGACCATGCTGCAGTGATTGCTAATCAGCAACACAAGCGAAGAGGGAGACAGACAGACAGGCATACAGACAGACACCTCAGTCATGATGAACAGAATGTCAATCCATCCAATGCTGACAGATTGTAAAAAGAAATGCTTTGAAAAAGAAAGAAACTATCGTGTTTAAACCACACATCTGAACAAAATACTGACAGATCTCTCTGAAGTCTCATAAACTTCATCACAAAGTCGGGAAAAGGTTATCTTTTATTTCCACACCAAAATCTGGGAGGGGTCTCTTTGATGCAAGAAACAAATCCATGTGAAATTTAAAAACGGCTCTTAGATGTGTTGAAGGATAACAGTGAACTGGTCCAGACGTGTCTTATCTTTGTCTGCGTTGTCAGTCTCTTTGTGGCAGGTTGTTTTACAGGCTTCATTTAAACCTTATCTTCTCCTGGTTCCTCCTGTGTCCGTCTTTCTGTCTCGTCTGTCAGTTTTGTGTCCTGGTTGACCTTTTGAATGAACACTGAAGTGCTGCAGTCACACATCAATCAGCCCTCTTCTCTATCATGAGTCTACAGACCCTGTCAAGTCTGTGATCATCTTGATTTGGATAATTTTGAGCTGGATTTTAATCCTCTTCAGAAACAGAGAGAGGTTAAGTGTTCTAAAACCACTGAATACCACAGAATTGATCAAATCCCATTGCTTTTTTCCTCCCCATCACACTTTGATTACCATTTTCATTTAATTCTTCCGCCAGTTTTTTCCCTTCACCCCTCATGATCCCCCAACAACTTCTCGTCTTTGTTGAAGCGTAGAGCCTCATTCCTGCATTAGCATCGCCTCCCTCTGTGCCTGGTGTGAAATTGGATCGCTGATCCGTTGGCGCTGAGTGGCAAAGATGTAATATTAGATAGCAGCAACCACATGTTTTGATGCCTGGAACAGCTGACAGATCGCAGATGACGCTTGACTGCTCGTTCTCATCTCCTCAAGTCTGGAAATGCTCTCAGCAAATCTCCTGACGCAGAAAGGAGGATGCACTGCTGAACAGTAGACCTAAACACACAAGGCACATTTCACCCCACAGCATGTTGAAGGTTGTCAGAATGGTCAACCTCTCCTTATTATGAAGGGGTCAATGTTAATCCTGAGGTAATTTGAAGTGGCTGCCATATTAGATTTGCTTTCATTGTGTCATCACTGTGACTGCTGCATCGCACACCTTCACTCCCTCATTCTCATTAGGAGTGACGGGCTTGTGTCAAAGAGGAAACTGATACTTCACACAACTAATAGTCATAAAAAAATCAAGGATGGGTTGATATTGAGCTAAATTAAGCTTCATTTTCATGATCACTGTCCTGGGAACACTGCTTTTGAGTCTGAAAATAACAATCAAGGATTTACTCTTTAAATTGATGCAAATAATCTATGTTGATGCAAAAGTAATTTATCTTTGAAACTTAGTCTAATTCATTGAGTTCTTCCTCCATCTCTATCTTGGCTGGTTCTGATGTCCTCCAGATTCTGAAGCATATAAATCCTTGGATTATGACTCTTATCCCAAGGCTTGTTCCAAAACAGCTCTCTTGGTGTTATATACATCATAGGACTGTAGCAATCTGTTCCTGTAATACACAAGCAAAACTACATATTTCATCTATACTCTACTTACTTTTAACATACGTCAACACTGACAAGCAGATTTAGCAAAACAACAAATATTCAGTGTTTTTAAGGACTATGAGGACTATCTGTTTGAACTGGACTGCATCGACACCTTTTGGCTGGAATCGCGCACACTGTCATGATGACATGACTCTTAACAAGGCGTGTGTTTGTTTTGGAAAGAATTGGGATCAGATTGTCTTTTTAACACTACTTTCCTGTGTTCAAAAACAGCTGTGTACCCTATACAACGCACCAGGGTAAGATATTTATCAACAGTTCTGCAGTGCTGTTGTTTGAAATGTGACAACTAGTAAACTTTGTCAGTTTGTACCGTAGTTTAGTAGCCGGTTATATTTAGCACTACTCGCAGTTTTCTTCTTCTCTTCGGTTTCCTTTCTGTGTGACAAATCCAGTATACAGTGTCCACCATCACTACAAATATCCCAGAAATCTTTTTCAGCAGAGAAAAACACAGATCTCTCTTCTCACTTATAAACTTTGTCAGCCGGCGTGGTGTTGTCATAGAGACTTTGACTTGCTGTAAATCATTCCAGTCCTAACTGACCTGATCGGGAAGCTAAGAAATAGCATTTAGAAAAAAACTTTTTTATTGCCGGTACTCTCATTTTAAGTTGTGGATTACGATCAGGAATATATCTAGAAATGAGACTTTTTCTAGATCACTGAGGAAGTCCTCACAGTCCCTTTGAATATGTATATTAAATGTGGCTCTTATACCCTGGTCACTCTCCCTTAGGTCTTCTGGTGATTTTCTGGTCTTTTCATGTTGACCTGTAGACTTTTTCCCAAGAAAAAACTATGTGTATCTGTGTGGCTGTGCATTCCTGGCATTATTTTGCATCAAATGGTGATATGGTGTTTCTTCACCAGCTGTCATCAGAAAAATACAGACTATTCTTTCTCAACTCCTTCTCAGTATTACATTTCTGGTTGCTGTTTGGTGTGGTTGGCTGTTTTCAAAGATGTCCAAGCTTAGATCACTGATCCCAATCCAGTCACCCAACAAACTGTTTATTGCTCTCATTGGTGTCACAGATTGGTACTTAACCGTCTTAAGTTTGGGGAGAATCCTTGGATTTTGGTCTCAACTGTCACACTGCTGAAAGCTCCAACATTTCTGAAAAGCATTTTACCCTTACCTCTCCAAAAAACATGTAGATATCAATGAGCACCAAAATTTTGCCTGAGAAAGGAAGTTTACGGATCCAAAGAAAGACTCTTTTCCCCAGCTTGTTAAAGGCTGCCTTACATCCAGCAGTGTAATTGCAAACATCAGTATATGGGTGGTGCAGATTTGTGGGCTCACACTTATTCCTCTTGTAGCTTCCTGCTGTCCAGGCTGATTGTACTTTATTTAGATTTCCTGTGATGGGGAAAAACCCCAAAACAAATCTGCCTCTCTCCTTCCTCCTCTCCACCTTTCTGTCCTGTTCCACAGTTGCAGAATAAAGACCTGTGACATTTCAAAAGGTCCACATGTGGAGGAGTCGACATTCAAAGCGCTGCCACCCTAAGGTTAACTCTATATGAAAGGTGACAGTGAATGCAGGCTGATAAAGCATCAGTCATGTCATTTGGAATATCAGACATCAGTGAGGAGGAACGTTTAAGATGCACAAATACACAGTTTGTCTGTGGAGATCTTGTGGAATTTGCCAAAGTATGGTATAATTTATTTCATTTATATATTCTTCAGTATTTTATTTATTCATTATCAGAGCCTTAGGTGTTTACTGATACTTTAACATTTTAGTATACTCTTTATTAACATTTATATCTTACCCATATGTCCTGACACACTAGCACTACACTGTGTTATTCTGAAATAGAGGGATTCTCTGTTCTGTCTTCAAGTCTGACTTTTTGTCTGGGTGGATTTGCTCTGTTCAGGTTGGGATGTGCTGAACACAGGTTTTGTCGAAAAAAATAGACTTTGTGTATTTCTTCTGGAGCAGTCGCTTCAGATGCCCTACAGTGCTCCCTGTGGAAATACAGCACACACGCTTTCTGTAGAATCAAGGCTGAAGTCTGTGTGAGATCTCAGCATCAACAAAATAAAACAAATAAAACCTGGGTGATGTTTTTGTTTGGCTGCTGTGCCTCTCAGACATTTGAATGAATGACTCCGTCTACAAAAAAATTGAGTTATGGACAATTGCAATCAGAAGCTGCCTGAGGCTAGACCCTGACTCCAGGTTAAGATATTTACTTCCTCTTGCTCATTTGAACAGGTGTGACAAAAGTGCTCTTGCTTTTGACAGCCTTGTCTTTAAATTTCTCAATTTAAACTGAATACACACTTAAGGATTGTAGCCTCTGCACATAGCTGAAGGTGAACATATGCCGTCAGAACTTCCCGACAGGTGTTTCAAAAGTATTACACTGACCAAATAGAAATTCAAATAAAAAAACAACCAATGAAGGCCCCACAGTTTATCTTTCCTCAGTATCTCTGCTTTAACAGCACTACCAACTACACTGCAGCTGTAATCAGACGAGATACTCCTGGGAAATAACTGGATCATGCTTAAGGAGGAGGATAATATCCCTGTTCAAATTAGTCTGCAAATTGGTGTGAATTAAATGTCTTTGGCTCATATTTTACTGAGTCCAGAGGAAAAACATCCAAAATAAATTGAAAGTATTAGATTGTCATTACTTAATTTGATTAATCTTGCACTACAGGTTGATAATTTGTGGAGTAATTAGTTTTCTACAGATTGGTTCACCTTTTTTATAATGATATAGTTCAGTGTATTATGAAGTTCTGTTCTCTGGGTGATGCCACACTTTAAATCACTGTTTATGTAATTCACTTAAACTTTTCAGAATTAACTTTTATGTGACGACAACGACAAAAGCTTAAACGTATAAGAGAATTTCAAGATATGCTCTTATACTCCACTCAGAGTGGAGGAAAAACAGATTTTAATATATTTGCTTTAAAGCTCACTGCATGTTTGAGTCGATCAGAAAACCATGTTTCTCATTCAGTAAGCAAAGTTTTATGTCTCAACAAGTAAATAAAATATGGGACCAAGAGTGTGTTATATTTTTTACGGCTAACAGTTTTGGACTGCTGTCCACCATAAAAAGTCCTTGCAGATTTTCTCAAAGTTTTCATTGAAGGCTGCTTCATATTAAAGTGAAGAAAGTCAAACTGAAAGAACCAAATTATTATCTCGAACTTTTTTTAACCTTATACAGACGTAGGCATGATCATGTATGTGATGATTCTGAAAACTGAAATAGCAAAGCTGATAACTACTTAACTGAAAAATGTTTGCTTATTTGAACCGTACAGCCTGACATCAAATAGAGAAGAAGGACATCAGTGTTAAGAAAGGTTTTCAGCACCTCAGGATTTTTTCCCAGGGAAGATTATAGAATTTCTATTTCACAGTATCAAAGTTTAGTAGAGCCTCATTATTTCCATCACAATGATACATAAAAGTGTGAGTGGATTTTTTTTTAATCACACTGGATATTTATGCAAGGCCCCCACCACTGAAAAAAAGACCTTGAACCTCCACAAAACGTTAGTGAGCAGAATAAATGAACTTTAGTTTTGGGTTTTCTGGCATAACCAGTTTACAGTTATTTAAGGGCCATTCTCACCAACATGAAATTTTCAATCCTGTTGTATTTTCAGTTTTTACTCTATGGGAAAAACATTGTACTTTAACTCTAATACATTTATTTGTCTGGTGATCTGTAATAAATGAATTATGTAAATTACAATACTGTACCATTTTAACTTATAGATGAGAAATACTTGCTCTGCTGCAGAAATCAACAATTCCTGTGTTAATTTCTAAAAGATAATTATTTGGCTGACACATTTTGTTCTCCCAGTTTATTTTCACGTTGTGACATGCTTGGTGGTTAAGGTCACGCTCTATATGGGTTCAAGTAAAAAAAAAAGTTGTGACATGCTTCAAAACTGGTCAAGAGATAAAGTGTCCGTTAACTTCTAGCTATATCCAGTGTAATTCATTAAAAGGACATGATAACTTTTTTTTGGGTTGTCAAACACAAAGGAGAGATTCACATTCATCTGATGGAATCAAAAGAAATGTAATGATGTATAGCAGCTGTGTTTTAAATCTTGTTCGTTTGTATTGTTCGAAGTCTCCAGAAATGGTGGTTTCTGACCAGCATGTTTTCCCGCTAAATGAGACCTGTTAAATGATGTGCCAGAGGTAAAAATGAGTCTTTTCAAGGAGCACATGCTGTTCCCATCATCACAGATTACTCAGCTGGAAGGCGAGGGACCTCATTTAAGAGATTTTACTATGCGGCAGATTTGCAATTGAGCTGCATGGCTCTGGCTAACGGGTAAAAAAATTAATAAAACCTGCTGAGGGAATAAAAGCATAAAGTTTGCTTGTCCACAAACATGAAAAAAAAATGTTCAGCTTACCAAACAGAGGTAATTAATAATTCATGCAGCCCATCTCATGATCCTCTGCTGTGAGTGTTTTCTGAACTCCTCCTCAGTTGACACTCATCCTTGAAAATGAAGCAATGCAGAAAAAGAGAACCTACTTTGATCAAACAAAGAGGATGGATGTGATTAATTCCTGGTCACATCTTCTGGCTGCCTCACACTTCACCGATTCATGAGAGTGGAGCCACAAAAGGAGCAGCATTTTTAATCAGAGTCATAATCCTAGATCAGCACTTAAGCAGGATTTGTCTGTAATCCAAGTGATTGTTGTCACTTCTCAGCATGTTTAAACAGCTTAAAGTCGAGGTGAAATAATTTATGCTTAACACCGAGCTTTCTCTCTCCACCTCTGTGTTGTGTCTATTTTTCTTATCTTGGCTGTGCTCGTGTGTTTCCTCATAGTTATCTCACCAATTTGCTGAGAAGACAAACACCAGATTTATGAGCTACCGAAGACGGATAAAATATTCACGAGCGTATATTTATGTAAAGGTCATTCCAAATTTTGATAAAGACATTGATTTTATTTTTCAACCATCAGTGATCTTCTCTAAAACTGCAGATAGTTCCTAATCATAGGGCAGCAAATACCAAGATTTTATAAACTCTGGCATCTCTTAAAGATGTACAAGTTATTATTTGACTGACGGTGGCAGACGATACGGCAAACTGCAGCTGGTGATTTTTGGTCCCACTTAAATGTTTCATCCAGGCCCAGTTATTGTGTGTGTTTGACTCAGACAAGATTTCATACTAATGAGAAACAGGGCAGTCTTTCTTCTGTTTCTGCACTCTACTACTCAACCTCTTTTCATCAGCTTAATGACCTCATTTTTCCCACTAATACGCGAACAGGGATGAGAAATTGTGACTGGTCTCACAAGCAGTGCCCTCTGCGTTCAACCTGTATGTCTCTATTATGAGGCCTTGTCTCTGTGGAAAAAACACAACCTGTTTATTGTCTTCGCTTATTATTGAGATTAATACAAAACTAATGCACAGGCTTCTTGTTCAGTTTACACATTACAATGTGTAAATTCAACACATAATTTACTTATTTTACATTGTGTCTTAGTCATTTAGATGCTTGCATTGTTTATATTTCCCTTAAAAGTAAGTGTTGGAAATAGCTTGAGTAATTTTGAGAGATAAATGCATTCCTCCAATGATCTTCTTTAAGAGGATGAGTCATGAAAAATCAACTTTTTCTGTGTTTTTGCTGTTGTGTTATTGCAGTGTCTTTCTCCATATGTAGTCTGAGTTTTCATAAAAGATCAGAATGTGAAATCAGTGCTCGGATACTCTGTTATGGGTCTGTTTAAGTCAGGAACCATGCCTGTTGTCAGCACAGATCAATATGCAGGCAGATTACTTGATATGGGCATCAACACCAAAACAAGGTTATCATGCTCAAGACTGCTGTCAACGACAAAGGTAAAGCACATACAGAGGGACATGTGACAGGAAATCAATACTCTCTGATTGAGACTGAAACCTGACAGCTCAATAAGCTTCAGAAGGGACACGCTCCCTCCTCTTACTCTTCTTTCTGCTCCCCCTACCATATATCCCCTATCAACTTATATCCTGATCCTGTGAGGGACGTGACAGCTCAGCCCCGCAGACTATTTCAGATTACAAGCTTCTGTCAACAAGTGCACAGAGAGTCAGTGTGTGAAAGAAACAGGACTCTATGTACAACATGGGAATCTTAAAGCTGGCCTCCAGCGCTGTCATTGCCTCACTCAGATGCTGTAAATGAACCATATATATTTGTGAATGTGAAGACTGTAAAAGACCTGTGTAACCAAAGTGAAGTTTTTAGTGACACGGTTCATTCATGTAGGAGATCCATTCTCTGTCTCATGTTTCTTTCTTTAGATCTGTTCAGACACGCAGGAAAAAGGTAGAGGCAACAACAGTGTTGAGTAATAAAAGTGCCAAAGGAACTAAATATTGGCCTTACAGGAGAAACCCTTTACCTACTGCGATAGTGCCGGCACAATATTTACTTTGGCCAGAGTTTTATTACGTTAACCAGTGCTCCAAACTAACATTTTGCATTGATTGCACCGCTGCGCCTTTCTGTCTTTTTCTTTTTAGATGCACCAAACACAAAATTTAGGTGCACCCAAATTTTTCATTTAGTCACCTTGATTGCCATAAGATCACCTTTTTTATCACTCTCCATAACTTTCATATTATGTGAATGATTTTTAAGCAAAAATTTGGTGCAAAGAAATGCTTTTATTTTATTTTTGGCAAAATTATATAGAAAACGATAAAGTGTTTGAAGGACTTCACTGAGCTGAGATTGAACATATCAAACAAAAACATTAAGCAAAATGAAACTTTTCCAAGTTAAAGGGCTTGTGCTTAAATAGCTTTACTGAAGTGAGTTGATATTTAATCCATTTTTTTTTTTATTAGCATAATTTGTGAACAGCAACGCTATAAAACATCAGTGTTTCCCCTAAGTTTATAGCCTGGCAGGGGGCCTAGCCTTTTTTTCTTTTTCTTTTGGGATGTAATTTAAAGGTTTACCATTCAATCTGGAATATAATATCTATACAATCATAGTTACTCATGGTTGGTGAAGTAGTAGTACCTATGTCACTGCCCTCATTAAACCACCCCTGTTTGAAAGTCTGGACACAGCCCTAGTGATGAAAACTAAAGTCTTCTGCGGGACTCACAGGATATTTACATTGTAACATGCATCATTACAGCATATAAAACATGGAGTTAGATGATAACATGTATCTGTAAATACCGGTAAATGATCATAGTAAGTGCAGAATCAATTTTCTCTCGTGACTATGTGTCTTATTTGAGCACATCAGGGTGGAGCTCTGCTGTGTGCGATGCAGAGAGCTAAGAATTGTAAACGTGCTACCATGAGACAGAGCAACATCCCTTGGTATAGACCACAATATGATCCTACTGTGAGTGTGAGTTCAGTCACAGGAGAACACAGAGTGAAGATGTGCTCGTAAAAGAAAGCAATGTTGTGCACCAAAGCGTCAGGTGCACCAGTGTGACCTAGAAACAATGTTGGTCGCACTCTGGAGCCATTAACTCTGATTTTTTTCTGACTGAACAAACAATATCAAATGACATTAAAAACCTAAAAAATTTGCTCTTTCCAGTGATATGTGGGTATTTGTCATAAGCACAAGCATGTGACGTGGCCCAGCAAAGCAAAACACTGGAAACATCACTGAAATGCTAAATGGATTCTGAATACTGTAACTCCTTGAGATTTTTGTCATATCCAAAAACTTCCAACGATGACAAACAGCTGAGAAGTTGTGCATTCTGTCAACTATAGTGTTCTGTCTCACTAAACTCACAAAAAATCCATTTCATTTTTGTTTCTTTTCTTTAAACCACTAATACTTTCATACCATGTGCAAAAACCATAGCAGCAGCCGTAGCCGAGCAGACGTTAATAAATTCAGGTGCATGTACAACTGGAAAAAGTGTCCCAAGCACTTTCACAGAGGGCATTGTGAAACCATTTTACAGCCATGATAGCAAAATAAGACCAGATAAATTTTAGCCCCAGTAGGTTAAGAATTAAAAGCAAGTCTTTACGATTTAATGTTTGAATATAACTTTGGCAAATATTTGCAGGTCTTCCAATTTTTCTGGCACTGACTGAGAACATAAATACAAAACTGTGCCTCATAATAACAGAAACAAAGCGAGAAAGTGTGACCATAGACAAGCACCCTGCATTGATTTTGTCTTTTAAAAATTTTACAGCTCTCCTAGTATCCATTAAAAGCAATTTGAAGCAGAGCTCGTTGTTTTTCATCTACCACGTATGTATTTCTGTGCTTCTGTCCATAAAAAAATGGACCACAGGTCAAAATTTAAATTAAAACAAAATACAGGACTTGTTGTTTCTCATGCAGGCTTATTTTTTATTTTATTATTAGTTTTTTTTAAATGTGAGTCATTTGAAACACTTTTTCTTTTCCTTGTTTTCGTTTTGTTGTTTCTTTTTCAATTTGTGTTTTGTTTCAAAACAGAAAAGGCATCGAGACATAAACCACTCATCAAAAGATCGATACTTTTATGTTAAATGTAACAGACGATGCAGACCTTGAAATTACTTTTGCCATCTGTAAATAATTGCCTTAGCATGTGAAAAACCAACAACTGTAGACCGAATCAACAGGAGCTCATTCAGAGGCAGTTTGAAAGGCGACTCAAAACGGAAAGAAAACCCTCCCACAACTCAAGTGAAGGTCTGTTTATGCACCTGCTGCAGTGAAGTTCACGGTTATTTCTCACTTTCTTTAAGAGTCCGCTGTGTCTAATGTTCCCAGCGTGTCTCTTCAGTGTATGTCTTACCCCAAGCAGAGCGCTGTGTGGACTCCCCCCTGTGCTCACAGGAGCACAGAGCAGCACTGACCGCTTCATCTCGCAGGATAAACCAGTCTTTCAGTCTCCTATCAAACCCCGGGGGAGCAGAGCTGGAGCTCCAGCACCGAAACCTCAAGGGATTGAGTTCTAGCAAGGGTTACACATTACTTATGTACAACTTTGTGTCCTCTGTGTCTGATAAAGCCTTAGAATATTCATATTCAGTAAAGATAAACTGTATTTGGAGATGGGCACTCTTTAATTGTCTTCTGATGTGATTTTTTATCATTAATGTGCACTTTCTACCTGTACAAGCTCTTGTAGAACCCTGGTTATTCTAAACCCAAGTGAAGTCATGAGGGGTTTTGATCTGACAGTAATATAATGCAGTTTCTGCAGTCCCTCGTTCAACACTGCTATCTAAGGAGCTTCAGTGAAAGGTGATAGGCACTCTGCAGCCAGATGGCATATTCATTTCACTGTCCAAAGTTCATCTGAGTGGAGCTGATGAATCAGCTTGTTGAGCTCATGATGTTGCAGCACATCTATAATTAGGCCTATTTGCAGCAAATACTGTCCATTGGGTGCATCTAAATTTGACTCAGAGGCAAAGCCTGATGGTAGTGAAAGAGATTTTGCCTTCCTGCTGAGGTGATGTTACCCTTAAAAACTTTTTGTGCCTTATTTCATTTGATCAGGACACAGGGATGGGGCGGGAATTTGGACTCAGTACAGCCCAGTACACAAGGATAACATGAAGAACAGAGGATTTGAACTTCACTAAATCCCAAAGTCACATTTGGAATCATATCACTATCATATCATTATCATTATTTTTTTGATTTTGGCCAGAGCCTCGACTCTTTTGGATTTGTGGTCCCAAATGAACTTAAGACTGCTTATTTGTCAGCCGTTTTTTTTATCTGCCCTGAGCTAAGGATTCAACTAAGAGGAAAGGTTGATGGTTAAATTCATCTCACTTCCCGTCTGTCTCAGATAATTTCATAACCATACTTAGACCAGTGCAAGTCCAGTTTTAGATGATATTTTAACATATTTTTACAGTGTTTTTGAGGTTTTATTTGTAGTCTAGCAGATATTATATCAAGATAATTGTTAAAAACACATCTGCTAACATGTAAATGTTTAATTATTGCCCATTTCGGTGGCCAAATTTAATTAAACTCTCAAAGCATGTGGAGTAATTACCTCTTATGAGCATCTCCTTCCCTTGCATCATAACCTGTAAGAAGCCACGCCACTTATAAGAAATAAATTCAGAAAGCAGTGGGTTGCAAGTTAGATGTAGGTGTTCAGGAGGACAAAATCAAAAACAGTTTTTTTTAACCGAGGTTTGTAGCTTCATATCCTAAAAATAGCATTCAGGTTACCAAGAAATTGTGTTGTTTTTAAAGCATATCGACAACATTGTAGCATGCAGACACACTTTCGAAATATAAGACAAAAAAGTGGGGCTGAGGCAAATGAACTTTAAGGATAAAGCTGCAAATTCTCACCACTCTATTTTTAGCTGTGTTTATAGCACCTCTTTTCTTCTGAATCTTGTCGTCCTCGCCCCTGTTGTCATGCTTTTCTTTTTTCTTTAGAATGTGTGTGCATCAAACTAAAAGCCTGCTGAGCTGTCTGAGCGTCTTGGCTGGAATTTTAGTTTAAGTGAAGTCTGTTCCCTTTCAGCCATTTTGCTCGAAGCTTGAAATTACAGTCTATCTATTGACCTGTCTGCTGTGCATCCCTAGAGTATACTTACTAAACGCTTGTGTTGTGTTTTATCATACAAATTTGTCTTTTGTGTGGTGCTGGAGGTCAGTGTTTACTGTTGGTGTCTGGATGAATTTACACTCTTTGGATTTTCAGTTTTGAGTGAACAGACCATCAGTTATTAACAGCTAACTGCTATTTATGGCTAACATTTTCTCACTGCTGTATCTCTTAAACAATGAAGCAGGTGTTTCTTATACATGGTAATACTATTTATGTTAAGGGGTGGTGTTAAGTGGTGTTTTGCACCAGTTGCTGCCTGACATAAAATGGAGGACAGATGAAGAAGCAGACGTGAAACTACAAAGGGATTGTTGTCAGCCAGATAGCTAGCTAGCTAGCTTGTTGGCTAGCTTTCAGTGTTTACTGCAGTCTGCGTTCTTCAAATCATGTTGGAGGAAATGATGGGTAAAAGCACTACTCTACCCAAAGCCCCCCAAATCTGGCCTTTCCAGTTTGGGGGGTAAGGACGCCCGGGTGTCGGTGGACGCTCCAGTCTGCAGGAAATGTGGAACAACTGTGACTTCAGAAGGGAGAAAATGAAACAAAAATGGACAGAGAAAAGCTCAAGACGCCATCAGTGGAAATTAAGCCAATGATTTTTCAGCTATCTGTGGTTTCTCTCTCTGATTTTAATTTAGCTGGCATTTGTGCTTATGGTTGGCTTTGTGGGAATTTATTTACCATTTTATGGTTGCCTTTTCACTACTCATTAACAGTGTACGTGTTACTTCCTGTACATTTTATGTACGGTAATTGTTACAAACTCTCTCTTCACCTCTGTGTGTTTGTGTTAAAAATTTTGCCAAAGAAAAGACAGTTAAACATTAAATACATTTGACTGATTACTTTTTCTTCTCAAGTTCTCAGA
This sequence comes from Labroides dimidiatus, assembly GCA_030710495.1. Lineage (NCBI taxonomy): Eukaryota > Metazoa > Chordata > Actinopteri > Labriformes > Labridae > Labroides > Labroides dimidiatus. The sequence goes on from CM061158.1 coordinate 18,636,881, forward strand.
AAATGTCACATAATTATTGTTATTGTGAATTATTTTGGCCACGGTAATTGTGGGGTGGAATTTTGATATTATGAGAGCCCTAGCTAATGACGTTTAATCGTTTAGGAGACTAAACGATCACATTCCTACTCATCATTACACATTTCTAACTGCTTTACAGTTGATTATTTTAAAAAAGAAAATAGATTACCTTGATTCCTCAGTCTTTTCTATACACAGCCATTTCATCAGATACAAATCTCCCCGATCGGTGGAACCACACTCTTCGGCATGTTTGTGCACCACTGCACTTTAAGATGGCTGCCAATAATGGCGCAGTCCTCTCTTTGTTTCTCTGTGCGATGCTCTGCTATGTTCCAGTCCGATAGATTAGACACAGCCGCCCGCATGGTCCGGCTCCAGCATTCAGCACCATTATGTCGGAGGTCCAGAACAAATCCACCTCACATTTAGATGTCACTGCGCTGTCATGGAGAAGAGACACCTCTTTACAGTAAGTGATGAATAGTGGAAAGAAAATGTGTGATTGTCACTTGTTAGCACTTCTGGGCAGTTTTGGACCACACTTGGAGCTTTTGGTTAGTGTAGAAAGGTTGTTTTTTTTGTTACTCCTTAAAAAACTATAAAATGAAATGATCAGTCATAGGCAGTGATTCAAAGCGATAGATGTGCGATTTGATGGATGGGTTTGTTTTACTCTGGCTCATCCTTCACTCCTTCCTTTGCTGCCAATCTTTGTGTTTCTTTTCTCTGAGGAAAACCATTATTTCCATCGACTTCCACATTTCTGCCAAATTCTTTGTGTCTACCCATGCCTGGCCAAAGGGAAGAAAAAGCCATTCTGTCAGAGCTGAATTTCATTTCCTCCCTTGCACATTGCGTTTTTATGATTTGTTCATAGTAGGGAATTACATTGTGAAATGGGCTTACAGTTGCTCAGACAGATATAAAAATATATCGCCGCAATGACAGCTACTGTTAAAATTTTGATGGAAATTAAATCTGAAAATATATCTGCCCAGAGGTTGCAGCAAATCGTGGAGGGGAATTTTCTCTCCTGGATGCAGCACATTAGCTGTAGTGCCAAAATCTGACCGTCAGAAACCCTGTCTATCAGTTTGGGATAGATTCACTGCACAGAACCGACCGTCCTGTCAGAATGATGACTGAACCAATCAGGTTTGATTATAGACACAGCAGTAAACCTCCTCTTCTCATGCAGTTTGTTATAGGGCTGGACAATTACTTGAATTTGATTGTGATTTTGGTTTTGGCTTCTCACGATCATTAAAAAAAAAAAAAAATCAATTAAATTTTTTTGGTTTTTCAAAAGACATCAAAGAGTATTTTTGGGTTGAGTTTTTGGCTGTTATTTGTGTATTTTGCATGTTGAAAGTTTTGCAAGATTTACAGGAGTGCACATAAATTGGGTAATTATCTTTATTTAATACTTTTATTGCTATTATTTAGTAAATTATTATTATTTCATTAGTTACTAATTTATTTTTGATTGTTCTTTTAAGTTGAGGTTCAATAAATACTCAAGTTTTGAAATCAATGAATAATCATGTTTATTGTGAATACAATATCAATAAAAATATAAGTGAGTATTTTTGCCATAATCCCTCAGCCCTTGTCTGTCATTTTCCTCCCATGTGGAAAGAGAAACACAAAGTAGAAAAAATGTCAACTTTTAGTGCTACAGATTTTTGATGATTCATGAAAATCATGACGTGTATCGTTCACCCTGCTATCTCTGGCTTGCTCTAGTAGTTGTTCTGAACCATCAGTTATTGTTACTGACCTTTTCCGTGCGTGTTTCTGTGAGACACTTTCTTTGGTCGAGGCCAAGCTTTCCTTCAACCCCTCTTTCAAGTTTTGTCTTTTAAAATTCAAAATTAGTTCTTCTTCCACACCTGAACCCCTTTTTATTTTAGTCAGACCTGATGTAAAATTGTATATTTGACAAGTACTGTGATGTTGTTTATACGTGTGAGTTGATCAGTATGAAATGAAATGATGTAACTTGCCTCTATCTTGCTTTTCTTCTTCCCGTTGAGTACACTAACATCTCTGCTAAAACTGGACGGGGCGATGACACGTTACGCACACAACCCAGTAACAGGTTCAAAAGCTTTAAAGAACAGAAGCTCATGTAGGAGGGGTTGGGCTTTTTTCTGCAGATTTCTGGTTTCCTACTCAGTTATTATAGGACTGAACTGGTGCAATACCTCACATGGACAAGGTCTGGCTCAAACAAAACCATAAGACAAACAGAAAGCTGTGAGCAAACAGTCCCTGATCATTGTGATGTGGATGTTGTGAATGACTCAAAGCAATCAAAGCCCAGAGTGCTGGCTCACCACCAGGCCTCTCCTGTACGGGTCTACGGCAGATGGCCAGTGGTGAGAGGTAATACTGCCTACGATAGTCAAACACACATAGTGACAGATGTCAGTGTTTGCTCTCTGAGAAAATAGCTGATATTCCAGCTAGAACAGGACTGCTGGCTGCGCACTGTCAGAGGATTAGTTTATGTTCAGCCTTGATGCATCTTGATTTTATCTTCCCCTCCACAATACACTGAGTCTGACATTTCTGCTACACTCAGAGGTTTGAGGGAGGATCTGTCAAAATTGTTTGTGTGTGTGTGTGTGTGTGTGTGTTCATGTGTTTCTTCATGTGTGACCGGACAAGAGGAGCTGATGAATAGCTTCTGCTTGAAACTTCAAAATCTTTCTTTAGAAATAAATCATAATATGCTATCTAATTTCTAAAACATAGCATAGGATGTGTGTTATAAAACAATAACAGTTGTAAAAAATGTTATGCTTGATGTCTGGAACAAGGTTAGGATTAAAAAATGAACATCTTGGTAACAAATCAATGAATAAATTACTTATAAAGTATTGCTAAATGGGTCACAGGCTTAGAAGAATGTTTATGTTTTATTATTAGAGATAAGCTTACATGTGTGCATCTGTGTGTAAAACAAAAACTCTTCAGTCCGCAGTCAGTGGTCTATATGCATGGACATTCCTTGCAGCACAAAATAACCTTTCCCATGCCAGATTGACAGCAAACACAGAAAGGCTTGGCTCTTCCCCAGCATGGTCTTGGTCGAGTCAGAGAAACCAATCTGCTGCTCGGTGATAATGTGCTGGGAAGGAGGGACTGGAAATGTGAAGAGCAAATAAGATGGAGAGAAAATGTCAGCCCTTTCCCAGAACCTGCACATGCTTGAGCCAACATATCTGTGATTGTATTTCCCATCCGTCACTGATCATTCTCTAGTCTGGATTGTTTCTGAGTCTTTCTCATGTGATGCTGTCAGTGTGGTGGGGCTGACGAGGAACCTTTTATTTCTGTCCTGGTGAAAACCAGGACAGATGGAGTGCCTGCAGGAAAAGATTTTTCCCTGTTTTTGTGTCTCTTTTAGGTAGATTGGTGGGAGCACTAATGAGGGGGTATTATGAGGCAGGTGCAGCGCAAAAAGAAAACAGAGAGTCATTGCTGCGAGTTAATGGGTGGAGAGGAATATGGTGAAGCTTACAGAGCCAAGGAGAATAATGCTCATTATAACAAAGAACAGAATTCAACTCCTCACCTTGAAATCGGTCTGAATTTTCACTCCTAGAGTCTCCAGAGTCTCAGCAGGAACTGAGCACTGAGGGTTTTCTTCAAGTAAACCTTTTCAGTTTTCTTGTCTGAAGTTGACAGGTGGAGGTAGACAAAAACTCCTTAGAACCTATCTCCTCCTCCTCCACCCAAATTCACTCTCCCCATCTCACTTTTTGCTTACCTTGCGTTACCTTGGTATGTTCTCTTTATTCATTTATTTTATTTTATTTTATTTTATTTTATTATTTTTTTATTTTTTATTTTATTACCTTTGCCCTCCAGCGCTTCCAGTCTGTCACATGCCTTTCAGTATAGATCAACTCAGTGACACTCACTGAACATGCCTGTTGTTTAGAAGTGTTTTATTACCATACATAGTTTGTGCTACATTTATAACATGGGACTGCCTTGCTAAATAGATTTACAAATCAAATCTAAATTTATAAATAAAGTTGTCAATATTTTTGATTTCTAAGCATATTTTTTTCAAACTTAAATCCTATAGGTTTGGAGCAGTTTGTATGACAAAAGATGCTGTTTTTTGGTTGCCAAATGGGGCTACTGGAATAGCTTTAATGACTATCACTTAAGCATCCTAAATGTTTTATAGGCAATTGATTGACAGTGTCGAAACAATCCTCAAATTAAAGGCTCTGTCTGTGAGTGTAAAACTTCCTATAAAACTGATCACCCCATCTGAAAGCAAAAAGGCTGAATATTCCAAAATCAGATCTTTCATCTAGGCTGATCAGGCTAGGACAGATTTTTTTAGACCACATTTAGTCCATCAGGGTTTGTCTGCAAGGCTGTTTGGTTGCTTGATGAATTGAACGGTGGGTCAGGGAGGACAATGGAACAGAGGGATGGTGGGATCAGCCAGGAGGACTCAGCAGAGGCCTGGTGACCAGGTCTTTTCTATTAACTCAGGGTTCAAGTTGAGGCGAGCGGGGGAATCAGACTCTGCTCTGCACTGCTCTCTCCCTGCCTGCTTGTTAGACCAAAGTGTCCAAACTGCAGAGAGGGAGGGGAGAGCATTGCTCAAAGGTTCAGAGACGATTGACCCTGTGTTTTCACCAGCCTGGACTCTCCTGATATGATTTCTTATTCCCCTACAGAGCAAAATACGGGAGTCATTGAGCAAAGACAGCTCAATAGGGTTTAGTACCATTTCATTGGTTTTACCCCTGAACACATAAACAGTGTATATTTGAAATTACAGTTTTCATTTTTCTAAACCCTGAAAAATAGTTTCTATTTACTCCTTTGTTGGATCTGTATTCTACTTTCCTGCTTGACTGAGTAAAATGCACTGCAAAATGAAGAAGTATGATCTCTAGAGTGAAAATCTGAATCTGAAAAAAAGCTTACTCAAGTAAACTGTTTGACTGTATAAAAGCAGAAGTAATGGACTTTCTGGAAAGACTCCTTGGACCTTGAACACATTTATCATCCTTTTTTACCTGCACCTACATTTAAAGGCACAGTTGGTAATCACGGAAAACTAGCGTTTTTAGTTTGCACTACATGTTGCTGGATATGTAGTGCATGGTTGGATCCCTCTTGGTTATGTGCATTGAGTTGGGAAAAGTGCACGCCGACGAAATGTACGCGCAGGAGGTGGCAGAACGGCAGGATGGGGTTTGATTGGTTTAACAAACTGGCTGCCAAACGCTAGGATTGGCTGGTGTTTCCCCAGGTTTACTGCTGCTGTACACAGTGGATATTTTTCACTGTGTTTTAAGAACACATCATGCATTTATTGCCATCAGGACATACAGATTATTTTAACTAGAATAACAAAAAGTGTATCCTAATCTGATTACCAACCCTGCCTTTAAGTTATAAAACTTTGTATTCAAACTAAAGATCAGACGGTCATTAGTGATTTAACTGCACTGTTGAGTATCTGAAGCTGAAGGTGTGATGAGAAGTTTGGGTTGAATCTTTCATACATCTTTTAGTTCTGAAAATAGATTTTTTACTTAAAGTTAATGCGGAGAAAAATACCTATTTTATGTCCTAAAAAATATACCTGTTGTCTTTTGTGTCTGCAGATCTCAGGTGTGTCCCCTGTTGACAACCAGAGCCCAGGACTGCTGCTGGCTCCTGGGGTGAGATGGGGACAGACGCCCATTAACCAGCTCACACCTTGGGATACAGATGAGCCACCTGCCAAGCAGCATCGAGACAGCGAGCCCAGCGGTAATAAATCTTACCCACACAGCAGTTATACACACACAGTTAGCCACATATGCCCTCTCCAAAACAAAAGAAAAATCTATACTCAAAACATTTTTGAATTGCTCAACAAGCATCCAGTGCTTATAAGACACCTTAGATGCCTTCATTTGATACACGTTATTCCCCAAACCATGAATATTTCAAATACATTAACAACAACTCTGTTCAAAGAGATAAAGGGTATATTTATGTGGTGCAAAAATCAAAAACTTAACTCTACTCTTTCTATTTTGTTGTCCTTGTTAATGTTATCGTCACTACCTGAAACTAAATCTGTTTAAATCAAATTGGTGCAACAATACTTTTTCAAATGATCTCCAGCAGGTCTAATCAAGATCGTTTTCTATTCGCGCCTCTTTAAAAAACAGAAAATAGTTTCTACAGCACCCTCTGAGGAGCTAATCCAGTGTTGTTGTTTTTTTTTTTACTCTCGCTGTAATGAACTTGCCCAGAATGACTCTGCCCTACAGCAGTTAATTTCCCTCCATTGTTCCCTGGCCTCTGTCTGCACCTCCTGCTCATCACAAACGTGCATCTAGTACTAGCACACAGCTCGCTCTAGTGGAAACTGCAGTTCAGTTAATCCAGATTTTTGACACCTGCTTTGAAGTCTTTGAGGGACTTATTACAATCAAAGCAACGTGTCAGCTCCTGCTAATGCGTCACCAACCCCCCCATCTTGATTTAATTTGCATGTCACATGTGAAGATTGGTCCATGGATTAATTATTACATAATTTGATCACCTACCAAACAAGAGTAGCTCTGTTTCAAACTCTCATTACTATGGAAGAACTCTGATTTGATGGAAGGGAATGAGGTTCAGGGTTAATTTGGAGTCTTTGCCCCCCTGCTGCTCGGCCACAGCCTCCTGCTGTGCTTTTAGGGTCTGGCTAAATAGTCCATGAAGTCTCCGGATTTTCTATGGCCTCACTTCCTGTCCTCCTCCTCTGAAAGGAGGAGAGAGATGTCTCTGACTGAGCGTGCTGTCACATATGACACTCAGAGTCCAAGCAGTGTTGTGTGTCGATTTGTGTGCGTGTGTGCTATTCCAAACTGTGAGTGACATTTGCCGTGATGCCAGCTCCTCTCCACACTTCATTGAAGTGTGTCTCCAGAAAGTTCCCTGCCAACTGTGCCAGAATTAATCAACACTTTATTATAAAAGAAACTGAGAAGTTGTGTTTGTTAGAGTCTTTATCTGAAAAGAACTTTAAAGAGTCTGTGGACAGAAATACTTCTTTAATTGATTTCATGCTGTAGATTAAAGCCGAATATTCTTTCATCAAACTAAGTAAATGCTTAAATATAAAGAATCCTCTCCGCCTGGATTAACATCGAGGTTCTTATAATTTGTGAAAAATGGTTAATAGCTTTTTGCGTTATGTAATGCAGCCTTTGGCCTCTTTGCAAGCTGGTGAGTTCATTCTTGGACACTGGCAACAGGGGAGATAAAGATGCAGCAGCAGAATGAGGGAAGCTGCTCTCAGCCCCGTCATGTCTTCATCTTTCTAGCTCAGTCTCAGCATAGAACACCTCAGAGTAGAGAAATAATTGGCCCCAAGTGTCTGGGTAGACTCCGACCCTCACAAATAAAATGTTGACTGCAGCATAAATTGCTCTTCACATTTAGACATTTCTTCAGGTTTCAGCAAATGCAATCTTCTAATGTTGATCATTATTGAAATGTGCAATCTTTTACAAGTGGTGTGGAAAGAAAGATGAGATCCATTCATGCGCACTTGATAAATCTGTTTTTCCTTCTTCTGTTTGTCTCTCCATAGGTCCGACCTGGGCTGCACCAGTAGCAGCAGTTTGCCAATCCAGCCTCCTGCCTCACACCTACACACTCCCCCAGCCTCCCTCATTTAGCCATAGTGTGACCACGCAGTCGCCCATCAGAGGAGTAACCCCATCTATTCAGACACCAGGTCCCCCGCAACACCCTCTCATGACGGCCCACTTCCAGCTGACTCCGCAGTCCACCCAACAGCCTCCCTCTATGGTTCTGAGCATGCCCAGTCAGTCTCTTTATCCCTCAGCTCAGCCCATTGTCACACCGTCCGCCCTCACTGCTCAAACCAACCAGGTTGTTCATCCAAACCAACACAATGTGATCGGCAATGGCCACTTGACCCCTCATCCTGGCCTCATTCAGCCCCCTGCCTTACCTCTGACCAATGGACAAGCAGCAGCAGCAGCAGCACAGGCTCCGCCCTCAGCTGCAGACAACCCAGATGGTCCTAATGGGCTGCAAATGCTGCGGACAGTTGGGATGGGAAAGTATGAGTTTAGCGACCCGGGACATCCTAAAGGTAAGCACTAAAGATCTCAGCTGATACGCACTACACAGTAGATTCCTTCAGCTTTTTACAGACACACTTTATTCCTGTTAGAACCTGGTACATCTTTCTTTGAAAAGATGAATCTGTTTAAGCTACAACCTGAGCTCAGAGGAGAATCAAACCAGGGAGCTGTTAGGTGTCATCTAAGCCCCCCTCTCCCTGCCCGATGTGGGAGGCTGTACTAAAATGAAACTTATAGTCTCCGTCTGCGTACCAGAGCAGTTTTAGATTCCAGCAGTCATAAACAAGACCGTAAACGCCCAAGGAAGGGACTTTTAAAATATAACCAGAGCCAATTCACTTCAAAGCTGCTCCAAGGTCTTAGAGAACAGAGGTCTAACCAGACCCTCTGGTACTGCTGCTGTGAGGTGATTCTTTGGAAAGGAGGATATATTGTTTTGGTCTTAGCCTCTTTCATAACACCAGCGTCTGAACTGTGTGGCTCTGATATTGGTCCTTGTTGACTCGCTCTGTGTTTGTGAAGGTGCCTCAAAGCTGCGACTCATGTCTGAGTCTGTGAGCTGTGAATTGATGTTTGGTTTAACCTTGGAAGTTTATGATGCAGGGCGCAAGAAACAGATGCTGGCAATACCCCAACCAACACATTCACTGAAGCTTTTAATTTCGGTTTGGATTGTTTTCTTTTTACCGACTACTTTTGATCAATAAAATGTGTCCAAATGAACTTGCAGATTGCAGAAAAGTAATTAACGTAGGTGCTGCCTGTGATGCATTGAAATGAGGCCTCAGGTAGAGTTGGAAACGGATAATTAGACAGGCTGCTCTGCTTGACCCAGTGTTAACGAATGAGAGCTTCATGACCTCTGTGTTGAATAAACTGTCTGCATTCATTAACCACGTACATGTCAAAATGCATTAACGAAATAGGCCAGAGCAATGAGGGTCGATCTGACTGGGTTGTATTAAAACTTCTAAAACACAATGTCACAAGTACAAACACCTAAAAGTCTTCTTATGTGTAAAAAAAAAATCACAGATCTCATAATGTTTGAACAGATCAATGTTGATTGGTAATTCCTTTAGCTCATGTGATCATAATGAAACACCACAGAGCTGTGTAAATTCATTAATTCTTTAAATTAAGAAATAATCTGTAAAGAAGTGCTAATGCTGAAACTGCACCAATAATGTTAATTTCGCTCTGGCTGATGGGAAATCATTCCCTTAGTCAGCCAACAATGGAGAACCCAAGGATGCAGAAACAAATAAAGGGCTTAAAAAGCAGCTGCACTGTTTTTGAAACCTCCACTGGCTCAATGAAGTAAGAGTCTTCGCAAACCTGACCTTAGGGCAGATACTTTTGGTGACATATTGGTCTGATATATCTTTGCTGCTCAAAAATTCACAGAGAGAGTGGGAACCTAACTCCGTAACAAAAAGTTTGTTCAGAACTCAAGAAATTTATCGGTATGACTCTCACTACTGGCTCACACGCACAAACCTTACTCCAATCATTCAGAGCCAAATCAGCTAGGGTTTCTGAGTTTGAAGCCAAAATAAATGACACTCTAAATTTCCCGGTGTGCCACTGTCTGACGTGGAAGACCCTGAAAATTTCAATTTTTGTTACAGATTTCCAAAAATTGGAAATCCAGATTGGGTAGAAACTGCAGAATTTATCAAATTTTCTTTGGTTGTCTGTTTCTGCATCACCCCAGGGGATTTTCTGAAGTGACTCAACGACAAAAGTTTTGAAATTCACAGCTTAGTTAAGAAGGAAATGCTTGATCCGATGGCCAACAGGCGCTGATATGCAGAGGAGGCTTTGTGGCTTTTTAGCCTTGATCTTGAAGAAGCTGACAGAGCTTTTCTGCTCTAATCCAACTATTCTACAGGCCGCTGGGTGTATACGGTTGTACGCCCTCTCTCAGCTTCTTGGTTGTGACTTTATAGATGTTGTGTCAGATGTCAGCCTCGCAGCCTGAAAGCCAAACAGCACAGTGACAGAAATCAGACTCCGTGCTTGATTTGGCTTGGCCTTCAAAGGGAAGCAATTTGTTTTCACTCTGCATCAGTGGGCACATCAACAACTGTGTGCTGCTCTCTGTGTGGGTGTGTGTGTGTCTGTGTCGGTGTCTGAGTTTTCTGTTTACAGTATATAGTCAGTGTGTTTGTGTTTGTCTGTGGAAGTACCCTATGTTTGTGTGTGTAGATTCACAGAGAGCAGCTTCAAGGCAGCTTTAACCTCATCACCTCCTGAGGTATTTCAGCCTCCCTGCTGCGATGCATCCACAGCAGGGCTCCTTCATCATAGCTGCCTGTCAAAGTGAACAAACCATACTCCACACCTTCCTTCTCGTGGTCAATTTTCCCGTCACACCTCCAACTTCTCATTCAGTTTTCTCTTGTTTTCTTTTTGAATACTGGCACACTTTCAAACTCATAAATAATCTCTGCACATCTGTTGTCTAAGCTGTAGTGATCGCAGCTGTCAGGGTGTTTTGTGTAATGTCAGAGACAAGACTGGCACTGCTGTTCCGTTTGAAAGGACAGTGAAAATTGAAATGAATAGGACACAGTCAGGCAAGAGATGGTAGAGCGTCAACATAAAAGAGAGGGGGAGAGGTGCTGAGTGTGTGTTGGGCACATCATCAAAATCAGTGGCTGGTTGAACATTAGCAATCATAGCTGAGCAGAGGTGGACTCGATCAGGAGCCACCTGAGCATGTGCCCCAAACCTTGTTTTAACACTTTCTTCCACCTCATTAGTCTCCATTGATCCATTTCTCATTTATCCACACCAGCACAGATTTAAACGTTTTAAAATCGAGACAAAATACATGCACATTAAGAGACTATTAGAGGACACGTGCAGCATCCCTGCACCGCCTCATCTTTGCAGGAGACGCTCATCTTCCAAGCATTAAGATGCCTTATTGAGTTAAAATCTGTGTAATAGTTTGTTAAAGTGAGATCAACACAGCCTCACATCCAGAGCTGGCTCACCTTTCATCTGCCTCATCGGCTTCATGAAAACTCAAGACCCAGTAAGATTTTTATTTATGTTTGTTTGTTTACTTTTGGGCAGAGCATCTTTGGCGTAATATTTATTTTATTTTATTTTCTGGTTTAGTTGTGTTAAAGGCCTCTGCATGTAGTAAAAATTGTGTGGAAATTATTGGCGACAAATTGAATAAGATGGTGATTTCTGCTTGGTAAAGTTGTGTGCCGTGAGGGATTTATTCACATGGGATATATCTGTTTTATTGAAACTAAACACATTAAATCAAAAAATCACTTTGAAGTAACCTTCTGTTTTATTTGGCCTGTTTTGGTTAATGGCTTTTGATGTTGCTAGATTGGAAAGCAACATTTCTTACAAGCATTACAAGAGACACTTTTTTCTTTTTGATTCAACCACAAGAACAATCAGCCAGCAAGTCAGACCATTCGAATCTGTTATTTCTAAACCAGCCAGCCAGCGCTGGGGCCATTAATCATGGGGAGCATGTTCATTAAACCCCCCACTTTGCTTCCTCTCTCTTTGTCTTCCCCTCACCTGATAGAGGGCAGAAGATTGCTGCTACATCCTCACTGCAGATTATGCAAAAATGTTATTTTTTCTACCGTTTCACAAATATACAGAATCTCCGCTTGGAGTCACAGATTATGCTAACTAAACATTTTACTTGTAATAAGCATCATGCATCAGTCTGTATTTTTCATTTCAGAGTCATCCACAGAAGGATCATTTTTATTTTTGAGACAGAAGATTATTCCAATCACAGTATGGAGTCACTTAGTGAATGAACGGAGGACACAGTGACAAACTTTGTTTAACCTGGGCCCGTGGATCCACATGAGGTTTTCATATTAATGATACTGAGTCAAACATCTCATTGTAGAACTCATCATCCTCCTGATGTCTTCTCTTTAATTATGCTCTGATGGCCTCCACTGAGATATCTCTTTACGGCTCTGACTCTCAGGAGGTAGCAGAGAAGAAGGTAAAGTTAGGATCGGCAGTAAGGCTTCTTCCACTTCTCTCCACTCTCTCTCTCTCTCCTTATCACATTTTAAAGGAGAGGATCCCCTCAAGGAGCCTCATCCGTTATATCCCCTGTACATTTAAAATAGGCACGGTGGATAGCTCATTAAAACTGATCATTCCTTGTCCGCCTCCTCCTAGCAAAACACAGCAGCAGCTTCATTAATCACTGGGATTTTTTCAGATAAAGCTCAGTGGCTGCACTGTGGTAGGACAGAGAGCCTGACAGCCTCAGCTCCTACGTGCATAATCACAGTGAAGGAGCAGCCGCCGGCTCCCTGCCACGCTAGAAGAGGCGTTGCATCCACGCCTCCCTCCCTCCTCTGTATTCTCCATCCTTCCTCCCTCCGAAGTCTTCTTTGCTGTGCAATTGTATCTTAGTTTCCATTTTCTCCACTCCCATGCTGAGCATCCACTCCAGCCACCCCGCCGTGCTAACATTCACCTGCTACCAGTCCGCACATATACCTTCTGCTTTATCCTGTTTTCACTTCACTTTTTTTTTTTTAATTCTCTGCATGTTTTTGTTAGCTGCACTCACCATCTGTTCCATGTTTGCTAACTCGCCTCTTCTCCTGGTTTCTAAAGTCTTTTGATGCTGTCGTTAGAGAGTTGGCTAATGGCTTCATTTAAAAGCATGAAACTTGTTTTGAAAAGTTTGATGAAAGGATACAGAAAACAAAATTAAGCCCACTCCTCATAGATTGCTAAATTGTGACAGGTGGAGCAAGTTTGTGATGCTGGTTTGATTCAAAACACCCAATCAGACGGTTTTACCTTCAGAAAGAGTGTTCTACATTTTGTTCAGAATCGTACTTTTTGAGAAATTGAAGCACTTAATACTGAAAGTTACTTCTTTAATTATTTGAAGCAGGTCCCATGTCCTCACAGAAATAAGCAGCTGTACAAGCGACACAAGCTGAATAAATTTTTTTTTTTTTTCTATTCAGTCTAAGTCCTTCCTTAGCTTCCTTTCTTTGTCGTGTTCTACAAAATAAAAACAAATAAAAATGTGTTCATTTTGTTCATTAAATTCAAAAGAATAATAGATTAAAATGATTAGTCCTTCACTTATTACCACAATAATGTGAAAATACATTGGTAGTATAAACAAAATGTTTTTTTGACAATCAAAGACATCAGAAATGGCTTTACTCCTGAACACTGAGTGTTTGTATGTTTGATGGCAAGCAGAGGACTTTAAATCTGAAGCAAGAAGTAATGGATTTAAGGATGAAGTGTTATTCTAAAGAAAATTAAAGTGTTATGTAAATATAACATATAATATTACAGGGCTGACTATATTCTAATGTAAAGCAATTTTAAAATCTTCTCTTGCAGTTTCCAGAAGAAAAAAGTATCATCCTGAATTATATCAGGAGAGTTTATAACATGGAAAAGAACTGTTTTCCTTAATGAGGAAGGTATCCACTATCCACTACAACTTTTTTTAGATCATTATTTTGTGGCTTTTTGCCTTTTTTAAATGGAACAGCTTGACAGAGACTGGAAATGTGGGAAGAGAGTGGGGGTTGACGTGCACCAGATACTGGCAGCACCAGGAATCTGCCTACGATGAGTCACGTTGTAAGGCATCGACTGCATCCCTGCTTTCTTCAGCAGGGGTGTTTAATTGTTGTGGAAGGAGGCTCCCTGTAGATGCATCTGAATCTCAAACAGTTTGTGTCAGGGACTATTTGATTTGAGGGATGAATTTCCATGAGTGAAATGTGGTGGTGTTATTCCTCGTATCAGCCATGAAATACGCGCTAATGCATTATCAATGAGACTGAGTGTAAACTCTGCATACGTTAGCAGGAAGCAGTCAATAGAGGATGTTTGTCTCTAATGAAAAGTGTAATTGAAGCAGAGAGTGAACGCCGTGTTTAAACCAGCAGCAGATGTGCTGCAACATCTTTGTAAAAACCAGAAGTTTACGAGGGCTGATTGATAAGTTGTGAGTCTTGTATTAAAGAAGTTAAGCAGGGATGTCCTTATTCAGCTCTACTTTTCCCTGACTATTTAAGGCTGTGTACCTGCAGACTGGTGTCATTTGGTCAGTTTATGTCAAGGAGGTAGCACTCATTTGCATAAGAAAGGTCTATCACCTAAGGATATCCATGCTGATATGGTACCAGCTCTAGGGAATGATGCTCCTTCATATGCTACAGTGAAAAGGTGGGTGGGAGAATTTAAGCGTGGCAGGCAGAGCCTTGGGGATGATGCCCGTCCTGGAAGGCCTGTCACTGCTGTAACTCCAGAAATGGTCAATAAAGTCCATGATATTGTTCTGGCTGAAGGGATAAACAATCAATGGCACATATTATGCATCACTTCTTGGAAAACATTTAACTTAAGCACCACGGAAAAATGAAGTGAAGGTGTGTTGTTCCACCAGTACAATGCCCCGATTCACATGTCTGTCATTGCCATGGCTGCCAGTAATGACTGATTTGAACTGATTGAGCATCCACCTTATTCACCTGATCTCATTCCATTAGACTTTTATCTTTTCCAAAATTGAAAAAAGGTCATTTCCGTTACCCACTTTCGGTCAGATGATGACATCATACATGCAGTGGAGGACTTTCTGCACAGTCAAGAAAAAGACTTCTTTAAAAGTGGCATTGAGGCCCTTAAACATTGCTGGCAAAAGTGTGGAGATACTGAAGGAGATTATGTTGAAAAATAATGCAATATGTCCGTCAAAAGTCAAATCCTTAAATATGAGGCCCACAACATATCAATCAGCCATCGTAGTTGTATTAGTCCACTAAAGTTTGTCTGCTTATCTGACTGGACAGTTTCACTTTGTCCTTTAAACTCAAAGAACAGGCAGAGAATCTGGGAAATAAAAACGACAGGATGTGAACTCTTTCAAACTCCATATTTAAGTAAAGTTTTGGAAGAGCAGTTAAAGTTAGTTAAAGTGGTACAGTCCAGTATAGAAAATGAATCAAATGTAGAGAGAGAGAGATAAATGAATAAATAAAAGCTGCAGTTCTTTGAGTGTCCACCAACAATTTCACTTTAACCCTCAGGATCCCAATCCCACCGGCAGGATCAAATTAACACTTATTTTTAAACGACTGGTGTAAACAAACAGATTGTCCGATCCAAAAACTGAAAAAATGGGGTAATTGATAGATTCTTAAGTTTCTGCATGTACCTGAATGTATTACAAGTGATGTTAGCTACATGTCCAAACAGAGTGGAGAAGACAGGAGAATTTCAACAACATGAAAATTTGCAGAAAATAAATCATTTGCTGGAGCTGAATTCTGTAAAAAACAACAACAAATAATTCAGTGCTCATAAATGTTTTCAGCAAGCCCTGAATGATTGGCATACACCCTGTAGTCGCACCTCAAAAATCCTTTGAATTTTGCTTCCCATGGCGTTGTCTTGCAGGCATAACATTTCTGCTCAGAGCCGCTCAGCCCTCTGTCTCATCATTGACAGAAACTTCTTTGCAGATCAGCATGAAGCCTCTGCAATGTAGACTGTACAGTGGATAAATAGTAGTGACGGTACTGACAGTAAATAGTTCATAAAGAGTAAATAGCTTCTGATAATGTTGTAATTATGATTTCATTCTGATGATGTTAAACTGCTCAGGAGACATTGTTGAGTTATCCTGAACCCACAGAGGAGCAGGACTTCATAATGCAGTGAAAAATGAAATTTCAAAATTTTTAGATTCTTTGAATTTGAGGCCACCATAAATATTTTTCCTTTGTTCCTTAGACGTGAGGCTACCTGAAAATATGTTGTATACACTGATTCCTTATTTTTTCAGTTTTTAATCAGAGAAATTCATTTTCTGTTTTCCTTTTTTCTAAAGATTTAATAGCTTTTAAATTTTGTCACACTGTATGAAGACATAATTGAGTTACATCAGTCTGTAGTCATGGTTGTCTTGAATCTATAGAGGTGCAGGACTTCACTTAGAAAAATGAGACCACAGTGAGTAAAAATGTGACAGATGCAAAAACATCCAGAAGCTGCTTGGCATCCCGAGGGTTAAAAGAACACAGAAGAATTGTAAATAATTTTCTTCCATCTCCTTTTTAATCATAATAGTCTTGGGCCTGCTCCTTCCTAAGTGTAAAAGTTACAACCAAGTGTAACACAAATAATATAATCATTGCACAGGACATGATTTTGAGTTGAGGTCGTAACTTTCAGCTGTAAGTTGGAGGCAAGGTTATACCCAGACGTACGCCCAGCTCGTGAGCTCATCCCCTGGAGCTCCTCTCAGGTGTGCAGTCTGCTGAGCAGACTCCCACATACAAGCCACTACTAACCTTTCTGCTTGAGCTGCCATGACTTACACAAAGTTACCCAGTAAACACACACTGTCTTCAGGGAGCGATATGACATTTATCTCACACTGCACTGCAGACGATAGATGCTTTTTTTATTCTGTGTTGTTGTCCTGTTATTTAAGGTCAGCTTGGAGGAAATGAAGACCATAGAGGGAAGAATCCTCCTTGTGCAAAGCTGGTACAGAGTGTGCACAAACCAACCTCATAAACAGAAGAGGTGCTAACACAAGCAAGGGAGCGGATCTACATTCTCTCACACACTCATACATAATTAGCTTAATGTTGTAGTGGCTGCAACATGCTCGGCTGCACTACATGTTAACCCCTTAACACCTCCATGACATGTTTGTAATGTCTGTCTCCTGACCAGCTCAGCTTCACGCACTGGCTGTGTGCTGTCTCAGAGAAATGCATACAGATACCTACAGATATGAAGTTTAGTTTTACATGTAGGGTTTTCTCTAAACTTAAATCAACATTTGTGTTTGCTTTCACTGCCGAGGTAATAAAAGATCCAGTAGTGGTGAAAACTCAGACTGTTAATCTTAGTGTACAGTCTGCCTGACTGAGAGCCTGGTAAAAGTCTGGTCGTGTCATTGACATGGTGTCATTGTTCAAGGTCAAATCCTATTCTTAGTGATAGCTGAAGTGACTCAGCAAAGACGGACAGAAATGTACTTTCAGGGATCAAGTCAAGGAGCAAATAAAACACACCGGTGTTTGTTTTCAGAATTCGATGAAAGGATGCATTCATATTCATGCTCAAGACCTTTATTTAGATGATTAATTACTCTGAATTAGTCTTGTTCCCCTGACATTCATTATGTGTCAGAGCTCTGGCCTCTGCAGTAATTTCTATGATAAAGTGATAAAGCTATTATAGTGAAACAGAAGAGTAAAGTAGTGTTACACACCCACCCATTTCTAAACAAATCCCCTCCAAGCAGTATGTTAACCTCTCATGCTAGCCTTTGTACTCATATCGTTCTTCCATGACATTGTCTCGCCCACTCGCTCTGTGTGTGTGTGTGTGTTTGCGTGTGTGTGTGTGTGTGCGTGTGTGTGTGTTTCATAGGTACATTGCGTGTCCTCCTGCATATGCATGGTTGCACGTGTGTCTCTCTGCATCGGTGCTCTTGTGTTTCTGCACAGTGACGGAGTCATCTGCTGCGCAGGGAATAAATTATTGAACCTTGAGCTGAGTTAAACAATGATGTCCTGCATGACATCTTCAGTAGAGTGTTTGTTACTCTATGATAGTGCCCAGCCATGTAGCGCCCCCACCCTCACAGATGAAGGCCAGAACAATCCTGAGCACCTTAGACGTGGACTCCCTTGGATCTGTGGTGTGCTTTAGTATATGGCACTAAGATATGAGCAGCGGGTTATTGAAGTCTTGGGTGTTTTGAGATGGGAATTTAGATTTTGGGAATAATTTGGATCCAGTAGTTCTTCAGGAACCACACAGAACAACCTTCATTTTCCATGAGCCTTTAACTTTCAAGACCATCTCACTGCTTCACTGTTTTTTCCTGGTTCCTTGGACCACTTTTGATACTGAAACTGATCACTGCAGAATGACCACAATTTCTGGTGATGCTCTGACCCAATCGTTCAGTCTTTACAATCCGACCCTTGTTGAAGTCCCTCACAGCCCATTTTTCCTGCCTCTAACGCATCAACTTTGAGAACAAATTGTTAATTTATAAAGGTCCACATTGGCACCTTGCCTCTTTGGCAATTTTTCAAATAAGCCAATCCAAAAACTCAAGGCTTACGCTCAGCTTGTGGAGAAAAAAAAAGCACTTTTTGAGCAGCTGGGCTACGTATTTTATCCATGTTCCCACATGCAGCTCTTTGTAAAGCATAAAGCTTTTGCATTTGCCGTCAATAAAACTTTCCAGGAAACCTTTAATCTGATTTTTTAAAATAGAAATGAATTATAAACAGATGCGTGAAAACCCTAATCTGTGTGAATATTAGAGGAAGTGTGATTTATGAAAAGATAATTAGCTGTTGTTGTCAGCTTATTGTCGGTCGGATGACTTCTTCGTAGATTGTGGAGGCATAATGCTTTAATCCAACACGCCTTTTAATTCATACTTGGTAAAGGATGAAGATTAATGCTAAACAGAGGCTGTTGTCATATCTCAGAGACAGAGAAGCTGATTTTAATTATTTTTTCTCGTATGTGCATCTGTGTGTTATACACACCTGACCTTTGGTTCAAAATGTTGCAGATGGGACAGAGCAGAGCAGTGCTCTCTGCTCCTCCAGGCTGTTTATTGCATGCTGATTGGAGAAGGCAACAAAGGCCTAAAGCGTGTTTGAGGGGCACAGGTTCCTTTCTTTCCCTGTGTCCCTTGCTCCCTCCCTCCCTCAGCTCATTGTAGACTGGCTGCCAGCAGTGCTGAGACAGGAGCAGTTCAGCTCAGCAGATTGGAGCAGGGGGAATAAAAGGGGTCTTCATCATGGACTTCTGGCTTGATGAGCCACTGCTGAAAACAGGACGGAGAGGGACTTGAGGACTTGTAATGTCTCTATGTGCTGATTTCCAGGGAGTGAGCTCAGGCTTGATGAAATAAGTGAGTCTGTGATTGTTAAAGGTATGCTTTTTAAGGGCGATTGCACCTGGCATGAAAGGAGAGCTTGACTGAGTTCTTCACAGATCTGTCAGAATTAATTTGTGAAAATCATATTTTGTTCTGGGAATGGAGAGCTGTTGATCAGCCAAATAATTCACAATATTCTGGAGTCGATGTTCTGAATCAATAGCCTGACATTTAGCCACTGTAGCTTTACAAATAAATTACACTTCCCTGAGGCTGTAAAAAAATATTTGCCTGGAGAGAGGTCATAAATCATATCACTGGGATTTACACTATTCCTATGTTCACCTCTGTGGGTTTCGGATACAAATACATTATAAAATGTAGAAAAGAAATGTAAATAAATATTACCAAAAGGACATCTGATTATCTCTAACGGAATGCCTTTGAAAAATCCACTTGTGCATTAAGACAAAAAAAAGGGTTTCAGATTTTTCTTTCAACTCTTGAAATTTTGTGTTTCCAGCACTTGAAAAATCAAACAATTTCTCAACAAACTGAAATAATTTGAGTCGGATTAATCATTCGAGGAGCGTACAAAATGTTTTTGGATCTGAAAATGCTGATCCTTCCTCAACAAGATATTTTTAAAAGCTGAGTGTGGTAGAAATGCAGCGCATTTTTTTCCAAGACAATGAAGAGGATTCTTAACCATTTTTATATAATAATTACAAGTATGAAATGAATTCTACTTTTGATTAAAAGTTTGTTCTATTAAAATAAGTTGGATACCAAAACAGAAACTAATCAAAGGGGATACATGCAAACTAAAATGTAAAGGGATTCAAATATTTTATCTTTTGTTAAATATCCCTTTTTTCTCTTTTATTTGTATTACAAAAACAACTGTTAATCAAAACAAAATATGAAAGGTCTGAAATAAATTAACTTTACAGAAATGTTAAATATAATTTAGGATCTATGTAATTTTTTTTACAAGTTAACATTTTTGTAATGTGTAAACTGAAGCAAAAGGAGTTATTTTTTATGTCAATTTTTTGCCAAATATGTGTTCAAAAGTTTGGTCAACAACATTTACAGATTTACAACTATTTAATTGGACTTTTGTTGTTGTTATCTCATGAAAGCTGCTGGTATATAAAGTTTAAGGTCTTTTTATGCTTTTCATGTTAATAAGAATCAGATCTGAATGAATCTGGATCAGAGTTTTTTTATTTGTCTTTACTGGCAGTTTGTCTTGTCCACACAAGCATCATGTCAAAAGATCTGACCTGGTTCAAAAATGTCAAGGTCACGGAGCATAGCAGAGTGTGACAGACAGCAGTCAGGGTTCATTTTGATTTTTACAAAAGATTCTTTTTAAACATTATGCATATAACTTATATATTTGTATGAATCTTGTAGATATTTAGTTATTTATTATAATATACACAGTCATAAAAAAACATACTTATATTTATATGATCATTAAATTTGTTAATTAGAAAATGTGAGTTGCTCTTGAAATTTAAACACAACTTTAGTTTGTGGAGAAAAAAATGAGATCAGTAGCAACTGACCAAATATATATATATATATATATATATATATATATATATATATATATATATATATATATATATATATATATATATATTTATGAAATATTTTTTCCTTTTTATTGGTGTGGGTTTTTTTTGTAAGATTGTTTTTTTTTGTTATTACTGCATAAGAAATAATGAATTGTAAGGTGTTTGCCAGCACTGCCCTAAATTAACAGTATAATAGTTGACTCGCTTTTTATGTTTATGTAATAGTAACTCCACCAGGATGTGCACGCTTTTAAATCAGACTTATTTTTTTTAACACTAAAATATAATCATCGCTGTTATTCATGAATGCTCAGATTTACACTTTCACAAAAAAGGAGAAAACCGTAAAGTACATTTTCATTTTTTAATTTAAAAATTATAATTATATCCTTTCATTCCTGAACAGAAAATGTTTTTTGATGGTTGTACGTTATTTTTGATAAATTTCTGACTTCTCAGAGAATTCCAGTTTTCTCGCCCAAATTTTCATCAGTCATCTTCTCCCCAAATGTTTCCCCTAAAGTTTCGTTTTCCGTTATTTCATGCAACTAAAATTGGAAAAAGAATGATATAAAATAATGAACTCAAAAAGATACATATATGTTGGGCCAAAAATAATTACACAATAAAAACAATGAAAACATTATTTTTGTTTGGAAAGAAAAATCTGTCAAACGATAAAGATGACTAAATAGAATGGAGTAAAGCAACCACAAATAAAGAGTCTGAAAAATGCCTTAAAATTATTTATTTATTTATTTTAACCTCATCAACTTTTGACTTTTAGTTTAAAAGTTTTTGGTCACTAACTGAGTAGATTTTCAACAAATTTATTTTAGATCTAAAATTTAATGTCTAAAAAAACACAAATAAAATGTTTACTTCAAATTTTGTTCAACTTCAGAATGGTTTTCTTGGCTTGTGTTAAATTTTGTCCTTCGTGGCAAATTGATGAAAATAACTCAACGGCTCCCTGTCCCACTTAGAATAGAGTGCAACCATGGGCATGCCCCCCAGTACCTCAAGGAACTCCTCTCCCCTCAGACCTCCTCATGCACCCTCTGTTCTGCTGATAAAAACACCCTCCAAGTCCCCAGAACCAAGCCCCGCACCTTGGGCAAACGGGCCCTTTCCTGTGCAGCTCCGAGGCTGTGGAGCGCCCTCCGTGACCATTTGAGGGCCCCACAGATGACTTTAAAGCGTGACCTAAGAATGTATTTTTTTACTAAAGCTTTTTGCTGATTGTCTCTTTAGGTCTTCCCTTTAACAAAATCTTTTTTTTTAAATCTCTTGCTCTGTAGCACTTTGAGATCGTTGGATATTAAGTGCATTACAAATTATATATATATATATATATATATATATATATATATATATATATATATATATATATATATATATATATATATATTAAAGAAAGCAAATAATAATCATACCGTTCATATTATAAATGGTATTCAGAAAAAAAAATGCCATTTTGAGCTTTTGCAGATTTTTTTTAATACTTTGGCATAAAGACAAAATGGAGGCTCCGTAACCCTAAAATGACTTCTAATTCAACAGCCAATGGTGTAAAGCCTCGCCCTCCTGCAGCAGCCAATAACAGCTGAAAGAGGATTTCTGACATCTCGTAGTAAAGTAATACCTGGTGCTTGTTGATTGGTTACTGGAAACCAAAATGGAGGACCCCCATTGGCCCCAGCACTCAGATGTTTTACCGTTGAGTTACTAGGGTGAGCTGCAGATTTGGCCCTGTTTTTATTCTCCGTGTTCTGTGTCGACCAATCAAAATGAGCCAACTCAGGCCTCGCTCTACAGTGAGCTGCTTGGAGGCAGAAAGTGTGCTAGCATTTTCACTGCTTTTCATTGCCGGTAACTTAGAAGTATTCACTCTTTCTCCCGATGATAATTTTTATTTCGTAAAGGTTTCTTTTCGTCATCTGTGCAGACTCCCCTTAAGAGATTCCTCTCTTTTATTGAGACGTCTGCTGTTTCAAAGCTGCTGTGGTCCCACTGAACTCTGCCTGACACACTCCATGCTAAGTGAGAAAGGGGACTTCATGTGCAGTTTCACGGTGCGAATGAGCCGTTCTTAGAGGCCATAGTTATCTATCAGGCACCGAGGTGTGTGTTTGTGTGTGTGTGTGTACAGCTCTGAGGGAGGCAGCCATTGTTTGCTGACAGGCTGAGTTCTCTGTCTCCTCCTCTCTTTTTCTGTAGTCTTGGAGTAAACTGATGGAACGCTGTGGGGCTGATTAGAGGTGAGAGCTGAATCAGTCACGGAGATTCACTAATGCAAACCAAAACTTACAGTGCGTTTAGTATTCACTACTTATATCGACACAGTAGTCAGTTAGTTGACTGATGAACGGGCAGAAGTTGTCGAGAGGAAGCTGGAGAGAGAAAAGAGACGGGTAATAGGCAAGGCAGACTCTAGTCTTTGTGTTTGCTTGTGTATGTACGGCTCACACTAACTCATGGTGCTGTGAGTCCTCACTGCCAACAACAGACAAGTTGTCATAAACTGGGTTCATTATTGTCTTTTTCTTCTATTCTATATTCAGCATGTTTAATAAACACTTTTCTTTCTGTTCATTAACTCTGAAGGATGCATCACTCAGAGACAAAGCTTCTCAGCTGCTTTGAAAGGAACCCGATTCGTCCCATTTCTTTTTTCGGCATAATTAAGTCTGAATTAATCCAAAGCTCCCTTTGACAGTCAGGAGAAAGAAGGTGCTGACTGAAAAAAAAAAATCTCAGGCAAATAGAGGACCAGGTGTCATTTTACTTTATTAAATGTCTTCTTTTAGTCAGGAATGAGTGCAGACTACTTTGAGGATGATAAACAACTTCCTCATTTCAGCGCTGAAGGGTGTAGCTGATAAAATCACTAGTCTGATCATTTATGGATGAATAAACTGATAATCTACGTACATATTTTGCTTTTTTCTGGTGACAATGGCTAATCATTTGGTCGAGATCAGATTTGCCAAGAGTTCCTAAAATACTTTTCAGACAAGACAAAAGAAAAGTAAGCTGTTGTGCTGGTGGAGGAAGTATTTCCGACTTTATTAGCAAATCTCTTCCTTATCTTTCTTCAGTTAGGAATGTGCACCTTCAACACAGACAGTGCTGTAAGACAAATAGATGTTTGCCCTGTGGTTTGCAGTCTGTATAAAGTTTGTGAAGTCTAATTGGACGATATGGCAGCTGGCTCCTCGATAATCACCCGCAGTATTGTTTCTTCAGCTCTCTATTTGAACCTCTTCGTTTTCTCTCAGCAACAATTTCAGTAGATTAACAGAGCGTGGTTGGTGTTGGTTATCCCTCCTGAGGTTGCAGAACAAGTTGTTCGTCTCCCGCTGATTTCCCCTCTCAGTCTCTCCTCATGGTGCCTCATTAAGACGCAGAGAAACAAGAGCCTCTGACCCAACGCTACTGTAAAGCCAGGCCTGACACGGAGCTGCTCCACCACATTATACAGCTCTTTGTATGTACCAGCCTTGAAGATTACGCAGTTCTACGCATATTTCACCTATTCTGTGTTTATTTTCGTTCCAACGGGAGAATTGGTCGGGGTGTAATTTGTGAAAGGCAGCGAGAGAAAAGAAGCAGATGTTTGGATTTGAGGACAAGCATTTGTTTTCTCACTAAGTGACGTCTGAAGGTCAACTCTTCATGGCTCAGCAGAGCACTCGAGTAAAAGAAACAGAATTTGATTTCAAAATGAATTATGCAAAGAGAGAGTCTGTTTTCAGCCAACAGCTCCTTTAAATTGCATTTTAATCTCATTCAGCTTCTTTTTTCTTGAAGTTGTCACTCAGCGGTGAACATAAACAGAGGTCAAACACATTTATTCAAGAGTCTATCCACAATAACGTTCTTCTCAGTCTGCTGTCAACAAGCATGCTTTAGGTTTTGCATTTTTTAGAACAGCATAGAATAGATGAGCGAATTATTCCCTGTTTTACATGCACACCTGTTCTTCTGTTACATATACAATCATAAATCATTTTTCACTGACTGAAATTATTGATAGAATCTGTACATCTAACTTCCTCTCTGTCAGATAATGAACATTATTTCTTAAGACCATCTAACAGTTGTTCCCCACAATCTCAACTCTTCAACACTGTTTTGTTTCTTGTTGTCATGCTGCTCATGTGTGTGCAGGAAAGTGAAAGAATTTCTCAACCCAAATGTGTCGTTGTGTGTTTCTTTTTCTTGTTCTACAGAGATGTTGAAGGAGCTGAACCAGCAGCGCAGAGTGAAAGAGTTTACAGACCTGAAAATAATAGTTGAAGGCAAAGAGTTTGAAGTCCACCAAAATGTTCTAGCTTCCTGCAGCTTGTATTTCAAGGACCTGGTGAAAAGGTTTGCCTTCTCTTCCCCCCTCCCACCAGCTCTTGATCCAATCTGTTCTTTTCATAGGGTGCATTTGTGTTGCATCTTTTTCCCTTCCCCTCTTTCTCTCTTGCAGGTGTGTGAAGACTTTGGTTCCTAGCACAGGGCCAGCAGCCATTCCTTCCTCCACCTGCTCAAATGAATGTATCTGAAAACAGAAACTAAAGGTCAAACTTGGTCATTACCTGTTCTCCTCATGTGGAGCAGTTTAACCCCATTTCCATTTTAATGAGCAGTGAAAATGTTCCATGACTGGGGATGTTTAAAACACACCAAAGATCCTAAAACAACACACTCCAACGGTTTACACTTTGGGTCACACAAACTCACACACTGTCTTCAGTGGGACTTTAGACTGTGGCTGAATTAACTACACAGCTAAATCCTGTGATTTTGCTGCAGAATAACCTAATTGGTTCATAAATCCTTGTCATTGTAATGAAGTATAGAGTCATACACAAAAGATGAAAACAAAACAACAAGGACAGTTTTATGAGCCTCCACTGTTACAGGTCGACACCACCTTTCACTCAGGATTTCTTCTGATATTAAAGTATTCCCACAGTGTTCTGCCTGTCATACTGCACATTTTATTGTCTATGTGCCTGTCTTGTGTTGGTACATGATTTATGTTTCAGATTAATATTTTAATGTTTTTTTGGTTGTTTGTTTGTTTTTTGATCAGCTTTGGATTTTTTTCTGTATTGACATCATAACTCCCTCATTTGTGCATCTACACCCTACATGTTTGGCACCTGTTTCCAGCTTGATTAAGAGTTACCTGCAAACTTGTTTTTTCTCTGTGGTTGTTTATATCTGAGTGTGTGTGTGTGTGTGTGTGTGTGAAAGATTGCCTGTTCATGTTTGCATTTAGAGGAATGAAGAAAGAAAAGAGAGAGAGAGAGTCTGTAAGCGTAGCCACAATGCCTCAGGGAAGTTTTTCTCTCTGCCCTGCAGCCATGCTGTCCTCACCGTGAAGCTCATCAGAGAGCAAAGAGCTGCTCATCAGCTGATAAACTCACCACTGATACACTTGTTCTCGTCTGTGAATGGAGTGAGGAAGAGCAGATAGAGAACAGAGGTAGAGGAGTCAGAGAGCCTCTCCTGTCCTCAGACTGCTCTTCTCCATGACAGCTCCACTCTGAATAAAAAAGAGACACACAGTCCTTTTTGACCTCAACAACAGCAAAGCAGCTGTCTGAGAGACTGAGGTGACTTTGGAAGGAGCTGAAGCCCCCATGCTGGTCAACCTGTCCATCAGATTGTCTCCTCAGTGCCCCTGTGGCACAGAGTCACATCATCTATGCTTAAAGAAAGGGCCCTTAAACACTAGTGGGACCCCTTGTTGCCCCTGAGAGCAGTAAGCTGATTGTCATCCAGCTCATCTTTATTTTTTGTCCCATGTTTAAAAAAAAATCTCTCCAAGAATTGAATTCCCTTTATTTAAGTCTGAATTTGAACTGTCCTTTTGTTTTGCTATTTTTTAAGACTTCCAATGTCCTCATAAAACCCTGGACACTTTTTTCCATTAGAAGTTTTGACTTTAAGGAAATGAGAGCTGCATGACAGCAGGTCCACACCTGAGATCAGACAGAGGGGATGAAAGAGATCATTAAGGTTGTAGCTCTGGGGGGAGAGCCGTCACAGAGGAGCAGGAGAGCAATAGGTCTGACTATCTTTGACTTATGGCTTCTGGTGTTTGGCTCGGGTCAGTCGTTCAGTGTGGCTTAAATTAAGCTGAAAGTCCACGTGGCTCACTGCAGTCCACATCTTTATGAGGTCAAATAAGAGAGAAGGACTTCTGCCCACCATCACCTGCCTGTCTTACACCCCTGTCAGCCCCCCCTAGAAGCTGTGTGTGTGAGTGTACTCGTGCATGTGTCAACTGTACGTGTATGTGTGTGTGTGTGTGTGTGGCATTCAAGGACATGATTCTTACAAAAATCCTATTGATGCGAGACTGTAGGTTCGAAGACATCACACTTTCTTTTGTGTCTGAAAATCAGAAAAATAAGCTGCCTGTTGTGCTTGACATAAGGGAAGATCTCAAGGTTTTCTTTTTCATTCAAACAACAAAAGAAAAACCTAAAAACTTGATTTACAAAACAATTAAATGCAAAAATGTGTCTTACTTCAGATGATTTCTTACTTGTAATCATTCTGTAAGATGACTGATTCTGATGTGAGACTCAAAAACCGAATAATCCACAGAGTGCTCTCCACAAAGATCTTTGAAATAGTTCTAGTCTGATAAAGAGAAGTTTTAGTTAAAGTTTATTGCTGTTGAATTGAAGTGGTTGACCCAAAGTAACGTAATGTCTGAATTTATTATAATACCTGCCTCCATTCTAGTCTGAGAATAAAAGAGATGGTTTCTGTAAACCTTTGCCAGTAAAGATATTTCTGCCCTTTGTCAGATACCACTCACAATAAGTCTAAACATTTTTTATAATACAGTCGGCTGTATGTTCTGCAGGTGAAGGCCTTATAAAAGTACAATAACAAGGTTATGGCAGGTTTTATTGCGAACCCATTTTCTCTTTCTGATCTCAGTTCTCCTCTTAAACTTTTTATTTTCAAGAAGTTCTAGTTTTAAATTAAGACTTTGTTCGTTCAGTGTCCATGTTGAGTTTTTTTTCCCCCTCATGCTGAAGGCTCAGTGGTTTGAGCTTTGAAACCCTCCACCTGTCACCCTGTCCTCTCTGGGTGACACAATCTGGACTCATTCTCAGCACGTAGCTTTGACATGTCCTCAGATGTGTGTTTATAGGAGCCATTTATAGCTCAGACGGTGCAGCTTTACATTTAAGTCATTTTCTGCCTCGGCATATCGCTGCTGTGTGAGCACTTCCACGGAATAGATGATGTTGTAAGAACAACCTATAAATGTGGTCCTGTATATGGTCTCCCTTTACTATATAGGGTGAGTGTGTGTGAGTGTGTGTGTGTGTTCCCTCATCACTCTGGTAGCCCCCGCTGGTTTTAAGATTTCCTCTTGCATGTTTGGAACATTTTTCACAAACAAATTTCTCTGCCTGTGTGCTCCCACCCTCACCCCCCCCCCCCCCCCCCTCTCTCTCTCTCCTCTGTCTCTCCCACATTCTCCAGCTCCCTCATAAAGTAACACAGCATCAATATCCACCTCTTACTAGAAGCTCAGGAAAAAGTCATTTCCATCACATAGGCGTTCAAAGAATCAAACTGCCACTTAAAGTGGTTCCTTTCGCTCTAATCGAGCATGCTCTTCTTTACCTTTCACACATGCACACACGCCCACTTTTTTTCCTCTTTGTGACGACGCCTTTTTCACACTCCCCTTCCATTGTTGCTGTCTTACCTCCGGCCTCCAAACCTCACTGCAGGGCTTTGTGTTTTAAACGGCAATAACACTTTGTTGCTTTTTGCTTTGCAGGAGGAAATAAGAGTGACTGTCTTGGTTTTTCCAGCTAAAGTCCATCCAGAGACAAATGTTTCTGTCTCTTATTTAATTTTTGGATGTCCTTCTCCCCTCTCACCTCCTGACTGCTCTTTAAGATGACACTAATATCTCAGTTCACACACTACAGGCTGCTGATGAGTATTGCAGTGGGGACAAAGGTTCTGTTTAGGTGTGGTGGATTGTTGTTGGGGTGGGGATTATCTCTAATTTAAAAGACCAAGGTAAAGTCATGGAACAACACAACTTCTCCCTCAGAAGGATGGCTGCTGGCTCCCTGTGGAAGAACCCTCTCACCCTGCTCCCCCTTTTTTTTTTCTCTCCTCTTCACCCTCCCCCAAGTTCTCTCTCATCTTCACTCTAACCGTTTCATCCACCCATCACATCACGTTTGTTTTGCTTTCTGTGTTCCACTAAATGCTGACTCCTAACTAACAAACTGCCTCCTACAGAGAAGGAAAAGACACACGCTACATACACACACCTACTATATTTGTGTTACGATGACTGACAAATTCAAACTGCATCCATCCATCCCAATGAAGGCTATTTTTTTATATTGATGTAAAAAGCTGCAGTGAGAGAGTCTTGGTTGTGTGGGCACATGCTCTGCAGAGTTTGATTCCACTTATTTTGTCCTTGAATTGTTTCACATGGGACATTTAACATGGGGGTTGAAGCGATATTTAACTACCACTCGTGCTGTTTGAAGTCACAACATGGCCCAATTCTGCAAGCAGACCCCCACTCGCCCTGCACATCTCAGGTTTTGCTATGGCGATATCGAGTCCTGTTTAACTGATCCGACATCCATCACGCACACACATAGCAGCTGTGTCGACTCATAAAAAGCCAGAGCTCTTCAGTACGACACTCTTTAAACAGCTTCCTTTACATCCTCTCATATGTCGGTGTTTGAACTGTGCTGTCTCTCTTTCTCTCTGTTTTGTCTGATGGCTCATATGTACTCTGCCATGTATGCATGTCCACATCTTTAACTGTGCATACATGAAAACACACGTGTGAAAAGCATGAACCAAAGCAATAATATTTGTTTTGCAATCTTCGTTCAGGGAGGACATTTTGTTTTGGATTCAGAAACTGAATAACTTAATTTGTTAGCTCCATATAAAAGTAGAAACCATCAAATTTCTGTTTGTCTGTTTTACCTCTTCTGTAATGGTCTTTGATTTTTCTCCACACCTTCATACTAGCCCAGGTGTGCTTTAGGTCTTGATCTATCTGTGTCCCTCTCCTTCCTTTTTGTTTGGATAGTTTTATTCCATTGTTTTTCCTCTCACAGCATCCCTAACACACCTTTCTTTGCCATGATTGGTTGATCAGGTCATCGAGAGATACGAGGAGTGGGGAGATGCTGGAGCTGAACATGAGTAACATCAGCGCTGATGTGTTGGAGCAGCTGCTGGAGTTTGTCTACACGGGATCTCTGGTCATCGACTCCGCTAACGCTAAGACGCTGCTGGAGGCTGCCAACAAGTTCCAGTTCAACACCTTCTGTAAAGTCTGCGTCTCCTTCTTGGGTAGGTACCACTCAGAAGGCAGGAGAAGTCTCTTATGATTTGTGTGTGTGTGCTTGTATGTGTGTGTATGTTAGGGTAAAATGCTTCTCACACTTCTGCACACTTATTTTATCTTTGAGGGTGACCTTTCCTGCTGCCTTGCTTCTCTTACATTGTCACTTTCTCACCACAACAAACAGTATGTACAACCTCACCAAACATCCTGGGCTAAAAATAATTTCCTCGCCGTCTTTGTACATCACACTTCTTTCTGTAATGTTTCCAAAGCGAGCAGCCGTGTGAGAATCCTGCCTGCTGACATTCTCAGTCAGATACGGCGCCCGTGATCTTGTCCCTGTGGGCGGGGCCAAACAGGGGGCAGATTTATAGAAAGGTCAGGAACAATTGTCACTTAAATGTCAAAGCTTCTGGCCCACACAATGATGGGGAAAAAAGCCAGATGGATTCTTAGACAAGGTGTGAAAAGTGGAGCAAAGGATGTTTACGGTGGATTCAAAGGGTCACATTAAAACAGCGTGTTCTGGGTTTTGTTTGGGAAGGCGGGCAAAAAGCTTTAAATGTCAGATTTTGCATTATTTTAATAATTGTATTGTGTCTCCGTCAGTAACACAAGAGAATTGCATGTTGGTCAAAAGGTCAGCAACGGGACATCAGCGCAAAGGAAGTAAAAAAGAACCTGCAGCTCATGTTATCGACTTGTTTTTCTTGATTTCAGGAAATAAAAAAAAAAAATGTGGAAAAAGTAATGGCCATTTATGGACCTTATTGTTGGTGAAATGTCAATCCATTTCCTCTCAACAAGATTCATGACATTTGGATGGGAGAAAAAAAAGGTGTGTGTTTGTGTCAGCAACACAATGGAGAAGAGAAAAATTTACAGCATGTCTGTTTATTATTTACAAATACAGGGAGTTGAATAAATGAATATCTCTTTGACCTACATGTCAGCTTTAAACTTTTAGTTCACTGTAATTAAGATTTAAGCTAATAATTTCTCTGTGCCTTAAAACAACATGTATCTTGACTCCCATTAAAAGAAAGCAAATTTTCAACATAATTCAACATAAAAAAAAAAACCTTGGTCACATAAGATGTGGTATTAACAAGTAAGATCTGAGATCTTTCAGACATTTTTACACAATAAATTGAATTAGAAAATGTAGCTACAAAGCATTAAAGAAACTGATGAAAGGAGCATGAACACAATGTTCCCAGTGCACGCGTTACCAGTGAAGTAATTCTTTATCTATTTGAAAGACATAATAGACTTCAAGATTGCATTTCAAGACACCCCTTTGTGCTGCTCTGAGTCCCACCAATACTACTCAGCTTGTTCTTTACTTTGGCTTAACTTTAGTTGTGATTGAACAGATGCCAGGTGATCATTATTGACTGATATTTTAAGGAGGGACTGTCAGACTCTGGAAAGAATAGAATAGAACAGAACATACTTTATTAATTACTTTTATTAATTAATTAATAAAATTCTGGAGTCACAGCAGCAAACAAAGTGTAAAGTGCAAAATTTCCAAGAATATATAAAAAGTATGATATAATAGATGTCAACTAGAAATTGTCCATCAGAGACGTCAGCTTGGCCATAGTTCTCATATCAACCACCACCTTGACAGGCTCCACAGGGTCCAGGACTGATCTAGCCTTCTTCACCAGTCTGTTCAGTCTCGTTCTCCCCTCCTGTATCCTGTCGCTCACAGCATGTGAAATCCTTCAATGTGGTGTTCCCGTCCGGTGTTAGCTCCATTAGCCAAGTCTTTGTGAATAGCATGATGCTACTCTGCCGGTAGTCCTTCTGGTGCTGCGTTAGCACGTCTATCTCGTCCATCTTATTGTAGATAGCTCTTGTGTTCCCCAAAACGATGAATGGAAGGACAGGTCGATGGCGTCTCTTCTTAGCTTGCACCTCATTACCAGCATGTCGTCTTTGCCGCCTCCTTTTCAGCTCGCAGGCAACTTTGGACCGGTTAGCATTGACATGCTTTGGGCTGTTAACAGCTGATGTCTTGTGTCAATGCAACCATGCTTACACACACAAAAAGTGAACAACAAAGAGAGAACTGCTGCAACAAGCTGCCTCTTTTTCCAGCACTAAGCAACAATGTGTGTATAAACATTTCCTCATTTGTGATCAGTGGTGTTCTGTGTTCTTTTATTGTTTTTAATTGTTTTTGAAAACGTTTAAACAGTTAATTTAGTGCTATTGTTTTATTTGTGTTAAGCCTTTCATGTACAGCACTTTGTTTCAGCTGTGATTGTTTTTAAAGTGCTTTATAAATAAAGTTGAGTTGAGTAAGGAACTAGAATTGCAGGCACAACCCTTCCAGTGCTGCAATCCTGCGAGTGATGACTGTCTGTAGAGAAAGCCTTTCATGTCTTGCTTTGCTCTCAGGGTTTTTTCATGTAGTGTGTATGTGTGTGTTGAGTAGACTTAAAGATCTGATGGGACTTCCTCTAAGTGGCCCTGCTAATCTCAAATCCTGCTCCCTGACATTTAATGCCTCCTGCCTAAGCTAAGAGCGATCGATTTCTCTTGTTTTTTGTCTCCAGTGCTGTTTTGAGTTGTTATACTTGTTGTTCTTTAGTCTCAGGCAGATACACACTGTTAGACTGTGCTGCCTGCAACTGCTTTTCCTCTGTGTTAGTTTTTATACACCTCTGATCTTTTTATGGACTGTGTTAAAGTTTGGTTTGATTTCTGTCCTAATAAATCCACTCTTGTCTTTGTCCCCTTATCTTGTCTCTCCGTCTGTCTCTGACCTGGTTTATTGACCGCAGAGAAACAGCTGACTGCAGCTAACTGTCTGGGAGTGCTGGCGATGGCTGAAGCCATGAGCTGCACTGAGCTCCATAACATGGCCAAAGCTTTTGCACTGCAGAACTTCCCTGAGGTGGGTCTAGATTTATTATTCTAATTTTTATTCTTAAAATCTTGAGTTTACATGATTTTTTAGAGGGAGTGAATACAGATAATACTGGTTCTACACAGCAATTGTACACTCATTGTAGGACTGGGTAATATATCTATTAAATTGATTAATTCAAATTATTTTCTGCAGAAGATTTTAAAAAATTAAAATTACATTTAAAAAATGTAAATTTGTCATGATGGCAGGCCCTGTAAGGTTTTGCACAAGGACTTTTGAAGGCTTGTATTTGATTTTTAAATGGGATTGAATATTGATCAGGGAGTGTTTTATGACACACACTAGAGGGGAAATTCTGTTTGGTTTGGGAAAATATTTGACAACATAGAGGCAAAACTTGATTCATGTTATTTTTATATCACTGGGCGTGTTTCGTGTTTTTGTGAGGGAAAAAAAGAATCTGTTAAAATCGTAAATCGAGGGTTGTGGGGAAAAAATCTGGAATTTTATTTTTAGGCCATATCAGCCCCAAACTCATTAAGATAAAATGCAATGATTTTATGAGACTGAGCTTTGAATAAAGGTTGCTCATCTTGTCAAGACTAAATGTGAAAGAAAAGATGTGTACCACACAGTTAGCTTTATGCAATGAAAGAATCAAAAAGAAACAGCATTAAAACTGACTTCTCCAAAATGTAGTTAGCTATTTTTTTTATTATTATTATTTTACCAGTATTAGTGTTTGGGCCAAACATCTTTCCATTTATATAATGTATCTCCTGTTTAATTTCTTTGTGTCACTATTCTGGGGAAGAAAAAAAAATAGATATAGAGGCATCACCATTCTGTTAACACATTTGCTAAATGCTATGTTTTGTAATTATTAACCTCCTAAATCTCTTTAGATGTATCTTATTTCATCGACTCACAGGTCCAGACGTAAAGAAACTAAGCAATGATAGATTCCTGCCATAGCTCTTCACTTAGTGTACCAATGGAAAAGATTGATGAAATTCTCAAAATGTTAAACTCTTCTTTAATCCCTTTATCTTGTTTTATATTCTAAAAGGGACCAAAAAGATCTTAAATTACTCAAGGCTGTAAAACCACAAAATAATCTGTGTGAAATGACTTTGCTGTGCTTTAAGACATTAATGTTAGTACCATTTGTAGATGGTCCATGTCTTGCTGTGTCCTTTGAATACATTTACATGTTGGCCTCTCCCTCAAGAAGCTGAATAAAGCTAGCAAATATAAAATGTTATGAAATAATCTCCAATGATTCAGTTTGTAATGCCTTCAATTTTATTGGATCATACTGAGAGTTTCACTGGTTTGTCTGTTTTCAGGTGGCGGGACAGGAAGAGATTCTCAGTGTGTCCAAAGAGGATCTGGTGTCCTACCTGTCCAACAATAGTCTCAACACCAAGGCGGAGGAGCTGGTCTACGAGACGGTCATTAAATGGATCAAACGAGACCCAGACTCCAGAGTACAGGTAACAGCGAGCTGATGACTGTGTTCAAAAATGGGTTTGTAATATAAGAAAAAATCAAGGTAAAGCCTCTGACAGCCTCTGTCCTCTGATGGTGAAGATAGTACTACAGATACTGTGCGTCTGCAGAGTTGTATTAGTGTGCTTGTTTGTTGACTCGTTTTGTCAGCTCTGAAAGGTACACAGCAGAAAAGAGGACATATGTGACCCCCCTGTTCTCGCTGGGTTTTGTTTAACAACTGTGCCTCAGACGCAGTGGAACACAGCAGTTGTTTATAATCCCAGGAGAGCTTTGTCCTCAAAGTGTGCTCTATATTTAGTTACTCTCTGTTTGTTTGTTACATACTGTACTGCAACCAAAAAAATACGACAACAAAAACAGAAACATCGTCTGTCCTTTTTTTTTCTGTACGTAAAGCAGCTGCTGGATTTTTTTAGAGGCGGTTGATCAGAATCAAAGGTTTCTTCCTGTAGCTCAGTGATGCAGTCAGATACAGCATGTCAGGTTAATACAGATCGATAGGACTCGAGGTCAGAGCTTTGGCCTACATCTATAAAAAAGGTAAATGGACTGTGCTGTCAGATATCCATCTAGCAGATACACAAACCAAAGATCTAGTGGTTTATATTTTATGGACATAAAACCATGAATTTTAATTACTGATTTTACTGTATTTTATTACTGTGCTAAGGATGTGAGATCATTTTTCAAATGAATTACAACAATCCAATAGTGGAGGAGTCATCCAGTCACAGTAATGATGGGGGGTTCATTCACCAAACAGTGGCGTTGGTAAATTGTCCAAATAAAGATGTTTTGGGTACAACTGAGAGGACATATGACTCTGTGGTTCTGCAAATCCAAAGCATGCCTCAGACAGCATCTTTAGGAGAGAGGGATCACTGTATCTGCATCAACAATCTCCAACCATGCAGCTCAGACTGGCTCCTGCAATCTCACACTCTAATGGAGAGGTGCAGAGGTGACTCACTCAGACGAAAAAGAGGGCAAAAAAGAGAGGTGGTGCATTTTCCACGGTTGTCTTAACACTGCAGTACCCGAGACAACACTACCAGGTCACCCTGTCTCAAAACAAAAAAAAAGAAAGAAAGGAAAAAAAAACAGGATGGGACAAAGAAGCAGAGGGCAGGAGGAAAGGTTAGCAAGAAGAAGAAGCAGCACAGTACCAAAGGGAAGAAGCAGTGATTGAGAAAGGACAAAATGAAAGAGCTCCTGTGTTTCAATCTAATATCCAGCAGACAGTTTGAAGGAGATGTTAAAAAGAAGAAGAGGAGAGCAGAGAGCTTACTCTGGCTCATCTGACCCTCAGGCTTCAGTTTACTCACATAGTCCAGCATCAGCTAATCATCTCGACCCTCCTCCTCCTCCTCCATCCCTTCTTCCCATGTGGAGTCAGAGAGCAGCAGGAAATCACTCCACCAGATCCTGTGACACTTTTGAATGACATGTTAGGGAGGAATGTCACAGCCCTGCAGGAGAAGTTAGGAGGAGCTTTAGGCCTGGAACTGGGTCTGTGTGCCTTTGCGTTCATCTTTGTGTTTCTCTAGGCATGTGACTGTATGTGAGAGAGAGAGAGAGAGAGAGAGAGAGTTTCTAGCTGCAGGCCATAGAGTGGAAAAGTGGTATATTGAAGCCACTGTGTAAATAAGCAATTTTCTCTCTCTGCTGTGCTGTCAGTATCATCCGTGGCACCAGGAAGTCGTCTAGGCATTGCTTCGAGACAGAGGGAGAGCATTTGAGCGTATATAATACAGTTACAGTTTGCCGTGAGACACAAAACCTCAGGTTGAAAGAAAAGAGTTGTGTCTTTTTCTCTGATTTAAGATAACTGCAGATGTGTCGCCCTCTAACTGTCTGCGTTCGTCTTCCTGTGGAATTCAAGAAGAGAAACGCCCACAAAAAGAGAAACATTTGAGCCTCCAGCCTGAATATGATATTATTCTAATTATGTATTTATAAACAGAAGTGAAAACGTGGAAACCTGAACTGCACAGGCTGGAATTCTATCCTAAATGTTCTTTTTCAGCATTAATAAATTTGCGTTTTTGGAGAGTTTTAATATTTTGCAGACATATTTTAGTTGGTGTTATTTGCTGCTTTTGAATGCGTGACTCCCACCTTTCACCTCTTGAAGACTCATTCTTCACTGATGGTGAAATTAATAATCTAAGACAGAAATCTGTGTCCAAATTCAGTTTTCATATCAATGGTTGCTTTGGTCATGCATGAAATGTTGAAATTTGTAATGTAGTGTTTTTGCCTCGAGCTCACATTACAAAGGAGAGTGGTAATAATGATGATTCCTGAACAAATTATTTTATTCCTACGAAGCCCCGAGCAGAAAATTATCAAGTGACAGAAATGCTTTGAGGCAGTCTGAGGAAATAAACCGAGTTTTCCTCAAAGTTTCACAATTCATTTACCTTCAACGCTGCAAATGAACCTTTCACTGCGAGTGTCACTGTTAATTTAGCCGTCCTCCCTTTAAGCTCCAAGTTCAAAAAGAGAACTTTTCATCATTTTGCACCCCTGTAAGAAAAGGTTAATTGTGTTCATTAGGGATGTGGAGCTTTATGTCAGGAAAACCATCCTTCAAGAGGACACTTAAATTGTTGTAGAGAGAGATTAAATGAACTTTTCGGCCATCGTCTGTGTCATCTGTGACAAATACGGACACTTAAGGAGACAATGGAGAGGCAGTGGAGACTGATGCAGCAGCATTTTCTTTCTTTTCTGGTGCCTCCTCTCTTCCTCTTCTATCCAGCTCATGCAACAAACTTTTTGGCTGTTAGACTTAATGGAGATTGATGAAGCCATATGTGCTTTATATCCTTCTTTTCCTCCTTCCTCTCCTCTTTTTTTGCTCTTTATCTTGAACTTACACAAACATACTCTTAAAAGATTTACACAGAACACAGCATTGTGTTCCTTGTATCCCAGTTATGTGCTCGTTCAATCGTGCAAGACTGGAAATTACTTGTATATTGCTCTGTTGTGACTCAGTGTTTTAGAGAGTGTACAGTATCTGATGCAGGCCACTGAACTCCAGACCTCCATCCCTCATCTGTGTCCTCTGGAGTGCCTGCAGTCCTAATATGTGCAGTCAGTTGAAAAGTAGTCGCTGGACTGTAGCGGCTGCATATCCAGAGTGAGTCAGGGACGTCTTATATCGACTGCGCTACCCTTAAAGACACAATGACATCGGCTTGAAGGGAGTAATTTCTTCATCCCTGAAGATTTTTAATGGCTGGAAAAATGCAAAAAAGTCATTCATGAAAAAAAATATTGATAAAAATATTTTGAATGAAAGGATGTGAGGAAGGTTTCCCCTTTTATCAAATGAAATCATGCTGAAATAGAGGAGAAAACAATGCACCCGTCAGTCAGAGCTGAGGGCTGCAGTCATCATCTGGCGTCAGCTACATCTGTCTCCACCCCCCAGCTGATACTCACAAAGCTGTACACATTCATAAACGTGCAGACGCGAAGCAGAAACATCTCTTGAACTCAAATGAGGTGTCCTTTTGAAAAGCATGGTGAGCGTGTTCATGATATGTGACGTGTTTTCACACACTTAAATGGACACTGAGCTGTGGTCATTTCAGCTGAGTGGGTTTGTTAGTGCTGTGAGGTTAAACATGGGCATGTGCTACATTGAACAAACACTTGTGAGTCACTGAGTGTGTAATTTTTTTTTCTACCTTTAGCATCAGACTGCTCATTTTTTTCATTTTAAGCAGATGCATACTCAAAGCAAATGGAATGACCGTGTCATTGACGCACACAAACACACACATACGCACGGAGAGAGAGAGAGAAAGAAGCGTTACTCCTCACTGACAGTAGTGAAATAGAAAACTCTCAGCAGACATTCATCATCTGTGTTAGTGGATGGTGGCTTCCCTGCTGCCTCGCTGCTGGCGAGATCTGACAGATCTGAGAGGCTCCCTGTTAGACACATTATCCCTGCCTCTCAGCAGGCTCAACTCATCCACATCACCTGTGCACCTGTCCGAGTGTGTGTGTGTATGTGTGTGTGTGTTGGAAAGGAGGTTTTTGGAGATGGCTTGTGTAGCAGCATTTTCTTGCAGTAGAAATAACGTGTGCGCCTGGCATTGAGATTGTTGACCTGGTTTGTTTGTGATAGTGTGTGCAAACAGAGACCATTGGAGATATGAAATGTTGTGATGCTATCTTGGATAAATGTAAGAATACAATTGGATAGGCATATTGGTGACTCCTGAATTATCTATGGCTTCAGAAAACAGAAATTGGTGCATGTGGGTGGACCAGCTGAAAATAGGGTCTCCATATGTCCTCAGACTCTTAAAGATACTATTCCCATTTATGTCAGCTGTTGGAAATAAAAAAAAATAATAAAAATAAAACCTTCATATCCTCATTTAGAACATAAATGGGAATTGACGCATTTTCCTTTCGATGCACAGAAGGTTGCTATATTTCAGTGGGCGCAGTCGCTTTTATGAGCCTGTCTCTCCTTAAAAAATATCAAATGATAGCACATATGAAGAGATGAGAAAATGAAAACAACAGCAGTGGTTTGCTGAGACACGTTCTCTGTATGCCTGTGAGAGAGCGATCACTCAAGAGGTTGTTTGAGATCGGTTGGATGCATGCCTCCTGCTCTTAGCGCTGAGTGCAGGCAAGTCACTTATCAGTGGGAGTATTGTCAAGACTCATTTACCTTGTTAGTATCACATGCATGCACATAAATCTTTGCCTGTGAGCGCACAGTTTAAGTGTCATGCGTCGGGGTAAGCAGCTATTTTGGCTCAGTGGCTGTCACATTTTGGCAGAGAAGATGGTAACTGTGCCTGTACTCCATTTTCAGGGATGCGAAAAAACAACTAAATATGATTTCTGCTCTGGAAATTGAGCCTCAATTTCATCTGGAGGACATATACATCAGCAATAAGTCAATCTCAGTTGCAAAACAAGATATTTCAGCCCAATATCGTAAGAGATTACAGTAGGTACTTTAAGATTTGAATGAAAATGACCAGAACATACTGTAGATGCACTTGAAAAGTAGATCAAGACTATCCATAAATGTTTTGTTAATACAGGGAAAATAGTTGAAAAACAAACACTGTCTCTTTAAAAAAAACAAAGAAGAACTTCATCCACAGCAAGCCCTGCTAGAGTAATTTTAGTGTCTGACGCATATCAGAAATCCTTTTAGTTGTGCAGTCTGACACTTTGGATTTAAATATTAGCAGCGAGTGCTCAACTCTCCCTTGTTTCCATCCTGAAATATGCAAGTGTGGGAGGAAGCGCGAGAAGCAGCAATGGAGTCGCAGAGTGAGACAAAAAATAGAAGAAGATGTGGGAGACAGACAGACTTAACTAGATTGAGAGATTTAAAGTCTTTTTTTTTTTATTTATTCCTTTTAAAAATTGAAGGGAGAGCTGGAGGATGAGAGCTGCATCAGAGTTGAGAAAATAAGCCGGGCTTTCTCCCAACACGCTCACACACACAGACACAGATCCCAGGGGAAGATCCCACTCAGTTTACAGTACAACTAAATCCATGCTTGTTTACTTAATCAGAGTTTAACCTCGGTAACTTTATATTGCTTTAATCTCTTCAACAGGATTTATGGTCAAATCAACTGTAAGACTGAATGCAGCAAACAGATTAACAACAACTGACCTAAAATATCGTACACATGACTGTAACTCAGTACAATCATTCTACAGGCCTGACTTCTGAAGTACTTTCATCTGCCTGTTTTTGTATTCAGCAAATCTCTTGTATGTGTGTGTGTGGGTGTGTGTTTTTGGTTAATATTTCAGTGGAAACACTCCTTACCTTCTTGAAGAGATCAGATGCTGTCTATTTAAGGTAGTTTTACTGACATTTTAAAGATGGTTGGCAAACGAAAAGAGGCTACAGCAGATGTGGGTTTGCATAAAGCTAAGATTCACAGATGGTACAGTAAGATGTGTGTGTGACTGAGTATTGATCTGGGTGTGGTTTGCAGTGCGGCAAGACAATCCTGTAGTGGGAACATGTGTGCATAGAGCTCAGCTGGGCTCAATGTGTCCATCACGCCCTGAATTCCCAAGCTGCTGACTCTAGATTCCCCTTCTTTTCAAAGTGATAAAGCACCTACACGACCGCTTTTCCATTCTGAATTATTCCTATTCGAGGTCATCGATCTTTGTACCAGCACACACTGTACCTCCAACGCATCCTTTTAACAGTTGTTCGCAAAGTCTCAGCCCACATTTGGGCTGTAAAAGGTCTATATAAAATTTGTGCAGGACATGTGTGCACAGAATACAAAGCAGAAATATTTCTTGCCTTCTGTTCTCAATAAGAGGAAGTTTTCAACATGCAGTACCACGTTTTCACCTCATTTATTCTCACTGTGCGACTAATGGCAACGGTTGAATCTGGCCTACATACAGATTTAATTTAGCTCACAGGGTCAGAACGGTCAGCTGTGGACACAATCCAGCTGACCTGCAGGTGCTCATGTACGATCTTAAGTCAAGGACTCTAATCATAAGAGGATAATGTTCAGCCCTCGCTTGAAGAATGTTTCACTAAACAGGATTATGCGTTAAGTGTCTGCTTTATAGTTTGTCCACACTGGATTACAGTCCTAGATGGTGCAGTGTCATGACACTACAGAAGGTGAAGTTGTGGCAGAACTGGGAAAAGTAGCTTGAGCTGGAAAACCAAAGACCCGTAGGCCAGTAATTTAAGCCACTTTTATTTAACTGTGACTTAATGTGGCAAATCTCCCACTGTGGAGGTTTTTTTATTGGAGGACGTTTCTCCTGTGTCAGAGACTCTTCCATGAAAAATACATCTGTATTTGCTGTGATACATCTGCTGCTCTCTTGACTTTATTTTCAGAGCGTCATCCTCTGAAAAATCTACTCTAACAGTGTTTTCTCTGAGTAAAAACTTTTTGGCAAGGAAAACCAAAAAAAAGGGTTGCCACGGCAACCCCAGGTCCTGCCACTGTCATGTCACACCAATTTACAGTGTGTGTATATTTATTTATATTTCTTTATAAGCTCATGAAAATGGGACACCCACCTAAATTTGTTGCTGTGCGTAATTGTGCTGCAATTATGTGAACATTATCGCAGCAGGAGAATCCTTTAAGGAGCAGTCCTTTTTTTTTGGGGGGGGGGGGGGGGGACGGGGGGTTGTGTGAGGGCTTTATAACAACAATAAGTATTTAAGTCACATGGGTTGCGAATCAGCTGTAGGTCCAGAGGAACCAGCAGAAATCAGGCTTTCATGAAATCTTTCAGGCTTTCAAGCTTTAACATTCCAAATAAAGAACTTTTATGCAAGTGTGTGCTCTGAATGGATACTCTGTGATCAACATGTCTTTCTTTAAGCCTGCTCATTTTTGTGCTCTCCTTGAACAAGGTTCATGTGTTCTTGTCTTCCTGCAGTGCACTGACCAACATTCTGCTTCTGTGGGTGTTAAAAGAGACAAAAATACAGCCAAAACTTGAAAAAAATAGAGAGTCTCATGGAAATGATGCATACTGTTTGTTATGTACACAAGGAACTCCTTTATGAGCACAGGTTTACAGAGGAAAAATAAGACTCAATGGACTGAGAGAAAAAAAAAAAACCTTACTTAATTAGAGAGCAGAAAGATCCCAGGTTTCTGTGCTCACAAACAGAGAAAGCTGGAGCTGCTGTCAAAAGTCAGACCCAGAAATGGTCTCATGGCAATGTTTTCAGAGGATCATGCACAGCTGCAGTCTGCATCACTCACTGCCCAGAGTTCCCTGCTGTATGGGACTGTACTGTTTTTCTGACTTTCTCCAACATTCATAACTTTATCCAGAAAGCCAAAAAGAAGTATGTCTTCAAAAAAAAGTGTTTGGCTGTCATTGTTTTTACCTTACCAGTACATAAATAAATATGTTAGCTGCTGAAGGCAAGGATGAGCTGAAATATCAGAATCTACAGCCGTTACTGCATCCACAGCACAATATTGGCTTTAGAGGCCATTTCAAATACAGATGCAGAAACATCAAACTTAAATTATGTCGGTTATTTGTGTGTTATACTCTTGATAAGTGCACTTCAAACTACAAACATGTCATGTTTGGGAATTGTGCAGATTTCTGCCCAAGAGAAAAAAAAATAATTGCACGTGGCATTTGTTCACAACTGTGGACCGCAAGAGACCTTTGCCGTGTGAACACAAACAAACTGAGTGACAACTGCAACAATTGTTTCATTTTTGCCCCTGAATTGGAACAAAGCAAATGAGACACAGGTGTGAATACACTCTATAATATTTTTTGAGTC
The DNA here is from genome assembly GCA_030710495.1 of Labroides dimidiatus. Classification (NCBI taxonomy): domain Eukaryota; kingdom Metazoa; phylum Chordata; class Actinopteri; order Labriformes; family Labridae; genus Labroides; species Labroides dimidiatus. The sequence continues at coordinate 18,679,660 of CM061158.1, forward strand.
AGAATTGGTTGACATTTTCTTCCGATCCTCAGGCTGCCCACACAGGGGCCAAGCTGACCGGCTTCTCCTGTGGCAGACACTCACTTTTTGTCCTCATACAACCTAACTCCCAGAAACAGTTATCACTCAAAAGAAAAGCTAAACATTTAATTGTGTTAAATCTTCATGTTATTTAAACCTTTTTTTGTCCAATCTTTGAACCTCTAGCCAGTGATTAAGTAGAACTGTGTGGTAATTTAGCAGCAGAAACAAATTTGCTGTCTCAAGAAAGATTTAATTCTGAGGAGGAAAAATTAGAGGGTGGAGGTGGAGAGGGTAAGATGCATCCCTGCTGCTCTGTTCTCAGTGTTCAAAGCGTAACTAAATGCACGAATATAGCTGAGACAGTGACTAAATCTTCACAAAGTGTCTTTTTGTTGCATTGTTCAGTGTTAAATTGCTTTTAATGAGCAAATTTATCCTGAGCTATAGAAAATCACCTCTTTCTAGGTTTGCAGTGAGAGCAGCAAGAGTGAAAACTCCACTGTCATGGGGATGAGGTTTATTTTTTTCTGTGCATCATTTTCAGAGTGTTTTTTTTTTTCTCATGAATAAGTCCAGAAATAGAAACTGTTGTGAGCAGAGTTGCCTAAGCCTTGAGAGTTTGTTGCTGATTGTAACTGCTCTAACAGGCTCCAGACTATTTGTTTTTTTTACTCTAACAGCTCAAGCATTTATCATGATTTCCTTTCTTACGTTATGCTGTAATACAACAGTTATCATATAGGAAAAAAGAGACTATGGTGACTTTGATTAAGTCAAAGTATGTTTTTCCACTGGGCTGTTTTCCGTTATTCATTAAAAAACAACCCATGATCATGCATCGTGCTTTTCTAGTTGTTGTACCGATGACACTTCTTTACTAATGCTTTTGTCTTTCTCTCTGTCAGGGTTTGTCAGAGCTGCTGGCGGTGGTGCGTCTTCCCTTCATTCACCCGTCCTACCTGCTCAACGTGGTGGATAACGAGGAGCTGATCAAATCATCAGAGGCCTGCCGGGATCTGGTCAATGAGGCCAAGCGCTATCACATGCTGCCCCACGCACGACAAGAGATGCAGACGCCCAGGACTCGGCCGAGGCTATCTGCTGGTACACACACACACGCGCACACACACTGACGCACGTACGTATATGCACAGATACACAGACTCACACTAGGATAAACTGGTGTGCATCATCTATGACCTGGGTGACCTTGAAATATGATGAAGTTGAGTGATCTTCCACCCACCTGGGTAAATTACATTGCCGGGATCTGTGCGCACACACATACACACACACACACACACACATGCACACATATCTACTATTTGTTATCCATATTTCACTGCACCTTGCTGACATGGAGGTCAGGTCTACACTGAATTATATTGATTTTAGCCTATAACTGTAGAGCAGTGATTTAGAGCTTCATAATATTCTCAACACAACTGCTGAAAATACTCACACGTACAAACCTCACACAGGTCATATTTCTAAATGTTAGCGCTACTTTTTTTTTTTCCACAATCAAACAAATGACTATTAAAGAAGGGCTGTGATTGATGTTACCATGAAAAGATCAATGTGCTCAACTGTGATGTCATCCTGGAGTTTATTGGTATCTAAAGTCAGACTCTGTTATTGAAAAACCAGCACAAAAAACATCTCCTCACTCCAGCTAGTCACTATCAGGTCCGTCCTTTCTCTGAGTCACCAGCCAACCATTTAAAGTCAAGCCAATGAAGCCTGGCTTTGTTTATGCTGTAAAAACAGAGAATCCCTCATTATAGTTAAAAGGAACCTGCAAATTGCCTTTTGCTATTATTTTTTTCCCTCAGGTCGTCTTGGACTCCAGTCTCTTCCTCTGTAAGAGCTGACTAATTATAGTGTCTGTATGGTGTTATGAGCCTCACAACAGCTCACCATTCAGCGCAGGTTATTTTCTGCTTGCAAGGATTAAGTTAATTGCCTTACAAATGAAACTTTATGGAGAGATTAGTTTACCAGTATAGACTGTTGTCCTGCCAGTTTAGTGAACAAGTAAACAAACATCAGGGGTATTTCCATAAGTATATATTGATAAACTTTGTTGATTTTACCTAAGGATTCAGTAACTCTAACTGCATTCCTTATCGCAAAGGTTTATAAATAATATTTATGACTTGTAAAGTTAAATATTTTAAGCCTTATTTGTGGTACTTTTGATCATAATGGCTTCAAACTAATCCTCATCAGAAATCCATTATCTCAAATATTCGTTCATGCATTCAGTACTTAGCTGGGGCTCTTTTACCACAAATTAATGCATCAGTGTGGTGTGGCATTGAGGTGATTAGTCTGTAGCTTTGCAGGAGTGTTATTAAAGCCCAGATTGGTTCATCAGCTCCCTTCATCTCATCTGTTTTTTTCTCATTTTGGGCTGCACAGGAAGTGGTTGCCCCTATTGTCTCACAGTGAAAAGTGTACTGGTCCAAACCCAGGCTGGGCAGATGCCTTTCTGTGTGGAGTTTACATTTTCCCACCATGCATCAGTTCTGGATTTGTCCCTTCTCTTGCCCAATAATGGCTGTGATAGCCTCCACCCCCCTGTGGCCATGAGACAGAATTAGCAGCTAATACGTACATTTTTCAGCAAACCATGTGGTAGTTTTGGCACTGTGGACAGGTCAACACTAGGGGTGCAACAGTCTAGGTAACCCACAGTTTGGTCCGTGCCTTGATATTTGGATATTTGGTTTTGTACGTGTTATGTGCATAAAGAGATCAACTTTTTGTCTCCAAAAAGAATCTCTTTATTTTGCTTGTCAGCTAAAACTGCATTTCACAAAAGCATTAAACAAATTCCAGTATCACTGGTGTACTGAATAATGTAGCGCTTTTATTTCAAGCTAAAAAGTTATCAAGACAACACTTTCAAATGATAAATTGGCTCTTCTTCCTTGACTATTTGTATTCACTAAAAAAAGAAGTCGCTACTGGCTGTCCAAGAAGTCGCTAAATGACATCACCATTTGCATGCAGCTGCCTGCACTGGCTGCTGCTGAGAGGAACTATTGCGAGTGCCTGTGAGTGTTTTTGACAGGGGAGGGGCCCATGACAGCACTGCAACTTTTTGAGAAGTGTAAGATCAACACGTTTTCAAGTCAGAGTCTCCAAACTCCAGAAAAGTATCTACATTTGATACTAGCTCCTTTTTTGAAAGAGAGTCACAAGAAGGGTCTGAAAAGCTGCTAAGTATCGTGACAAAGTCGCTAAGTTAGCAACACTGGCTGAAAATGCCTCTGAATTATCTTTATCCTGCTTCTGTGTGCGTGCTGCACTTTGAACCCAGCTCCAGTTAAAACAGTGTGAGAGTGGGTGTGTGGATGGGGGGCTCAATAGTGATTGAACATCACCTCGTGGAAAGGGCTTTTCACCTGCCTGGACAGGCATGCGTACACACACACACACACACACACAGTCGCTGTTAAAGCGTCAGTGCAAAATGAATTGCAAAAGTGAAAATCCTCTGTCTATAAGAACATATTGTTCTGTGCAGAGCAGATGGAATGGTTTAATATTTAAGGACGTAGCGTTGCATCCAGAGTCAACACCAGATGATGAGATTGCATCCAATATCAAACCAGCTGCAGAGGCTTCACACTGGACTTCAACAATCAGGATTCTTTGCCCTTTCCACTTTCACCTCAGACTCTGGGACTTTCATTCTCAAATTAAATGCAAATTTTACTTTCATATGGAAAAAGGGACATTGGGTCACTGAGCAGCAGCCCAGTTCTTTTTCTCTTTAGCCCAGGTAAGACACCTTGAAGGTTCTTCCTGGATCAGGAATAGATTGATATTTGTTCTTCCCTTCTCGTCAACCTTTTCTGGTGGCTCTTGATGCACTGATGCCAGCCTCAGGTCAATCCTTGACAATCTTCAAGTTCTTGGATCAACTGTTTTTGACAATCTTAAGTTTGTGGTTATATCTTTTCCTTGTTTACCTTTTCCACCATACATTCACAATTCTGTTCAACTTTCCATCAATATGTTTCAATGAAGCACTCTGCAAACAGCTTCTTTAGAAATGACCCTCTGTGGCCTACCCACTTTGTGAATAAGCATCTTCTGGTTAGCTGCCAAGCAGGCATATGTCCCTTTGATCATGGTTACATGTATTGGACTGCACAGGGATACATGGTTTTCATTCTGTTTGAATACTAATTTACTGAAAGTGGAAGTGTAATATTTCAATATTCTTAGATGTTCAAATGTAATACATAATGAGTACAGACGATTTTTAGTTCACAGCTTTTTCACCAACTGTCAGAGAATATTTACCCTCTTTTAGGCAACTGCGCACCTGTGTATGTAATCAGAATTATCACACTACTCAACCTTTGATACACTTGTGCCTCTTTGTGTTCAGAAATTCTCTAAGCAGATTCTCTTAGGGTTCATTTTCATTGTTTGGTTTGTGCCTGTCATCTGCATCCTTCAGCCTCATTATGCAGGCTGCAGTGTGTATTGATTCCCAACAGCTTGTGGCTCTGTTCAAAAGAATTACATAAATACCTAAACGCTGGGATGAATACATTTATACTGCATTATACTGATGACCTGGTGGTTTGAAGTATATGCAAGCTCACTCAACAAACTTTCCACCCCTCCACTGCTGAATGAGTTGTTATGGCTCAATAACCATGTTGGGTATTTTATCATTGTGTTGAAAGATTGATTGATTGATTGAAGATTTGATCAAATGATGAAGAAATTGAGAGCGTTGATGATACATCATATAACAGCAAAATGTTGATGTATGACAGTGGATGTTTGTGTTTTTTTCCAACTGTATCAAAATAGGCCATAGCACTTTTTTTTAAGGTTTGAGCATTTTGTGTCCTGACAGTTGGTGTTCACGTATGCCATCTGCTGCACTGGACAGGGTCAGCTCTGCACAGCAGGGAGTATAGTCAGTGGGATTTGGACTTGCAAGTGTACACAAAGAAAAAAAATGACTGATGAAAGATAAAGAGCTTGTCTGAGATTTTTTTTTTGTGATGCTCACATCACAAAAAAGTTGGGTGATGTGGGAAAGCAGAAGTGGTCTATATGCGGTCAGAGAGAGAGAGAGATAATTTAGGAGTCACAGGGTTCAGAAGTAACATTTGAAAGGCAGACATGGTTTTTCTTTAAGCATGTGATTTATTATGTAAGCAGTCGGTGAGTGTGACTGTGAATTTTTAAATGTGTCCATGCAGATGAGGCACCACCTGAGCTCGGTTGATAGGTCTGTCAAGCAGAAAAAGGAAGAAAACCTGCTGCTTGCGATGCATCGTTGCTGAGAGCAGTCAGTCTGGAAATGTGTGTATATGTAGGTGCAGAATAGTGTGAGTGCATTTATGTGCGTGGGTCTGTGTGTGTGTTCTGACGCTTATGAGCATCTCACTCTGCTTTTTGAAAATGAGTATTGGAGAGTTCTCTCACCCTTGTAGCCCAGAATTTAAAATATTCTTTTGAGACAGATTCTTAATTATCAGTCTTTCACATTGAGACCAAAATCTGTTAATTTGACAACAGCTGAATCAAGGTGGTCTCCTAACATCCGTTCGAGAGCATCAGTAATGCTGGATTTATGAGAGTTCTTATGAAATGTAGAAAAATAACCTCTCATATGACTGAACATTTTGAAATGTTACATACCGTGTTTGCTGTAACTTTTGGTATAGTGTTTTTTTATTAAACTCAGTCTGTATTTATAGTTTAAAGTCTCCTGTTAACAGCCTTCAATCTTTCTCGTTCAGATGGAGAAGCATCACCTTTTAAGTAATAATTCTGAGCCTTTGTGAGTTCCTGTGTGTTTTGTGTACTGCATGTGTATCCATTAGCTGTAAATTGTTTAAGTAGATTGTGGATGTGAATCTGATTAGATGTTGTGAGACGTTGTGGGGATCAAGGAGATTAAAAAGCTGCTGGTGCCGAGAGTTTACACACAAACAAACTCATAAGATGCACTCTGATTTGTTTTTGGCTTCTCAAGAGCAGAACTACTTTTAGGATACATGCTTTGTTTCATACTGTGTGTGTTCTCATTTTTTTCTCTCCACATGTGACGCGGTGCTCGGCTCAGAGGAGGGTGGAAAGCACCAGAGCAAACTGTTAACTCAACCCAAGTGGGATAGCACTCAGACAAATGAGCAGTAATGACGATGGGGTACAGGGGTCCAACTCAGCTCACTGTTTTCTTTGTGCACCCTCTCTCTCTCTAACACACACACACGCACGCACTCACAAACAGCTGAATGGAGTAAAGCAGATAAGACTTTAAATATGTTGCAGGTTCACTCCAGAGTTTCCGCCCCAGCTTTTTATCTGTGATCCTTCCTTGTTACCAGATTACTCAGTCTAAAGCACAGAATGTCTTTCAGCAGGATTTAAGCAGCTCTACATTATCTTTGGATGTAAATGTTAAAAGTTATTAATGTTTCCACAGTACAGCAACAGTAGGCAGACTAAATAACACACAGTGTGGGTGTCTAAAGAGGTTTGATCCCATTTAATCTGCAGAAATGAAGCTTAGCTAGGCTATTCAGTGAGGTCATAAATCTATAGGCAGGACATTCATGTACTCGTTAACTACTTTGCCAGACAGAAGCTCTTCGGAGGTTGTATTGCATGGGAGAAAGCAGATCAAGATTGCATGAAGCTTAAATGATCATCTGATGGTTTTCCATTAAACTGTGTCGCTTACTGTCTTCAGCTCTGGCTGATTAACAATAAGTCTAGCTGATCATTCTGACATTTACCTGATTGTTTTTTTCAGCATCTCTAATAATGTCCTTTTTGTGATTGTTCTCTCTGGCTGCAAAGCCTTAATGGTGACAATAAAGCAAGATGATAGCAGCACTCTGATTAATAATTGTAAACTCGACTCTTTTTTTTATTTTTGCCAGGATTTTGATTTACCCCTTTCACCTCTCAGCCCTGGAAAAGCAGGATGTAGGAGAGCGTAGCAGAAACGTGAGTCGCCTTGTGTGGTATAACCCTGCAGCAGATCTGATTTTCTTCCAGCAATCTGAGATTATGTTACAAAGAGAACACAAAGAAAGAGGTGAGAGAGGTGAAGAGATGCAGCTTGCTGCCAGAGAATTAAAGTACAAGTTTTTACTTACACTTGTTAGGAAAACACATCAGTTTCTGCTCACACTCAGAACACGTTTGATTTTCTGCAAGTTGTTTTTTTTTTTTTTTTTTTTTGACTATTCAGAGATGCCATAGGCTATGGCAAGCCCTGGACACTTAAGTATTAGCCATAATAGCAATTTTAGATATCAATAATAATATCTACAATGTAATTTTCACATGTAACAGTTCTATCTGTAATTCACTTAATGATATCTGCAGAGCAGTTTCTACATGCAGAAAAATATATTTGTAAGATGTAAAAATGGCTTTACAGATATCTGGAATTAACATTTCCACTGGTGAAAACTAAATTGCTACATGTCAGGCAGACTGTTTTGATGTTAAGAGTGCTTGCCAACGTGGGCTACTCCTAACGTCATCATCATCATTTAATTTAGAAGATTAAATTATCAGTGACAGAAAGTGTCTGGTGAGATGGGCCAACACATTTTCTGTCATTTCAGGCTATGTTTAGATGGTGATGATGGTGAATGAAGATGTGTGAGTGTGTGTATGTGTATGTTGACAGCTGCTTGGTCAAAGTTAATAGAAAAATAAACACATTGGATTAAGTTGCAAGCTGTCTTTGTGTAACGTGGTTTATTTTTGTTTTTTTGTTTTTTTTGCTTTTTTTGTTTTTCGGATTATATCCAAAGAAAAACACATCCAAAAATAACAGACTCAGTGTGCTGTCAAATGTGCAACTTCATCCAACCACGCAGCGTCCTTTTGACTGTACCTGCCAGAAAGTATAAAGGTCACAACAGGCAAATGAAAAGTGCAGAGCCTAAAAAAGCAGCATGCTGTGAAGTAGGCAGAGGAGAAGAATATAATGAAAAAAAATAGCAGAGCCTCATGGGATTTTGACCTGTAGACAGAAAGAGAAAACAAGTGGAGTCTGACTTAGCTGAGACAGAAGGATTTGTTAGCTGCAGGGCAGAAAAGTTGAGGAGTAAGTTAAAGCAGGGTCACAGTAGGGGCCGGAGAGCAAAGCAACACATGACAAGGTGAGATCAGAACGAGTGTCAGCAGAGAAGAAGAGGCTGCAGCTCTGCAATAATGTTGGATCTTCCAGGTTGTGTACTGTAAATCCAGGTTGACCAATGGTCCAGTGGGTTTGTTTGTTCTCGGCTCATTTGTGTTGGTCCATCAGAGATGAATTTTGCATTCTTACTTTAGACTTGTTAAGTTAATTACAGTAACAATCCACTCTTCTCTTTCAATTCTCATGAGTACCCCTCTCTCTCTCTCTCTCTCTCTCTCTCTCTCTCTCTCTCTCTCTCTCTCTCTCTCTCTCTCTCTCTCTCTGCACCACCAATTTTCTACACATAGAAACACCACTGTGTGAATATACTGTAAGTGCTGTATTTGGGTCTCACTCCATTATGTAGAATAAGCTGAAGCTATATTACAACTCAAAAAGAGGGCAGTGATGGCAGTCCAAAAAACAAACAAGCTAGGGATGAAAACTGTTTTGAAAAGTTTGAGTGGTATGTTCTGACAGTGTAGGTTTGTAAAACTGTGGTGCTACTAATCTGAACTGATATCGTGGTCACTCTAAATCAGGGGGGCAAGAAACCCACTCAAACAAATACCTGACAGTTTTTCCATAGGTAAATTAAACTCAGATTAAAGTAACCTATCTGTGACAACATCACACCACACATGCTCTACGCCAGGGGTGTCAAACTTAAATACAAAGTGGGCCAAAATTTTAAATTGAACAAAGCCGCGGGCCAACGTTGAACAAATGAACCTTTTAATATGGAACCAAACAAGTTTTGATTTAACAATGAATACTGAACAAGCAAGGCTTATATAACTTTAAAGTGCAGGCATGCAAAATCTAGTTGCTAATAATACTAATACTACTACTACTACTACTACTACTACTACTACTACTACTACTACTACTACTACTACTACTAATAATAATAATAATAATAATAATAATAATAATAATAATAATAATAATAAAAACATATCAATGGCATATTAAATAAAATTTAAATAAAAATTGAATGCCTACTCTCTGTTTGCAGCCTTCTCAGGTAAATGTCAAAATTACAAAATTACATTAAATTACAAAGGCTAATAAATTTGAAAATATAATACTGTCGTATAATACCGGCGGGCCAAATATAGTTACACTGTGGGCCAGATTTGGCCCGCGGGCCAGAGTTTGACACCTGTGCTCTACGCCATGCAGGAAGAAGCAAAGGGTGAACACACACACACACACACACACACACACACACACACACACACACACACACACACACACACAATCAAAATGACAAAGAGATAAAGATACAATGGACTCACAACAACACACGCAGCACAGTACTTCTACTGTTCCTTTCAAAATAAAAGCATCATGTCTCTAAAGCCTTGAATCCCCCTCGCACATAGTGTCAAAAATACACCAGAATATTCCGTGCTCAAACAATTTAGCTGACTCGCCGTGGCCCCACAGCGCCGTCTCACACCTTCCGCACAGTTTAGTGCATATAATGAACCGACTGAGCACATACCTGATCTCCTCCACCTGATGGTTATGCTGCTCAATGGAGCGCCTGTATGCACCGTCAATTTGCGCAGCCACATTCACTCGTCCAAGCTTTGATAGCCTCTCTGAACGATTGTTTAAATCCTTAAAACCCGTCCTTTACCAAGTGTGGCTGGTGGGGTCCAAGGCGCTTTATTTACAGTTTCTCTTGTAGTGTTTAAAACCTGTGCTCCATTAAAAAACATCCACCAAGATACAACAAGTATCTGCACCTCGTCACTAAATGGTTTGCTAACTTTTATTAGTTAAGCGCCTTGAATGGCAGCAGCCAATCAGCTAAACCGCTTTGAATTATAATCCAATTAAGTCTAAAAGATTGCATGACGATTTAACGGGGCTGCAGGTTACGAACCCCACTTATCATTATCTTTGTGGATATACATTAAATAGACAAACACTCTGAGCGTTCGCATTACAATTTTCCTATGTACAATACACACCAAGCTGTGAGAAAGGGGCTGGTGCCACAATGACCCTGCAGCCACCGTAGTTCACTGCAATCCACAAATCGGGAGGAGAGGGACTTATACAATCATTAAAATATGTATAAATAAATACATGCATTTTATTTGCTGACAATTGCTGATAACAAATTCATTTTATTTTTCATGACAACAGGTGGGGCTCGGCCTGTCCTTAATGTCACCACTGTATTCACGTTACTTTATAACCTGATAGTGGCAGGAAGCAAAGAGTTCTGTATATGTCACTTTCATTTAAGCTACACTTTAGCCAAAAGTGACTGCATTTGGAGGCATCAATTATCAAAACTACAAAAATTAGAGCTGACAAAGATTTGTTATCTGTTTATCTCAAACCACTCGTCTCCAACCTACCAACCTTCACCCTTTATTCATTCCTCCACCGAACTCTCGTCAGACCTCCGACTGACTGACAGTCATCCCTGTGAGGATTCATTTATGAGTTAAAACTCACACACTGCCAGCGACTTCGCTCTCCTGCGTTGTGGCATTCTGACAGGCCAGTGTTGGGTTGTTGTGTGTGGTTTTTTTTTTTGTCTGCACTGCACCTTCATCATCCAGATGTGGACTCTTCCTGACGTGTGTGGACAAGCAGAAAGTGCTGAGAACAACCATGTGCACTAGGTGGTAATAAAGACCTGCAAGCGCTTAAAGGAGGAATCAAATACATTCTGAGCAGCATTATTACCTTAGTTGGAAGTTAATGTTGTTAAATTTTATGACGTTGTACAGGAAGAGGTTTATTTTATGCAGACAAGTAAAAGGAAAAAAAAGAAAGAAAAAAAATATGATATCAACCAATAAGGCTCAAATTAAATATTTCACTTTGAAAACGGTGATTGTAATAATAAAACTTAATTTCAAACAGCAAAACACTGATTAATGTACACATCGAGAAAGGAAATCCTGAATTGGCTTGGACAAACAGAAAATTAAAAAGTTAATTGAGGCAGTCAGTATCAACAAAGTGAAACAGTTAATGGGATGAAAGAGAAGGAGAAGAAAAGAGATTAAAAAGTTAATCCTTAAAGGCATAGAAAACAAACTTTTAAAATGCAAATTGAAGTTAAAGAACTCAAGTGATAAAGAGAATCGAGTGCAAACATGCCCAGAAATAGCAGCAAGCTAATCATGAAGAGGAACCACAGCAGAACAAAGTCAGTATAATTAATGTGTGTGTGAAAGTTTGCTTTGAGGCTCAGAAGAGAGAAGACAAAGAGCTTTTTCTGTTTGGTCTCTCTCAAAAAGAAGCTACTGTGTCTGTAACTGTCCTATAACTATGCTTTTATTTATTATCTCATTATTCTAGCTGTGTGTGAGGTCTTAAAGGATGTTTGAGGCTCCTCGTCCTGGGCGTGATGCCATGAGGCTGTGACAACAGACACTTGATGTGAATGGACTCATCTTTAATCCTTTTAGCATCTCTCCAAACTCAAACAGACCTTTAACTGGCTTCCAGAAAAAGCAGCTCTGGCAAAACTTCTACCACCTTTCCTATTATGCCACTGAAGCCCTTTATTTGACTGTGTACCAGACCTTCGTCTACACAGTGATGCTCTCATGATTTTTCCATCATCTTTTCTCTCTTTTACCAAATGCAAAGGAACACTTGCATAAGAATCTCATAAAGCAGTTCAGCTTTAAGCCTCACGGTATTTCTGAAGCAGTGTTTACTGCTTTTTGTGTTTTCTCAGCTTTATCAAAGCCTATTGTACTTTTTGTATTTTCTTCTGTTTCTTCTTTTTACCTTTTGACCTCTTTCTGAAAAAAAAAGCCGTTTTACCAGCTTTAAAGAAAAACTCAAGCTTAAGAAAACTAGAGGGAATGGTATCTCCACTCAAAGTAGAAATTACAGCAGCTTATCAGTTTGTTTTTCAGGAGACAGTGGATACAGAAAAGTATCAGCCCAGGCGATTAACTAGTTATAAGCCTGAAGTATAAAAAAGATTAGTTTTCTCCGCCTCCTCTGTTTCCTTTTTATTTTTCCTTCTCCTCTCTCTCTCTCTCTCTCTCTCTCTCTCTCTCTCTCTCTCTCTCTCTCTCTCTCTCTCTCCGTTTGTGTCTGTAAGGGCAAATTGGATGGGGAATATATATATATATATATATATATATATATATATATATATATATATATATATATATATATATATATAATCATAATCACAGATGCTCCTTCCCATGTTTGACTATTTAAGAGAAGACACGTCTTCTCTTAAAGACTCTTATTTATCCTGTCATTGATTTTTGTGAGATTGTTAAAAAGTAATTTCTAGGTTGGACTGTTGTTTGTTTTGTTGGAAGAGAGGAAAAGAAAGCTGAACACTCCATGTAAATGACAGCATCATCAATCTTCACAGTTGAGATATTGTTTCTTTCTCCACTAAGTAGTTTCCTGTGTACATGAGAAAACATTTCTGTTTTGCAATTTGTTTTCCTTTACCCAAAAAGCTTATTGACTCAAAGAAAGCTAAAGCTGGTCAAAAAGCTAAGCAGCAGCCTCATAGCCGGTGGCTGTTTGTGTAAGTCGGTGCTCTCACAGCCTGTGTAGGTTTTTGTTTGAAAATGGAAAAGGTTCAGAAAGTTCTTCTTTAACGATGCAGTTATTAAGTTTAAATAATGTTCACTTTGCTTTTGGAACCACAGAAAAACTCATATGTCAAACAACAAGCTATAAAACATTAAACCTGTTAGTTTCTGCTGCATTCACACATCTCAAAGAAGCTTTGATTCAGTCTTGGCTCTCACAGACTTGCAGAGACTTTCCCTAAAGCCTGTTTTCTCTCCCATCTTCTTTCCTTTTCCACCCCAATCATCCTCCTCCACTTTATCCTGTAGGTGTAGCAGAGGTGATAGTTCTGGTTGGAGGGCGTCAGACCATCGGGATGAACCAGCGCTCCCTGACAGCAGTCACCTGTTTCAACCCCCAGAACAGTAAGTGGTACCCACTGGCCAGCCTGCCCTTCTATGACCGAGACTTCTTCAGTGTCATCTCAGCTGGAGACAACATCTACCTGTCAGGTGAGCTGAATGTACTGCAGGACAATTGTAGCTTTTCTCTCACAGTATTTAATCACACAGAGCAGGAGTACAGTGAACGTCTCAGGTTTGTCAAACTGAACTGAAACAGGTTTTAAAGGACTGCCATGTTCAGAGGTTTCTCATCTCTAACTCTGAAAAAGAGTTGATGCTCAATTCTGAAGATAAATTTGATTTCTTTCTTTTGAAAGTGTTCTTTAAAAAATGACTTTTCTGTTTACCTTTTGTGGAACATTTTTCTGAACATGGCTTTTTCCTCTCTCTGGTTTTACAGTCTCTGCAGTGTTGTTCAGTTTATTTAGCTCCATAGTGACACTTTGTGCTCTCTGTGACTCCCTCTATGAGACACCTTTAAGTTGTTTCTCCAGAGACAGACTGAATTTTTCCCTCCATGGTCTATTTGCGCCAGAATCCTGCTTGCTGCTCAGACCTTGACATTGCAGCGTAGAAATGCAGCAGGATTTGTCCTGCATGTTCCTCTCCTCTCTCTTTCATATAAATGTAAATTTGTGTTTGGGTGTTAGAACAGGTCTGCATCTGTCCACTGGGAATCAGACAATCAGAGGAGAAATCAGAGGTGTTCTTGCCAGCTCAGCTCAGCTCAGCTCAGCTCAGTAACCTTCCTCAGACTCAGATCACGGTCACTGAGTCACTGTTGGTGTTACATGTCAAACTAACAGGGAGCCAAAACAAATCTGGTGATGATGGTTTCCTGATAGACTTACAGTGCAGCAGTGAACAACTCTGCTTCAGTTAAAAGATGACCAAGTCTCACACAGTTTTTTGAGCTTCTGAATAAAGCAACTATGAATGTGGAGACTATAGCATAGAGAAAGAACTGCTAAAGGAGAGAAACACAAGAGTTATATTTAAGGATATGAATCTTTCCTTTATTTCATTGTTATATCTAAGTTGTTTGTTCTGTGACTTTCAAAATGTTTGGGGTTTTTTTTAATCTTTGAATCTTCTTATTACTATCTATCAACGGCTAACACTGTTATATGATATAATACATGATAAAACACTACGTAATTTAGGATAGTATGTTGAAGTGATACTTGCTCACCGATCACCACAGTAACACAATTCAGAAACACTGCTTTATAGTCCATATTTCACAACACATAAAAAAACGACACAAAGTGCCTCCTAAAAGCACAGAGCTTGGTTCATGTTTTTCATTATAACTTGTTTTGGTTTCACTGGGATGCCTTGTTCATTTTAATAGTGTATAGATTAAGCTTTAATCACTAAAGACCAACTCAAATATTGGTGTAATGTATACACATTGATTTGGGCTCCATGATATTTGCTTCTTTTTTACTAGTATGTATATTATATTTTACCTTGTGCTATGTTCCTTTTGCATATATATATATATATATATATATATATATATATATATATATATATATATATATATATATATATATATATATATAGCCTTTGTACTATTTTCAATTAATTGTAGGGTTTAAATGATTTGCAAATCTGTCCTTTATCAACATTTTACGCACCATCCCAGCTTTGGAATTGTGGGTTGTAGAATCTGTAAATAGAGCTTATACGCACTTAAGTATTTCATTTTCTTTTCAGAGCTGTTCATAGAGATATTCAGTCATGTTATGTTATGTTTGGGTCTACACATTTTACTTCCTATCAAGAGGGAAAACATTTCCAGCAGAGCATCCCACCTTGAGTAATCTGAGTTAAAACCTGCTTAAGCCCTCCCACAACAGCTACCTTGTACATCCCGTATACAGTTATTTTGTGTTTCTACATCAGATTATCTTTAATTATTATTATTACTATATTATATATATTATATTATTATTATAGCTGTTCACTTCAGTTACACTGAAATAATCTTTATCTTCCAGGCGGCACAGAGAGCGGTGTGATGGTGGCTGATGTTTGGTGCTACATGTCTCTGCTGGATAACTGGAATCTGGTGTCTCGGATGACGGTGGCTCGCTGCAAACACAACAGCCTGGTGTACGATGGAAAGCTGTACACCATCGGTGGACTGGGAGTATCAGGGAACCTGGACCATGTGGAAAGGTAAGAGTCGCACATCATCATTGGCAGTCTGTCTCCAAACTACCTCACACACCTCCAGCGGCTCCCAGCTGGTGTCTGCAGCAATATGCACAGATCTGACAGAATTTTAAGAATCTGTGCAGATGACTTTGCAACGAAGAATGCTGTAGATGCTGAAGGTTACAGTTTGAGCAAATAAACATTCACACACTCTTCTGCAAAATGTAGCATGTAGTTTGCCATGCAGTGGTGGTAAAAAAAAAAAATGTTTGTACAGGTTTGTTACAGCAGAACGGTGCAGAAGACTCATTCTGAACTGGAGCACATTCAGTGCTCACAGCTGTTTGAGTTATTGTGTACTGACAGAGCAGCTCTTACTTCTATGTGAGGGAGAGGATTTCCTC
Source organism: Labroides dimidiatus (assembly GCA_030710495.1). Classification (NCBI taxonomy): domain Eukaryota; kingdom Metazoa; phylum Chordata; class Actinopteri; order Labriformes; family Labridae; genus Labroides; species Labroides dimidiatus. Next base: position 18,695,379 of record CM061158.1, read on the forward strand.
TGAGGAAACAAAACATACTGTGTCTGATTTCACCTACTTCAGCATTGACACTTCATGTTGAAGGTCGTCCTCTGTGGCTTATTCAACCAGCTCTATTGCCTGAATTTGTCTGTTTTGTTTTATTTTTTAACCAGAACATAGACGGTTCCTTCACGAAGTTCAATGAACCTCTACTGACATAAACTTGAATAGATATTTCTCATATTCTGGTCTTTTTACACCTCTTGATTTCTATAACTGTGCTCCTCATTTCTTAATTCTCCTCTAACCTATTCTGAGGAGAGTGTCGGCAGACAAGCTTCCTCTTCCTGCACAGCAGAGCGAGATGAGCCAAAGCAATCAAAAGAACATTACTGAGTATATTAGAGCAGGCCGCTGCCGCTCATTACCTAGCTGCACAATTGATCCCAAAGCTGCTCGCCATGCACAAACAGTCCTCCAAATGAAACAGGCTAATTTGATATTTTCCCATAATGCTGCCTCACAGTGTTGTTGTGACGGAGATAGATGGAATATTTGCCCCATAATGGATACGCATTTGATTCCTCCATCTCTGAGCTGCTTAATTTGAGAGCTGACAGTGCAGCAAGGGCATTCGGGGCTCCAAAGAAACCATTTCATCATGTGAGGTTTTTATGTGTCCCTCTGTTTGACATCAGGACACCGTAGTGTTGACTACAGACAGACTGCAAAAACCCACACAGGGTAAAACAGTCAAACTCTTGAAAGTTGGAAAGAAAATGTTTGTTGCTCTGGCTGAGACAAACTACTTGTAGTATGAGCTCAGGGTCACATTTGCTTGTCTGGTAATTTAAAAGCTGATGGGTTCACATGGGTTGTTTGGATGAATATTACAGTTAGTCACAAGGCTCGTTTCTAAGCAACTAATGCTTTTGTTTTGTCTACAACTGAAATAGCTGCCGAGCAATAGTCAAATTCAATTCAGTTGCTTCAGTATCCCCAATTTTTTTTAGTTAAAAACATAATTACATGGATTATGGGGGGCTCCAAAACATACAGTATATAGAGATGTATGTAGTCAGTAAAAAATGCACAATGAAAAAATGAATTTGAACTACCTTTTACTGCCAAAATATATTAACCTGCTATGCAGCTTGCAACAGGGACTTTGTGATGAATTGGGGTCTAAACTTCAAGAATACATGAGCAGTATGAGCTGCATACACCTCCATAAGAAGAAGAATATCAACCTTTATTAAATGTGAAGGGGGTAGGTTTTACTGAAGTAAAAATGAGGCTCTGGAAAGGCTTAAAACATTTATCATCCTGCATATGAAGCCGGGTTAGCATTCACAATATTCTCTGCGAAAAACTTCACCCTCGAGTTCATGTTGCATAAGGAAATGAGGAAATGAAGTCCTGGGCTGGTTTTATGCTTATCTTGACTGAGTCTATGAAGAAGGGCTAACACAGTATGTTTTGCATCTTTTCTATTAAAGTTTTGTAGAGAAGTTTCTCTGGGCCTCAACAGGCTAAGCAAGTCAACCCAAGCATTCCTCTCCTTAAATCTTCCTCTTTTAAAGGAGACCTTACACATTTCATACATACCAAATCACATTCTGCATACACTGCATACAACAGCATGGCTCAGTAACAAAAGAGATGGATGACAACTCCGGTCCTCACTTATCATCCATTGAAAACATTTGACAAATAGAAACTACCATGAAGAAATTCTTATGTAAATTGATATGTATTTGAATTATATTAAAGCCTTACCCCTGTTACCTGGATCTAGTTATATATGTAACACTTTATTAACTAATTTATAACCTCTCTAACCTTTTAACACACAGTTACCTATTTCTTTCTCCCATTTTAAAGTACTTTAAATGACCACAAAGGTGTATATGAGTCATGCTTAACTTCATTATATAAACTCATGCTGTTGCAAATTATCCAGATCCCTTTCAGTCTCTTTCTGGAGCCATTTGTTCCAAGCTGTTATGATAAATGAGCCCCATTAGCTGCTGATCCTTTCTTTTGAAGCTTAACCACCAGCTTTGGCAGGAGTGTTTCTGCTGTGAGACTCAGTTGGCTCTGCTGCAGCTCAGCATTGTTGGACCAAAACTCTAAAGATAGTCGAGACTCCAGCAGGGAGGCAGCCAGTCCACAGCTGGACTAAACCCTGACCAGAGGAGATAAAGAAGCTGTAACTCAAACCTTTGTATGTTACCTCCAGACAAAGAGGAGGAGCTGCACAAGTATAAAAATTGGTATTCTGAAACTATGTCAGTCAGTACGTTTACATGCACACAGCGGTCCGGCTGAGGTCTTTTCTGTGTATACATGCAGAAAAGAAGATAGGACTTCTGGCTGAGAACGTCTCACTCCACTTCGATAGGCAGTACTGTGTCCGTTTTTGATAAACGAAGCTGTGTGCGTGTCAAACTAGTTTTGGTTCAACCAAAGAGAAAACGGCATTCTACAATGATGGCCAAGATGGATGCAGCTGTAGCTCTTCATGTCTTTATTCATATATGTGCCATGGTGTGTGTTTTCTATGTTGAAGCCACAGACTGTATGAGCGCAGCAACCCTATTTATCATGGTCATCTACTTCCTCTTCCGGCTAAACGCTGAGGCGTACTGAGACCTGCCGAGTCCTGCTGAATCCAACCATGATCCAATTGCAATTGCATTATCTAGGTGCGTCAGTCGAGCTATCTTCAGTCTGTTCTTGGTCTGACTAAGCTGTTTACATGCATTCCAATAGTCTGATCTCATGCCAGCTAAGCTCATGATTCATTTCTGAAGCTACATATAAACCTACTGAGTGTGTGAATAGCATTGTTTGATATGCATATGGCTGCTGCTGGTTGAATCTTAAACCTGAAGACAAAGAAACATTGCATTGATAGAGTTTGATTTTATCCATGCTTAAGGTGATTGATTTTGCACACAGTTTTTCAGAATGCATTTCTGTCTACCCTGTATTTCACTGTTGTTTCTCAAGTGTACGCACATGTCTTTGCCTCTGAGCATCGCTCACTCGTCCCCTTCAAGCATCCTGGCTTTTCTCCATCCCTACATCCAATCTCATTGAGAGTTTCATGTTCCTGGTCATAAACAATACACACTTCTACAGTTGCATCATCAGAGTCATCTCAAAGGAGGATGCAGCCTTTTTCTGAAACAGCAAGAGGTTCAAATCAGCATTCAGAGGAGCAGGCAGACTCAATCCTGCCTCTGCTCTCCTCACTTAGTTTTGGGAGGCTTATAATCAGGTATCCTCGGCCTGCTTTCTTCTTCATCCTTTGGCAAACTGGATATGATTGCAGATGTTAAATAATTCATGATGTCTAATGAGGTGTCAATCACAGATGGTTTTGATGCATTTATTATTCAATATAACCAGGTTTATGCATCCTCCGAGCTCTATTTGAAGTTAATATTGCATGAAGACTGTTAGCAACATGACAATGAGTACAGCTCGTCTCATCAAGAGATGTAGGGCTTACAAGTCTGGAGAAGAGAAGAGCTACTATTCCCTTTTGAATGACTATATGGACTGAAACAACCTTTAAAATGACAGTAAATAAGTAAATTAATGTATGTTTTTGTTCGATAAAATACATTTGTTTACTTGCTGTGTTGTATGTCACTTTGGACAAAAGTGTCTGCTAAATTAAACTGTACATTTGAATTGTAAAGAGCTGTTGAGAGAACTCCCTTGTTAACTTATTGTTTTCAGGTTCATTTAAAGGCACATAACTTCTTATTGCGTAAGTGTTGGCATTCAGTTCTTCCATGTCTTACTGACATCTGTTCCTTTAACAACACTTTCCACTAACCATTTTTGGAGCTTAGTTTTTCCCACGCAGTAGTGTTCCACCGGTGCAGTGAGCCATTTTACGCAGTGGTGGCTCAGTCTGATGCCTGGGGCCTATCTGCTGCGATCTTAATTCTTGCAGATCCCAGCAGGGAAACACTGGATCTGGGAAATTTAATCAACTCAAACATGATGAAGAAGACGCAGTGAGACAAAGATTTGAGTCTGATGATTCTGACACTGGAAGCTAAACTGTGCAGAGACACTATGACAGAGATCTCTTAGCCTTTTCCCTTAACCCAACCCTACCACAGCCGCCATCACCCCTGACCTACTAACTACCATTCCTGGCATATTACCTCTTTATGATATTGGTCAGGATTTTGAATTCTCATGTCTCTTGTTACACTAAGCTCACATTGCCTTCCCACTATGCTGTCTGTCCTCCCTGTGTCCAAACCATGGACTGCATAATTAATGGACGTAGTGTCCCCGACGTCAGCCATCTGTTTCTGAAATGGAGTTTTGAAGCAAAACAGCCGGCACGGCCATATTGGAAATGAGGCAGGCTGTGAGTCTCCACAGCCACAGGACGCCCCAATCTCACGTGATCTGAGTTGTGCCTCTGATTGGATGAACTGGGGATCTTAACATTGTCAAATCTGATGAGTTAGAAAAAAAAAATTGAACCAGGCTGTACATATGCTTATTCTGGCCGGCTTTTTTGGCTTGGTGTGTATGTGACTTCTGGTACTTCCGGAGCCAGCCTCAAGCGGACACTTGAGGAACAGCACACTTTAGCACTTCCGCATTGCCTCATACTTTAAGACTGGAGGTTGCCGCTTGGTCCACACATGTCTTCGCAGAGCTGATTAGGCAGTAGGGGTTGATGAGCGTATTTAGGGCCTTGGGTCTACAAATGTTAAATGCATTTGAAATGCTCAAGCCAAGATGGTGCCTGCTCTCCATCACATTCTCATGGGGCACTATCGTCTCTGAGAAATGGAGGTAGAAGATGCTAAGAGCAGGTGCATGTACCTATAGGCATGCCTGACAGCCTTAAAAAAATCCCTGTGAAGCAGCAGCAGCGTTGCTGAAGTATGGTATTAAGGAGAAGCTATGGGGAATGAGTCGTGTAAGCTATACGAGCTTCTCCTTCATCAATTAATAAGAGGCTGACACTTTCAGCAGATTTCTGGCCTTTACCAACAGATAAGTCTTTCTCTCATCTTCCTTCTGCTTCTGTGCATCGTCTCCTTCCATCTCTCTTTATCAAAAGCCATTAAAAATGTACATTGCCCTTGTTTGACGCTCTCTCTCTCTTTCTATAAGTCACCCTTCTGGCTGTTCATGTGGTCAGCCTGGTCATAGCTGAACATATCTGGCAAATTATCAGGAGATAAGATGTGACAGATGCATTTGAGATGGTTGGCAGCCAGTTTACTGCACCCCCAACCGTAGGACGCAATGATTGACCTTTAGAAACACACGGTCTGGGCAAACCTTCAGAAATATCCAGACACCAGCATGCAAGGTGGGATTTCCACTGGAGGTAGAAGGGTTGTTGTTAAATATAGATTTGTCCTGTTTGTGCCAGCCAAGGTCGAGGTACTCATCCAAGGTAAGGGCAGATGGAGCTATTTTCAGCTTCAGTAAAAATCCTCCTTGCTTGCTTGTGTTTGAGTTAGCATTTGTATTATTTTAAATTACACAAATTGAGGTCATGTCTTGATGCGACCTATTAAAAAGGAACCAATAGGAATCAGTCTTGCTGAAACCCCTCTCTGCATTCTGTGTGTACATTATGTCTGTGCCAGAATGTTCCATATTAATGTGAAGTCAAGGTTGTCCCTACATAAATCATGTTCACATCATTTCTAAACATGCCTGCAGCAAAGCCTGAAGGAGGAAAGTGTGTTGGTCGATCTTGGATAATACTTTGTCAGTGCTTGATAGCTAATTATGCATGCTAACATACCACACTTGGATTATAAATATGGTATGTATCATATTTACTTATTGTAATTTTGACCCTCCTAGCATTTTGACATTAGCATTTTAGCTCTAAGCACACTTGAGAAAAATGACACAACTGAGCTGCCAGCATGGCTGTGGACACTCAATATTCAAGTTGCAGGGAACCTAATGAACTGTGGCTTATGAAACATTTAATTTTTGGGGCATTTTTCTCCTGTGTGACTTCCAGCAGTTTTTGTAAAACATGACCCAGTTGTGGCTTTCTAATCTTGTACGAAGTCCATACTCAAGCAAGCCAACCTTTATCCGACCAGTCTTTGTTGCCTTGTCATTAGTGTCTGTTTTTGCTCTCCACCCCACAGTACTGTCCTACATGTTGGCTACCAATACAGTAGTTCTCCTTGGTAATGAAGCAGGGTCCCAGTCTTCAATTTCTCATCTCATTTTGACGAGCACAGAGCAGTAATTGATGTATTACCTACACTCACGTCCTCGTGCCTACGTGACGTTCCCATCTGGTGAAATCTGCCTCCTCACGCTCTATTAAAAAGGACACACTTGTTATCAGTATGGCTCATGATAGCCTTTAAAGGCGCCTTTTTAAAATTCTGAGTGTTTTATAGCATGTCTGCTGTTATCTTTCTTCAAAACAAACATTGTATCATCAAACTAAAAGAAAACAGACTTTTGCCCTGAATTAGTTCAATCCTGGGGATTATAGGTGAATTTGTCAGCCGGTGGATGAATTCGTCTCTCTCATGAGGTTTAGCTGAAGGTCACATGAAGTTCGCAGGTCTGTGTCCTTCTGTGTTTGCATTTGCAGCTGGTTTATGGTCACATGGGCTGTTTTTAGCCTTGTATGTTCTCCAGTCCTTCAGAAATAATGAGCTGTGTGCTATGTGTTCTCCAGCAGTCCCTGCAGAGACTTCTCTTTGTGCCAGCATGATATTTGGCTGACCTTAACATCAGCTTGTCTGCTGTCCATACTGAGAGCAAGGGTCCATCAGTCCCCATGATGCCATTGCCCACAACCTGTCGGATGTATCCCGAGCAAACAACAGGCAAAAAAACTTTGCCTCTCAAGGTAATGAGAGCCATTCTAGGGGCCAACATTAAACCATAGCACTGACCTCGCGTATGTCAGCACATGTAGGCAGAGGTCGTGACATAGTGCCAGACACAATGGTTTCTATGAAGACTTAATTGAATCTGGTCGTACTACCCAAGCCATTACAGACAAAAAACAAGTTGCTATTGATGTTTACATCAGTAGCTGGCTGGTAAGTCTGTTGGGTAGCTGACATGGCTGCTTAAAGGAAGGAGAGATGAGGGAGGTTGAATCATATTTCACAAAAATGGGCTTTAACATTTATTCTGACTGGTTTAGCAAAGTCCTTCTCAGGTGCTTCATTTATTGTAATATTCATTTCAATGGTGGTTCTAAATACAGTATAAGTTCTTTAAGTGCTTCTGATCAGACAGTGCATCAAAATGTAGACACGGCTGGCCCTGGAGGTGAGGCACTTTCTCAGTTTTAGTGAACAAAAGCCACAGAAAGTAGCAAACTTATTAGTCCTGCACTGGGATGACAAGCTTGTCTTGCCTAAATGAAGCTGCATGCATGTCTAAACGAGTGGCTTATGAAAAGGATGCAAATCCACAAATTTACATTTCTGAGCGGGTGCTGAGCCCTTCCTCTAGCAGGAAGGCTTAATAGATTTCACCGTCAGAAACTGATTAGCAAACAGCGGCGCGAACAACACAAGTACCAACAGCTGTCATCCACAGAGTAAACCAGCAAGAGGTGCATGCAAACAAGTTCATATTGGCTTTAAAGCTGCCGTTTTCTTCCCACCTTGTATAATTTACTTTATGCTTTTGTTTGTAAAAGCGTGGAGCCAAATGTGAGCATTTTAATGTTTTTCAACCTCTGATTGTTCAAAACAAACTTAAGATTGTCATTAAAAGCACATTACATTCAGATATGGAGAACATATAAGCATCTCTTATCTTCTGAATCTTCTGTAGACCTGTTTGCTGTGGCAGATTTTTCATTGGTATGCCCACAACTCTTCAAAAAGGTAATAATCAGAAGGGTGTATTTCTCTTACAAACCCTTTTACACCGCAGCACAATACACAGTCTGTATTAATGCTGACTCTTTTCTGCTCGGATGTAATGGTTTTTTTTTCTTTTCCAGGATTAGTAACAGAGCAGATGGTTTCGGATTGAGAATGAAGCACAGCTAATCAACAAAATATGGTTTGGCCACAAGTATGAAGACAATTAATTAGAACATAACATTTGCTGCAGAACGTTAACAAGCGTATTTTTGGCCAAGAGGTTCCTCTGTCAATCAAAATGAAAGGGTGCCAATTATTACAAGTGCATATAAAGAAAAAAGGGATGCAGGCTTAAAAGAGATGCACGTTTGTGCACAGCAGACAGCAGGGTGATAGTAAAGGTATAGACCAGCCCCTATCCGCTGACTTACATTCAAACTGGCAGATAAAATCTCTACCAAGCTCTACTAACCTTCTTTCCTCTCATTCACCTGCCTTTTTTACTGCAATGACTTCCCTGATTCCTTTTTTTCAGTTATTGCCTCTGTCTTTTTGTCTTTTTGTCTTTTTTGGGATGAAGAATTTTGGAGTTTCATTCTGTTGTCACTCCCAGCTGCTAACAAAGATTTTTAGCAAAATTTAAAAAGATAATATTTATGATTGTAATATAAAGATGTGAAACCTTTTTTCCAAATGGAAATTGTTGAGAATACCCTCCATGCTAAAGCTTTTCATTTTGGGCTTGTTTACCTTCAGCCAAATGACAACCTCTCAGTTCATTACCGCTGACAAGAAGCAGGCGGTATGAGGGATTGGTGTGTTGTCATACACACTTACTGCATCTCTTCAAACAAGATTGTGTGAAAATCTCTGTTTATAGAGGTTTTTAGGTATGCCTAAACAAATGGGGAAAAAAACTTGATTTAAGTAAAAGAAAGGAACATTTAGCATTAATTAAAGTCCAGAAACATGCAAGCGATCATATGTGTTTCATTCTTAGAGCTGAGCAGTACCACTTCATGCTTCACTGTCACCAAGAGTGTGTAGATGCTTACTTTGGATGGTAACAGTGCTGTCACTGGGTGGTCTAAGTGGAGTTACTCGTATGAATGGAGAGCCTAAAGCTTTTCTCAGTGTGTTCTTCTGGTATGTGCACCATCTTCCACTATTATTCCACAAGCTGCTTGTCTTGAGTCAGCTGTGTTGGGAATGCTGTAGCCATTGTGAAGCAATCACAATTTACCTGCTTGTTGCAGCTGCAGCATGATTCAGCTCTTCAGCTTCTTCATGGCTCACAATGTCATCATTACGGTGTTTAAAGTTCATGGGGTTTTGTTATCCAAGTATGGCATTTTTTTGAACCTCCTCCCAACTCCCCAGTCCTAGCTTCTCACTTTCTGAATGGTGTGGTTTGTATCTCAGGAAATGGATATTAGTCAGTATATCAGTGACTGGCAGCAAGCTCTCGTCGCTGTGCTAGTATTACAGTTTATCACCTGTGGTTGTATTTGTGTAAAAGCTAACTAATGTACCCGCCTAAAAGTCGACTTAGCCACGTCCTTTTGCAAATCTGTTTTTTCACTTAATTCAAAGTCTTCATAATGGTTTTGCATAGATATAAATTTCACCCTGTACAATGTTTACAAATTACAGAATTCTACAGCTTCAAGTTTTTTGTTTTTTTTTTATCTATTTTTTTTTGTTAACCAAGGTGTTAAGAAGTTAAATTTGACTGTGAAAACTGTCATATTTAAAATGTGTGTTCAGACCTCTGCTTGTTCTTTATCTGAGCTCCTGATTCTTTTGATGGTGTCTGGAGGATACAACCAGTGTTCTACAAAAAGGAGGTGGAGGAAAAAAGCCAGCTGTATGGAATTCTTTGAATTGAAGAAAAAATCTAAGTGGCAATATTGACTTTTTTTTCTCTTTTTTTAATGTGTTTGGCTTGTTTTCCTGGGGAACATCATTTTGTATATACATTATTCTTTTTATAACAGCCTTGATTGAGTCAGCTTTCTCCATTTGGAATAGCTGTGTTTTTTTTTAATTACAGATCCAGGATCTGTTGTGGCTCTTTAATGAGCTCTTCTTCAGCTGGAAGGCTGTCGACTGCTTTGATCAGTGGCCTGTGGACTCAGGGTTACATTGCCAACACACCACGCTAATGGAGCCAGGGGGGCAAAAAAAACCCACTCACAAACACACTGAATACAAATGTTTAGTAAAAAAAAACAAAACATACATTTGAAAGCACAGTCTACCTCTGATAAGCACACATTTCCATAAGCCAGTGTCTTGTTCACATTATATCAGGCCTTTTATCTGACAGTCTGTTTGAGCCAGTCTGGGTCGGCTGAGTTCAGTGTTGAAGTCTCTGCCAAGACGGCTCACTGAAGTCCAAAGCTCTGCGCTGACACACAGCACAACTCCAGAGACTAATGGCTTGTAGCTCCAAACATATGTTGCTCTGTGTAATTGCTTTAATTGCTGTCATTGTATGTAATGTTTGGTCTTTTTCCTCTTCTCTGGTGGTGTAGGCATTCTGCTAATTATGTCTGTCAGCCCTGCAGCAAAAACCAGCACTTCACTGTGAATTCAGCACAGTGGGATATTTAAAATTAGAGTTTCTGTGTATTATTAGTGTGTGGGTGTAAATGACTGCCTGCAAAGTGTTTAAATAGTTAATGGCTTACTAGTATATTCACATGTAAATCAAAGAGTTCTCATTGCAGAATTTTGTTCGGTGAGAGTAGAGTGACGAACACACTTAGTGTTTGCGAGGTTAAACTTGAATAATGTACAAAAGCTAATTTATGTCACGTCTTTTTCCTCTCCAGGTACGACACAATCACCAATCAGTGGGAAACGATCGCTCCTCTTCCTAAGCCGGTCCATTCAGCTGCAGCCACAGTGTGTGGTGGGAAGGTCTACGTGTTTGGAGGAGTGAACGAGGCCGGCCGCTCAGCGGGTGTCCTCCAGTCGTACGTACCTCAGACCAACACCTGGAGCTTCATTGAATCACCTATGATAGGTAAGACAGGTGACAATGTTCACACTCTCAGGGTCCACTTTGTACACCTACGCTGTTTATTAAAAAAAAAAAAAACATACACAGGGAATTTCTTTTAAAACAATTAAATGAGTACAGCTTTAATAATGAAACATTAAATTTGGTCTCAGTCAGTTAAGGAATTAATTTCAGCCAAAAAAAAGTCACCAAAAACTTCAATGCTTGTTTTATGACCTTTGTTGTTTCACTTCTTCTCATTGTCATCAAAACTTCCCATCATCCCTCTCTCCCTGTGCCATTGCTATCTTGATCCATGGGACCTAATAAACACTCTGTTGGTCGAACTCTTTTTCCCTTCCACAATCCTTCATCCACATTCCAGTCAGAGACGACAGGGACCTGTGAAGGACACAGCAGCCGAGCAAACACTTTAACCAAGCTGCTATAACTCTAGTTTAGCAGGAAAAACACAGACTGCTCAACTCAGCCTGATTTTTAAGCTGTTACTGTTGCAATTTCTCTGCTGCAATTTTATCCTCAGACAGGTCTAATCTTGAAACAGCACGTCTTCACAAGATGCATCACACTGAGGATTACTGTTGATTGAGTGAAGGATAATGCATAGTTTGCAGGTGATTGTGAAAAACTGAAACTTGACAAGAGGAGACAAAATCCTGATGCAAAGCAGAGGGGAACCTGGCTAATAACTTAAGATACAAACATGTTTGCAAAGCAACACCCATGAAACTATTATTGTACTGATTGAAATGATTCATGTATACAGTTTTTAAGAAATCATCCCAGTGAATCGATGGCAGCGTTCAGGCTGCAGGCGTCAGAGAAAAACACTGGGTAAAAAAAATGTGTTTGAAATGATGTTTCCTGACAAATAGTTGATCTTTTGCCTTTTAAGAGCCCACCGCTTTGAAAAAGTATCATTATGTGCTGACAGCTGAATGGTATTTAAGAGCTGTCAGAGCAACCTACAGAGGAGGAATGAGAGAAAAGTGCGGTGAGAAATGCAGAAATGTGAGGAGATGAAAATATATGTACATAATAATAGAAACTTCAGTGAAATGAAATAGATAATTTAACACATATACAGACATTTTAATCACCTGTCACCTGTCTGACAGCTAGCAATCCCATAGATAATAGATGGGTGGAGTGCTCTCTGTAAAATTGGGCTGGCAATGATTTAAGTGAGCCGGTGGGGAGCACTTCTCGATCCGCCCTCTGATTCCCTCCATCGCGCCTCTCTCTCTCTCTAATCTCCCTCTTCATCTCTCTGTCCCTTCTCTTGCATCGTTTCCCCCTGAGCACATTTCTCACAAAAACAGCTCTATGTGTTACTAGTGGCTGTGACTCTGTGTGTGTGTGTGTGAGTGTGTGTTTCCCTCAATCATCTGCATGAACTGGAAGTGGTTTTCACTTACACGCATAGGTACCAACTTCCTTTCGTGCGGACTGAAAAATAATAATACTTGTGCCAAAATAGGTCCTTAAACAAGTCTAATGAGCTGTGTGATGCCTCTGCAGTTCTGCTCATCTGTCTTTCCTTTGTTTTCAATATATATATGTCTGCTGAGCAGTTAAGAGCTCAGACATGGGGGCTGTAAATGAACCTCTTTGGATGATAAATTATTTATGGAGTGTCATGGCTTTCTACAAAGTTCAGTAATGCAAAGATTTTGAGATACCTCTGAGATTTATGTCTCCCCTTTAACATAAATGTGTCTTTGCATAAAACTGTATTTGCATTACGCTTGCTTTGGAGAATTATTCTGCCTCAGACACTACGAGTATTTATGAGACCAACCATCGTGGAAGTACACTCACCAATGCAAACACACACACACATTTTCCCTCACATATGCTGTGTGGCAGAAACAGTGAGGATTGCTGCCCATGGCTGACTGCTTGCTTATCATCCATGCTGCTTGTGATTTAGCCAGCTGTAGTCTTCAGTAGAAATCACTCTCAGTTTGAAATCCACTTTCACGTTTTATACAGCAGGATTGCAGCTCAAAAGCTATGGCACCTTTCCACACAAACTGTTTGATTTAATTTTCCATTATCTATAACTCTACAGTCATGTTGTTCCAGTGTCTCCGTTTACCTCATGTTCTATACTCCGTATCAGATTGAATTTTACAGAATGCACAGTATGCACTTTCTCACCTCTTCAGTCATGTTTTCCAATTCAGCCAACTGTTTTTTTTTTCTTTTCTGAAACAGTTTTCATTGTAAATCTATGGACGTGCCAGAGGATTTGCTGAAATTGTGAATTACTGGGATTGTTGTAACTCTTTTATATTGCTGCCAAGAACAAACATGGTTGTGAGCACAACCCAATAAAGGCGGAGTGATAAATAACCTCATTTTTTTCACAGGTTATCAATTTATTTAAGGAAAAGGTTGATGATGAGTTTTGGAGGCAGTATGGAAAACAAAACTAAAACCTGATAATAAATCTGCTCTGTGAGGGAATGATATTCAGACAATGGCTCTGTGCTTTCTGTAACAAAATATACCCCTCTTCTCTGTCTTCTTCTCTTCCTCTGATTTCTTAAGATAACAAATACGCTCCTGCGGTGAGTCTAAACGGTTTGATATTCATCCTGGGAGGAGCCTACGCTCGAGCCACCACCATCTATGACCCAGATAAAGGAAACATCAAGGCTGGTCCCAACATGAATCACTCTCGGCAGTTCTGCAGGTGAGTCACTATGCAAAGAGTAAGTCAGCCTTAAATATTTTGTTAAATTTATGTCTGTGTAAAAATGGGAAAGCCATTTCTGAGATCCCTTAAACCTGCATTCTTTAAAACGGCCAGCAGGAGGAGACTTGACTGTTTACAAAAAGAAGGCAAACTGTTTGCTAAAAGATGGAGAGACAACAATACTTGCATTTTATGACAACATTTATGTTTTTAGTTACTGGTTCAAGGTTTGATACAGTACAGCATAACATCTATTCACAATGTTATAGTGTCACTGTTACATTTAGAAGATGGTTCAGTAAACACCAAGTATGTACAGTTCAGATTGTATCACGTTTTTTCGAAAAAAAAAAAACAACAAAAAAGAAACACTTTTGCCCATTAAATAAAAACAACATTTGACTCAAAAAGTCCGATACCGCCATATTTAAACTTAAAGTGCTGTATAAGGCATATTTACTTTCTTTAAACATGTAATAACTTGGCAGCTTTGTCGCTATAATAATCACTATACAGTGACTTTTCAGACCACTCTTGTGACTTTTTTTTCTTGTTTTTTCAAGAAAGCGACAAATCTAGCGACTTTTCTGGAGTTTCCTGCTGCTTCTTCTCAACAAGCAGCAGGTGCTCCCGTGGGCCCCTCCCTTATCCAAAACACTCATAGTCAGACAGATCCTCCTCACTCGCTGCAGTCCTTCTCAGCTGCATCCAGAGCAGGCAACACTCCTCTCCTCCGAGATACTCTAAAAGATCTTTGTGAGAGGAAGAACATTAACCGGCGGGAGGCAGACTCTGAGATACCAATCTCAGAGTGTGGAGAGAAGAGAATTCAGTGGTTTACTGAGTCAAAGAGCAGATCCATCAGTATAAAAGAGAAACAAAAGGCAGATAGTACAGTTTGTTGAAGTAATAATAAGCTTTGGCACGATACTGAAATGTTTATGTTTTGGAAAGCCCTGTTATCATCATGCATGAAGATGCATTGGTATTTGCTTGAAAGCTCAGTTAGGGCCATGCTTTACTGAAGAGTGGAAAATAGTATAGATATCCATGTGAATAAGACCCACACCTTGATCCTCATTCAGTGAACCAGGCTGAACTGAATGGTAACATGGGTTTTCTGATCCATAGCATTGATTCCCCTGCCAGTTCAGCTTTGACAAAGAATTCACATCTGCTGAAAAGTGAGATGCTGCTTGATATAACTGTTCTGATTTATCCTGAATACTGTCTGTGAGACATATAAGTCACTGTAATTGGTACAGAGCTAGAGGGGGAAATTATCTTATCTTACACTAAAACATCAGTCCAGTAACTTTTTGCAATTTGCCGACACATAATTGCTGATAGATATAGACCAAATATACCACTTTTCCGAACCAATGCAATGTGCAGTTTGCTTATTAATAAACCAGCTGATTGCCAGGCCCAAGCCTTTATTATGTTTCTTTATTGCAGGAGCTGAGAAAGCAGGAAGTAAATACTTTTTGGGAGAAATTACAGACAGTGATCTTAAGAGCAAAATGTGCTACATAAATCATGTTGTCAGAGTTATTGCTAAGCAGTGCCAGCACACACGAGGCAGCTGTTCTGCTACATTTAACTAAGTCTGACACACAGAGGAAGAGATGCAGGAGAGGAGGGAGGATAGTGAACACAGCACAGAGCCAACAGAAGAAAAAACACACAGCACACTCAGGAACAGCGCTATCTGCGGTGTGTGAGGATGAAGTCTGACATGCAGGAGAGCTGATATTCTCCCTTCACTGCGTCCTGCTCTCTGCAGGCCTGCACCTCTCCTCTGTTTATCAGGAAGAGCAGCTCTGGGCTTTACTCTGCACGCTCTCTGTTTGGAATCAACTGTGCTTTTTCTCTAAGTAGATTTAGGATTTCTGTAATACTGTTTTTTCTGGTCCCTACAGTGATGTAAATTTGTGCCAGCGGGAGCATTTGTCTCTCTTTGTATGTGCTTTAGTGCCCACCTTATGTATGTGCAGATTATTTTTAACCTGAAGGAGTGCAAATCTCCAATCAGCTCACAGCTCACATTTTACTCCTCTCCTCAAATCACAAATCCCATATCAGGTGTAAACATTTCTACAAATACATGCTTTCATTAGTTTTCTCCAACGGAAATAGGATAGTATTTGCTAATCTAATAAAGTAGCCTTGCTGGCTGTGTCAGCAGTCATACATGTATGAATCATACAAAGAAATGAATGATTTCACTACAATTAGAAGATGATGGAAGAGCTACAGATTTCAGTTACTTTTGGTGGGATATGACTTTTTGTAGGTGACCAATTAACTTTGATTTGGATGTGATTTTTATTTGAGAGATGTAAGAATGATATTTATCTCCACATTTAATCTTTAAATTGAGCTGTTTACAACTTGTAAAATTTATCCTTCACAGATTTTACATTTTTTGAGGAGAAAACTAAAATACATTTACATTTCTGTCTTTCCGTGCAGCGCTGTGATCCTTGATGGAAAGATCTACACCACAGGAGGCATTGTGAGCAGTGAGGGTCCCGCCCTCGGCAACATGGAGACTCTTGACCCTTGCACCAACACATGGATGCCCTTGCAGTCTCTGCCCTGTCCGCTCTTCAGACACGGATGTGTGGTCATCAAGAAGTACATTCAGAGCGGCTGATAGGGACTGGGGCTTGAACAAACTAGGCTTAGAGCCAAACACCACTTGGGCTGTTGTTGAAAGTCATTGTGGGACTGCAGCTTAAGGCCAGGGCTAGTTGGTCTGTGACCTCTAGACTTGACGCCAGCATGCATCCAAACTTCTCCTCGTCCCACCTTACAAAAAAGCCCCGAGCAGAATGTACTCATGTTCAACTACTCAGCCATGTCTGGTGATGATGCCTAAACTCCAGAAGTGCTCGTGTCGTGGTAATAGATCATTCTCCATCCAACGGGCACAGGGTTTCTCTCAGTAAACTCTTTTCTTTTTTTTGAATAAAGTCTTCGTTATTTTTTTTTTTTTTTGTCTTTTCTTGAACTCAGCATCTCTGTATTACTACTCTTTAGTCAAGCTCAGTGAAATCCAGTGCAAGAGGAGATTTCTGCCATGTTTAGAGGATTGAGTTTGACAGGTAAAGGTTTATAGTCAAATCTTGGGGAGGAGAGTTTCCTTTTGGTGATTGAAGACCATTTCATTCAACGTTATATAAAGGAGAGGCCAATTTTCCTGTTTAATGAAGGGTTTGGTAAGATTCCTCTCTAGTCCTGAAGTGAAAATGAAGTGAAAGATCAGCAAGGATTGTGAATTTATGAGGTAATTATAAAAACAGGCATTTTGAGTTCTGAATTATTTAGCTCCCTTGAACAAAGAAACACATGGATTATTTACTAAATGTGGATAAAATCTGGAAAACCTGGATCAGGAGGGTTTTAAAGGGAACAAAACCTGTTTCTTCACTGTGTGGTTCAATCCAGATTGAGAGATCATCTGGATGGCGACTGATCTGCTTTTCCTCCCCTTAGTTCACACTGCCTTGTTCTCTAAGACAAAGATGAAGTTTTGTCAAGAGAGGACGAAATTCCTTTACTTCAAGATGGGCAGTAACTCTGGAAAAAAAAAGCACAATAACCACCTGTGACTGTTATACAAGTTCTCTGTTTTATGTACGTCATCTGTTTCCCCGAACTGTCTTTTTGGTTTTCATTGTGACCCCAAAAATGAGTTGGGTTTGTACTCTGTAAATAAATGGAGGGAAAATGTATATTTTAAAACCTGAAGGAAATTCTGTAAAATGTTTTTTTAAAAACCTGAACGATAATCTGTATGAATGTTTTTAGAAAAAAAAGGTTGGATTTAAAATGGTTTGTCTGTAAATCTGTACTCTACAAGGAAAATTTAACAGTTGTTATTGAAACCTAATACAAATTCCAGAACATGACCACTTTCTCCTGTCTTTTATTACAGCGACCATTGAATCAAAGCTAAAATATTTTATTTCATCTATTTAAGAACATAAGAGAAGTGTGCTCAACATGGCTTACCATAACATCCTATATATGCTATATACCAGTACAGAGGGCTTTGGTTTGGAAATAGTGTGCTCTCCTTTTCCATTTTTCAAAATTAAAAAAGAGAAGTTTGAATCTTTCATCAATTATGTCACTGCAGTTGACTTGAGATACAGTCTTTGTTAATAAAACTAACACCAAGGGAACAGTTTTGAATAGGTAAAGATGAAAACACAAACAGACGACAGATAAAGCTATGGACTTTCTCAACGATATTAAAACTTTCAAATCCCAGCACGTAACATCTAACTACTCATTTTATTCACATTAAAGGGACTGCGAGGATGATCTGAAAAAGCCTGTGTTTTTTTGGGGGATCCCATGAGCACTTGCACCCACTGGCATGAGGACATGACTCTTATCAAGGCATGTTTGTTTTGAAGCAAGTAGTGGAGATCAGATCTTCTTTTTAACACTACTTTCCTTTATTTAAGACAACTTTTTACTGGATACAAAGCAACAAAGTAATGTATGTATTAACAGTTACATAGCGCTAATGTATGAAACATGACAACAAGCAAACTTGGCAAGTTTGTACTGTAGTTTAGTAGCTACTCACAGCCAGGTGCTCTGAGACGTGTCCGTAACTTGTAATTTTAGCGAATCCTGGTTATGATTTTTTTTTTTCCGTGAAAAAGGGGGGTCGTCTTATAACCGGGATCTAACCATTGACACATGCTGATAGTTGTCTAGGGTCGCTATATGGCCGCAACAGTAGAGGGCGCCATTTTTTGTGACCTTGATGTGGCTGCATATATGTGTCAATCACTGCAGAGACGCAGTGACAGGAGATGATAAATGGAGAGGTGCCACGATCACCCAGAGAAAAGTGGATCAAAAGTGACTGTATTTATTGCCAATAATGAAAGCAGTCTTGTTTCGATGATTTTCTCAGAATTTTATTAAAATATTTAAACAAATTTAAAACAAAGTAAACTTTGGTTATCAGTCTTTTTCTGAGGCTTGATCTTGAAAAGAGGGGGTTCGTCTTATAATCTCGGTTGTCCTATATTTGATTAATACAGTATAACCTCACCAAGCAGAGCTTACATAACCTTACTCTTCGTTTTATTGACAGACTCTCAAGTTTGATCAGATCATTGCAGAATAACTGCTTGCTGCATGTGGGCCAGAATAAACATTATCACAAACAGTTTAGCCCATGGTTTAGCCTTAAGCTCTAGTTTGTGTTTAGACTTTAGTCCATGCTCTATAACTCTCCCGTTTAGCTTTCCTTCTGCTCCTCTGTACTTCTTCTTTTTATTAGTTCAGCTCCAGTGTCCACCATTACTACAGGTTTTCACTGCGTCTCACAAGGATATATCAACGCCAGATGATTCTCCTCCATCTCCCACTGACATGCACACTCTGTTGGTCTCAGCCAACTCTGCAAACTGAATTGCACTGTAAATATCTATACACTTGGGTTTCATTTTAGCTTGGAAATTTCCCACAGCAAACAACAGTTTAACCATGATAGATGATATAAGTGAAGCAAAACTGTGAAGGAATGAGTCGGCGGATTTATCTCAGCATGAAAGCAGTAGAGTTTGACACTAAAGCTGAACAGAGCCAGAGGAAAACAGGACGGTTGTTAGCCCGCTATAGGGCATGATTAATGCACTGAAGATGTGACACAGTGTGTGTTCTCCCATTTGAAAAACTGAGTCAGAGCGACATACGCTGATATCTCAAACCAATGTAAACATCAACAAGAAAAGTTGAAAAGTAACAACTTTACAAAACTAAGGAAACTTTCAAACACTGCAAAGAAGTTGTTTCTTATCCAGCACCTTAACATCTTCCACCAACAACAGAAAGAGTAAAATTACACAGATTTCTCCACGATAATTCCACCAGTCAATTTAAATGATAGTTGTTTCATGTTCATCATAGACTGTATATAGAATGGAGAGAGTGGCTCCGCCTTTTACATTTGTACGGTTTTGAAGCCAAAATACCTCCATCACATGCAGCCAGAGTCTGCACAGTAGAGACTTACAAGGGACTCTGGGAAAATCTGAGTGGAAGCGGGTGACATAAATAAGTAATTTTTTTTTTCTTCAAAAAAAGATTTATTTATTCCAAAAGCAACTTAAACCAACTCATAATAAACGTATGGGGTGTGTTAATCAGTACAATCAGTGATGAACATGTGGATGTGTGTGGAGTATTATGGTGTGTGCAGTGTTGAAGAGTGTGCCAACAAGAACCAAACTAAAGGAGAGATGTTGTCAGGTCAGGCCCCGGCCAAGTAGTGGAGCAATGGGCCCAGGTGCTCCAGATCAGGCAGAACACATCAGCACCTCAAGGACAAGACAGACAAGTCAGACACACCCTCTAAGCAGGGGTTGTCACATACTGCAGCCAGTCACGGGGGGCTTTTTTTTTTTTTTTTTTTTTTTTTGCAACCTTAGTTTGAGCCGAGCGAAATGACGTCTGCTGAAATCAGTAAGTTTTTATCAGTGGCTGTGGATCAGGAGTGAAAGAACGCTTTCCACTGACCACATGGTTCAGAGTTTGATTCTCATCTCTTCCCATTTACAGACGTCTGTGGTCAGAACCCCGAATCTCAAACATGTCGAGATAGACAGATAAGACAGACCCTAGCTGCCTGATGCGAGTGTGTTAGTGTGATACTGTGAACATTCAGCTGAGCTGTTCTGCAAGTTCTAAAAATACAACTTGTTTTATACAAGTGCTTCCTATATGCAATATGTAGGCCTTTGTTATAAATGAACTGAATATTCACAGATTTTATAGTAACTAATTTAATATGGACCAAAAAGTTGAATTCATAAACGGACACCTGCTTCCAGTTTAAGATGCTTGGCTGATTTAATTCTATAAAATCACTCTGTTATTTTAATTATTTTCATACCAACTCAAAATTTCTCTCACTGCAGGATTAGCTTAGAGTGTTCTTGAATTCAGCCTCACTGCAAACCCTTATTTTGTTTTGAAATTTTAGGTTTCGTAACTGATGCAATTCTGCGTATGGTAAAATCCATTCAAACTGAATTTAACATCACTTCATTGGAGCCCCAAAACCATCAACTTTTTGAGATTAAGATGAACATGCAACCGAATAAAACTGCCTGATGAGGAGAATTCCCTGAAAGACTCAGTTAATCACGCACAACCTGTTTGGACACAATAATGCTTTTAACACTTTTCTGTTTGCTGTGTCTCAGTCTACACCCACTTCTAAATAAACTCTTTGAAACCACTTTGATGCTTTGTACCTCTGATGAAGTCTATCTGCTTGAAGCCAGATTACCTTTTCATCCCTGGACCAGAGACAAACTAACCTGCATCTACACACAAAATCTCCTCCATCTAAGCAACATATTGTTGAGCCTGTAAAATTCTTTTTCTTTCTTGCGTTGGGGAAGTTGCCTGAAGGTTTGATTACTTTATGACCACATTAATAAAACATGGCAGATTAAGAAGTTTTACTTCCCAAAGGGGTCATCGATGATAAATATTGAAAGAAAAATCATGCTTGACTCAGCTATTTCAGAGTTTGTTTCGGTGTAAACACAATCTTTGATCCTGTCTTTTGTACTTTCACCTTAAGTTATTGTTTTTCTTTATTTCTCAGATTACATTTACCAGAATCCTCTGGGGGCACAAAATACGCCGCTGAGTGTTCATGGAGGTTCTGAGAGCAAACAACACTGGGCTTGTTTTCATTTTCTTTTCTCCAGAGAATAAATGGGCTGAGCTGAACTATTCTGTGGACTGGTGGATGAAAGTGTTGTTTCCCAGGCTTCAAACAACATACTTACAATGATGAAAGCTGGGCAGCTGCACACTTTGAGCTACAGGAGCGGCTGTCTGAGATACTGTAGATGTCTTTACTGTCCAGCAGGAGTACAAAAGGTCTAAAACCGGACTCCAACCAAGTTCCAGAACTTATAAGTGTAATAAGCTAATAAGCTGAGGGACCTCACTGAGAAAGAAAAGAGTCCTAATTAAAGCGCTTCATGATGCTGCATGGTTTTCTCGTTTTCATGAAAAGGTTGTCTTATAAATGTGCAGAGCATTTATATAAGAGCCAAAGTGCCGAATCATCATCCTTCTGTCATCCATAGAAAAAAGAAATGGAAGAGAAGTTACAATACCTTTTTCCCCCAAAATGTATAAGAATAAAGATAGAAAAAAAATCAAAATATTAATAAATTAGTACATTACAGATACTTAAAAAAATGCACGTAAGCACTATGAAAGATGACTTTTAGAAAAGCCTGCATGTTGTTACCAAAGCACAGAAGTTCTCTCTGGCTTTCAATGGAAGCAGCGTCCAGTTCATCTGCTGAAAGTTCAGCTCCTCTGTAAGACCAAGACGAGCTGTACCCAGGAGAGGACCCAGGGAAGAGAGACACAAATCTATAGTCACAGACAAGCAAGTACATGCCTCTATAAAACACAAACATGTCCATGAAACGCTTCAACAGACTGCAACATCAGCAGCCTTACAGAGTATCTATCCTGCTTTTATGTAAACGTGTGTGTTTTTACATTCTCTAGACAGAAACAAGGAGATGACCTGCTGTGGGGGTGTGTTGTGTGCTGGAAACACATGCAACCAAAACACGTGCCAACCAGCTGACATTTCTGCTCTGCAAACACCAATTTAGGCTGAGAGGATAAAATGAACTCAGACACAAGCCCTCCCTTTCTCCAGCATCCAGCATCCAGCCTGTCAGCAGGCAGCACCACCTGGCTGACTGTTTGCTCCCCCTCTTTCTCTGCTGTTTCCTCTCTCTGACATCCTGACAGCCAGTTCTGGCTACCAGCACCAGGACAATGCCTGTTCTCACCAGCTGTTTGCACTGACATCTACAGAAGCAGCAACAGTTTACCAGCTGAGAGTCTGGGAAAATAAACTGCAGCTATTTTAATGATGGAAAAACAGTCAGCACATGTCCAGTGCTGTGGTGCATGTTCACTATTGCGATGGAGGAGTGTAGATTTCCTCATATCTTTTCCCCACATATTTCCTCATATATTTTTCCTCTGACTGATGACTTTGAAGTTCAAATTATGTTCAATTCACAAACTGCAGGTGTTGTGCTCTTTCAAATTGTGTGATGACCCTTTTCAATCTAGTGTGCTTCATTTACAGACCATGTTTCCACTCAGTCCTCTTTGTGCCCTCACACATCCACATGAAGGTGAGGCTCTTGGATAGGTTCAAACATGCAGATATTGATGTGGGATAATAGAATGCTCTCTAATTTTGTGGTAAGACACATTTTCTTACTTGGTTATGCCACCAATGCCCCATGCATATATTTTTTTTTCTTCTGTTTGTGCAACCCTCTGTTCATTCTGTACAGACCACGAGTCTTTGTGCACAGTTTTATGTTCTGTCACACAGAAAATTTTAAGGCAGCTATAAATCATTGGTTTTCATTTCCCTCTCTGCATCTCCCTCTATCCCACTTCAATGTAATGCAGAAGCAGATGGCTGTTCAACATGAATGGTCCTGCCCAGTGGTGTAGTCGAGGGTATATGCGGGTATATGGAGTATACCCACTTATTTTTCAGTCAGCATTACGTATACCCACTTCTACCCCCCTGATGCGCACCATTCAGTAATATCTAACTGCCAGATTGCCCTTTTTTCCCTCAAGGATGGTGAAGCCATGACCCACCCTCCTCTGCCTCTAATTGGCTGGTACTCGCTGCCTTCACTGATTAAATTGGTTAACTTTAGGCATGGTGACTGATGAGCCAATCAGAAGCAGAATAGGGGTGGTCATGCCGATTAAAATATCGCTAACACCTCAGGTGTCTGTGTGTGCCACTTGACTGTGAACAGCAGAGCAGACCAAACAACAAAAAAAGCTGCGATGAGTTGAATATGAACAAGAAAGCATTGTCAACTTCAGATTTAAAGTATTTTATTTAAATAAATGTTCAAAAAATAACCGAAACACCATGTTTGCCTCATGATAAATACATTTTACATTCATCCATTCTGCTTGTGTGACCAGTAGTAACTACAAACTGCTCCTAATTAAGTCATGATAATTTTATAATAGTGAGCAAGTAGAAATGACAGATTTTTGGGTAAATAGAGTAGTCTTACATGTTACTGGTTCTAAAACCATCTTTTTTTCTGTACTACTTAAAAAAAAGGTGAAAATTTAGAGTATACCCACCTCTCAAGGGACCACTACACCACTGGTCCTGCCTAAGTTTTCAGCGTGTTTGCTCATCACTCCCCAGGTGTAAAAGTGTAGAAAATTCTATTTACATAAACCATCACTGCTTTCAAATACATAAGTGAATGCTGGCTTAAAACCAGATTGGCAGACAGCCACTTTTCCTGCCCTGCTTGCCCTGTTTTTATTTCAGATAGAAATGATAAATCTCATGTTTGCACTCTGCAGCCAGTGCTGTGCATTTCCACAATCTGTCAAGCTGACAGTAAGAGCTGTTGACTTTCACAAACTTTTTCAAGACTAAGAAAACACGCTGAAAATCTATCAAACTGTGTTTCTGTGTGGGTTCAATAACCCATGTAACAGTAGGCCATGACTTAAGCTTTTTAGTTAAAGCTCCTTTGAGAAGTTTTCTGTTTATAAGACTACATGAACAGTCATGCCTCTCTATGACCCATTTCCCACAACAAGTAAAAAGACTGACACAATCTATTTAATCATTTTCAGTCTCTGTAAATGTTGTGAGTAGTTAAGTGCATCTGACTGTTTTAAAGAAAGTTGGATGAAAACTTCTTTAGAAAACACAACTTACGCATGTTCAAGCAAAAGATAAAAAAAGTGATGAGCTATCACTTAACGCACTGGAGGCTCTCAAAATTAAACAAACACAAAGCTCCTCATAAGAGCTTCAAAACATGAATACACATGTTTATCAAATCATTTTTAGCATTCAAATACATATCATCTTCAAATCCAGAATGAGCGCACTTGAAACAGCCTCTTTAACCTGAAACTGTTTTATCTTATTTGTGTCATTTTAATTGTGTTTAAACCGTAATTTATGCTGCCTCTTGGCCAGGCGAGGATTTTAATCTCAATGGGACATTCCTGGTTAAATAATGGTTAAATAAATAAAAATAAATAAATGCATTTGGATATGTGTATATGTGTACAACTTTATTTTGTTTATTTGTTTGTAAAATGGGTCGGGGTGGGGGTATTGTTCTTTTCTGTATTCTTTTGTTTGTTCTATGTATTAAAAAAAAGAAAAGCTTTAAATAAAGTATTTTTAAAAAATGTAAACTATGATGCAAAAAGGGATACTATTTCACCTAATAGGAGATTATCATCTGAGATGTTGAGTGACTCGTTACTGTTAAACTTCTTGTGTTGCTAAAATCACTGCCCTGAGAAATTCTGCTGATGCAGTAATTTTCTACCAAATGTAATTTTAATATGAGAATGAATTTAGGATGTAAAAACTGTGAGTTACCTACCTGGATGAGTCAGGGATTATAATATTGATATTCATGTTCATATTGAAAGCAGTTTAGAAGGAAGTTAACCTTATGTTCCCCTTTTAGAATAGAATAGAATAGAATAGAACTTTATTTGTCATTGCAACAAGTACAACGAAATTGCAAAAGCCCATCAGTCAGTGCAACAGTGCAAAAGTAGATAAAATAAAATAAAGTATATATGTAATAAAATAATATAACTAAGGTGCATTATAGAATAGTAAGTCTGATTCAAGTAAGTAATGACAATAAGGTGCAGGAGGTAGTACAGTGCAATGAAACGGGTATAACAAAAGACATGGGGTATTTATCTAATACAGTAATAACATGAGGTAGTTAAATAGTGTCCATAATTATGATGACATGGTAATGATTAGCCTGTGTTCAGGATCCTAACAGCTGTGGGGTAGAAACTGTCCCTGAGTCGGTTTGTCCTTGCGGTGATCGACCTGTACCGCCTGCCTGACGGTAGCAGGTTGAACATGTGGTGTCCAGGGTGTGAAGGGTCCTTGGTTACCTTTCCCGCCTTTCGGAGGCAGCGGGAGTGGTGCAGTTCTGTAAGTGGGAGGAGAGGGCAGCCGGTGATTTTTTGGGCCGTGTTGATGATCCTTTGCAGGGCCATCTTCTGAGCCGCTGTGCAGCTGGTGTACCATACACACAGACAGTACACCAGGATGCTCTCGATGGTGCACCTGTAGAAGGACACCAGCAGTCTCTGGGGGATGTTGTTCTTCCTGAGCACCCTCAGGAAGTGCAGTCTCTGCTGAGCCTTCTTCAGTAGCTCAGAGGTGTTCACAGTCCAGGTCAGGTCCTGCTCGATGTGGACTCCGAGAAAGCTGAAGACCTCTGCCCTCTCCACACAGTCCCCGTTGATGAGTAGGGGTGAAATGTCTGTTTTAGCCCTACGAAAGTCGATGATCAGCTCCTTAGTCTTAGCTGTGTTGAGGAGCAGGTTGTTGTCTCTGCACCACCCTGTCAGCTGCTCCACCTCAGCCCTGTATGCGGACTCATCCCCCCCAGAGATGAGCCCCACTACTGTGGTGTCGTCAGCAAACTTGATGATGGTGTTACTGGGGTGTGCAGGGGTACAGTCAGATGTGTAGAGGGTGTAGAGCAGGGGGCTCAGCACGCAGCCCTGGGGGGAGCCGATGCTGAGGCTGATGGTCCCGGATGTGTGGTCCCCCACCCTCACCCTCTGCCTGCGGTCTGACAGGAAGCTGTATATCCACGTGCACATGGAATGTGGAAGTCCAAGGTCTCCCAGTTTACCCACCAGTTTGTGGGGGAGGATGGTGTTAAACGCGGAGCTGTAGTCCACAAAGAGCATCCGCGTGTAGGTCCCCTGCTGCTCCAGGTGAGAGAGGGACACGTGCAGCGCTGTGGCTACAGCGTCCTCCGTCGATCTGTTGGTCCTGTAGGCAAACTGGTGGGGATCGAGGCTTCCTGGGAGGAGTGAGGTGATGTGACCCCGAACCAGTTTCTCAAAGCACTTCATCACCACTGGAGTGAGAGCTACTGGCCGGTAGTCGTTGAGGCTGGATATGTGTTGCTTCTTGGGCAGGGGGACGATGGTTGAGGACTTCAGGCAGGGTGGAACGATGGACTGGGACAGGGACCGGTTGAAGATTCTGGTGAAAACTCCAGCCAGCTGGTCAGCACAGTCCCTTAGCACCCGTCCGGAGACGCCGTCGGGTCCAGCCGCCTTCCATGGGTTGACCGCTCGCAGCGTGCGCCTCACATCATGCTCCTCCAGTGTGAGGCTGGAGCTGCACTGGACCACAGGGTGTGGAGTAGCTGCCTCCGGAGGTCCTGCCTCGAAGCGGGCAAAGAAGCTGTTCAGCTCCTCTGCCAGTGAGGCTCCTCCCTCAGCAGCTCCGGTGTTGGCCCTGTAGTTCGTGAGGTGCTGGACCCCCCGCCACACCTGTCTGCTGTTGTTGCTCTCCAGGTGGTCCTCGATCTTCCTTCTATAGTCCCTCTTGGCCTCTCTGATGCCTCTCTTCAGGTTGGCTCTTGCTGCACTGTACAGAGCGCTGTCACCCGACCTGAAGGCGGTGTTTCTGTCTCTGAGCAGCTGCTGGACCTTCTGGGTCATCCAGGGCTTCCTGTTAGGGTACACCTGGATGGTTTTGTCCACAGTGACATTGTCTGTGCAGTTTTTGATGTAGCACAGAACACTGTCTGTGAAAACCTCCAGGTCTGGGTGTTCGAAAATGTCCCAGTTCGTCCTTTCGAAGCAGTCCTGCAGCTGCTCGGAGGCATCATCAGGCCAAGTCGTGATCTTCCTTCGGGTGCTGGGGGCAGTTTTCCGGAGGGGGGTGTATGCAGGGATCATAAGCAGGGACATGTGGTCAGACTGGCCCAGGTGTGCTAGCTGTTTAGCTTTGTAGCCCAGCTTGATGTTGGAGTACACCTTGTCCAGTGTATTAGCTCCTCTGGTGGCACACTTGACGTGCTGATGAAGCCTGGGGAGCACTGTTTTGAGGTCCACGTGATTGAAGTCCCCTGCTATGATGTGTGCTGCATCGGGGTGTCTGCTCTGCTGCTTGCTAATGCTGCTGTGGAGTAGTCCGTTGGCTGCACTAGCATTAGCATCGGGTGGAATGTTGATGAAAACAACAGTCACGAACACCACCGTTAGCTCCCGGGGAAGGTACACGGGTCTGCATTTAACAGTCACATATTCCAGATCCGCGGAGCAGTGGCTTTCCACAGTCTTTTATGGAATACACCTGAATGAAGGCAGGGTTGGTAGTCACAGAACACTTGCATAAATTTGAACATAGCATCTCCTCAAGACTCTGTTTAGCCCTCGCTCCTCCAAAACAACGCCCCCACTCACATACACAAGTGACACTGATTCGTGATCATATGATTGTGACTGATTCAAAACCACAGACTCCAAACCAGTCTTCAACACATTGCTCTTGTTTGCACTATGTTACCAGTAATCGGGGTGTAGGTAGTTTTTCTGCCATTCTCCAGCGTACTTGGATCCCACTTGTTATGCGCATTGAATCGAGGCTAGTGCACGCTGGCAAAATGTACATGCAGGGGGCGGGCATAATAGCAGGACGGGATTTGACTGGTTTAACAAACTGGCTGCCAAACGCTAGGATTGGTTGGTGTTTTCCCAGGTTTACTCCAGCTGAAAGCAGATATTTTTCGCTCTATTTTAAGAACACATCATGCATTGATTGCCATTGGGACATAAAGATCATTTTAACTAGAATACTAACAAAAAGTGTATCTAAATCTGATTACCAACACTGCCTTTAAGATGTTCTTCAACAGGAGTAGTAACACTGTAACATTCAGTGAGCTAGCCTGAAATTGCTTTCCTCTTTTTATGAGCACTGTCTCCAGACTAAAAGTTTTTCTCTGTTCCATGAAGCCTGTCCAATTAAGGATAGTGGCGCAGTTGTGTAATGTTCCCTCCACAACAAAGTCCTTTTTAAAAACAGCTGCTTTTGTGTCTGAGCTTAAGCAGAATTCAGGTGTCCTCAACAGGACCAGTAGAAAATAAAGGTGCTTTGTGAGCTGGTCCCCAGGTGCAGCATGGTTCACATGGGTACCCGTGGGTGTACTGGCATCAGAGTTTTGTGGCAGGGCACCAAAAGAAAAAAAAAGGCATACACACAACAGATGGCCTCTGTTGTCTGTAGGCACGAGACCTCAGCTGACTCTTGGTTCCAAAACCTGCAGAGCAACAAAGAGTCAGAGAGGATGTTGAATGTTTATAGTCATAGTTTAAGTAGACTTCAACGAATAGGATTAATCAACAGGCAACATTTTTCTGTTTTTCCAAACTTTCTTAACAGTTATTTATTTGTTTAGCTAAGCAAGTCTCAAAGAATTCTCATCTAAATTTTTTATCTTATAGTTTCTTGTACAGAACATTTTAAAGATTTGATGCAGGTTGAGAGATAATAAACTATGCAAAATATTAAATTGAGATTAGACGTGATAATACAACGTATAGCATCAACTCCATTCTTCCATCAACACCTTCTCACATGCCAGAGAATACCTAAACACCAGAGAATACCTGAACATGCATTTAATGTCGGAATTTCCTGTAAGGAACATTAGTTTGGTGTATGTTTTTTGTGATCCTGGATGAGACTAGAGATGAGAGACAGAGTTCTGTATTAAATTCAAGTCTTTATTAATTACCATATATTCAAAGGTTAACAGCCAAAACAGCATGGAAGTTCATCAATAAGATGTGACCCACAGTGACCTGACAGAATAAGTAAACAGCTAGATTAGGTTTGGACTCCAGGGTTCCTCAAGCCTAATTGGTGTATTGAAGTAGTAGTAGTAGATCAATTTACTTTTAAAGCTTGTGGGGCAGGGACCATGATAAATCTGGTGATTAAGTCTGAACGAGCCATTTAGGTTCAGATTACACCCAAATAAACATTTCAGTTTCCCATGTTGTGTGGAAAAAGAGCCGATGGACAGCTGTAACTTCAGCTGTGAAAGCATGGGAGTCTCTCTCTCTCTCAGGCTTCATAGTTAGCTGCAAAATTTCAGGAAAGATTATTTAATTTATACAAGCATCTTGAATTCCATGTTTCTCCCTTTAATTTTTAGTTTCATAAAATCTGATCCAATTATTTGGTCAATCAACAGCATAGAGCCTCATGATGACAGAGGGAATTGCAGAGTGGTCCTGTATGCTGTCTTTCACACTCTTCTGTCAATACCCAATTATCCTTTCTGTTTAACTGTCACTTTTGGCCACGACAACAATTGAGAGTGTAGGGTCAACACTGGCCACCATGTAGAAACTGTTTGAAATGCTGCCCCACAGGACTCCAGTTTTTAATTCTTTCATCAATAGTGTCTGTTTGTTAAATAAGGCTGAGCTCAAGTACAAATATCTCTCTCTCTCTCTTTATACATATATATGTATATATATATATATATATATATATATATATATATATATATATATATATATATATATATATATATATATATATATATATATATATAAAGATTTAATTTCTATCTGAAATCATTAGACTGTATGCTGTCTTTCAAGCTCTTGTTTTGGTCTCCACCATCTACAGACTTAACCTGCGCAGATGGGAGTCAACTGTAACACTTCACTAAGCTTCTTCTTAGAAACCCCTACCCAAAGGTTATCATGTAATTTTAGCACACCACTTTCCTATCAGAGTCCGAGTCCCAGTCAGCTGTTTCGGTCTAATTTAAAGTCAATGTGACTTTTTTTTTGTTGAACCAGTGTACTGATATGTTTTGACCAGTTTGACTTTTGTTTCTGCAAAAAAGTTCAGCTTAAACTGAACTATTTTTGGGGTTTTCTATGAAAACATGCAGTTTCAGTTTGCGTTGCTTCCAACAGGTCAACGCCTCAGACTGCTGAGAGCCACCAGATATGTAACAGATTTGTCCCATGATCGATCAGTCCAGTAGTCCACTGAGGGGCTTATGTATAACCTAAGAGCAAACTGAATGAATGATAAAATTAATATGAAAGTTCCCCAAAGGCTGCAGGACCATGAATGGAAACCATCTCTCCTGTGTGCTTCCTCCTGCTTATGTGTGTTTTGCATGTTGATACATAAGTGCGTTAGAAAAGCTCCGATTTTTAATTCTCCAATAATCAATTCATTAAGTCGCGTGCAGCATAAAACTTCCTTTGCAGCCTGTGGGGAACTCTTCGTTTAACTAAGTTTTGCATGTGCATGCATTTGCTCGAAGTGGCGGGTGGAGGAGCTGTAGAGCTCGTGTGAACCAATCAAATAGGAAGAGGAGAAGATATCCGGAGCAAAGAAGCCTCATGGTGTGGCAGCATGTCTGAGCAGTCAGTCAGTCTAATCTTGGATCCGCTGCCGCACAGGTGTGGGGGGGCTCAGTAAGACATGTCTGCGAAACCCTGACACTCTACTCAGTGACGTTCAGCGCGGTGCACAGACAGGACACCGGCGCACACCCGCTATCAGCGCACACTGCTGTTGCTTAGCTGTAAAGTGCATCAACAGTGTTTTGGGGATAAAGCCAGCGCTAGTTCAAGAGCAGGGTCGCTCCTAAAGAGGGACAAACACTGGGGGGCAGGAGCGGCGAGCAGCCGGGGAGGTAAGCTCGCTGTCAGTGCAGGTGAATGCAGCAGCCGCGCTGACTCATGTCTGCTTGTTTTGCTTTGTTTTGGACGGAACAGTTTGGGCCATACACGGCCACCTGTCCGGTGTTGATGACTAAATGAGAGGCGGGTCATCAGTTTCTTTGCCATCCTTTTGCTGAGGACCACAGCTTAACAAACTGTGTGCTGGACTCAGGACGTGCGCAAGCGCTCCTGCAGAGAGAGAAAACGAACTGCAAGGCTTTCAACTTAAGTTGTTTGAGGCTGTTAGAAACTAGTGAAATTGTTATTATGTTGATGTAGCTTGTAGCTTAAGAAGTCATCAAAAACGTCTCTCGGTTTAACTCACTCAGTTTGAAAAACTTAGAAACTTTGAAATTCTGTCTCAACTATGTTGTGCTGCTTTTGCCCCTCTTAATGATGTCTTGATAAGTGTTTGCACAGTTAACTAGAACAACAGATTTCAGACATTAAATCAAAGTCATAGACTGTTCTATTATGGGTGCATAATCTGCTGTACCTTAATGTGATTGTAAAATCCTATCATGATGCACAGTAGATAACCGGGACTTGTAGCCCACACTCATCCCAAAGACAACAAAGCCTTCCTCCTCCTCCTCAGTCCCATGTGTTGTTACAGTGAAGTGCTGTACCCTTGGATGTGAAGTAGAGCTCTGGTTGAAAGAACACTGTGCCTTTTCCTGGCACACAGTAACTGCTGGAAGCTGAATCCAGCCATTTATTACTGCTGTCACTCGTCCCTGACAGTGTTTCTCTCTGAATCATTAGCCTCCATGTTTCCGGTATTCTCTGGCATGTGAGAAGGTGTTGATGGAAGAATGGAGTTGATGCTATACGTTGTATTATCACGTCTAATCTCAATTTAATATTTTGCATGGTTTATTATCTCTCAAACAGCATGTGTCTAGTCTTTGTTGTCTTGGCACCAATTCCTGTTTACAGGTGTTAAATGGATGTTCAGCTGCCTGGCTGCTAAACTCATGTAGCCCTGAATTGCGAGGCAGGACACACCTCCATACTGATGACATTTAAAAACCTAGCTGGGCTAACCAGGCCTGTCATGAATCAAGGCAGGGATTAAGGGCTCTAGTCCTCATCCCACCTTGAGCAGACAGGTGTCTCTGTGAGGTAAAACAATGCATGTGCTTCAGAGTCATTTAGCAGAGGTCTTCCTGGCTCATCTGCTGTGTCTGCTGGAGAATTTTCTCCACATGTTCAGAGTGAGCAGTCGCTGCAGGTGGATGATTACACAGCAGCATCTACAGCAAAACACAGAGGTGCCAAACCTGTGTCACCTCATTGTCAGGCAAGTGTTTCCTTTGTAGGCGTGACATGGTTTCTCCAGTTTGTCAGCATCTGTGATAAAAAGGTTAAGATATTAACTCTTGTGTACTTTGAAACTAAGATCTAATGCTCTTGCTTTTGCTGAAGGTCCATTGAACAGAGGCTCTAAAGATATCAGCTGAGACTTAAAGGAACTTAAAGGAAGTCTGTAAATAATTGTGACTTTCGAGTGTAGTGCATGGATTGCTGATAAATACTCGTTGATGTCTACTTCCAGCCACCTTCCTGTATACCAGTTTATGAAAAACTAAATGTATCTCTCATGCACTAAAAACTTTGGCAGCTCTCCCTCAAAGACATTACATATGGATTTTTTTGTAGTTCAAGGTTTTTTTTAGGAGGAAACTTTCATCTGTACTAACAGAGCAGAGTCATTCTTCAGCTTTTCTCATGGCAAAATTCTGCCTTTTGGTTGTAGTAGCACTGATGTTCTTGCATGAATGTGCTGCTGAATATTTATTATCAGAGGTTATTTAAAAAGTATAGAGCTGCAACAATTAATCGAATAATCGATCATTAATCGATTACTAAATCAATTGTCAACTACTTTGATAATCGATTAATCGATTTAAGTAACCATTTAAGAGAAAGAAGTCCAAATTCTCTAATTCCAGCTTCATAAATGTGAATATTTTCAGTTTTCTTTGCTTTTCTATGACAGTCCTGAATATCTTTGGTTTGCAAACAAGACATTTGATGATGTCATCTTGGACTCTAAGAAACACTGACTTTTTTCACCATTTTCTGACATTTTATGGACCAAACAACTACTCGATTAATCGAGAGAATAATGGATTTTTATTTATTTTATATTTAACCTTTATTTAACCAGGTAGAAAACCCATTGAGATCGAGATCTCTTTCGCAAGGGTGACCTGGCCAAGAGGTCAGCAGCACATGTCAATACATAAATACATAACAATAATGCAATGATTTTAAACAGACAATGCTTAGAGACCAAATTTGAAGGTAAAATACTAAAGTGACTCGCAAAAACAAACAAAACAAGAATATATTACAGAATATAATTAAAAATGGATATATTAATGGATTGCAGCCCTAAAAATGTACGATATACTTGTGCACAGGGCAAAAAGCCATGAGCAAACACTGTTTCCTGAGCTCTTTAGAGATCAGTGAACTATGAAAGGCCGTCTCTTGAACTGCCCTCTTTAACACAGTCTCTCAAGGACCAGTGATGTTGGTATCGTTTTACTAAAAAGCTTTCAGTTCCCTTGTTGAGATACTCGGATGATCTCAACATGCACAAAGCTTCCAGACTCCTGGAGATCTGAGCCAGACAGCCATTATTCCTCCATGTAAGGCCTTATTCTGTGTAGGCTCTTCAGATGTAGTTGGCAGTCGATTCTCCTTGTTTAAATACCTGCAGCACAGTGACCAGGGTCATTTATTGTATTGTGGAGATACTGCATAGCATGTGGCAACACCACTAATGAAATCAGGCAGTTTTCATTATGCTCTGGCTTTTCATCAGAGGGGGCAAGCTGTTGGGTTGTCACATTCACAGAAATGAGGGTCAGAGCGTCGCCTTAATACAAAATTAGATTACTGTTTTCAATATAAAATACTAAAAAAGAAGTTACATTTGATCATCATGCTTCTTCTTTAACTCAAATATAATTCTCCCCATTTAACCTTTTTTTTTCATCTTTCCAGTTCACTTTGAAAGTCAGGTGATTGAACCACTCATCTGCAGCAGGAGGCTCAATCAAAGAGGATTAAACTCCTGCTCAAACACACATGAAGGACAATTCATTTTCTCGCTCTATGTTCAGCTCATTTTCTGTTATGCTTCTTGCGTTCAAAGACACACAGACATTCAGCCACGATAAAGCTATGCCTGTAAATACAGCTTTTGTCATCATTCTGTGGCTCTATGTCACAAAGTGATCTCTGTGAGATGTCTTTTTTCTCCATGCACAGAAATTCTTTAGGAAAAAAGCTGTCCGATTTTATAGATAAAATCTTGTGACCATAGGTACACCAGTCGGTTAGAAGGTGACATCTGGCTGACAGAAAGAGATCATATTTTTAAGGAGACCCTTGTTTTATGTTCACATAAAGTTAATCTGTTTATGTTGTTGGTCATGACCAGATGATCAGCGCAAGCTTTGAGACCAGATTCATGCACATTCTCATAAAACTTAACTCTTCAGCATATTCACCAACTATTATCATCTCCGCAGGTGCAGATGGTGATAATCCAGAGACATAACTTGTCAGAGAGGAACATCTGTATCAACCAGAGAATAAAGGTATGATAAGCTAAAGAAAAGAAAACATTATACACTGCTCAAAAAAATAAAGGGAGCACTAAAATAACATATCCTAGATCTGAATGAATTAAATATTCTTATTAAATACTTTGTTCTTTACATAGTTGAAAAAATTATCAATGGAAATCAAATTTGTTAACCCATGGAGGTCTGGATTTGGAGTCACACTCAAAATTAAAGTGGAAAAACACACTACAGGCTGATCCAGCTTTGATGTAATGTCCTCAAAACAAGTCAAAATGAGGCTCAGTAGTGTGTGTGGCCTCCACGTGCCTGTATGACCTCCCTACAACGTCTGGGCATGCTCCTGATGAGGTCGTGGATGGTCTCCTGGGGGATCTCCTCCCAGACCTGGACTAAAGCATCTGCCAACTCCTGGACAGTCTGTGGTGCAACCATAGACTGTTAAAAAAGTGGACGTCATCTTGCTCGGCTTAAACTGAGGTCACCACAAAAACTGCCCCCTCTGGTGGCTGGCTGCAGTACAAGACAAAAACTCAACCTCTCTGTTCATTCTCGATGGGATGTGGTCAAACTTTAAAAAATTATTACACCTCGTAGAAACGTTTCTCACATCCGTATGCTGTGGTGATATTTAGATATTATTGGGCTGCATTGTTTTCAGGTCCACTTTTTTCTGAGATTTTTCTGGGGTTTTACGTCTCGTTTAACGATGATTGACAGCTGCCATTCATGTGTAGTTTTTTGGGGAATAATAAAATACATCGGGATGGACAGTTAAGAAGAGATTAGATGGTCTAAATAAAAAGAATAAATTATTTTTGTCACCTGTTTTCACTCAGATTTTTCCCTGGGTTCCTCGTAAGTCCCTACTGCGCAGACTCTGGCTACACAATGGCGACTGCCGTGACGGCGTTTTTTTGGCTTCAAAACCGTACAATGGTAAAAGGCGGTGCCACGCTGTCTATTCTATATACAGTCTGTGGTGCAACGTGGCGTTGGTGGATGGAGCGAGACATGATGTGGCACATGTGCTCAATTGGATTTAAGTCTGTGGTAACCACCTGCAGAACCACTCCTTTTACTGGGGGTGTCTTGCGATAATTTCCACCTGTTGTCTATTCCATTTGCACAACGGCATGTGAAATTGATTGTCAGTCAGTGTTGCTTCCTAAATGGAGAGTTAGATTTCACAGAAGTTTGATTAACTTGGAGTTACACTGTTGTTTAAGTGTTCCCTTTATTTTTTTGAGCAGTATATTATATCTCAAAATACGTTTTATCACGCATGAAATAAACCACACAGTGTGTTACAAAAACACAGTAATGCGAGTCAGTCATACTCAGACTCATTTATACTCATACACACAAAAATTACTTTGGACGACTGCAGCAACTTCTCTTGAATTTGTAATTCAGACTCTTTAAAGAATAATACATCATTCAATAATACAGGATAGAATAATTATCACAACAATACTTTCACCTCTTATGAAAGCTTACTAATTCTACTTTTCCACTCGTGCAGCACGTGATCCTTTGTCACTCTGTGTCCACTGTGTGGGGTTACATGTTCTGTGCTATTAGCCTGCTTCATTGGGGGTTGATTGTCAGGCATTATTTAAACAAAGCATTGTTAATTCTGCTTTGTTGTTATTCCTGCTGTGTCCATGAAATGAGCTCTGTCTGGCTTTGTTTCTCCTCCTGCAAACACCTCACAGTTCTGAACAGGTAAGTCTCTGAGCAGTTGCAGAGTGTAAGGTTAATCTCAGGTCAGTTAGAAACAGGAGTTCGAACAAAAAGTTGGCTCTGATATTTTGGCTCAGACTGCTCCCTCATTGGGTTTTCTCTACTTGTTGTTTTGACTGCTTTTGATCCAAACAAACTGTGGCACGTTCAGCTGGAAATAGGAAAGATTTGCACTAGCAACTAATCAACAACACAACACATTGATGTTTTTCTTTTTTTTAACCTCATACCAAGGGTAAGCAATCTTCATCATCACATGTAAGTGCTGTTTACTCATGGCCATCAGACAAGACGCTGAAGCTGTTTGCAGAAATTATTCTGCAGATGTCCCGAGGTAATGCCAGATGACAAAGCTCCTGTGAGGAGGAAAACACGTCTCCTGGTAGCCCACAGAGCCTCTCAGACAAAGGTGCCATCAGCTGGCAGCCAACCTGCTGCTCTAGATGCAGAGGAGGGTTAGAGGGTGGTGCTTAATATAAGCCTGAAGGGGATTCTGCCACAGCTCATGAGGAGAAAAGCTAAATCTCTCTTTTCAAGGAGTGCTGTAAATTATAGATGAGTGCTGTGAGAAAATGTATGTGATCTCTTTCTGTATTGAACATTTTTATATGTGCTGTGCAGATCTTAATGTTTCATATGAAGTCATTAAACATGCATCTGGGAGATAAAAAGATAATGATCTTTAATCATTGATTGACCTGTGACTGATTCTGACTAAAAAATAACTTAAACACTGGGCAAAACATGTATAAATGGGGTCTGAGCAGATGAATAGATGAACGTTTCCAAAAAAATGAATGATCCTTTTTTTAACCCAGAATAAGTCCATATGAATTCCTTATTGTCCCTCTGAACAACTGGCTGATTTCATCTAGAGAAGAGGATCTTTATGAGATCACTGAAACATGCATCAGTGTCACATTTTCTATGAATAGACCTCTGTATGTGATCAGTTTGAGTTTGCATTCAGCACACACACACATCAGAAGCTCCAGCTGTCAGTGAGAGCTGTACATGCAGTTAGGGTAATATTCAATCAGACCATACATTAATACTTTTGCAGTGAATAAAGAATTACTCATATTTTGTGCTTATCCGCACACATTCACTTTTACCTAATGGATAGTCCTGCTGTGAGGAGATAAGGGCTGTAAATGATGTTCATTTTTAGCACTGAGTCATGGCCTGTCATGATTCATCTCCCACTGTCAGCGTTTTAACACACTCAGATACAGCAGGAGCAGCTTTATATAATGTTTTAAAAACCCTTACTTCGGAGCGCAGATGGCCTAGTGGTTAAGGTCGCGCTCCATGTACGCGGGCGGCCCGGGTTCAAGTCCGACCTGTGGCTACTTTCCCCGCATGTCACTCCCCACTCTCTCACCCTGTTTCCTCCTCTATCCACTGTCCTACCCTATCTGATTAAAGGCATAAAAAGCCCAAAAAAAAAAAAAAAAAAAAAAAAAAACCCTTACTTCGAGTCCCTTGAGGCTGCCCGTCTCCTGCCTTCATCATAAAGACAAAAGCCGCCTCCACCTGCTAACAGAGGGAGGTAAAAGCCTTGAAACGCATTTATGTTAACATGGTGCAGTGAAGCATTTAACTACAGAGACAGAAAGATTAGAGGGAGTTTTTAGTAAAGCTTTAGTTAAAGCTAGAAAGTTGTGCTGGATTGTATGGTAAAAAAATTGTATCAGTATTTTTTAAGATCATCACAGGATTGTATTTTTTCATGAATGTGTGATATCAGTAGTGGGATAATTTAATAATACCAAATAAGCCCTGTTCACACAAGATTAGAATTACTTACTCTACCTTTCTTGCAAACCAAACTCCACAATCCCACCCCACTCCCTCACCTCCTGTCTTTCTGAAATAATCTTCAAACTTTTTAAAATTAAACAGCAATAAAACTGAATTCCTGCTTGTTGGCTCCAAATCCACACTATCCAAAGTTAATACTTTCTCTCTCCCTATCGACAACTCTTCAGTCTCCCCCTCCCCTCAGGTTAAGAGTCTGGGTGTCATCCTCGACAGTACACTATTTTTTCAGTCTCACATTAATAACATCACCCGGTCTGCGTACTTCCACCTGCGCTCCATCAATCGGCTCCGCCCCTCCCTCAACCCCCACACCACCGCCATCCTCGTCCATAGCCTTGTCACTTCTCGCCTTGACTATTGTAATTCACTCCTCTTCTTCTACTTCAGCTGATCCAGAACTCGTCTGCCCGGATCATCACCAAAACCCCCTCATCCCACCACATCACCCCCGTCCTTCAATAACTTCACCGGCTTCCGGTTAATCAGAGAATCATTTACAAAATCCTTCATTACACCTACAACTCTATCCACAACCTCGCCCCTCCTTACCTCTCTGATCTCCTGTAAATTAAAATTCCATCCCGTTCCCTCAGATCTTCCTCTTCCCTCCATCTCAATGTGCCCACTGCCCGTCTTTGCACTATGGGGAGCAGCGCTTTCAGCTGGTCTGCTCCCCAACTCTGGAACTCTCTCCCGCCGGACCTCAGTAACTCCCCCACCCTGCCCATCTTCAAATCCAAACTAAAAACTCATCTGTTCAGGCTTACATACTCTCTCAGTGACCTTGGGTGTCCTGAAAGGCGCTTTTAAATAAAATGTATTGGCCTGAACATGTGCTGGGGAATAATATGAGACATGACTGTATATCACTGTTCTGAAAATCCATACCCTCATGAAGTAGGCTGACGGTATACCATGAACAATGATACACCGCCTCTAGAAAGTGATGGTCCTTGATGAAGTGACCTTTGACCTTGCCTCCATGAGAAACATTTCAGATGCCGTCCTGGCTGATGAGAGCAGTCAGGTGTGCTGGAGGTTCAGAATGAAGGAAACGGGGAGCAGGATCATACTTTGACAGCTTTCCCTACTGCCTTTCATGAGACAACTCATGGTCCACACTCCCAGGTGCTGCCTTAATGATAAAAATGTAAATATCTTTTATTCTGCCGGCACACAGGGATTTCATTTCTCTGATGTAACCCGACAATAACAGAGGCAGAGCATAAACTCAGATACATAGGATCACTGGCTGCAACACTGCATCATCTAAATAACAGTGAGGCACTGCTGTGAGTAAGACGAAACACACTGCAGGGGGGCAACCCATGGTTTAAGGGGCATAAAATTCTAACTGAAAGACACACACACTCACACACACTCACACACACACGCAGGACTCTTTGGACTCTTTTAGGCTAAAATCTGTAATAGGAAGACTACACTACATCTTGTCTTGCTGTAAAAGCTCCTTTTAAACATCTGTAATTTGTGAAGGACCGGATGTCATCTGCTGAAAATAATTTCCCGACAGGAATTATTTTCACACAGCTTAGATGCAGCATCTTATCAGGTCCAATCATTAGGTCAGCTCTGAATCACTTGTATCATCTGCCAAATTTGAATTCTGATACCATTCTCTTATACAGGATCCAGGAATACAGTAAGTAATACAGGAAGTAATATGTGATGACACGTGTCTTTGTGTACATAAGAAGCAGTGTCCCAGCATGTTTTAGAGCAGGGGTCCCCAGACTTTTTCCTGTGAGGACCACATAACTTTTCCCTTCACTGATGGGGAGCCGGGGTCAGTTTGTAACAGAAAACGTGACGATCGCAGGGGTGCCTAAATATAAACATTTATTGTTTTCCAGAAAGCCACACATAACCAAATATTCATAACCCTTTCTGGGATCTTCACAGAAAAAAAGTCTGTTGACAGAAAAAAAGACAGGTAATAAATGACACTATTTCTGAAATAAAATTACACTGATAGGGGCACAGACTGCAGAAGGGTGGAATAGAATGTCACATTCTATGTAGGGCTGGGTATCAATCAAAAATGTTCGATTCCTGTAGCGATACTGATACCTTCACTTTGATACCGGTTCCTGAACGATACTTTTTCAGTACCATTTTTTATATCAGTTCTAACAAAAAGAACATTTCATTACATGTTTTGGTACAAATGTTGAGTTTTATTTTTCATCTACATCTGATTTTCTACTCTTAGCAGTTTTCTTACATAAAAAAAAAAAATAAAAAAAAAAAACAAATATTTGTCTGTGCAAAATGACAGTTGCAAACAGGTGATAGGTCAGTTTATACTGAGTACACTGTAAATGTGTTCATAACTATAAATGAACTTTCTTCTGTCGATTATTGGTTTTTTTATATATGATAAAATTAAACCCCTCCTCCTTTATGCGGGCTTTTGACCTGCAAAAGTGACCGGAAAAAAAAAAAAAAAAACATTAGTGTGATTCATTTGCAAGCAGTCATCTGCTCTGGCTGCAGTTTGGAGGGTCTGCTGTGAGCAGAGGAGTGTGTGTTTTGGAGAGGGGAGGGGCTCAGCGCCCGCTTCTCATTGAGAAGCAGCGGTTGAAGATCAAAACATGCTTTCACACCATCTCCAAACTACAGAAAAGTCGGTAGATTTGTCGCTTTTAGGAAAAAAAAAGTCACTGGAGGGGTCTGAAAGTCACTAAATATAGGGACAGAGATGCTTATTTGGCAACACCGTCCTGCATACCACAACCACGTATAACATTACAGCCAATCACCAGAGGCATTATCAGATCATGATCACGTTATTAATGCTTTGGGTACCGAAACTTGGCACCAAAATAAAATCATAATGTGTCTCTGGTATTGTTCAGGGGGCCGAGCCAAATGTGGAGGCAGGCCGTATGTGGCCTGCGGGCCGTAGTTTGGGGACTCCTGTTTTATAGCACATCACACAGCTATTAAAAAGCGTAACAGAGGTTGTTACTTGCAGCAGAGAAAAACTTAAAGTGCATTTTTTCCACTTGAACAGAGCTTAAGAGGCTGCTGTCATATCTGTGAATGGTTGTTGCTGCAGTCTTTCAGCACAGATGAGAGAGCTCAGACAGACGTTAAGTAACTGAATGATTCCCCACAAGCTAAAGGTCATTAGATGTTCCGCATTTAGCTTAGCTCTCAACAGCTAAGTTTTATTATTCAGCTTCTATCAG
The DNA here is from genome assembly GCA_030710495.1 of Labroides dimidiatus. Lineage (NCBI taxonomy): Eukaryota > Metazoa > Chordata > Actinopteri > Labriformes > Labridae > Labroides > Labroides dimidiatus. The sequence goes on from CM061158.1 coordinate 18,736,988, forward strand.
GTCTGAATGATACAGTCAGGAGGCACTGTTGGTTATCTCACCTCTTGATCTGGAGGTTGTGCATTTTTTGCACATTTGAGTATTGAAAGGTTTCTCACATAGCTTTTCAAGCTGAGACACATAGGTGCCTCAGACACACCATGCAGATATCGGTGTTCTGCTGTTGGACTTTCAGAGGTTAACCCACACTTGTAAAATGTGAATTCCGACACTAAATGTGTTTTCCTTCAACTCTGGCCTGAAACAGTTCTCTCAGAATCCTCACACAACAGAGAAAAGTGAACCATGGCATTCAGTTTGAACTCCCACTGCTGTCTTAAATGAATTGAATTCACTTCATCTCATCTGATCACATAAACTCAACAGTTTTCCTCAGTTGTTAACTGCAAGATCAAAGCTTCTGCTTTGCAAGTAGACTTTGAGACTAGAGGAAAACACAGTGTGCATGAAAACAAAACAAAATCTTACAGTAAAAGAAGTCGTTTAAGTTTTTCCCACGTGGGGTAATATTTTCTTGACTGGAGAGTAGTCTTTTTTTCTCTTTTACTTAAAGCAAAGTCTGGGGAGTTAACTGCTTCCGGAGTATTGTTTCAGACCTTACTTGTTACTCTGTGACAAATCATTCAATACTTAAAGTATGTAATTACAAACTTAGAAGTTTGTTTGCCCAACAGAACATTTTCTGTGCTCAGACTTAATTTTTTCTCAGCGTTATTTGGCAGACTGTCCACTGGCTAGAAAGGCATTACAGTGGAGTCTGTGTTTCTGAGTGTCAGGGAGGATGTTATGTGCCTGTTAGAGATGAAGCACAGACCAGCTGTTTCTGGAAATGGGAATAACATTGGTTTGATTAAGCTTGTTTGGCTCAAAAGTTCTTTTTTCTTTAGTCCAGGGCAACTGGTATTTCTGCATACCTGTTTCGCCTCTTCTTATCTGTGTTTAAGGGCTAAGTCCTTTTGGCTGCAGCTTTTATACTCTTTATTTTTACTCTTGTGGCAACAGGGACCCCTGCCCGATGAAAGAAAGGGCCTGGTAATTGTGTCAGCAGTAGAGCTCTGAACCAGGAGCTGTCAGGACCTCATAATATCCCTCTGCTCTGGGTTTAATGAAGCATGTAAGGGTCAAGGTGAGCTGCCCTGGCCCAGGTCATGGCTCCCTTAAAATGATCTCCCATCCTTCTCTGGCTCACTTATTGTGTCACTCAGCGGAACACTAAGACAAGATGAAGCAGCTGAAGAAAGCATTAGTAAAAAACCTTTACTGCAGTTACCTTTACAGCCTGTTTGCCCTCCATGTGCGTCCAAGGACTCATATTTTTATAAACCACAACAATAAACCTTTTTTGTCAGAAATTGTGTTGTTGTTAATGAATATAGAAATTTCATTATGCTTCTAAAAAGCATTTACATTTGTTTCTCATAAGAATTTGGAAGCTAATGCTAGCTGCCCCCCTGTGGAATAAATCAGAACACTTTCATCTCTTGGTAGCTGTAATCTTCATATTCATATTCCAGCTGTCAAACATTATGGTTGCTTTGGAGGATCTTTTGAAGCAGTACATGTAGGAGCTGTGTTTTTTTAACCACTATTGGATGGAACACAGCCCAGATTTCAGGGATCAGTGGTGTCACTGTTCAGTCCTCATCCAGACTTGGTGCTATAGAGCTTTTTTAACTCCCAGACATATTACTCATTCACACTTCCACGCTCTACTTGCTCTATGTCTGCATTCTTATTTCAAACCTGTTTCCTCTCACTGACTCTAGTTGTTGGTCACATTATGCCTCACTGCTCCCATGAACCGAGAGTTGAGACTTCATTACTCAGCAGAGTTTATTATCTGCTTAATTATGTTTAACTGTGATATCACATCAAGCAAGTCAGAGTCAAATACTCAAATATTTACCCTGGAGGGACTGAATTGATACTATTTTCAGACATTCGAGGGTCAGAACATACATTGTAATAGCTTGATGATCTTGTGACTTGAGTTTAGTTTTGAGGTGGATGTTTTGAGCTGCTATGAAACTCATTACTGCTGTTCTATTGTGCAAAATAGTGCTTTGCTTGGTCAGTAAAACACAATAAAAAGTGTCTCAATCTGATAGTTACAAGGCAAACACTACAAAAACAGATCAGAGGTTTTGCAGGCATCTCCAGCTTGTTTGAACTCCTTCTACCCCAGCCAGAAAACAGGCTTAGGTTGGCCCAGCTGACTTTATTATGTATGTAAACCCAGTAGATTGAGCTTGGACCCAAAAGCACAACGGAAGCCATGTGGGAAACACGAGGAATTAACAATTAAACTTGCAATATTTAGACCTTGAAGAGAGAGCAGATGTACCGCTGTGACAGCGGGAATGCTCTGATGCTGGTCTTCTCTCTCTGCAGAGCTTAAGTGCAGCTCCTGATTAAGGTGATGGGAACAGATGTGCAGGTGACAGGAGCGGGCAGAGTGAGAGAGAGCCAGAGTAGGAGAGGGAGCCGCCTAGAAGTCTGTAAGGGAGGGGAAACATGCTCCACACATCACAGAATAAGTGATCACCACAGTCTTCTTCATGGCTGTCCATGCTTTTTCAAAGAGGGTGACATTTGCATACCTGTACTATCATTATAGACTTGTGAAATAAAACCTCACCTGTCCCTCAGTTGTCTTTTGATACCTATGATAGTTGGTCATTCTTCTGTAGTATTACATGCTGCGTAAACATCACCAAACATATCTTATAATCCCTCAGGAAACAGTCCCCCAGAATCTGGATTTTATCACCATTTTTTCACATTTTTTCTAAGACAATTTTGACTTGCAAACAACATTTTTAGCCACAAACGTTTCTTATCCTGCATTCTGAAATATGTTTCTGCTCTGATTTTGGTCTTTTCTGCACCATTTCACAGCTTTAATGCAGTCTTGTGTCCTCTAATGTGTGTGTTTTTTTAAACTCTGGATGTTGGATATCATGATAAATACATTCATTTAAACACATCAGCTGTAAGAGTTCTTGAGTTTTAATTTAGAGCAGGATTCATTTTAGTGCCATAATTAATACACCGTTGGATGTATAAAAATGGACCTCTAGCCAAGACTGACCCCTAGGCCTGACCTGGTCTTGTTGGTGCACCATTCATATGTTCATTGTCTGCTCCTCTTTCCAACCCCAGTTTAGATTATCATCAGAACAGTCATACTTGAAGACAGGGACAAAAACACTCTGGGCTCAGCTTTGTGAGCCAGATTTCTGGCCTGTGTGGCCCTGCCTCCTGGTAATCACATTTTAAAGATGAGCTTGTTCAGAGATATTTTCTACTCCATGCAAGGCCACAGCCTAAGAGCACAGGTGTCTGGGAGTGAAGATGATGACAGGGCTTTATCAACATTATCTTTCTATTGCATTTCAAATGGTCTTATTCATTTTTTCTGCCTGGATTCATCTGTGAGTAGCTTATGTATCCACCTGCAGCCAATTGCCGGTTTTCACATATGACATTGCCAATTGGCTCCTGTCAGTCTGTAGAGAGAAAGAGCTTCACTGACTGAAATGTAGCCTTGAAAGAGGCGGATCACTTGAACTCTAGTTCAGCAACATATTTTAATTTTTTTTCATGTGTATCAGTTTTCTATGAAAATCTGCAGAGAATAAGTAAATAAAACTAAGGAGTTCACCTGAAATCATGTAGCAGCGGGGTAAATGTCCCTGCTGGCAGGGCTCCCTGTGTGCTGTGAAGCCTCCTGAACTACTGGAATGATGAAGAAAACACTGAACAGCTGGAGGTTAAATGTTTTTTAGTTCATGCAGGATAATGGACTGAAAAATGGCTTTACTCAGGACATCAAACTGTTCAGTCAGATTGAAATATGGTTGCTGGTGTGCAGGCCTTACCTAAAAAACAGAATAAAAATGATCAGTCCTTTTTCTGTTGTATGAGGAGAATCACAAGTTTCATTCAGCAGTTTGATGTTTGGCATGCCTGATAGGTGACGTTGACTTAAAGTAAATATTTACACGTTGTAAAGGTTTCATGTCTTTCTACTTATGTACACATTGGTCTGAGGAAGGTGATCTGAGTCTGATGTAATTATTTTGCAGGTGTGTAGACATGGTGGCGATAGAGATAGAAATGTTTAAGTGTAAGTCTGCTTTTTTTTACCATCTCTTATTTGCAGATGAGCTTTTAACTTTGTCAAAAACTTGTTTGCTTTTTGAGTAGAATTGCAGCTTGACAAAATCCAGACCTTTCAGTCAGCTTTGCTTTGTTTGTCGAATGTTACTCTTTGTAAATACTTTGATATTGTTATGCTTTTCCTGCTAAGCTGTTAGTATTTCTGAACTCTTAGTCTGAATTGAACATGCTTATAGCCCGACAATGTAAAATATTCCTAATTGTTGGCAATAGCTTTAAACTTGAGACTTTCAGATGAGTTTCATTTGGTACCTACCTTCATGTTGTCATGAGTGTGACAATGCTACATTATCATGTATTATCACTACACTGAATGTTGTTGTTGGTCATTCTGAAAAACCAGTGTTAACTCTGGACACATGCAAAAAAGTCTAAGACTCACGTGTGTAAGTCATCACATCATTAATCAGCATCAACGCATACGAGCCTTTCAAGACATGAATAGTACAAAGACTTCTCTGTTCCTGCTTTGTTCGGCTTTATTGTTTTCTGTTTCTCTTGGTTGTTATTTGACCTGAAATCAATAAGTTTCCAGTTTATTACTATTGTGGATTTCCCAGATGCAAACACAGAGACATTGATGACCAGGAGAACACGGCCAAGCTGTGTGTCTAGGTGCTCCCTGATCAGATTAACTAATGTCTATGAATCAGTTTTGGAGAGTATTCTGGGTCCTGTCAGTGACTTGATGCGTTTATCAAGGACTGTTCACCAGAGAAGCTCTTTTGATATGAGCTACACATCACAGAAACTGCCTCTGACCTCTGATCCAGGACTGCTGCCCTGATGTGTCTCCTCTGGTATCGGCTGAGGTTTGGATTCAGCTCAGGGGTGTGATTATCTCTGACCTGTGGAGAAGTCTGTGACGTGTGTATGGGGAAAACACGCTCCAGCCCAAAACTCAGTTTCCTCTAAAAGATTGAGGAAAGCTAACATGCTCCAGGGCGAGACGCTGAACTCTCTTTCTCTTTTCTTGTCTTTTAACCGCATCAGGCTTTGATTATTTTATGGCCCTTTTTTCCTAACCTTTCATGAAGAGCGTGAAGAGATAAGAGTGCTGTGATCTTCTGTTTTGGTCCCTGGATCTCTGCTACATTTCTAGAGGAGACTCTTAGCTTTAACAAAACACTTTTGGTAATTATTCAACGTGAGGGCTCACCTTTGACTTTTAAAGCACTGACACAGACAAAGAGTTGATGTATTATGCATTATGCACTGGAAATGATCAATATGATGTCTCAGTTGGGTATTGATCATATATGTGGTTCACATTGACCAGGTGGAAGAAATCACATTACATAGAGTTTCACTGTTTGTTCCATTAATGACTCGGTGTACTGCATACTCAAACAGTAGACTCCATGTGCACTCCTATTGGGAGTTAAGTGTCTTTGTGCATCATAATTTATTTCAAACTGAAACCGGGGAGTTCACACTCATTTAGTTTCTGTCAGTCAACTTTCACACTCGATCCTGACAGCACAAAGTGTTGTTAATTCAGTGTTTACGGGCTGCTTCTTTGATACTCTGCATAAACCCTATGAGATCAATTGGCTCCAGTGCTGTCCTTCCACACCTTTTACATTAAATAGATCAGAGGCAGCTGGGTTTTTGAACTCCTCATTGTTTAGTGTCATGTCCATCTAATAATTAGAAACATCATCACCTCCATCAACAGCACCATCAGCCCTGCTTTTCTTCAACCAATAACCTTCAGTCTCTTACACTGATATTTATTTGCCTCATAGAGAGCAGGATTTGGATTGAATATTAAACAGCAGAGCTACAGGATGTTAACAGCAGGAATACAGACATCATGGTGCTCTGAAGCGTTAGCAGTCACCCCGACAGTCTCTGTGACATTCAGCAGTTGGAAATGGCATTTGTGACATTCACTGAGAGTAATGTATTCACCTCAGATGTCTCATCTCGCCCCTCAACAGAGCAGCCAGCTGCTATGGAGGCTGTGTGCAGAAAGCATTCTCACACTGTCAGGATTTTCTCATAATCCTGCATGATTTTTTCAACTCAGAATGGAGAGAAAAGCCAGCGTTTAAGACCTGTTGCTGGATTTATTTTGCTTTCAGAATGCTGTAAAATGTGACAACAAATGATGACTTCCTGACATATTGCAGTGGACATGTTATTTAACATCTCACTAAACTGGAGGACAGGCAAGAACCACCTTGTTGTAGAGCATCTTTTAAAGGGGCCATATCATGAAATACCAACTTTTTAGTAATTCTGCTTTTATACTCAGGTGTCTGGAATCACTAATCTAATAAATTTGAACTAAGACAACCCAATCCTTTGTTTGTAATCCACCCCGAATTACACTCAGTCTAACAATCCAAAACTTTCTCTGGTGCTTGATTTATGTAACATTTAGACTGAAACATGTTCAGGAAGTTTTACTGAGACAACAGGGGACTGGGTTAAATTAAAATGGGTTTGATTTGTCACCTTAATACTTTCTGTTCCTCACACTATATTAGAAAAAGGAAACTGCTGCCTTTCTTGGAGAGCTGATCTTAACGTGTGACACCCAGAGGAGACAGTCTGCGAGAGGATGTTCATCTTCAGTTTCTCAGATGTATCTGATTCTACTTGCTGCAGTATAGCCCTCAAGAACGCATGCTTTGGCAGTCCTAACAATATTTGGCACATTTTATATCACCAAATCACTCATTTCTTGTTTAAAACATCCCAAACTTCCATCTTTTTGTTGATTCCCCACCCTTCGGGGACCATTTTGTTGTCATTAGTTCCAGATTTGAAATCAAACCTCAGGCACTTCAACTCATCTTAAAATAAGTAATCAGTCACCGATGACCATTTCATCTCTTTCAGTTGATTCATCAAAGGATCAGCTTCTCACCCTCTGCCCTGCTCTTTTATTTAATACTTTCTTCTCAGCTACGCCTCCAGGAAGTCTATCACTTCACTTCTTTCTTTCTTCACTTGGTCTAAACTCTGAGATCCTCAAGCTGTCAGGCTGTTAACTGACAGCTTCTCTTGATTAGCAGAGGCTGCATCTTTAAGACACAGTTTCCTGATACTAATATTTACACCCAGCTAGAAGACGAGTGTCCATCATCAGTGTCTTTTTGTTTCTGCCCACATAAATGAACTGGATAAAGTGTCATGAATGTGCCTCTTATTGTTAAAGGAATGAACAATTTGATATTGTATTGAATATTTTTGTCTTTTCTACTCTAGTTTCACCCTCTTTTTTTTTTTTTTTTTTTAAATCTCTTGAATATTTTATTTTGAAGGGAATTTTACCTGAGGCCTCAGATGTATCCTTACAGCACAGCATTAAGAGGAGTTTTCTGCTCTCTGTGCATCATCACACAACACAATGATAGCGTAGCTGCAGAGAAAGCTGCAGACTAAAATATTTCCTACACTTTCACTCTGGCCCCTGAAGAATTCAGATTCGCTTTCCAGAGGCTGAATCTGAGCTTGCCAGAACCATCATGAGCAGAAAAAAAGATGAACCAGTAGAGCTTGATTGCTCTTGCAGCTTAAAGCAGAGCTGCATGTTGGGATTGTTAGCTGAGTCTGTGTGCAATCTTTCCCTTCATCCTGCTCCGCCACCAGAGGATCAGAAAAGCTTGTAGCATGGTGCCTACAGAGGATTTTCAACACTGCTGTGCATTTTAATGCTTGTAATGCAAACATTTCCATTGCCTCTCATCCCTCAGTAGGCAGCTAGAACTGCTGAATCAGCTCACCTCTTATGGAGACTTGCTCTCTTAACCGAGACAGTATTGATTTGCACTGCGTGTGATGGGGGAAATATTCCCAAACCTCTTAGACCAATTTTCACTGCTCTGCACGACCAGGAAAACCCCAGGGCATCTGACGGAGAGCAGGCAAAAACATAAACATTACTACTACTACTATCACATTTCGAACTTTATATTACACTACAAATAACAGGCACAAACTCAGAATCATCAGGGAGCCCCAGAGTGGAGGATTAGAATAAATACAGAGAGTCACACCTTTGATGCAGGTTTTTACAGATGCTGCCAGTTTAGTTTTTAACATTAAAAAAAGACAGAAGAAGAAGAAAAGCTTCAAATCAGAGCTGCAGAATCTCTCTCTTTATGTCTTCTACCTGTCCTCTCCCCCTGGTATTATTTCCCTTCTTTTTTAACTGTCTCTACTGTGCTGCTGGGAGTATAACCCACACACACTTTGACTCAGTTTCACTAGAACACACTCTTTACTCCAATATGGCTCAGACCAGTGAGCTACATCATTGCTTCATTTGGATCAAACTCCAGCACTCAGGAGTCATTTATCTACATAGTGTGTGTGTGCGCGTGTCTTTCTCTCTCTCCCTCTGTGTGTGTAACCTTCAGTCTTCACACTCTTTGGGAAAAATCCATGTCAGAGTGTAGAACAAAGAGAAAGCCCTCTCTGACTTCATCAAGGTAGAAATTTGAATAATTTATTTGTTTTTCTTCCACTGTAGACATTTTATCAATATGGAGACATTTTGAGAGCAGATACGATTTTTCTCTTTGTTACTCTTTCATTGTTTCTTTTGCTCATCTTTTAAATATTTGTACTTTTCTCCCTACATGTGTGATGATAAGCAGTTTGAGAGTCAGCCAAACTCCAATTCAAATGATGATTGAGTCAGGTATCAGTTGATTTTTTTATTCATCAAAGGTTGAATTCAGAGTGAAAACTATAACAAAGAAAAATGCACTGATTAGAAAGCTGCTATAAACAACTTCTCATTACAAATTTACTTGTTATACAAAATGTGAAGTTAATGCTTAGCTAAATGCTAAGTGCTAAGCTAAGTGCTAAATTCAGTGCCAAGTTGGGCTGTTGACAGAACCAAGCCATAAGGTAATGCTACATGCTAAGCTAAATGCTAGGCTAACAAAGCTACATGCTTAGATAATGTTTGATGCTAAATGTCAAGCAGGGCCACATGCTACAATGAGAAAGCCAGCTAGCCATGGGATAACCAAGCTACATGCTTAGCAAACACCAAGCAACAACTTGCTGTCTTAAGCAACACATGTCAGTTCACTACTGAGCTTCTTCAAGAGCTGGAACATGTGTGCACTGATGATGAAAAAGGAACATCCTTCAACTTCCTGTTCCTTTTATAGACTGCACACTTCCTATTTCCTTTAAATCAAGTGCACTTCCTGTGTGGGTTTTGCAGGCCAACAGGTGGTGCCATAGTGACTTGTGACAGAACAATATTTGTTATGTTTGCACTTAAAAACACTTATAAGCTACTGCATTTGTACGTGTAAATATAAGTTAGTTGTTTTTAATTTACTGCTTTACTTATCAACTTTTTTCAGAGGTTAATAGTTTGGATAGTTTACGCTGTTAACGTAAGTATCCCTTTTACCCAAAAGTTAAGGGCAACTTGCTCACTTGCTCACATCCCAGTTCAGCCATCCCAAAGAGGAGCAACTTAAAGCTGATCAGTTGTTGGCCCATCTACGTCTCTGCTCTCTGCTCCCTCTGCTGTGATGGATACATGTCTGACCCCTTGGTCCCAGGTGTTTCCTGTCATCCAGTACCTGAACAGAAAAGGGGTGGACATTTTTGATACCTGAACCGATACCTTCACTTCATACCTTTACCTGAAGGATACTTTTTTTATACCAGTTTTATAATGTAAATTCATACAAAAAGAAAATTACACATTACGTTTAAAATCTTGAGTTTTAATTTTCAGCTCTTGTATTTTTCTACTCTGAACAGTTTTCTTACATAAAAAATAAACAACAAATAATTGCCATTGCAAAACAACAGTTGCAAACAAGTGACAGGTCAGTGTATACTGAGTACACTGTTAATGTGTTTATAACTGTAATTAACTTCCCTCAATTCTTTTTTAATGTCAAAATATCAACCCTTCTCCTTTAAAACAAACATTAGCGCCATTCATTTGCACTCAGTTGTCTGCTCAGGCTGCAGCTGGGAGGAACTGTTGCGAGTGGAGGAATCTGCCTCTGTGTTTTGGATAGGGGAGGGGCTCAGCACCTGCTGTTCATTGAGAAGCAGCGGGGGCTGAAAATCAAATGCTGTCACGTCAGTTTACAAAGTCCAGAAGTCACTAGATTTGTCGCTAGTCGCTTTTTTGAAAAAAAAAAAAAAAAAAAGTACAAGAGGGGTCTGAAAAGTGACTAAATACAGCAACAGAGTCGTTAAGTTTGCAACACTGTCCTGCTTGCCGCAACCACATGTAATGTTACAGCCAATCACCAGTGGCTTGATCACGTGTGTAACCCTTTGGGCATGAGGCATATTTGACCCTCAGTACTACCAGCCCAATGGCTGTTTTACTTGCTGACCTTCAAATAAACTCGTTATATATACATATATTTATATGTATATATATATAATATATGTATATGTAAGCTCATATACACGCATATTGAGAGTAAAAACACAAGGACATACAGGCCAAAAAAAAAAAGACTTGTAAAAAAGAAACGGCTCATCCCATGTTTCTGTGAGGCATCAAACTGCTCTGTGACCGCGACACGAACTCACTCCATGCTGGTAACTCAGTGAGGGTTAAAGTGAGGTGAACATGCATGGCATGTGTGTGTGTGTGTGTGTGTGTGTTCATCTGTGTGTGAGATTTGCACATGGCATGTGCTAAAAGTTGCATGTGGTGATGATAAACCGGTTCTTTAACTGAAGAACAACCTTGCACTTTAGCTGACCCCTGTGGTGATGATGATGACATGAGAGCTAAGGAAGAAGCTGTTCAGCCCTGCACGACCCAGTTTAGCACAGACACATGACTTTTTAATAACTCTGTCCAGTACAGAGGCTTGAAAACGCGCGCGTGCGCGCACACACGCACACACACGCACACACGCACACACACGCACACACACACACACACACACACACACACACACACACACACACACACACACACACACACACACACACACACACTTTTACCCTTTTATAATTTTCTTAGCTCTAAAAACCCAGATCCCTGGTTAACATGAACAACCACAGATGCATCATGGGAGAAGGATTGCTGGACTGCTGGAGTCTGATATGTGCTTGTTCTCATCTTAACTGTGGGGAAATGGGAGGTCACAATACACTTTGGTCTCTGCTCTGCTCCATGTACATTTTGCCTATTTTCACTGTCCAGCTGTCATTGAGACACACTCAGAATAAAATCGGCTTCTGGTGACTCTCTCTCTCCTGTATTTTTAATGAGACTTAACAGCAAAAGATCAATTTTTAACCCTCAGGGTCCCAAACCTGCCAGTAGGGTCAAAATACCTCTTATTTTTAAATGACTGGCATTCACAAAATGTTTGTTCAAACTGAAAAAAAAAAATAATAATAATAAAATATAATAATAAAAATATGGCATATTAGTCAGATTCTCAAGTTTCTGAAGGTACCTGAATGTATCACAAGTGATGTTAGCAACACTATCTAAACAGAGCAGAGAAGACAGGAGAATTTCATCAACATCGCTTCGATTCTTGTATCTTCTTCGAAAATATGCAGAAAATAAACTGCTGGAGCTAAATTCTGTTAAAAAAAAGAAAAAAAAAAAAGGTCCTTACTGCTTTCGGAAAGCCCTGAATGATTGATATACACCCTGCAGTCACGCTTCAAAAGTCCTTTGAATTTTGCTTTCCATGGCGTTGTCTTGCAGGCATAAAAATTTCTGCTCAGAGCTGCTCAGCTCTCTGTCTCATTATTGACAGAAACGTCTTTGCAGATCGTCATGATTCAGGGTTCACGATCAGATACACTCTAGGCTGAATAATTGATAAATAATCTAATAATGATGCATTTTGGCAGTAAAGTGATCCATGTGCTTCTAAACAGGACACAGAATAAACAGAGGTCAGGTTTTCTTCATGTGAAAGTGTTTTATAAACAGGTTAAAAACACAAACAAAACTCTGTTACTGTTTTTATTTTATTAGAGTTATTACAGCGCACATGTGGAGACACACAAACAGCTGTTAGAGCTGACTGACAGATCGGCCGTCATCACCAAAACATGTCGCTTCATGTGACGCTCACGCGGAGAGGACATCTCAATTTTCCTAAAACGAATCTCCTCGACTCCTCTCTTCATTTCCTTGCATCTCTCCCATGCATCTCAGGTGGGAGGGACTAAGACGCAAGTGAACGACGCAAGTGGAGGAAGGAAGGATGGATGGAACTTTGGCGCTTTGAGACGCACCCTTGGTCTGGTATGGCTGAATAAAAGCAGGGAATCAGAACAGTTCATTCCAAGTTAAAATTATTGTTGTGAATTATGATTCTACTTCTCACTTCATCTTTTTTTCCCCCTATTTCATTAGTGTTACTTCTGGTAATGAAGACTATTGCACAGTTTAAAGCCCCTGTCTCAATCAACTCATATGTATGAATAAAACTGATGATCAGATTAAATCATTCACTCCAGAAAAAAAAGTTGATGTTGACCTGACACAAATGTTGATTTAATCAGGGTTTTTAGGACTGTGTTGAGACTTCTTTAGGTCCCCGAGGTACCTATCCCTCAACAGAGGCAGTGTTTGCAAAAAAATAAAAAAAAATAAGACAAGTCATTGTCTCGCCCTAAGCTGCAGAAATTCATCATCACTTGAAGCGGCTTCAGCTGATTGCATTTTCGACAGAGTAATCTTCACTGTGTCACAGAAAATTTTACTTTTTGGTGGGGCGGACAGAGATTTCAGGGTACTGGGTGTGATTTCACATTGAGGATTCTGTGTGAGTCTGTGCATGTTCTGTATACTTCACCATGCCAAAGTGCCAGAGAGGTTTAGTGTTTCTCGAGTTTTTTCATCTACTGATTGTTTCTCTTATCTCCTGAGATATTCATAAACAGCACCAAAATAATGGTCCTTTCTTAACATTGTTATTTTATACCTGTGTGTTTGTGTGTTGTGTGTTACATAGAAGAAGTCCTCTTCTTCTTTTGTTTGCTAACTCTGTTGCCTCAGTAGTCGCTTCTTAGATAATTTAATATTAGTTATTTAATCAGCTCACAACTTATCTTAGGTTTAACTGACATGGAAGAAAAATGACATTTTAACTAATTTGAGGATTGCTGATGAGTGGAAATTTTGGAGTGAAAAAAAGTGTATGCAAAACACTGCTAAGATATGTAGCTTTCTACAACCCCAATCCTAATGAAGTTGGGATGTTGAGTGAAACAAAAAAAAAACAACACAATGGTTTTCAGATCCTTTTTTAACATATATTCAGTTGAATATACTACAAAGATAAGTTATTGTTTGAACTGATAAACTTTATTTATTTTATTATTATTATTATTATTATTTTTAACAAAAATTTACTCATTTTGAATTTGATGCCTGCAACAGGTTCCAAAAAAGCTGAAAGCTGGAACAGGGGAATGTTTACAACTGTGTTACTTCGCCTTTCCTTTTAACAACACTCGCAACAAAATAAGCATTTTGGAACTGAGGACACTAACTGTCGAAGCTGAAGGTGAATTTCTTTCCCTTTCTAGCTTGATGCACAACTGAAGTTGCTTAACAGTCCGGGGTTATTATATTTTGCACTTCATAACAGGTCTGACAGGTCTGTACTGCAGGCAGGCCAGTCTAGTACCCGCACTCTTTTACTATGAAGCCATGCTGTTGTAACACGTGCAGAATGTGTCTTGTCATTGTCTTGCTGAAATAAGCAGGGACGTCCCTGAAAAAAGACGTGGCTTGGATGGCAGCATATGTTGCTCCAAAACCTGTATGTACCTTTCAGCATTAATGGAGCCTTCACAGATGGTCAAGTTAGCCATGCCATGGGCACTAACACACCCCCATACCATCACAGATGCTGGCTTTTGAACTTTGACCTGATAACAATCCGGGTTGTCCTTTTCCTCTTTGGCCTGGAGGACACAATGTCCATTATTTCCAAAAACAATTATGGACTCATAGGACCACAGCACACTTTTCCACTTTGCGTCAGTCCATCTTAGATGAGCTCGGGTCCAGAGAAGCCGGCGGCGTTTCTGGGTGTTGTTGATATATGTCTTTGTCTTTGCATGGTAGAGTTTGAACTTGCACTTGTAGATGTAGTGATGAACTGTGTTAACTGACAATGATTTTCTAAAGTGTTCCTGAGCCCTCGCAGTAATATCCTTTATACAATGATGTTGGTTTTTAATCAGTGCCACCTGAGGGATTAAAGGTCATAGGTATACATGGTTGGTTTTCGGCCTTGCTGCCTACATGCAGAGGTTTCTCCAGATTCTCTGAATATTTTGATGTTATTATGGACTGTAGATGATGAAATCCCTCAATTTCTTGCAACTGCACGTTGAGAAACATTGGTTGTAAATGTCAGTTTGAAATACTTTAAGTGTTTCTCTGGGGATTGAGGGTTTAAATGACAATGTTCAGTTTTCAGTGGTGAAAATAGTCCCTGATTCTGTTTATTTTTGAATGTTAAGGTTTCTTTTACAAAAAACAAATGTCAGGATGATATTAAAATGTTCATCCCTCTGCTAACCTCCAGTTAACTGAGATAACTTTTCTCAAGAGTTCATTCATATTGGAAGACCTGAAGACCTACCCACTGATAGTAAAAGCTCTTTAAATAAACTCTGTCAGTCATCATATTTGACCCCTATCACTCTACTTTATCTCAGAAGGACAGAGTTTAATTTCTCCTCAGAGTTTCCTGGAAAGTTGGCTGCTTGTTTGCTGGTGAAGCAGCAGGAGGAGCAGCAGCAGTTCAGGGAATGTGAAAAGACCCTTCAGAGGCAGACAATAGACAAAATTAATGACTGAAACTCCATCATTGCTCATCTCATTAAGACCCTGTGACAGTCTTCTTGCGACAGTCTCTATATGGTACCATGAGTGATTAACAGGCCGTCCTTTCACTCTTTCTCTCTCTATTGATTCATCTATCTCCAAATCTCCTTCTCTTTTCACTTTATCCTCTGTCCATATTAAAAAACCTCAGAGATCTTCTTAACATGTCCTAACAGCCTCTGTCCCCCCTCCATCTTTCTTTTTGTCTCTCACTCTCTCTGTTCATTTCTCTGCCTGTCTGCTGTGCCTCCTCCTCCCGATGTCCTTTATCTTGTTCCATTTATTTAGCTAATTTGATATTTTGACTTGATAGAGCTCTGAATGGAGGCTTGTGCCTGCTTGCTCATTTGTCTCCATCTCCTCATCCTCTTGTTTCTCTCTCTCTCTCCCTCTCCCTTTTCTCATCCCCTCTCTCTCTCTTTTTGGAGCAGCGATAATAAAATCAGACTGCAGCTTATTCAGTATTAGCAGCATTTGCGGGTCTTAGAGAGACTAACAACCTGCTTAATCTCCGCTTCTGATTCACTAAATTGACAGACGTTTGCATAATTTGGCTCTTCAAAGGCTGCCTGCAGACAGTTCTGCAGTTCAGTGGAATTGAAAGCTGTCAACATCATAGCTTATTTGATCAGATTTGAAAATTCCCTTCAGATTGGTGTAATAATTACAGAAAAACATCCCTCTTAAATGGCACTGATTTAAATAACTTTAAATGACCTGCTAAATAAACCTAGCTTGTTTTTTTGTAAAGTTTTTGCATCTCTTTGATTTCTCTTACATCCAAGGTTACACACAGCACTCAACCACTCCCATTGTCTCCCTGGAAGATGCACCTTTTTCAAGCTTTTAACAGTTTTTGTTCACTGTATGTCATAAAGGAAGCTACCTTTGACATTCTCATCTTCATGTATTAATGAAGAGATACAGTACCAGGTGCACTCGGTGACAGAGACTTTGAGCTAACCACAGGAAAAAAGGAGAAGAAGCAGGCTGCATTTCCTAATGACCTGCTGAGAGTATTCAGCTGGCACGCTGTGTCAGGCTTGGTAAGCTGCGCTGTGCTGAGGGAAAGGCTGTGCCGAGAGAGATTACAGGAGGTGTAAGGTGGAAATGTCAGAAGAGAGCGAGAAAATTCCCTTTATTCAGAGACTTGTATTTTTCACAGTTCTAATTCAACAGTGGGAATAGTGTAAAGAGTGCTTTTTAAAAAATAATTCAGAATTAGTATTTGCATAAAGGTCAGTAACACAAACACCATCTACAGAAAAGACATGTTCATTAAATATAACAGACAAGTAGTACAACTACATTACTGAAATATTATTCTATAATAACTAAAATTAGCAGTATTTAAATGATATTTAGCTACTTCAATTAAATGAAATTACTGTGAATCATCCTCCATGTGTAAATGCTTCGGTTTGCTTCACTACTTAATGCCTTCAGTCACACCTCCTCTTAGAGAATTAAATATCAGAATTTATTCACATGGACTGGATTACATGTGTGTGTTCCTGTTACATTCAGTTAAAGTTAAATCAAAAGACATTGTTGTAGCAGGTACTAAGTGTTGGACTAATAACAGAGTTACATGAGAAGCTGTTAGCCTGTTAGTCATCCCTTTGACAAGTGTCTGAGATCATGCATGTGATTGGCTGATGGGCAAAGGAGGCGGGTCTCTGAGTGGTGTCTGTGTACAGTGAAACCAAGAGAGAGACAGTAGGATGGGAGAGGGTGCGTCTCAATCCGTTAAACTGTCTTCTCTCTCCTCTGAAGTACTTTCTAAGCAGCTATATTAAAGGACGTCTCAAAGCGTTAATTCTGCTCAGAGGAGAGAGGAGACTTGTGAGCAGGCTTCATGAAAGTCTTTTCACTGACAGACACGCCCCCATATAGGATATCACTCTCTGATTGGACGCTGCAGAGGCTCAGACTCCTCTTAAACTTCTCATCACCAGAGTTTAATGATAGTTAAAAGACAGAGCTGAAAACAGTCACTGAGGATCGTTTTGAAAACAGGCCATAAAGCAGGGATTAAAAAAAGTGTTTGAAGTGAGTTTAAAGCACAAATTACTGAACACAACCATCATGAAATCAATAAAACAGAGGATCACTGTTTAGGTCAGATTCATCATCTAACAAAAGAATAATTCATGTAGTGCAATAAAAAAAGATAGAAAATCGTTCATTTTCTTGTTGATTCTCTTTTTCTTTATGAAGAGAATTTCAGTCTGAGAGAAAAACACCTGGTACATGTTTCATTCATGAGCATGAGGTTTGTAATGAGTAACACGATTTCCATTTTCCCTGAGATCTAATAAATAACTAATATCCAGTGTTCCTGAGACATCATAAACTAGGTTATATTAATAACTTTCAGGGTTCATGATCAGATACGTTTTAGATAAAGGCTCAATAATTAATAAATAATCTAATAATGATTCTTTTTTACTGGTAAAGTGCTCCATGTGCTTCTAAACAGGACACAGAATAAACAGAGGTCAGGTTTTCTTCATGTGAAAGTGTTTGTTAAACAGGTTAAAAACACAGACAAAGATCTGTTACTGTTTTTTTTTATTTTATTAGAGTTATTACAGCGCACATGTGCCAACACACAAACAGCTGTTAGAGCTGACTGACAGATGATCCATCGGTGATCAGCTGATGTCGTGATCACCAGAACAGAGGAGGAGGCACCAGCACCCTAAACCGTTTTCTCTGTGTGCTGGCTTCAGAGGAGGAAAAGTGTAGAGGACAGGCTTTGTTTGTTTTAAATGTATATATTCTCTTTATTGGCAAAATGCTAATTTTGCTTCAACATCAAGGCTTTATCTTTCCTTTGCTGAGGTACAGGACAGTGAATAGAGTCTGAATCAGGAAGGAGAGTGGAGATAGAGGGTTGGATTTGAATCTGTTGCTTTAAGGATCATATTCCTTGAAAACAGGGTTCAGTGTTTTACCGCTTAGTTAACCAGCACCCCTGGAAAGAAGACTTGGAAAAAGTGCTCCTTTCTCCTCTGAATGTTTGCAGAAATTTTTAAAGCTGTTCTCTGGGAGCAGTTTGACATTTTTGTTTCACCAGCCCTACTTTTACAACACCTCTAAGTCATTGCTGTGCTCTGCACCCCTCCTCCTTCAACACATATCATCTTCCTTGGCATCTTAAACTTTTTTTTTCTTCAGGCCTCTCCTACAAATCTCTGTCCTCCAGCAGTCTGAAGATTTAGCTCCGCAGTAAAGAGGTGTTGACATGAAGTTTATGCTGTTGCTGTCAAACTTCGGGCCTCGGCCCATCTACATAAATCCAGAGCTATCTGATGTTGATTTTTTTCTGCGTTAAGTAAACAAACTCCATCACTACTACATCTGCCTCATCTGCCCATCTGCTGCTCAGAGAGCTGAGGACTGATCCTCACAGCAAATGAAATCCTACTTTTTGCATACTTTCTCCCTGACACAGCTAAATGCATTGTCGGGTAGAAATTGGCCATGCACAGATGTACTGACATATCCTGTGCTGCTACGACTATTCCTGTAATAGTTCCCAACAATAAGTGGTCTCACTTTTAATGCAGAGGGAACACGAAAAAAAAGCTGTGTCTCTGCTGTGTGTCATAGGATTTTCACTGGCTACTATTTAACACGGATCATTACACCCACACATCATTAGCACTTATGTGGGAAAATTAGACAACATAAAAATGTCTTGAAATAAAGATCATCATCAATAGAGGTCATCATCAGGACCGATGTGCTGCTCTTTGTGGTCAGTTAATTAAGACTGAATTGATTGATTATAAGGGTTTGGCAACAGCACGGTCAGAAGATGAAGCAGACTGTTAGAACAAAGATGAGATGAGAACATGTTCATCAGTGAGAGAGCAATTTATCAACTGATTGCTGCGGTTATATCAATGACATACAGTCTGCTGTAAGAGTGTAGAGATCAGAGTCCTGATTCCTGGGGTGAAGAGGGAAATTTGAGTAGTGAGAGTTTTTGAAACAATTCTTATTCTTCAAAATTAACAAACATGTCACCAGTTTGAATCCTGGTTCGCCCAGTTGACCTTTCTGTGTGGAGTTTGCATGTTCTCCCTGTGCATGCGTGGATTCTCTCCAGGTACTCCAGCTTCCCCCCACAGTCCAAAAACATGCTCATCAGGTTAATGGGGATTTGAAATCGCCCGTAGGTGTGAGTGTGTAATTTAAAGATTGTCTGTCTCTGTGTGTCAGCTCTGAGATTGACTGGGGACCAGGGTGTACCCATAGACGGTATAAAATATGGACGTAGTCTCTGCGACGTCACCCATCTTTTCCTGATACAGTCAAAAAAAAAACAATCATTGGACAGGGGCACATTGAATACGACAAAGACTTAAAGCTTCCTTTCAAACAGCTATTGGGCGCCTGTCAGTCACGTGAGCTGAGCTGAGCCTCTGATTGGACAAACCTGTCATCCAATTTAATACCGTAAAAGTCTGTTTTTTTGGCTTGATGTGTACGTGACTTCCAGTCTTTCTGCAGCCAGCCTCTAGTGGATTCTCGATGAACAGCAACTTTTAGCACTTTTGCATTTCCTAAACTGGATGTTGCCCCTTGGTGTATCCCGCCTCTTGCTTTAAGACAGCTGGGATAGGCTCCAGCCACCTGCAACTCTGAACAGGATAAGCTGTATAGAACATGAATGAATAAATATAAGAGAGAGAGAGTCTGGAGTGGAGCCAGACCAGAGAGACGTATTTCAGACGTTATTATCTCCAGTTGTTTAATAACGCAGACACAGTGTGGAGCCAAAGCAATCACAAATTAAATTCATTTAAAGTAAATGACTTAATTATGTTTTTGTACAAGCTATAGACGTATACATGAGAAAAGTTTTTTGGGGGGTTTTGCCTGATGAAGATGTAATTAGGCCTGTCATTGAGTTGGTCAGAAAAAAATTGGCCCGACCGTTAGCTCAGCGGTTAGGTTGCAGTCTCCATAAGGTTAGCCCTCGAACAACAATCAAACAATCACAACACGTCATAACTGTGCTGCTGCGTGATGAATGATCTCTATGGAGTGTCGTACCTCCTCACTGACGCTTATGCAGCATCGTGTCCTGAAGTGCTAACACAGCTTGTCCAAGTGACCCGCAAAAACACAAACTGTGATAGCAGAGCTGCACAAACTGACAACCTGCGAAAGTGAAAAGTGTCATGCCTTATTTTGTCTGTTTCTTGATTCACTGTCAGGTAGTTACACAATATGTCTCAAACCAAGGTGATGTCTTTTCTAACACAACAAAGCTGAATTTGAAGAGGTTATTTGCTGTCACTGAACAGACTGATTTATTGACTTCTATTTCAAGCTTAATTTTACTGAGATGTCTGTTGCTCAAGGTAGTATCATTTGAAAAAAGTTGACTCATTGTTGAGGCAGATTTAATGTGCAGGGAGATTCTGGATAGCTGATTCTAGTCTGCACCTCATAAACATATTGAACTTTTCTGTTCAGTTTGCACTGATCATGTAACTGATGTATGATATCTGGTGTTGGATTCTAAATTCTGCTCTTCTACCATCAGTAACAGCCAGTTTCTGCATAGTACAAAGTTACTATTTCCACAGGTGGTTTAGATTTTCAACTGTCACTTCTAAAATTTATATTTAGGTTTAGATTTTTCTGCTATGTAAGAAAATTGTAAAAGGATGAATAAGAGGTATGAAGCTAGAATAACATTTGACAGCTGCTGAGTTGTACACCAATGTAAGTTGCTACCTCATCATAATGCAGGTTGGTCTGCCTCTTTAGTTTATCCATCATATTTATCCATCCATGAATCTCCATTTACTGTTATTCATCCTGCTGCTGACCAGCCAAAGTGGATGAGATGCCTCATTATTTATTTATCGACACTTTAATGGGATCCAAGTCAAATGAGAACCCACTCTCCTTTACAGGAACATTTGTCTCCAACACAGCGGGGTAAAGATGAGATTGATTCACATCAATAAATGAACACAGTCAGACAGTTGAGTGAAGGTCAACATGACAGAGCATCGTGTAATCCTGAACTCTTGATGGAGATACAGAAAGATTCATGAGGGCAAAGAGGAAAAGTTCAGAGATAGTTTTTTACTCCTGTAATGAGATTCTCATGTTACAGAGGATCCTTGTTCTGAGGAGGGCAGGGTTTGATGTATTGGAAACGCATGAGAGAGGACGTGTGTATGCGTACGTGCGTGCGTGTGCATTTTCAAGTATATTCAACATCGACATTTTACCCAAACTGATCATGATTTTTCCTCTTTTTTTCAGAGTGTAGAACAAAGGTCTAGGGGTATACTCCCTCAGTGTGCACACACTTCTGTCTTCTCTCTTTCCCTTTATTTCTCTCAACATATCTCTGTGTATCATCAACTGACTCTGTGGTAACATATTGAAGGAGGGATAGAAGCTGTTCTCTGTTATTGCTAAAGTGATTTACCATGGTACCACATTCGTACTGTATTGATTCAAGTGTGTGTGTTTTTGTGTGTGTGTGTGTATGTGTGTGTGTGTGTGTACGTTTCAGCCTCTCTACATTTCCCCTGGTCTCTTCATTCTGTTTTCATTTCTCCTCTCACTCCTTTATTCACTCCTTCATTAATATCTCTTGTTTTTTTGTCTTTGATGCTACCCAGCAACTTCCATTTCCCATAAAATCACAATAGCAGTGAATGAAATCAGCTGTTGTTACTATAAATATGATCTTTGCAGTGTGCAGTCTATGATGGCTGTAAATCCACATTAGATAAAGCACTAAAACACTTAAGTCTAAATTTACTTGGTGTGTCAGTGTGACAGAGGAATACAGATTTACTGTTTCCTACCTGTTTTACAGTTTAATATACGCCTCATTCTCCTCATCACCCTCGTCTTTTCTTTCTCATGGGTCATTCCAGCAGCCCTGTCTGCTCATTTCTCATGTCTTGGCCGTCTCCTGGATCATTAATCGATACCGCTCCAACCTCTCCTCTGGGTCAGAGCAAGCTGCTGCTCCACTCACTGTGCGACCTCTGTGTTCATTCCGATATAAAAACAACAAACAGTGACAGAGAATGACTTTTAGGAGAAAAGGAAAATTCACAGATCTCTCCTCCACTGTTCCTGTCTTCTGAAGCAGTAGTGACAGAGTTATGTGATGGAGAGGCAAGATGACGCTGCTCTGAGGCCACTGTGATGTCTGCTCTTTTAAAGAAGTTGAGATTTGAGTAGATTATTATGCCTTTGGGTCACATTGGGGGATTGGAACCTGAACCTATTTGGATCTTCAGCAGCCATCAGCCATTTTTTTTGTGTTGTGTGTTAGTATGGACTTGATTTTGGGAAGGTTCTTGTGTGTTGATCTATTATAGAAAGATTAATGAATACACATCAAACTTGGCAATAAAGCTTGCCTGACTCAGTCATTAAGAGTGAAAGAAAGTAATAGAGCTGACAGAGTTGGGAATATGTTGCTGCAGCTCATCTGACCTCTGTTTGGCTCTAGTTTAAATGTAATTGCCTTTGTTAGAAATAAGCTTCAGTCTGTGATTTATTAAATGTTTCCTGTTTTTTTTTTTCTTTTGCCATTTTGTTCAACCAATCTTTTTATCGAGCGAAGTGAACAAAACATTCCACTAATGTAAAGCTGTCTCTGAGCATTATTTATTTGCGTTCTTTCAAATGATTGTATTTCTTTTCCTACAGTCCTAATGTCATAAGAACAACTCAATTTAAGGCTGCCAAGGCAGAAAAACAGAAGAACTCACTGAGTCAGCTTGAATGAGTTTGTGTGTAATTATATGCATCAGAATTATTATGGGCTGGCGGCTTTAATATCTCTATTCATCACCTTAGATCAGTCGTTGTTTTTCAAACTGCTTGTTTACTTAATGGTTAGTTTCGTTTTCTTTTAGAGGTCTGCGTCTCCTCGCCAGAGAGCAAATCCTTCAAACAACAGTTGTTCAGGAGGTCACATGAGATACCCATGTGTTCTCAACAAATACAGTACATGGGTTCTGTTCCTTCCCTTGCAGAAATACAGAAGCAAAGTAAAAAATATCCTCCCATCCATCCTAAACCTGTTTAAGACCAGAGAAAACCAAGCATGGCTTAGATAAGTTGTTGAACAGGACTTCTTATTCAGTGGTGCGTTGAAATTAGGGAGTGTTTTTTTGTTCGTTCTGTTTCTTCAGTCAGCTCAGGGATTCAAACCAGTGATCTTTCCAGTTGTGAGCACACTTTCCTAACCACAGGCCCTGCTGTCAGAAACCAAAGCTTCTAGTTTTAACAAGACAAATGTTGGCTGTCTGGGCTTTCATTTCTTTTATGTATCCTCTAAAATTTACATTTAATTAGAACACTTAATGAAAGGCTTTTTGTTTAGTAAGGAACATTGAGTTTTGTAGAGTGGGGAAATTTTCTCCTTGGCGAAATGATTTTTCAGTGTTTCTGCACACAGTTGCTCCCAGAATAAATCTTTTTTTCTTGTACTTTAATTCAGCTTTTTTGTTATTTTCCTGCCCTGTGGTTGGTGTGAAGGCCAACCAGCAGGACTGTGACGTTTGGAGCAGGCAGGGGTTTATCGTTTTTCTTAAATGTGTAAGCTCATAGGGATCAGAGTTAAAGCCCTCCAGTTTACAATTTACCCTCAAAGTGTTGGAAACAAAGTGTTGGACCTTCATTGCAAAGCAGAAAGGGTCAAGATACAATCAAGTAGGGATGCACCAAAATGAAAACTCTTGGCCAAAACTGAAAACCAGAATGAAGAAACTGAAGCTGAAAAACCGAAACTGAAAGAAATTATAATTCCAATCATTAGTACCATGGCATAAATTAATATTAATGCTTCAAAGAACAATGCCGTCTTCACAGAGATGCCTTTGGAGTGCTTTAAAAAGGCAGATTTTTTTTCTGCATCTTTTTTGATGGTTGTGACATTTTTCTGGACTCTGTGTACCATCAACTGAATCTATGGCAACATATTAAAGGAGGGATAGAAGCTGCTCTCTGTTATTGCTAAAGTGATTGACCGTGGTACCACATTCTTATTGTATTGATTCAAGTGTGTGTGTGTGTCTGTATGTGTGTGCTTACTTTTTCGTGTCTGTGCATTGTGGCGGAACTGCCATGTGTTACACTGAGAGCAGAGGCGAGTTATGACCACCTAATCATCCCATCATTTAAAAAAGATAAATAACATGAGGCAGTTTAGTCTGTTAAATAAAAGAACAGGGTATAGATCTGATCTATAAGAGAAGGTTGACCCTCATCTGGTTCAGAGCAATGAGTCCTTTTTTCTGCACTCTGCTCTCCCTCTCCTGCGCTCTGCGTGTCTCCCTCTCCTGCGCTCTGCGTGTCTCCCTCTCCATGTGGGTTCTCTATCATGGCTTGAATCATTTCTCGTGTGCATGTCACATGCTTTACAAATCACTATCTGTGGGTCTTTCATAGATATTTTGAAATACGTTGGCCCTTATTCAGACAAGAGCATGCCGGCCGTGGTTTTTGCTTGCGTCATCACAACATGCTGTTTCGCCCGTGTTGTTTCAGTGATAAAAGTCTTTTGGCTGGAATGCATTTTGCATCATGCTCTCATTTAATTCTCCTGCTCCCTCTCGCTTTTCACTCTCTCATCTCTGCTCTGTCTCTGTTATTAATGTCTGTATCTCCTGATCTCTTAACTGGTGGTGCTAAAAGAGATGAATGCTCACTGCCATCTGTAACCTCTGCAGCAGCCATTCAGATAATCAAGATGCTACTTTTCCTCCTGCCTTCTGTCCTGACACCAAAAGTGGAGCTTTTCCCACCTACGGATAGGTAACAACACACCTATGTGTCAGTTGTTGTGACAGTTCAACAGCTACAAGAAAATGGTTTGAAGATGCTTATGTTTTTTTTTTTTTTTTTTTTAATAACATTAAATGCCATGTTGGTCTTGTCATTTGTTGTACTGTGAGCGTTCGTAAAGGTGTTTTAAATGTATTGAGCTACAGTGTGGAGGTTGCATTTTCTGTGTTCCTAAGGCTAACCATAATTTAGATAGTGACAACAAACAATTGTGGAGTTCCTCTTTCTTAATATCATTTTAACATTTCATAAAGCAGTGGACATTCCTGCTCCTCAGGGGATATGAACGTTAAGATTTCTGGACAGAGATGGGGGCCTGTGTGTTGGGGGTTTGCACATTCTGTTTAAATAATGCAGCGGTTGAAACAGAGCCCATGAGTTCAAACAAAAGAAAGGGGCATCGAAACCCTTGCATCATGTTGTACCCACAACAAAAGCAGTCTTTTAGTGCACTCACAACTGCCTTTCTTAAAAATGAATCTAATAATGCACAGAGCTGAGATCTACTGCCAGTGTTGCAGGTTTATCCACTTTTTCTTAATACTTATTCCTAGGGCAAAATAAGATAACTTCCATGACCGTTTTTTCACCATTGCCTTCTGTCTTTTCTTTTCTTCTTCTTCTTCTTTTTTTTTATCCCTGTCTCATCCTGTGGCCTCTGATGGACCGTTTTATCAGAGAAAAGATGATCAAAAAGTGTCTGTGCCTGTCAAAAGGAGGCAGTGTGTGTGTGTCATCTGGCAGTGTTTCATCCATCAAGGTGTCAGATTAAGGTACAAACATCCAGCCAAGAGCCTCTCACAATCAGCTCATCTGTCTATTAGAATTCTGAGTGTGGCCTCAGATGAGATGACGAGTTGCATAAAGATTAGTGCTAGATCTAATCAGAATGAGTGCTGACTGAGGCGTGGTTCAGCTTTTCTGTATTAAATACTTCCTGTAGCTTTTTTTGTAAGCAAAACTGTGTTCCTCTAAGAATCTGCTCTAATAAAAACTCTGAAAGATTTCTGACAGGCTTTAGTTTTAGGCATTCTTTGTTTTACATTATGCTGATGACTCTTAAGTGTTTCTTGATCATTCAGACCACCAATGAGCTGCAGGAAATATTGCAAAGAAGAGTTTGACTTCTGAATCCCCAATTCATAAAAAGGCTTGTTGGTCTACAGACCAGACTGTAGCCGTTTTAATCTCAGCATCCTATTCAAGTTAGTAGATCTTTGTCTCCTTGTAGTCTACCACACACCTTGAACACTCAGACAAAATATGCAAAGGAAACCATAAAACTCAATGTGTTCCTGTTATTAATTAACCTTTTACTTTCCTTGCTACATTTTCATCTTAATTGTTTGCATGATTTTCTCTTTTGTGGTTTCTCATCATGTCTTTAAAATGGAAAACAACGCGTTCTCAGAAAGCCCTGGGTCTGTCTTGCGTATCTTGCTTCATCAATTACTCTGAATCATGGGAAATGTGAAAAATTTGGAGTTCAAGTACATTTTTATTGCTCGCCTGTATGTATTATGGGTGTGTATGTCCCAAGCGGCAACCTCCGGTCTGAAAATATGAGACTTAGCTGAAGTGCTAAAATCTGCAGTTCGTCGAGTGTCCGCTTGAGGCTGGCTCCAGAAGTACCAGAAGTCACGTACACACCAAACCAAAAAAAGCCATTTTCACGGCCAAAATAAGCACATTTACAGCCTGGTACAAAGAATGTCTCCCATCCAAATCGCTAATTTTGCTAACGGCACACACTGAACTGGGGGGGAATTTTTTTCTAACTCTGCAGTTTAGACAATTTTAAGCTCATCAGTTCGTCCAATCAGAGGCACAGCTCAGCTAATGTGACTGCCGGGTGACCTATGGCTGTTACTGTGGAGACTCAAAGCCCACCTAATTTTCAATATGGCCATGTTGGCCGTTCGCTTCAAAAATCTGTTTCAGAAACAGGTTGGTGACGTCGCGAAGGCTATTTCCATTAG
This sequence comes from Labroides dimidiatus, assembly GCA_030710495.1. Classification (NCBI taxonomy): domain Eukaryota; kingdom Metazoa; phylum Chordata; class Actinopteri; order Labriformes; family Labridae; genus Labroides; species Labroides dimidiatus. The sequence goes on from CM061158.1 coordinate 18,763,844, forward strand.
TTATACAGTCTATGGTATATCCTTGGTCAACTAAAGACCTTAATGATTCACAATGTCTGAAGGCCTTATCCTTATGTCAAGCTTTGGCAACACTTATAAATATGATACTGTTGTATCATATTTGCATCCTCGCTCACACTGTCTAGTTGTCTTTTCATTTCTCATGTTCCATCCATTTTTCCATTCCTTTTCACACGTCTATCCTTGGCTCACTGTGAATTCCCACATGGTTTTGTGAACACAGCTCTGTCACACACAGACACACACTCTGCATGCTGTATGCTGCCTCAGAGTGACAGATGCTCTTCTTGAGGGTTTGTTCCTCACATCCCCACCACCCAGATACCGTTTTGTTTCTTTTAATTACTTACTGAATGTTTCTCAGGAGCTGAGGAATTACAGATCAAACAAGAACAAACAGGGCGTCTCCATAGAGATAGCATTGAGGTCATGATGAGGTCAACTAAAATTGGTCTTGCATTCATAGGAATTGGTTTACACCCACACAAGGATGAACACATTTACCAGCTTCTACTTTCTAACTTGCATTTCTGTCTTGTGCAAATGTTCACCCACACAGTCTTTGACATGCATTTGGAACATAGTCTGCATAATGTAATTTTGAATCAGCGGCTGTTATTCATTAAGAATCAAGGAGTGCCCGGAGACTGCAGCTTTTAATTCATTAGATAACTGACAGCCTAATGGAGATGCCTGTCAGTCCTTCAATCAGTCAACTCATCAGTCAGTCAGCTCATTGGGTTTGATTACTGACATACTTTGAGTTTCAGGTTTTGCTGTTCATTTTGAAAAACAGATTTTATTGCTGATTTTTTGAGCCTTGAGGATTAGTGATTCTCCACCTCTCAGCACAGGATTCTCTGTCATCAGCTGTTGTTTCAGTACGGGGTCACAAAGTAGTATTTGGTGTTTGGTGTTGTTGTTGGTGATGAGCTCTTTTGAGGTGTTGGGGACTAGTCATTGAAACATCGATGAAGGACGTTGTCCTCCTCATGACCCCAGTGAAGAACTTGGCCTTCGCCCTGCACTCCATTTACATCTAGAGAGGAGCTGGTGGGGTTGGGGTAGCTGTTAACATGACTGTAGGGGGAACTGTCTCAGACTTATTCTTGGGTACTATCCTCTGGTTACACACTGTACTGACTTGCATAGTGCAACGATGAGTGGAATTTACCTAAGGGATTGAGCATTTATGAACTTTTAAAGCCAATATCGTGCCAGTGTTGCTTGGGCAGCTGACAGGCTTTCAAAGCAAACATTTGTGTGCAGTTTTTTGACTCATTTTCTCAGGGGCACATGACATAGCAGTACCAGTTTCTTTAGTACTTTGCATAGTTCATTATACCAAATTCGCTCTTACATAAAGTTTACTTCATAAATTTGACAGATGTGTGCAGAATTGTTAATTATAGATTTGCTTTCCATCCTTTGTTGTTTATATTCATGTCAGAGTTGCATCAATCCCAGGGACCCTCTTTTCATTTATAAAAGTTCAAATTGCAGACTTTCCACCTCTTTTTCCATTTACTAAATATTGCTGAAGGTTTTCCAACAAAGCTCTGTTTTGTATGGGCTCAAACAAACTCCATTCCACGCTGTTCCTGAGTAATGTGATGGATTTAAGCTCCTTTGTTCTTGGATGTTAACAAAATAACAAAAACTGTCTTCTTTGTAAAACTACTAAGAACACTCTCCAGCACAGGGAAAGCACACAGGGATTCGCAAAAATAAAACAACCATACTCGCCAAGTTTTGACTTTGACTTAAGCAAGAGACCCCCCCACCCACCCACCTCCATCTTCTATGCTGAAATCTGCTCATGTTTGCAGATGATAACAGTTTATTAAACCACTTCATACCAGTTACTGTTGGCAGTAACCACGTAAAAGAATTACGCTTGGCTCTCTATTCAACTCTTGGACGAGCGCATCCCACAGCTCTCTCATTAAAATACACACACAACACACAGACGTTTGCTGCTGAACCGCCGATTCCAGGTGTTCCATTACTGAAACTTGTAATTCCCAAACATAAAATATCTCATATTTACAGTAACACATTCCCATTATCTAACACGAACAATCAGTCCGTTACAGAATCAACATGAGAAATCGGGAGTGTTGGTTAGGGCTGGGTACTGACTAACTAACTGTGGGTACTTACTTACTCTTTTGTGGCACCAACTGAAATGCTTCAGTAGTACCGAGTATCGAATTACATCTAATTTTTCAATCAATCAATCAATCAATCAATCTTTATTTATATAGCGCCAATTCATAACATCAAATGCGTGTGTCCCACGGTCAATGCCTGAGTGTTGGCAGCTATGAAACAACTGATTTCACATTTTGCTGAATTATGCAATAGCACCTTGTTCCCCATTTTGACTCTTCAGGAGATAATGTTCTTTACACCCCCCCCCCCCTTTTCTGTGAAGGATTCTTCTGTCATTCCTCTTATCTCTCAGCTGAGTTGTGAAGTCCAGCTGATAAGATAATATCACTCAGTTCTCACTCTGCCTTTGTTCCGTTTGACATTCATTGTGTAACTTTCTCTGGCTCCAATATTCTTTTGTTGTCCTCTAAGGTTATTAAAAAAGCTTACAGCAGGGAGGATGAGAGTTTGTCAGGTGTGTGCAGGACAGATATTGTGAAGGCTGCAGTCAGGCTACCGACCAACAGACCAGATGCGGCCCCCCTCTTTGTCCCACAAACTTGTGCTGTCTTTTAAACCCTGCTTTTATGTCTGTGTATGTCTCAGTTGTAGTAAAATTATAGCAAAACATCACAAATCAGCTTGACCTTTTCCCTCTTTCTTTTTGGTCCTACAGGCCTGCCATCCTTGTCTTCTTTAGGGGCAATGATGTCATGCTGACACCATTGTTTTCAGAGGGAATATGGGGAGTGTGGAGAGAGATTTGCCTTTCTGCCCCCCTCTGGATCCTCCCTCCTTACTTCCCCGCTTGGTCTCAGGTGCTGTGAAAACATCAGTGACTCAGTGACTCAGCCATCAAGAGAGGCACCACATCGAATGAGCAGTGACTCCAGCTCAGACCAAGGTAAGAGCAGAAACACAACCTGACAAAACCTGTCGGTGTTTCCTCCTGTTCTCTCACATTTATGTCTTATCTTTGTCACTCCCTGTATCGACTTTTAAATCTTCAAAACCTTCTCAACTAAGATCTTAAACTTTCTCACATTTAACTTTAAGCTTCCTCTTTTTTCCAAACATCTCTGCTCTGACCAACCCACTGGCACGATCATCTTCATGGTTCAGCTGTCCCAGCCCTCTCCCTCTTCCACTCCTTTTGCTCTCTCTGTGTCCAGTGCCTCATTCTTGGCAAACCCTTTCCTTCATCCTCATTTTTTTCTCTGTGCCAAATGACTGGCTCATCTTGCTTTTTCTGCCTTTGTTGTTTTCTTCTTTCATTATGTAAATGACCTCTGACAGTGACTCAGAAGGTTTCTGTGGTCAGAGGTGATTTTTTTTTGAATGAGGAAAATGTTAGCCCCAATGTCCCTGGCTAACTCAACCCCCGTCTTCACCATCGGATCATTAGCTTAAATTTGAGCTTCAGCAGATCCATGTGGGCTCAGCACCTTCTTTCTCTCAGTGGGGCCTGCACTCTCAGAACAGAGGTAAACAAAGCTCTGCTGGTTTAGCCTGTAAGTGAACATCATTAGAGCCCCTGCTGAATGCACTGACCACAGACTCTGTGAATCTTCTCTGACAGCTTCAGCCTCTCCTTTTGTCTGTCTGAACAATTATAAACAGCCCAACACAGTCTCACCAACTCCCACTATGGTCATCATTCAATGGCTGCCACAGGAATTGGTGGGATTTCCTGTGTGTGTATTAGGGCTGTTACTTTTAAATCGAGTTTCGAACATTGATTCCAACATGAGGTGAGAAGTTCATGTTTGAAGTGTAATCACCCGTTCGAATGTCAGCTGCATCCTGGAGATTCAGGCATACGTGAATAAACTTCCTTGTCTGCAGACGCTTCAGATCCAAACTGTGCTGAACTCAGCAGAGTGAGAGACAGAGAACAGGATTACAGCTTTCGTGACTTTTTGACTCATGTTAAGTTGTTTTGGTCCTACCCAGTCCTCTAACACCCCTGTAATTGTTTCAAATATCTGTTGAGAGGAGTGGTCAGGGCGATCATGTCTGCGTGCTCGTGCGTGAAGTGTACTGTGCAGGTAATATTGTAAACAAAAAGAGAGCCACACTTGATCCCGATCAAGTTGATCGACTTGTGTTTCAGGCAAATAGTAGAAATGAAGATGAGCTGTTCGGCTCATTGGCTTAAGTATTAGTTATATGTATTAAATTAGTTCTTATTCAAAGCTGTTGGAGCTTTCTCTGTTTGATGGGCTGTTGGAGGGGGGTTGTATTTGAATATATTCAAACAAATAATAGGTCACTTTAAATTTGTTCGAACTTCTCATTTTGAAAAAGTGACAGCCATCGTGTGTTTGGACTCAGTTGTTCAAAGGTTAAGTGTATCTGAGTATGTTTATGCACGTATGAAGGAAATTCTTCCTGATGTGCCGCTTTATAAATTTTATTAGTAGCATCTTCCTCGCTACTTTGTCCAGCTTAGATGGTCCTTAACCACAGACAACAGAAAAATGGAGCAATGATGTTGAAAAATGGAGATTCCCAGGGTTCAGGCTTTGCTTTCCATAACAGCTGAGAAAGGATACAGAGGCTTCAAGAGCTGGTGAGTGTCACACTGTCTCACTGTCTACCTCTCAGCTGTCTGATGTGCTCACCTCTCTCTCTTTCTGTCATCTTCAAAGCTTTTTCAGTCATAAAGAGTCTGATGGACAGATGAGACTCTCCTTCTTGTGCTCTCTGTGTCTGTGCTCTGTGCTGTGGACAAGTTAAGAGGCCTTTAATATTCTCCTTACTCTGTGTAAGATGTAATACTTTGATGTTCTTGTTGTCCGACAGAAATCACCCTCTCTTGTGTTGTGGTTTTTCTAATGATTTTTTTTTTTTTTGTGTGTGTGTAATTTACATATTTTCTTGTTGAGTGTTTGTACATTTGGTGTTGGTGAAGATTTGTTAGGTTTATGGGACAAAGCTAAAGTTTCTGACAAGCCATATCACTCAGAAAGTCTCTTTCCTCAGACAGAAAACTGAAACATGGACGTCTCAGTGTTTGGTCTAATCCCTTCAGATGAATATTTCAGTCCATCCTCTGCTGAGGTTTACTAAGAGCACTGCTGTTTGTTTTTCTTCAGCTTTACTGAATACAAACAGGAGAAACAGTTGAAAATAAAGAACACATATATTGAGGTCCGAGGAGTGCCACAGAATAATCAGTTTGTTTGTTTGTTTGGGGATTGTACATGTCAAGATCTTGTGTATTGTGTATATCACTGGCTTCTCATTTCAATATAAATATTTGCTAATGCATACAGTTTTAGTTTCCAGCTGGAACTTCTCCCTCAGTCATTGAAAATGTTATGAGAGCAACTATAGAGATAGAAAAATTGAAGGGAACATATTTTTCATTGACTTGTTTCATTGTTTTAAGCATGAGGAGCTTTGACAGATATCAGATCAAATGTGCTGTTTGTTGGTTTTCCTGTTTAACGTTTTACTGTGATTGCTTCGATAAAGCATGTCTCAAAGATTTGTTGTGAAGGCCTCATGCACAATGGTAGAAGCCATTGAAGGAAAAGTTATGCATGTTTTTACATGCTTAAATCATGAATGTGTCCTTCACATATGCTGGTTCAGAGGTCAGGTCAAACTGCCATGCTGAAACCATTTGTAACATTAACGTCGACTTCATTGTTGTTTGACTGTTCACAGAATAATCACACCACCTTCAGCTACATTTACTCTGCTGTTTGATCTTCTGCTGATGGGACCTAAAAGCAAAACCCGCTGTTGGCATGAAAACTGGATTGTCACACCAAGCCAAATTTAATCTGGCCTTTTATGTCCTTAAGTCCCAATGTGATGCATTTGTTCACAGATTCATTCAGTTACGTGTGTTAAACAGGTTGTGTATCTAAAACTGTTTTGATTTTGAAGATTGTCTCCAAAGGTTTTATTTCTTTGCTGAGGTAGATGTCATGGGGAAAAAAGTTCTTTCTTTGTGGGCATGAAGAGCACCGATCAATGGAGCTCAACTTGAAACAAAATTAGACATTGTGTCCTTTTGGTCATTGATTTCAGCCAGGACAGCCAGACGATGGATTGAAGCAGAGCACACACACTGTGACCAAAACAACATGGTGTCCAGGGCACAGCAGGTGTCATGGCCTCACTCTGACACAATCAGAAAAGTGTGAAACACACAAGAAGCAGGATACCTGTCTCCTTTTTTCTTTGTCCTTTTTGTTTCTCTGCTGCAACCACACTGAGAGATGTTTGTGCAGTTTACCTGACTGACATGAAAAACACATGAGAGTGGGATATGTTCTGCAAGGTGTAACCATATCTTTTGTACTTGTGAGTGTTAAAATCTTCATTAAGAAAATCTGTCAGTATCACTGTGGTGTCAGCCAGCTCGGTCATGAACAGACTTGAAATAGAATCAAAAATTACAAAAAGAAGGGGCTAAGAGTGTGTTGAGGTTAACCCTCCTTTTGTAGAGCTGCTGTTAAGTGGAGCTGGTTATTAAAGTTGCAGAAGACTCAATCTGTTAGAGCCAGAGGATTGGGGGGGGGGGGGGGGGGGGGGGTCAGTTTGAGAGCTTTTAAAACTGCTCTGGAACAGCAAGTGAAAACCTTTTCACCAAAGTTTAGATCTGTGATCAACAAAAGATGATTATATTGATAGCAGACTCAACGGGAAGTCTTAAAAATGAACTGATTATTATAATAAAACGAGAAAAAAAAAAAAAAAAAAAACAGCTGAAAAATTTAAAAATAATAATTTCAACTTTATTTATTGAACACTGATGACCACAAACGGATGATTCATTCAAAAAGACTGAATTATTTTGAATATTCACACTAAAAAATTATGACAGATTCATGAATGTTTAAGGATATTTGTTAATTTTTTATTCCTGACATTTCAACATTAATCGTACTTCTTATCCTCTCCCCAAACTCTAAAGAGGAAAAGCTGCTTTTTGTTAGACAGGTTTGTGTCTGATGTGTTGTCGTCCTATATCACACACTCACTGTGTCGTTTGCATTTACATTAAAAACGCAGAACTCCTCTCACTGAGATTTGGAGCAAAAGGATCGATTAGAAGCATTTAGTGGGTCTCGTTCATTATCTATGAGTCTTTGTAAAACCTGAAGGCTTTTTGTAAGTGAGTCAAATGTCTCTTTATCTGACTTCCAGTGTCTGAAGAGTGATGCATTTTTAAATACTTGGAGCCAGAGGTCTGCTGTAGATTTTTGTTCTCTGTAAGTGGTTAAATGATGAGTGTGATGAAGGATATTTGAGTGGGTAAAGTTAGCTTGTCTGTCATGAAAAGAAAAGAGCTCATCGGCTCTTTCTGTCCTCTCTGTGTGTTCAAAAATGTCTCTTTACAAATGAACAATATTATTGATACAAAAAAAATCCCTCTGTTAAAAATTGGCTTGCTTTTTGTTTCCTGTGATTGGACTTTTTCCTCACTTTAAAAACATATTCTGAGCCCTTTCTACCACAGAGAAATATTTATTTATGACTCCCCCTCTTCATTCTGCTGTTTCAGATTAGTCTCTTTGTAATAAAACCCTTATTGCATCTCCTTCACTGAAACACTTTCCATTTTTCAGTGCATTAATTCTTTATAATCCTATTTCTCACAAAGAAAAAACATCATTAAAGTGTTTGCAGACAAACAAATCTGCTGTCAGATGTCCACATTAGAGTCAAGGAGAAACATTAGATTTAGAGAAAGCAGAGCCAGGATTAAGTGGGATAATTAAAAAAAAAAAAAAAAAAAAAAAGATGGATTGAAACTTTGGAGTGTTAGCTGTGGTCATGTTTTTACCAGGAGAGAGTACAGACGTGATTTTTCACCATGTGGGCAGAATTAAGGCTTTCATAATACAATGATTGTCTGTCATTGATAAGCAGATTTCTCAGTCATATATCTGCACTAAGGTGGAGTGAGGGTGTAAAAGCAGCTGCGTGTTTTATAAGTCCTGTCAGAATGCCTGATGGCTTGACGTATACATTTCTTTCCTGTTCTCTTTCTGTCACATGACTGCAGTAATGTAGGATACTGAAATGTCTGCAGAATGTGTCATAACTCCAAACTTTCTCGAGCAGTACACAGAGATTTTTTACTGATGTTTAAAAAGTAGAGGCTCTTCTTCTTGTATGTTTCTGTGCTCTTACTCAGAGAGGGAAACTATTAGCTTCATCATGAGGATCTGATTCTGGTATATAACCCTCCTCCATCGCACTTCCATTACTGGTGTTATTTCATTCTTCAGCCAGTCTTCTCACTTCTTGTCTGTCTTGAAGCCTGGATCGTTGCTCCTGCGTCAGCTCACGGCTTTGAGCGAGCTTGTGGTAAATTGGATTGCTAATCGTTTAGTGTTGAGTTGCACAGATGTAATATAGGATTTCAGCGACTGCATGATCTGATGCCTTAAATTGCTTTTAGAGCACACTGGCAGACCACAGCTGATGCTTGACTCCTCATCCTTATCTCAGCAAGACTAGAAATCCTCTCAGAAAATCTTGTGTAAACATAAAGGAGAACACAGCTGAGCAACAAACCTCATCACACGAGTCTGTGGTCAGACACGTGCGACTCCACCGCATGTGGAGGGGTTGTGGATTCAGCCCAGGTTGCTCAAGTGTTAAAGAGTCATTGTTGTTCCAGGGATTTGAAGTAGCTTCACATTAGACCAGCTTTCATCATCAGTCGATATGCCATCACTGCACCTTACACGGTCACTTCCACATCAGAGGTGAGAGGTTTCACATTTTGAGGTTTGGGAATATAAAAATACGCTATAAGCAGTTCTAGCTCGGAGTTGATTCAGTGCTTTCACTCTGGTGAAACACACAAAAAACAGACAGTTTAAAACAGTTTAAATAGTTTGTACAAAACAGGGGCAGAGCGTGTCTTTTGATATGTGAGTTCAGGAGCATTAAGCAAAAGAGGGGAAATAATAGAAATGAAAGTGAACAATCTGCTGATTTCTCCATTCATCTCCTTTCCAGTTAAGTAAATGGGAAAGGAAGTCATTGAAGGGCCCTCACAACATGGAGCCAGAGGCTAGATTGTTCTTGCACAGTAGTAAATGAAAAGTGAGATGGGTTTTTAACAGTCTTTATTTTTCTTTAAAGCGAATTATGTCTGCTTTCATTCTCATAAAAAAAAGATTCATCTAAAAGCTCAAACTCTCCTAAATGAAGCTTTATCATTTATTTCTCTGAAAAAAAGATGCGACATTGATTTGACTGGATATTACCCGAGCTTTGATTTCATCCTCAAAGTCCTGAACATATTTTAAAGCATCCAACTGATCCTTTTCGAAAATGGGTGCTCCTGTGATTTAGAGTTTTTTTTTTATGCGGTTCTTCAGAGAAGTGCAGATGTTGATGAAAATGTCACACAGTAATAATTTTCTTTTTGGTGTACAAAAACTTTTTCAAGCATGCTGAGAGGAATTCATTGATACAAATAAAAACTCTTTGCCCTCTAGTTTGAGGCTGTTATTCATTCATCGGTGTAATCAAACACATCATTAAATGAGCTGATCAGCTCTGCAGCTTTTCAAAGGCTTTTAAACTTGTAGTAACCAGATTCTTTTATAGGAGTTAAATGAGCCTCCTGCTGAGCCCAGATGGTTGGACATCCTGTGGATTTCCTGTGATTAAAAAATAAAAAAAAAGAATCCGCCCCATTCCTCTTCCTGCATATCCCTCATTACTTTCTGTGTTTTGTTCCACGATAGCAGAATAAAGAGGGCTGACATTTCAAAAGGTCCACATGTGGAGGAGTTGACATTCAAAGAGCTGGAACCTTGAGGTTAACTCTCTATGAAAGGTGATGGTGGATGCAGGCTGTTAAAGCTTCAGTCATGTCACGATGAATATCAGATATCAGAGAGGAGGAGCGCTTAAGATGAAAAGGTAAACAGTTTGTTTGTGCAGTGTGTCTGTTACTTCGCTCAGCTTTGTCTCACACTTGATATTCTCGTCTGTGGAGCTCTCAGCAACACTTACACAAACAAAACAAACTGATTTTTTTTTTTTTATCGCTCTGTACAAAAAGAGAAGTTATTGACAGTTGCCCTCAGAAGCTGCCTGAGGCTTGATCTCGCCTCCTAAATAAGATGTTTACTCCTTCATTTTTATTTAAACAAGGTGGACAAAAGAGGTCTAATTTGCTTTGACTGAAACACACATTGGCACATTTTACTTTGAAATGTCCTTGCTTGACTTGGTGAGTTTTTCAGTTGGATGCACAAAAGATCTGATAATTGAGGCAGAGAAGAGGCTGCTTTCAAATAACCTGAAACATGCATCCGTAATCCTGAAAAAAAGAAAAAAAAAAAAAGGCACGCAAAGTAACCTTGCGCATTGAATCCGATACATTTATTTTTCTATTAATTGCTAAAATTCACGGTACGATAAAAAATGGAATCATTGAGCGGTGATCAAGCAATTGATCATGAGCAGCAGCTGTCAGTATGTTTGAGGTAGGCGCGCACGCACACACACACACACACACACACACACACACACACGACACACATGCAGGCACACAGACACCCACCACACACACACATACACAAGTCTTCATTCATCATCTAAAAACAGCCTGAAATGACAGAAAATGTGTCAGTCCATCTCACTTGACATTTTTGTCACTGATAAATTAATCTGCCAACTAAATTAAATGATAATGAGGTCACAAGTAGCCTACGGCGTCTCCAAATAGTCAAACAACTGTTGAAACAATGTGGATGGATCCAAAAAACCCCAAAAATTAAACCTGTTCCGAAAAGGAATAATGACGGAAGAAAGTTGTCAGGTTCAAGCAACCTAGAACATCAGAAAAGATGCACAAAATGAGGCAAAGACAACTGTCTCAAGTTTTTACTTGAGGTGGCAGGTGTTGGTCTGGCAACACCTGCTTAGATGGGGAATTAAAGGTTAACAAAGAAGCATACACTCTATAAGTGAATGTGTGATCAAACTATGTACAATTATTCTATCAAAAGTTTTTTCATCATTGTGCAAACATGATTGACAAAGTGTGCAAAGACCTTCAGCCTGAAGTTTGCTTTAAGTTGATTGTTTATCATTTGAATAAACTTCTCATCTGGGTTTTTCAATAATTGTCACTGACTTTGTACCTCTTGAACATATTTGTTCATAACACTCATGGCTGGTGGTTGGTCCAACACTCGGCTGACTAAAATACCTGAACAGCTTCGTATTTGATGAATGGGCATGACATTTAGTACAGGCATTGATGGTGTCCAAATCACAAGTCTTTACAACTTTTAGAATTAATTTAAATCTGACTAACATTGCAAAGTTGTAAATAGCTGTAAAACATCGCCAATCCTGTTGCAAAGAATATTTTACATGTAACAAAGTGCTTTACATTTCTCATTATGATAGAAACCTTTATTTGACTACATACACCTTCAGTCTTCAACTGGAGTAATTATCTGTTATCTGTTATTGGGCTGCAGTCACAGCTGTTGTGCTCCAGTTTCTACTTTTCCCTCCCTGTGCTCTGTGCCCAGGGAATCTTGCACACAGTCATTTAAAAACCTGCGAATAACAGAAAAAAATTAAATGAAAATTCTAGCAGGGACTTTGGGAGCAACTGAACATGCAAAGTTTTGTGTTTTGACTTCAACTCAGGCAAACAAATTAGCGTGCGCACAGTGTGTCTCATTAGGAGCTCCACGCATCATCACACTGCAAAATTTATGATCACAACCAGTGTAAACACCATGTTACTGTTTCCTTTCATCTCTGCAGTTTATCAGCTTTTACTCAAACCAAATGAACAGCTGCACTTGGCTGTAGTTCTTTCAGATGTTTTCCCTCCTAAATGATTAAAAACAATATATGTATTATCAAACAAAACACAAGTTGTTGTGTAAATGCACCATAATTTACTCTCTCTGAATTAGGTTACATCTTTTTGATTTAAGAACATCTCTGCTTCAGCATCAGCTCTTCAGTCTGATTTTCCCACAGTTCCTTTAAATCTGCTCTCCGTAATACAATTTACATATCTTTTTAACCCACTTTATATTTAAAACATAAAGTCGGTGCATCAAAATCCACACTCAGCAGCTAAGACCCCACAGTTTGTATTCCTCTACATTTCTCCTCCAGTAACAGCGCTACAGACTACACTACAGCTGTAATCAGATGAGACACTTCTGGGAAATAACAGTTGATCGTGTTTGAAGAGGAGGATAATATCCCTGCTCAAATTAGTCTGTAAATTGGAATGAAATGAAATGTCTGTAGATCTTAATATTTCACAGACACTTGAGGGAAAACAATCCAAAAGAAAATGAAAGCAATTAGATTATGATTACTGTATTTGATTAATCTGTTGGATTACACTCCTGGTTGACAAATTGAAGGAGGTAGTCTGCTACAGATCAGTAATAAGACACTGAAAGCATTTTTCAAATCAACTATTTTTCTTTTTTTTAATTTTGTCTTTTATTACAGAACTCTGGGTGTCTAATATGAATATTGCTCAGTTAATAACAGATGTCTGTTCTCAGGAACAAGCACAATTAAAATGATCATTAATAGAATTAAAATGACAAAGTGTCCTTGTTTCTTTATTTCAGTCTGCAGAAATAAGTTATTTTCAACAAATTAGAAGTAAACTAATTTCACTCCAACCCGTCGTTGTCAGTGTGTCTGCTTCATTAAATCAAGTAATGATTTCATAATTACTCCGCTCGAGGGGAGCTTTTTTTCCCAGTGGGATATGAAGTGCATGGTGGTCTGTTTCTGTCTTAAAATACTGTGCACATGTGAGCAACTTTGTGTGTCTTGATTCTCATTGTTGCTTCAACACAATGTTGTCAGTGACTTGATATAAACCCTGATCTCTGTCTGTTACTGTCCATCAGAAGGAGAGAGATACATTTTACTAGTTCAGCCCCTGGCTGCACCTCTCTGCTGTGTGCAACACTTGTTGCTACTTGGTTTGCATTGAAACATGCTTAAAACTTAAAACACTACCCTGAATGTCTGAAAATAATGAGACCACTGTTTTTTTATCCCTACCTGATGGAAAAACAAACAAACAAACAGAAAAAAAACTTACTTTTAACCCCCTTGTGCAGTGGTAACTAGTACTACAGTTAACAGCACCTGTAAGAGGGGCAGTTAACTATCAAAATGTGTTTATGTAAAGAAGTGGTCTGAAAGTCGTCTTGGTAATCTAATGGACAACAACAAAGTGGGTTAACTCTTTGAACCTGAGCTGATTTTTCAGGTCTCTGCTTGAGAATTGCATACCCATGATAAAATAAGTATATCTGTAACCACAAGGTCTGGTTAAATGATTTTGGTGTCTGTGATATGTGATACTGTTTATGTGATACTGGTAAAGAGGAAATGAAGGTGGCACACTTCAAAAAAATAAATAAATTTAAAAAATGCAGGTTCGCCTGAAAAAAAGGCTGAATATCTCTTCAAAAATGCTACAATTGCAGCTCTAAACCTTTATCAGACCACAGTACAACATATAAAAATTATCTCTGCATAGGTCGACTCTGATAAAGTGAAGTAGAACAAAATTAGAGAGGTTTTAGTGCACAGAGTTCAGGCGTGGTCTCTTTTGGCACATTGGCATCACACATTAAACAGTAACAATTACATAATAATTACATACATTTACACAAGTCTACGTTGTGCTTCTTTTGAAAAACTGTACAAACCAAGTATCTCTTTTAAAATCCACACTGTAACCCCCCCCCCCCCCCCCCACACACACACACACATACAAAACTCAGACAACTGTATACACCATTTACCTCAGAGCCTAATGACCTAGATTAATCACTTTCTGTCATGAATTACCATTGTGTATTTTAATCCAGCTAATTTACTCCTGTGCATTTTTATTTCAGGAAGCTGGATCCCCATCCCTTCCTGAGAGCTCAGTCAACTGGAAACATCAAAATAAATGTGCTCCTATGGATTTTACCAGGGGACAGCCAGCAATACGCACCAGATGCATCTCTGCTGTTTATACAGAATTTAGCTATACATGAATATGCATGTCCCTATCTCCATAACAGATTGGTCTATTTGAGTGATTGACACCGAGACTGCAGAATGATGCTAAAGTCACCATAATGATATTGACAGAAGTGTCAGTCAGTTTAAATGAGCAGAATGCTGGTGTTAGGGGAGACCCAGCCTGCTGCATACTGACACTGTAAGGGTTCTCCATGGGTCTTGAAGTCTGATAGCAAAAGGTGGAAAATTTTGAGTGTAATACAAGGCATAGAGTTAACAACAATACTGTGGATTTCTCATAAAAATGACTGTTTCTTGGCAAAACGGCAAAGGTGAGAAATTTTAAAACTGTTAGCCGGCAAAGTCCTTTTTGTGTTTGTGATTCTTTGGCCTCTGTCTCTCTGATACTTTGGTGTAGATAACTTTGATTTATATCATTAGAATCTGTGGAATCTTTGTTTTCATGTGAGGTGTTTATCGTTTGTTTAGCACGTAGCGATGCAGCGGAAGAGACGGAAATGTGGTGAGTGAGTTGTGGAGCTGTATGGAGTTTGATGTCATGATTCATTTAGTTGTTATTTGAGTTGTTTGTGGCATGTAAAAATGGTTTCTTTCATTGTTTAATCTGCTGTGCAACATCACTATATCCTTTCATGATTATTGATTTATTTCACATTTTGTTTGCAGTGACATCAAAGTCCCCTAATTTGGGGCCCTTCGGGGTCAAAGGGTTAAAGCATGTGTGAGGATACATGGGCCACACAAAGAAGAGACAGTGTGTCAGCTCTCACCTTCAGTCTCTCTCTTGTTGCTGAAGCTAAAAGTCAAGCACGAAATCTTTGAGCTCTTCTAGACTCAGGTTTAAATGCCAGGGTCACTTCTTCTGCTTTTTACCTCTTGAAAAACAAAGCTAGAGAGTAAGAGGAATGTTGTCACAGACAGACCTTGAGAAGATGGTACATGTGCTTATTTCCAACTGATTAGATTACCCCAACGGTCTATTCACAGGACTATCAAATGGAGCTGTTCAACAACTTCAGCACATTCAAAGAGCTGCAGCAAGAATCCTGTAAAAAATAAGCAGTACAAATACGAAACTCCAGTCATGAAATCCTTATAATACCAATCTGTCACTCAAAGGATTGACTTTAAAATCTCTCTCTCGCTCTCTCTACTGGTCTGTAAGTTTCTGTGTCTCAGTGTAGAAATGCTCTCCCATGCTCATTTCTTATTTTGGAGAAGCAAAAACAGCCTCTAAGGACAAGAACCTCCTGCGATGCATGCTGAGTATGATCCTCCATTTTTCGAGTTTTTACTCTCAGTCACATACATCAGTACAAATTCTTTTGTGCTCAACAATTTCTCCCTTTTTCCCCATTCTCCAACCTGCTTATATGCAGATTTAAAAAAAAAAAACGTGTTTGGTGTCAAGGAAACAAAACAATTAGTTTACACAGAAGATTACACACTAATTTCAACATACAGCCCACTAAATCTGTCCTGCTAAATGCTGCTTATTTTTCTTCAGTCTTTGAAGTGGTCCAAAAGTATTACAGTAATGCAGGTAAACTTTGTTTTCCTGCATTGCAAAGGTGGGATGTGATTAACTCCCAGCCACATCTTTTGGCTCCATCAGCTTTGACTGATTCATGAGAGTGGAGCCACAAAAAGAACAACATTTTTAATCAGAGTCATAATCCTAAATCAGCACTTGAGCAGGATTTGTTTCTAGTCCAAGTGATTCTTCTCAGCATGTTGAGGCGGCTCACAAAGGAGGTGAAACAATGATTGTTGAATAATGATGAGCTTTCCCTCTCTATCTTGGCTTCATGTGAGTGCTTCTGTTGTTTGCTCATCCCTTTTATAATCCTCTTTGACTATCCTTGCTTTGACTTTCTGGAACAGATCAGAGTTAAACTGAAGAACTGAAAGAGTTGACCCAAGAAAACGCTGCATCTACTATTGACCATCACGATTTCTGCAAGAGATAAAGAGAAAAATAGTGTGAACATTGTTTTTGTATTTTCATCCATTGGTGCACTGTTCT
Source organism: Labroides dimidiatus (assembly GCA_030710495.1). Classification (NCBI taxonomy): domain Eukaryota; kingdom Metazoa; phylum Chordata; class Actinopteri; order Labriformes; family Labridae; genus Labroides; species Labroides dimidiatus. The sequence goes on from CM061158.1 coordinate 18,780,084, forward strand.
TATTTCAATCCACTGATAATCCATTTTTCTGCTCTGTCCTTGCAGGGTCATACTCAAAACACACGAAAAAGCTGAATGTGAAATGTACCTGCTGTTAATGCCATCCTGCAGATTGATGGGCAAAGGCAATATGTACAATATTTTGATAGTTTCATGAATGTGTGGTTGTAATAGGTCTGCAACAGTCTACCACACAGTTAATAGTGAACCCTGAAGGCTTCTTTTACCACGCAAAGTTTCTAGCCCATCGTAGTTTGAGTGATATTTGTCTCAGAACAGCACACATGATTGACAGTCAATCACGCTCGTGAGAGATCAGTCAGGAAGTCAGTTGAGAAAAATGAACGCCGCAAAAGAGGGGGCGACCAGGAGCCAATCCGTAGCACGACCACACTCATGTCCAATAATCCTCAGTCCCAGAATGAAGAAAAAAAACCAAAAGTAATCAACATCTCCATCACTGATTGGTCGTACAAAAATTTAGCCGGCCAAAAAACACAAAAGTTAAAGTTAAACATCCCCAAACACGAAATCCATATTTTTTTCCAGGTGAGTCTGGCAAACGCACTCCAGTGCAAGGAAGATCCAGTGAAATCAATGACCTTATGTCATTACTCTTTACACCACCTTTACCCATTCTTTACAGTGAAAATCAGTTTTTAACACAGCATTAATCAGTTTCGCTCTTTTGATTTAACCACCAGTGTTTCTTTTTTCTTTCATTACTTTTGATGCTAATTTTCTAATGTGGCACTGTCACACCGTCACGCTATTACGTAGCTGACGTGACTATCGGTATCTGGCTAATCACACTCTCCCTTCCAAGAAGGGCCCGGTTGGCTGTGGAAATGCAAACAGGATCAGGCTTTACCGATCTGACCCGCACCAGACTGTACTGATCCATAACAGACCGCTCAATGGAAACGGGGCTAAAGAGGAGGGCTATGGAGGGCACAAATAAGCAGCATTGTCATCAGAAATACAGAACAGAATGGGACCCCAGTTTTGTCAGCTGGCTGAGATCTGCTACAGGCTCTGAGTCTGAGAGCAAAACCTTCAACAATATAAAGACTGTGATTACTCGTGAAGAAAGGTTAATTTAAGTGTCTTAAATAAATTCCACTAGGTGAAGTCAGATTACTCTTTATTTCCATGTCAACTATTATAAATACTGTTTCAAAAAAGTAGGCGGCCTCAGGGTCTCATGATTTGGCTCATTAGTTCCCACCTGTCATTTGTTTAAAGGGGACACATTACTGTAACATAGCTGAGTTGGAGCTGCTGATCATATGCTGCTGATGTGGGGTTGGGTGGTGGATGACCATAAAACTGAAGCTACAGAACTGTGAGTACCTGTAGGAAGCTAAACAGAGTGACTGTATGTGACCATCGCGCAACAATATCATTTTTTATTTTTGGTTATATGTTAATTTCCTGCCAAATACAATACTTTTGAGTCTCTGGTACAATAATTCTTTATTTCCCATCTGGCAACACTGAGGCCAGCTATAGCTTACTTGGTTTTAATGGCCCTCAGTAAATATTGTATAAACCTGTTTAGAGATAATGTCTTTGTCTCTGATGAGTCACTTGTGATTAAATGATTTCAGGAGTAGAATAAATCTCTCTCATCGAAACATCCTAATGGCTGCATTATCTAGATCTGCATTAAAGGACGCTGAATGTTGTAGTTACTCCCGGCAATAAAGTTTATTTCAACACGAAAGAGGATGTGCTGAACTGTCTGCAGCTGCTGACTTTTGGTCTCTCTAAATGTCTCACACAGGCCCAGTTCCAGTCAGAGTTTAATGAGATTTTGTGTTGATAAGATTTGGGGAGCTCGTCCTTTTGTTTCACACTCAGAAATAAACAGCCTCATTTCATCAGTTTAATGACCCTAATTGACGTCCAAGCACAGCCTGGAAAAAACAACTCTTCTCAGGTCTAGTATCCTCTGCATGCACACTGTACATCACCATTACTAGACATAGCCAAAAGCTGTAAACTTTCTGTCATTATTGACTTAATTTATGTCAACATAATGCAGTGACTCCTGTGTTGTGCAGGTTATGTGCACCAATTTTTGGGTGAATTTGAAACAATTTGTTTCAATTTAAGCGATTAGAGGTTTTTGCTGTACTCATTTTTCTCTCAACTAAAACAATTTAGTAAAGAAGCTTAACTGAGTGGTATAAGGGAAAAGACAAACATCATTTAGCTTAGCTTCAGCTTATTTTTCCCAATTTGCAGAGAACTTTTGATTAGAGACATATTACCACTGTTAGCTCCCTCCGTGTCAGAGCTTGTCGTGGCTCTGCTCTCTCACTCACTGTTCAGTCAGAAAGTCCCCTTTAATGGTCATAGTGTGAAAACAGATTTATAACAGCCAAGTAAGTCAGATTAAATGAAAAGCTGTGCTTGGTGTCACCATAGATCGATATGCAGACAGGCCTCCTGATGTGGTCATAATCAAAGCAGGCTCACCATGCAGAGAGCTCTTGTTAAAGACAGAGAGAAACATGTGACAGGAAATCATTTCTCTGTGAACTGAAGTGAAACCTGACAACTCAATAAGCTGCAGAGGGAAATTGCTCCCTCTTCTTCATCTCTTTCCTGCTTCTACCAAAACTATATCCTGTTTCTACACTGATCTTATCACCTTCAACCTGCAGACCATTTTAGATTACAGAAAGCACAGGAAGCCTGTGTGCAGGTTGTTGAAGGGAAATAGGACTCTGTGCACATCAGTGGTGTCTACATCAAAGTCTCCAAAGAACTTACACTAAACTTATCAGCTGCAACACTCTTTTCGTAGACCGTAGAGTTTGTAGAAACTCATATTTTCGGAAACATTTGTCTCTTTTTTTATTTTACAAGTGTTGGCTTTTTCGTAAAACGGAGAGTAAGAATTTGGATAGTGTAACCCGTTAACTGCTGTTGAGTTGCCTTTTTGGAGTGTTCTGCTGTTTTAATGCATACTTTATATGTACAAGCAACCTTTGCTGTGTCTCTTTAAAGAGTTCTACCACAAAAAAACAAACAAACAAATAAATAAAATCCAAAGATATACTCTTTTTGTGAATAGCATTTCAAAAGAGATACAAAATGAGTTACCCCAACAGCATTCCTGATTCTAACTCTTTCTTTCGTCACTTTTCTTATGACTTGACTGTGAGCTGTTTGTAAACAAAGCTTAAAGACATCAGCCAAACATTTAAATCACTTCTTCTTGTCAAAAGTAACTCTAGACACAGGATGAGGACCTTGAAATTACTTTAGCAATCTGTTTAGAACTGCATTAGCATTTGAATAAGCACAACCAAATCAAGAGGACCTCATTCAGAGGCAGTTTAGAGGTGGCTGAAAACAGACAGAAAACACACCCTCCATCAATTGAAGTGAAGGTCTGTTTATGCACCTGCTGCACTGAAGTTCACGGTTATTTCTCACTTTCTTTAAGAGTCCTCTGTGTCTAATGTTCCCAGCATGTCTCTTCAGTGTGTATCTTACCCCAAGCAGAGTGCTGTGCGGACTCCCCCCCCCCCCCCCCCCCCCCCCCATGCTCAAAGGAGCACAAAGCAGCACTGACCGCTTTATCTTGTGGAATAAACCAGTCTTTCAGGGCGTGGTCACACTGGCCATGCAAACCGTGCTGAACTCAAGGTTGTGCATGAAGTGTACCATGCCAAGCACACCTTTCCGAAACATGCCAAAAAGGAGAAGAACTGCGCTCAAGCATGGTACACTTATGTTCACACTGGCAAAATAAACTGGACTTTAAGGCTAGAGTGTGTTTGGGCATGGAGCGAATGATTAGTGTGACCATGCTCTCAGTCTCCCTTCAAACCCTGTGTGTGTCTGTGTCTGTGTCTGTGTGTGACTGCACTGTCTCAGATGGGAGATCTGCTTGAAGAAAAACTGCATTCAGACTCTGAGCTCTTTTGGCTTTCTTATAAGATTAGAATGTGAACTAATAATGTGCCATTTTACTCTTTTTACCAGAAAACTCTGTGTTCAGGCTGATAAATTACTGATAAGAAGAGGTCTGTGGCCACAGTTGTAATTTTAAACTTTAATGGAGTCATGAGTAGTTTGGATCTGGCAGTGCAGTAATGCAGATTCTGCTGTTCTTCACTGAATACTGCCATTTTTAGAAGCTGCGATGAAAGGTGAGAGGCACTCTGCATCCAGATGGCATATTCGTTTCAAGAGTTTGTCTGAGTGGAGCTGCTTAATCTGCTAACTGTGCTCTGATACTCCCTTTCCATTTGGTTTAAACAACACTAAAGCCTATCATTGGGATTTTATCTGACCAACATTGGTATTATGACTGAAATACACCAGATGCATCTCCAGTCCAGCTCCACTCTGTCATGGCACCGGATCAGATAGATTTTTATTTAAGCAGATGTGTCAACTTACACTGGATTTGTTCAATTGTGCTCCGGCTGCATGGCTGGTCAGAAGTTATCAAAGGGAAACGGTGGAAAAACATAGATGAGGAGAAGCTCATCACTGAGGTGGAGAACCACAAAATAACAGTAGTTATATCAGAAACCAGAACCAAATTTCCAGGAGACAAGTCAAAAGAAAAGTAATTTATAAAAGAATCCTTCAGTAAGCTTACCCATGGTAGAAGCACAAAAAGTCATGGAAAAGACACAAATCCCAATGAATCACTCTCATTGAAATCCCTCCACAGGATCAATATACTCATATGTGTTTGTTTTTCCTTTTGTATCACAGACTTACTGCGAGAACTCCTCGGTCTTACTATTCCTGCAATCCCATCTGTCTTCTATTGTATTTTAAATTAAAGACAAGAATCATACAGTCCTCTCTAAGGCTGCTGCTGTGACAGGCTGAGGATATTTAGTTCCCACAACACACTCACCACATATCAGGCAGGGTCATGGTCTGCTGCAGACCTCTGTCTCTCACTGTCTGGAGCCAATGGAGGCCAACATAGCTGCTGACACACTCCTCTGGGAGGTGTAACCATGACATAAATTAGTCTCCACCGCTGCCCAAGAACTAGTCCTCTTCTCCAAGACACCTTGCTGCTGCTGAGCTGAGTCCCACATATAAAACATGTTTAACGTGCTGTAGCTCACAGACATTTACAAAAAGAGGGTCTGAGGCAGGATTTAAAGAGCCCGGTTGTGATGCTGCTCAGCACTCATGGGATATTAGGCTGGGTTTCCAGCCCAGCATTTCCACTGAAGCTTGTCGGGCTCGCCCCTGTGATCACGTTTCTCTTCTTTTTCAAACGTGTGTGCACTGAGCCAAGAGCCTGCTGAGCTGTCGGAGAGTCTTAGCCTAAATCTAAGTTGAAGTGAAGTCTGTTCTCCTTCAGCGGTTTGGCCTGGGGCCTAAAATAATAAACTTTGTATCTGCAGCTTTTTCTGTGGTGCATCTATAGCAGATATACCCACCAGGCTCCTTTGTTGTGTTTACAATGTGTTTGTTGTGCTGCTTCAGAGTTGATTGTGTTGTGAATTTTTAATTTTGGGTACATGAACTGACAGCCATGAACAGTTGACATGTTTTTTTGTTGTTGTTTTTGTTTTGAAATGATAATGCTGCTGTGCAGATGGTGACTGTGGCTCCAACATATTTTAATTAAAACCTAAATACAACCTCAACCCTTCCATTATCCCGGATATGTCATTGTTCATAATTATGTTTATGGCTTCATGTATTAATCATGTCGGAGAACCACTCCGTTATTGAGGTGGCTGCCAAAAAATGGTGCAGTAGTCTCTTTGTTTCTCTGTGTGATGCTCTGCTGTGTTCCAGTCTGATAGATTAGACACAGCCACCTGCGTGGTCTGGCTCCGGCATTCAGTACTACTTATTTAAAAAGTCCAGAACAAATCTGCCTCATATGAAGGTGTCAGCTCATATGAGGCGGGATAGCACTGTACAGTCAGTGAATATTGGCAGAAAGGAAGCATTTCTTCAATTATCACCACTCCTGGACTGATTCAGACTACACTGTCAGATATTTAAACCAAAAAAAGACAGAAAGAACCCTTAAAATTAAATAATCTGTCAAAGACAAAGATGTAAGGTGATGTGATGAATAAGTTTATTTTTATGCATCTCAGCTTATACATTTCTGCTGTTCTTTCTGGTTAATGTTTGAAGGATTATTCCGATCTCCATCATATATCTCTGTTATTCTCCTTATCAGTCCGTGCCTGGCCAAGGGAAGAAGAAACTGTTTTGTGAGAACCAAATTTTTTGTGTTTTGTTTGTTGTGTTGAATTACAGTCACATTTGTGTGTGCATGCATTTCTGCATTGAAAGGAAACAATTAAGGAGCTGATTTTTATTTATCTCATACATTTAATTTAAATAGTAATAGCAGCCCCAAAGCTGGACCACTAAAGATGCAGGTCCATCAGTGTGGCTCAGATGAACTGTTCATCCTATCAGGATAACAGCTGCACATTAACAGATCTGATTACAGCAGAGTGAGACACACAGCAGTAAACCTCCTCCTCTGCTGCACTCTGTTATTTTCCTCTGGTGGGTAAAAAGAAACTCTGAACCTTTAAAGGTAGAACATTATCAACACAGAGTGTCACTGACCCACACTCTCACACTGCTATCTCATTGTGTCCTGCAGTTTGCTAATGGCATTTTGTGAGATTAGCTTTTCTCTGTGCTTTAGTGACAGACCTGCTCTGTGTGTGTGTTTGTGTGAGTGCCTTTTCTCTTATAAGCTCCAAGCTTTTCCATAGTCCTCCTCTGTGTTCATTTTAACACTAAAACCAGGTTTTCTGTCACAACAGTGCACCTCTTCTGTTACCCAGATCGATATTATTATATTTTTGATTCGCTCATATTGTTGTAACGTTGTTTCTTCCTCCAAAAAGACCTCAGTGTAATAAACATTCCCACATCTCCTTCACTACTTCTCCCCAAGCTGAGCAATAAAGCAGCTCCTCCAAGAAAAAAAATGGATGTGATTACAAAATGTTCAGTTTAGGTACTCTGATAATAATATTGGTACAAAATATACACAGAGCTGCAGCTCATGCGAGAGTGGGATAGTTTTTCCGCAGAGTCCTGGAGTCCTCTCTGTTATTAAAGGTCTGAGCAGGTGTGATAGGCCTTACTGAAAAACAGCCAGAGGTTACGCTGTCTAACACTGCGAGACAGAAAAACACACAGTGACAGATGTCAGTCTTTGCTGTGTCTGAGAAAACAGCTAAAACTTCAGCAAGAAGAGGACTGCTGAGGACTCTCCAGAGAAGGACAAGTTCATATTTATTCCTCATAAATCTTGACTCTATCTTCAATCCTTGTGCCCTGGGTACTGTTAGATAAGATTTGGCAACAAAAGCTCTGTAAGTTATCTGGGGCTTGAATGAAAACTATCAGACTGTCTGGCTACTAAGTGCCACGCTCCACACTTAGTTTACTGTCCAAATGCACAAACATCCTTTACAGAATAACCATTCACCGGCAAGCTTGATTGTATCTCCCTCTCCTCTTCCTCTCCATGATTTGGCAGCTGGGATAGAGGTGACTAGAAGAGCCAGTGAAATGAAGAGAAGGCACTCCTGCCTGCAGCAAGTCTGTTGTCATCATACACGCATGTCTTTCTGATGTTCTTGTCTTGGTGTCATGTTCTGTCTAACTTGTTCATCCTCTTGTTGGGTTTATTCATTAATCTGGTTTGGATCATGTGTCAGTGTAATTGTGCTGCTAAAGAGGAATCATAGATTATTTTCTTTTCCTGTTTTTCTCTTCATTTTGTATAAACAAGGTGAGTGATAATAGGCGCAGCACCGAATTAAAGCAAGAGAGTGACTTAATGAGGAACTGTCTTTATAATGGGAAAAGTAAAGGATGGCTGGAGAGGAATACGGTAAAGCTCACAGAGCAGAGCAAGAAAAATGCTCATTAAAAGAGTGTGATAGAGAAAACAACTCCTCACCTGAATGAGATGGTCTGAAGTTTCCTTCCCCTAAGTCTCCAGGGCGCTCAGGAAGAACTGAGCACTGAGGGCTTTCTCTGAGTGAATGAATTCAGTTTTCTCTTGTCAGAAGTTGACAGGTGGAGCTGGACAAAAACACCTGACAGTCTGTCTCCTCTTCCAGCCAGCTTCACTCTCTCACTCCATCAACCTGTTTGCTGATTTGCCTTGGGATATTTCCCTTCTCTTGTTTTTCTTTCTCCTTCTTTTTTTTTTTTTTTTGGCATTTTACTCCCCAGCCCTTTCAAACTGTCAAATATGTGAAGCTGCACAGAGACGTAGTGTGAACTGCTTAAATTGCGTTTTTGTCATGTTGCAGTTATCCCGTACTCTGTCAGGGTTTGTTGTACCAGCTGTCTGTATGCAAGATGAGAGTTTGATGAATTTAAGGCAAAACTCCTGAAACTTTTTCAAAAACTTAGATTTTCACATTAAACCAATTTAGTTCATAATATGATATATAATAACTAATAATATTTCGTTTTTATATAATCTCAGAAGAAATAATAAGAAATATAATATTTTTTTTGTCCTGCAGGTCTCAGGGGTGTCTCCTGTTGACAGCCAGAGTCCAGGACTGCTGCTGGCTCCTGGGGTGAGGTGGGGACAGATGCCCATTAACCAGCTCACACCTTGGAATACAGATGAGCTGCCTGCCAAGCAGCATCGAAACGGCGAGCCCAGCGGTAATGAATTTTACACATACTAAATTTACATTCATGAGTGTCCACACTGACAGACACTCACATCCAATTATTCCACTTGATGTGAGTTTAAAGGTTTAGCATCATCAGTACAGCCGCTTTCTGTGAATGTAAGCATGTACACAACACACACTTGGAGGAAAATGTGAACAGTTTACACAGCAGACATATATGAATATCATGCACTGACATGATCTTTGTCAACACATTTACAAATACAGATCATCTCTCCATTATATATACTTATAAGTATTGGGGCACTAATACTTGCATTGATTGTGCAAGTTGCCCTACTTTAAAAGATGAAAGAGGTCTGTAGTTTTTATCATAGGTACATTTTTAACTGTGGGAGACAAAATGTGGGAAAAAAATACAGGAAATCAGATTGGATGGTTTTGAACAATTTATTTGTATATTCTTGCTAAAAATAAATATTTCGATACCTACAAACACACAGGAAATCTGGTCCTCCCACACTTTTAAGTTTTTCTTTCAGAAGCTCTTCTATCTTTCACACATTGCCTTTATTAGTGGCACCTTTTTGAACTCTTTAACTGTATATAAGACACCTGTCCACACCTTCAAACAGTCAGACTCCAACCTCCACGATGGTCAAGACCAGAGAGCTCTCAAAAGACACCAGAGACAAAATTGTAGACCTGCCCAAGGCTGAGATGAACTATAAAACAATAGGCAAGCAGCTTGGTGAGAAAAAAAATCAACTGTTTCACAATTTTAGGAAATGGAAGAGATACAAGGTCACTAACAACCCTCTTCAGTACAGGGACTCCATGCAAGATCTCATCTCAGAATCGGAATCAGAATTAGAATTAGAAATACTTTCTTGATCCCGGAGAGAAATTTGATATTACTGTTGCTCCTTACATAGTACAGGAGTTGGGAGTAAGAAGGGGGAAGATAAAAATAATTGATAAGATAAACAATAAGATATGCAATAAAATAAAAATAGAAATAAGCGGTAAGTACCAGGAATAAACAATAAGTACTAAACAAGATAAATAAGATACAAGAAATTATTTACATTCTGGGTAAGGCAAGAACAGTGTTGAACAGATATTGCACACATACATTTTTTTTTATAATAAATAAACTATTTAATTAGAAAGAGCTCTTTTTTAAACTTGATTTCTATCTGAAACTCTGATTATCTATAATCAGTTCTATTCCAGAACAGAGACAGTAGCTTCACTTTCAGCAAAACATCACGCTCAAAAGCATTGTTTCAGATCCTGCTACTTTATCACCAGCTCCTCTTGAGCATAGATCAGTGTGTGGATTAACCATTGAAAAGTCGGTGCTCAACCAGAGAAGTGTTTCTTTTTTCAGTGGAAATATACAGCTGTGGTGGGTGAAAATGAAGGCCAGGAGTGTGATTGTAGCTTGACCCTGCTGGTTGTTCACAGTTGCCTGCTCAAGACTGAGGGTGTCAGAGGTTGAATTATTGTGTCTGAGGCTTCAACTGCCCTCGTTTCTCCACCATCAATGCAGCATGAGTTGAAGTGTGTCATCAACAATGCACCCAGATACACATGACTCTCAGAATCTGACTGACTTTACATCGAAGCTTCCTTCACTCCCAACGTCACTGAACAGTTTCTGCCGTCCGTACAAGGATTAATCAACACTTTCCCTCAACAGAAACTTAACTGTCATATGAAACAAATAAAGAAATGTAATGTTTTTTAAGTTTCTGCAGCTTTTTTTGACAATTTCATGTCTGGGGATCCATCTGTTTTATATTTTATATGACATTTCTGCCATTTTTAACCAATTAAAGAATCCATCCCATTAAATTGTCAAATGGCGTAACCACAAAAACATGACAAGTATTAAATAATTTACCCTCCTAGAAGTTATGCAAGTGTATTGATGAAATAAGCTCTTTGTTTTGAAATATCATGTCAACGTATATTAAAAGTATTTAATTCCTAAACTTGATAATATGGGTTTCGTTGTGCTAAGCAAGTCAGTATGTTGTGGATATAAATGTTTTCTCTCCGTTTTTGGGTCAGTTGGTTTAAAATCATTTTGAATTTAATTTTTACAGTTTAAGTAGACTGCTAAAATCATATTCATAGTCATTTTTTTGCATGATATCATTTTTTTTTACAAGAAACATTGGTTACACCAATTGCAATTTTCAGCTGACCATGTCTTTTACCCAATAACACAGAAAGGACAACAATACGATGCATGAAAATACATATCTTATTCTTTATCACCGCTTGAAAAGTGTAATAAGAAACCTTATTTACAAACCAGTTTAAGAGGCAGCAAGGGAAACAGTGTCACTGAAGTTAAGTTCATGGCGAGTGAATAAAATAGATCTGACTTCTCCTCAGGAGTCCTCTATTGTCCTTCTTCTTCTCACTGTCTCTCTTTTTTTTCTTACTTCATCTTTTTTGCCTGCTCTGTCACATCAGCATGGTGAGAATCGTGAACAATGTGTGCTCATTTTTCCCTTTTTTGCAGGTTTTCTCATGATTTAGCCTAATTTGGCCCTTTAGCAGACTGGTGGGCTATTTTGGACCCTGGCCGAGGGAGATAGAGATGATGGATTGAGAGAGGATGAATAGAGGAGTGAGGCTGCGCTCAGGCCAAACATAGCTCCATCTTTCCAGGTCAGTTTTTGTATTAAACCCGTCAGAGTACAGAAATCATTGTCTCAGAGTGGCAGGGTAAACTAAGACTCTCACACAGATAAATGATTTGGCAACAGTGTGTTTTTTTTTCATAGTAAGACAAGAATTTGTTTAGATTTTAGCAAAATAAATCTCAAGATCCCATTATAATGTTTACAGAGGGGCAGATGTTTACATCACTCCCACTATGTTGTATTTGATTTTAAACATCAAGTCAAAATAAAGTTGCACTAAAGTGGAGCAGCAGACTAACAATGTTGGTGTGAAGCAGAAACTGAAACTGGCCTTCTCACTTCATGTATATTTTTTCCCTCTTCTTCTTGTTTATCGTTCTTAAGGTTCAGCTTGGGCTGGTCCAGCCTCCTGCCTCACACCCTTTTCAAAGATCCTCCTTTAGCCACACCAAAGGAGTAACCCCGTCCATCCAGAAACCAGGCAACATGACGACCCACTTTCAGTTGACCTTGCAGTTCTCCCAGCAGCCTCCCTCTATGGTTTTGGTTTTACAGTGTGCTTGTCAACATCTACTTTACTTCTCATCCTGGCCTCATTCAGCATCTTGCTCAACCTCTAACCAATGGACACGCAGCAGCAGCTCAGGCTCCGCCCTCAGCTGCAGCCAATCATGATTACCTTAACAGGCTTCAAATTCTGCTGACAGTTGGGATCAGAATCAATGAATTCTGTGACCCAGGACATCCTGAAGGCAAGCACAGATGGTCTCAGCTGATGCACTCTACTCAGGAGGTTTTTTTAGGTTTTAGACTCACTTTGTTCCAGATATGAAACCTGTTTCAAATTGATTTGAAAGGCTGAGTCAAAGCAGAGAACTCTGTTTAGCAGAGAACCTGGTCTCTGAAAAAAAAATCCAACCAGGGAGCCATTCAGTATCATTCATCGCACAAAGCTTCTTTCTTTCTTTTGACCTCCCTTTATGTGAGGCTGAGCTGGATTGAAACACAAAGTCCCCTCGCTTGTCCTCTGAGTCTGTGTACCAGAGCAGTTTTGAATGCCAGCAGTTTTAAATAAGACAGCGAGCACTAAAGCAAGTGACTGTTAAAATACAACCAGAGCCAATTCACTTTAAAGCTGCTCCAAGGTCTCAGAGAACAGAGGTGGACACAAAACAACCTCTGATGCTGCTACTGTGAGGTGGTTTCTTCAGAAAGAAGGACTTGTTGTTTTAATCTTTGAGTATTTTCCAACACCAGCATCTGAACTGTTGGGCTCTGATATTGGTTACTGCCCTCACTTTTCTCTCTGAGAGCTGCGACTCACGTCTGAGTGTGTGAGCTGTGAATTGGGGTTTGGTTTAACCTTGGGGGTTTATGATGCAGAGCACCAGAAACACATGTCCATAATTCCCTGACCAATTTTCACATTTAATGAAGCCTTAAATTCAGTTTGGATTGTTTTCTTTCTTCAGTCTCTTTTTGATCAATACAATGTGCCCAAATGAACTTGCAGATTGCAGGAAAGCAATTATTGTGGGAGCTGCCTGTGATACATTAAAATGAGGACTGCAGGTAAAATTGGAAACGGATAGTTAAACAGACTCATCTGCTTGGTCCAGTCTAATCAAATGAGAGCTTGTTTTTTACTGTCCTCATCCATTAAAAAGTACATTTCAGAATCCATTGACTTATCAGGAGGAAGACTCTGGAGTTTTATTGGTGTTAAAATTTTAATTAAGAAGCATTTCAGAGAGGAAACACTGTATGACTGTTGGTGTCAGTGATGGCAACACTCTTTTAGGACCGATTTTTACTGTATTGTATCACATCTTCTCTTGACATCACTGAAGACAGATTCTGATGATTATAAAGTGAAATAAATTCCCATTTTTTGCACATTTTAGGATTTAAGCTTCATAATAGTTTGGGTCACATTTTTGTTTCATGATGCACCAAACAGTTTTAATGAGGATGACTGCAGGCAGCTTAGCAATAAGCTCTTCTAAAATATGCAAAATGTGGTTTGACATTTTCTTGCTGGGATATACAAGGTCTTCGCTGAAAGAGAATGTCTGATTTTTGATTTGTCAGAAAAGGGACGGTACTTCACTTTACCTGAGTCCATCTTCAGTTTCCTCAAGCTCAGAGAATTCGCCTGAATTTCAGAATCCTACTTGCTTATGATTTTCTCTTTGCCTGGTATCGTTTTAACATAATTTGTGGATGCTATGATAAACTGCATTCAAAGAATATGGACTTTTTTAAGTGATTATGAGCCCATGCAGTGATTTCCACTACAGAGTAGTATCTGTTTCTAATGTAGTGCCACATGAAAGTCCAATTACAATGGCCATCCAGTATGAGATTTTTTTTCTTGTCTCTTTAATCCAGAGACGTTGCCTGATTTTCAGATTATTTCAATAATATTTTCTGAAATCTCTCTCTCTCTTTGTTTTTTTTTGCACTTTTATACAAGAGTACACTTCTGAAATTGTAATTCTGAGCAACTATTTGGTCACACAATCGCTGACTGAGGGGTTAACCTTTTTCCATCTTCTCTCTGAAATGCCTTTTTTTTTTTAAACCTGGTCATGTTACAAACCTGTTGTAAAGTAACATCATAAGTAGAGATAAGGTGGGGAGAGTGGAGTTGACACTTAAACGGAAAGGTTGAGACCAGAAGTCAAACCTGTGTCAAAGACTGTACCTTTTGTATATCTAGTGCCTGTTCTGCTGACTGAGGCCCAAGTTATTCCCTTTTTTTTGAGGGAAAGCACTTGAAGATTGAGGTGCAGTTTACTTTATCCTTCTAATGGCTCAAGGGAGGATGAGAGGCTTGGTAAAGATCTGCAGGCAGAGATTTTGAGTAACAAACACATCTGGGCTCACACACAGTCACAGTATTCTCACAAACAGATCACAAACTTGGTTTATCCTGTCCTCCAGACATTTATAGTAGAAAGTGCCATGAAGTCCCTCTGGTACTGCACTTGTTATACTGGATGTGAGAAACCAAGCCTTGTGGGTTGAAACACAAGAATGGGAATGAATGAGGAACTCTAACTGACCCTGTGCCACCGGCTGATGTGGAATATTTTGATTGATTTGTTTGATTTGGCTGTCTTCAAATAAAGCTCTTTGTCTTCATTCTGTATCAGTGAACACATCAATAACTCTGTCCCTTTTTTATTTGCGCTTTTTTTCATCAGCATTTCTGTTTACAGAATACAGTTTCTTTGAATAGTGAACAAATCAAACTTCACACCTTCTATCCTTTTGTTAATTTCTCTCTCACTCCTCTCACATTTTTCTATTGTTCCGTTTTTGCTGATGTGACAGAATCTGGGCGAGCTTTCAAACTCTTAAATAACGTTTCCTCATCTGTTGCTGGAGCTGCAGCGATCACAGCTGTCAGCACATTTTGTGAAAGGTGGTAATAGAAGATGAATGGCACTGTTGTTTGAGAAGAACAACCAAAAACAAAAGAATCAGATCTGAAGGGATGACAGAAGAAGCGACAGGGTACCTTCAGGGACAGAAGATGCTCAGGACTGAGTCTGTGTGTCTCTTTAATTGAAAACTGTCTCAATGAATGCTGACCAGGAGGAAGTCCAGACAGCACAGCTGTCTGCTTTTTCCCCATCTAAACTCAAGTCATGGTTTATTGTTTTGTTTTTCTAGTAAAGCGTGAACTGAATTCTGGGCAGCCACTTTGTAGCTGTGATGAGGTTGTGGCAAAGAAAAAGTTGTTTTTGTCTCATAAAGAGTTTGCTGAGTTTGATTGACAGTTATGTCAGTCCACCCTGCAGCTGCACTGAGCATTTGCTACATCCTTGCGTCTCTACTCATGCTAAAGTTTTGCATCCCTCAACCTCACTGGGCAGTGGGCACCAAGTTCCCCTTTTCTCACACATATACACACACCGGCAGAGCTCATATGTAAAAACATAAACGCACCAGGGATAATGTTGTAAGAGAGGGACTTAAGTGACAAACAACTGTCACACGTCATCTTCCAGTCGTCTCACATCAGGGACCACACAGCACTGGAGCTGCAGGCAGATACATTTAGATACCTTCAAACCAGTGTGTTTGTCTCACAACTAGAGCTGGCTCATTTTTTCTCTCATTGTTTCATCTACCTTATCAGCTGTGGACTCTGACTTGACAAGATGTTTAATTATACACATTTGTTTACTTTGGACTAAGCATATTGGCTCTGCTAAATTAAATCGTCGATGCACACTGTAGCTCTGATCTTAATGGGGGAATTACAGGTGACAAATTGAATAAGATAGCGGATGTTTGTGGGGTAAAGCTTGGTGCTGATGGGATTTATTTAAAGGAGCTGTGAGGACTGGTTGAAGTGAATTGCAGCGACACCTTTTGGCTGGAATCGCAAGCACACTGTCATGATGACATGACTCTTCACAAGGCGTGTGTTTGTTTTGGAAAAGTATGGAGATCAGATTGTCTTTTTAAAACTGCATTTCTTTGTTTAGGGAAACTTTTTACCAGACACAACAAGATGAGGTAAGGCATGTATCAACAGTTACACAGCGCTGTTGTTTGAAACGTGACAGCTGGTCCTTTTGTTGCAGGGCTGAAATGCAGTGGAAATGTGTTTTTGGTGATAAAGTTCATTTTCAAGGCAAAGAGGGACTTTGCAATTAATTGCAGTTGAGCTGATCACTCCTCATAACATTCTGGAGTTTATGCAAACTGCCATTACAAAAACTGAAACAGCAGACTTTGTGAAAATTAATAGTTGTGTCATTCTCAAAACTTTTGGCCATGACTGTACATGATATTAAGTTAAGGAGAACTAGCAGTCACATTTGACGATTCACTGAAACTCATTATGTTCACAGACTCGCAGAAAACCAGCTTACTTATCTAGAGGATTTAAGACCGAACGAATTTGCGAGTGTACTAAATGATGTTTATTCTTTCCGTTAGAGGTCTGTTGACCCTCCCTGTCCATGAACATTTGGATGTAAATCTGTGTGAACTTAAGGTGAATGTGCCAATTTATAGCCTGAGAAGACACTCCACTCTGGATGATGAGTGACCGGAGGAGATCACCCACTGACCTCTACGGAAGAAGACAACCCACTCACCAGAACAAAGAATCTTTCTACACACATACACAAATGCATGTGTCTGTTGCTGTGTGAAAAGTACTTGCATATGTTAATGAATAACAAAGGGGTGGACAACAAGTTGCTATAAAATGTGCACTGAAGAGGTTGTCTCTTCAGTAAGAGGAAATTTCTTAACTGCATAGCTACTAACACCCACGAAATTGGCCGTGAGACACACGCATTTCAATGGCTTCACATGCTGTCACACCACACCTCTGATTTCTCATGCCGAAGTGAGCATCTGATATCTACCTGTTGAGCTATGGCTTAGAGTGACAAACGTCACCAGTGATTGATAAGTTAATCCTTCAAAGCATGCGAGGAGGTGGAGTTCGGATCTTGCGTCGTCGGAACCAGAATCAGAGACTGTTGCACTGACACAACAACACACCTGCCAATGCTCCCAATTTTTCATGTTGATGCTTTTAACTGACATGGTGGGTTGTTCATCTTAAACAATGATAATATGTTACTGTTAATATGGGTTATTTTGTGTTTGAGAATTACAAGCTTCAGTGAATGCATCACCCGCGATTGGCAGTTGCGTGTTTTCTTTGAGTTTTTCCAAGAGAGGTGTTTTGATGGGTCAGTTTACGTTGCCACAGTTTATTTTTGCCTTTAAATCCCTGAAATTTTCCTCAGATGTTTCTCCCTCACCATTTTCAAATCAAAGCAGGTGCAGTAAAGAATAAAGCACTCTGAATCTTAAGGGGAAAACGGACATTATTTTTTATTCAACCGCAAGAGTACTCCGCCAGTATGATGTCCCATTCAGACCAGGTATTTTGGAAACAACCAGTATAAAAAAAGGAAAACTTTTTAAAAGTCTTTTCAAATTTAGAGTTTTTACAAAGAGATGTAAATGTTTTCATCTAAAAAATGTAATTTATAAAATGCTGACTGGGATCAACATCTGCAGAGTAAGCAGTAATATATTAATTAGGGACACTGCAATTTTGCACTGAGTGATTAAATTAAAGGGATTCACATCAGGGTGAGCTCAGGCTCAGGTTATTATGAATCCCATTCAGGATTAACTTAAAATAAAAAATGCATGAATTCTCAGGAGTTTTTCTTTCCTCCTCTCTCTTTCTCTCTTGAACCCTTGGCAGCTGCACTGGAGCAGAAATTGAACTCAGAAGAGCTTCTTATTTTGTAAATTATTAATAAGGTTGAAATTTATTCCAATCACTGAGGACTCACTTTGTGCTGGTAATTCTCTTCAATATAAACCTGCAAGACCACAATGATATATCTGTGCATAACCTTGACTGACACTTAAGTTCATATGGAGGAGACATATTTAATGATACTGATGCAATCATCTTAATGTAGAACAGCATGGATTGGAGTGTGTAGATACAACTGAGATTATTCTTTCACTATAAAGAATGGAGAAGTTTTTGTAGTTTCTGTAGCAGCTTCAGATCTCAGCAGGATGTCAAAAAAGAAGAAGTGAAAAGACACTTGAGGTCAGCTGTACCTGTGTGACATAAGCACACTTTTTTTTATTATTTTGAAGGGGATCAGCCCTCTTAAAGCCTGACACATTATAAGTCACTCAATAGTAACTACAGAGATGTTGGATAGCTCATTAAGATTGATCATTCATCTTCCACCCAGAACCATGCACTGACTTCATTAATCACCAGCATTTTTTAGATAAAACTCTGTGGCAGCACAGGTACGATGAAGCCTGTGGAGCTGCAGAGCTTCCTTCCACATTTGAGAAGGCTCCACATCCACGCCTTCCTCCCTCCTCTATACTCTCCTCCTGCCACTACAGCTACAATTTTCCGTCCACTTATTTCACTCCATCTCCCATGCAGAGAATACTCTTCAGCTCCCTGCTGGGCTAACATCCACCTGCTACCTATACCCACTTATAGCCTTTTTCTTCTTCTTTTTTTTAATTTTATTTTTCATCCTCAGTATCTCCTTTCTTGCCACCTGTTCCATGCTTCTCCAACTTTCACCATCCCTCACTGTTTATTCTGCTTCACTGATGCTGGAGCTGATGGCAATATTTGCCATTTGTAAAATTTATCTTCGTCTAGCAAAGTGGAATCATTACTGCCAAAATAGCTTTTAACTGTGTTTCAACCAAGAGAACTTCAAAGACTGTTGGCTTGCAAGCGAAGAATCGTAAGGTGTGGTCCAATGTGTATGTTTTATCTCTGATGAAAAGTGTGTTTGAAAAAGAGTTTCCATGTCCAGACATATTAGACTGGGGTGCCCCGACCATGGAACTGACTTATGCAGGAGGCATGAATTATGTAAGCTCACACTCCAATAAATAGCATGTGGTTTTGCTTATTTGTATGTATAAATAATACAGGATTATCAGGCTACAGCTTTAACAAATGTATAAAATCAATACTAGTTTGAGAATTAATTTTTCACTGCATGGCACTATCATCCCAGACTCACAATGTGTTTGTGTTTCTGGATGTGTTCAGGGCACATAGAACATGAAGTAAGCCTTTTATCAGCAACATTACACTATACAAGGATAAATCAATTCAAATTAAACTGATTCCGGCCGACTACATTAACACACACGTTTCTTTATTGCAACACAAAACATATTTTAGGAGAGAGCCTGAGTTCAGAATTAAAAAAGAGTCTACTAAATGAGGCTACATCCTGTTCCGTTTCTATAGTAATAAAAAGACATTTTTACCAGCTCAAGAAAAATACATTGAAGTGATTAATTAATTCATATAGTGTGTTACACTACACATGTGTTTAGATTGTTTTTATACTACCAATAAAAGTTTTAAAATTATGGCTCCACTCAGGTCCCTTGTGGGATCAGATTAAAGGCCTATCCAAACCAAACTCCCAGGCTGAATTTCAGCTCCAGCCTTCACTTGTTCAGCAGTATTAGCATGCAAATGCTCTGTGTGTTGATGTGAGAAAGTATCACCTCTCCCTAAACTTTTAAATGCACACAGGACATCTAATTGTAACATAAATATGACAGAGCAACAGAGTGAGCGTGGTAGATATTTATTTTGTGACCAAGTCAAATGATATTGGCTTGAATTGGGATCAAGAGGTCTCTGTAGTGCGCTGTGTAGGTTTCAAAGCCAGAGTGAGTCCAAAGATTTTTTTTTTTTTTAATATATACGCTTAAGGCTGCAGCTCTGTTGTCGTAGGATCATACATTGTAGACACGTTTTATTATTTTATGCAGCTTGCTGGTGCAGCATTTTATCACAAAGTTAAGCTTTTTACAGCATCACAAGATGAGTACATACTGGAGGCATTAAAGCATGCTGGACTCAGTCTGGATTTGTGGGGCAGTACAGTTGTCTAGTTATTAGTTTTATATCTCTGGAGAGTGGGGAGAAAAAAAAAAGATGATTGAAAGAAGTAATGAAAACAAAAGTAGAGTGATGGCAGTGCGATGAAAAGCAAAGATACTCACCTGACTCTACCTCTGGCTCCAGGAGCTCATCTCGTGTGCAGTCTGCTGTGAGGGCTCCCACGTATGAGCTGACCTGTTTGCTTTCTGCTGGAGCTGCTGTGACTTTTACAAAGTTCCCCAGTAAACACACACTGCCTTCAGGGGAAAATGTGACATTTATCTCAGTGTACTGCCATTCTTTCTGTCCATGTTTTCTGTGTGTAATTTAACTTTATGTTGAGACTCAGCTTGGAAGAGATATAGCTCACAGAGGTGAGTATTCTCTAGGAGCAAAGCTTGAACAGAATGTACACAAAACAAACTCATAAAAGAGCTTTTAACAAGAGCTGGAATGAATCCAGATTCTCTCTCACACACACACTTGATCCAAACGTTTGGTTTCAGAGCATCTTGGTTAATATTGTAATTGCAGCAGCATATTTGCTAATCAACAGATGCACCCCATCACATATTGTTCTATTGACAGACCAGCTCAGCCGTACACAACATGTCCTGTCATGGTTGTCCCCATGCTAAGACTCTATAAATGGTTAAAATAATACCTATGAGATAAGACTGATCATACAGTTTAGGTTTGAGTTTATGTGGGGCCCAATGCTTGAGGATAGAAAACATAAAGTTTGGTGAAAACTAAGGCTTTTAAAGCCAGAGTGTCCAGATTAAGTGATCAGGAGGCAAGTTAAGTATTTGCTGCTGAAGTGATGTACAATCTCATTCCCAGTGACAGCTGAAGAGTTTCAAAATACTACGAAAACTAACAGAAAGTTCAAGAAAATTGTTTGTTTTTATACTTCCCAAAAGGCTGGACTCATTAATAATACAAAAAAAAAAATGCTTCAGTGATTCATTTTACTGTAGTGAACTTGTTTATACACTGACGTGTATCTGACGTGTGGCAGAGCTCTGACTCTTGAATGATTTCTATAAAATAGCAACTCAACCATTTAAAACACTTTTATTCCATTTTTTTTAACAAACATATGCCAACTGTTCAATTGAACAGTATTTTATTATGATCTACAACATGTCCTACTACTCACAAAATTATTGTATAAATTCAGATGTTTAGCTATTGATTGGATGAAAAGTTACTTATCCAACCAACAGTGTGTTCTGCTTAAATGTTACCATGTCAGCTATCTACTATTATTTTCAGCATACGCTTTGGAGTTCCCCAAGGCAGCCGTCTTGGGCCTCTCATGTTTTCTCTTATTGACAAATGGCCTTTTTGTACTAAATTGCGGATGCAGGGGGTAATACAATCCATGAGTCTGCTAAACAGCCAGAATCTTAGCAAAATGTGCCAGGAAGATTTAGATGCTGTCTTTTAAATGTGTTTTTCAGACAATAGCATCACACTGAAAATCAAAATCACAAAGACCCATGGTTAGTTCCAGGCATGCTAAGGACAGATTAACAGCTGTGCATGTATTTGCAAGAGAGATGCCATTCATCAGGTTGAAGAGGCCATCTCATGTTCAGACTTGAGCTCAAAAATAAGCAGAGGTGTCTCCTGTATTTAAAAGGGCTCTAGCCTTTCGATAAAAACAACGATCAAATGATGTTTACAAACGCTTGTCACAGCAAGACTATTTGTCAATGTAGTAAGGCACAAAACAAGAGCTAAATGAGATCCAGCTCACACAGACCAGAGCTTCTTGTCTGGCTCTGCACTACTTGATGAGAGAGAATGAGGATCAGATCCATACAAGGCTGTCATGGATCGCGCTGGATGAGAACCGTACACACTCCCTGGTCCACTATATAATAAACACGTATACCTCTGAAATACTTGCAGACTGTTGCTCACAGTTTAGCGGCACGAAAACAATGACTACTCTGTTGTTCTATTGTTATTATCTTTCTGAACAGAGAAAGTGTTTTCTGTTGTGAGCTGAATGAATTACTGAACCCTGACAAGGTTTTGCATAATGCTACAGCAGGGTATTTGCTCTGTGATTGGACCCAGTTCCACTTTTACAATTTCATGTCGCAAACTTTTTATTAAGAAAAGAAGCAAATCCATGTTGGCATCTTGCCTCTTGGCACTTTGACAAACAAGCCAATCCAAAAATCCAATGGTTTAAGCTCAGCACAAAAAGAGGCTTTTCTAAGCCTATTCTTAAGCATTTTATCTCTGTTACCAAAAGTAGGTTTTTTTTAGAAGTCAAAAGTTAGTGAATTTGCCTTCCATAAAACTTTTAGAAGAAACTTTTAATCAGAATTGTCGTAGAAAACTTATTTCATGGCATTGATTCCCAAACTACAGGACTGATAGAGTGGTTTTGATTCATTAAAAGATGATTAGCCATTGCTCGTATCAGCTCATTTATCTTAATCCATTGTCAGATGAGGAACAATACCCAGTCATTTGTGGAGCCTCAGTGCTGAAGATTTTACAAGCGTTTTGCTCAAGCTCATGTGATAGAAGAAGATAAACAGTAATCAGAGGCTGTCTCTATCAAGATATAAGTCTACTGTTTCATATTAATGTGAAGATATCTGTTGGCCATTGGAACAACTTTGAGCAACAATGTTTTTTAATTCCTCTGTCAGCAGAAAACTGACATACAACAAGTATTATTATCATGTTGAGAAATATTGCAGAGATAAACTACCTCATCTCTCTGACCATGTTTGGTTTTAGGCACAGCATATTTTTAAGAGGAAATACTTCTATAAATATACAGTAGTGTAAAATGAAATCTTTGAGCTACAGTGTTATAAAAATTGTCCTGTAATGAAATTTAAAGGTTTGTAAAATATTACCAGCTAAAGTTGTAAACTTGATTCTTACGATATGTTCATACTTTATGTCAGAGAAAACTTTTCGAGGGTCTGCACCGTTGTTTTATTTTCTGCCGGGCTCTTTTTATTTGTTTTGTTTCACCTCTTTCTTTCTTTCTTTCTTTCTTTCTTTCTTTCTTTCTTTCTTTCTTTCTTTCTTTCTTTCTTTCTTTCTGCATGCTGATTAGAGAAAGCATCATCTCAGAGTGGCACAAAGCTGATTCTCTTTCTCTCCGTCCCCTATTCCCTCCCAGGCTCAGTCCAGGCTGGTTGACAGCTGAGCTGAGACTCAAGCAGTTCAGCACAGTGGATTGGAGCAGGGAGAATGTAAAACATCCTCATCATGATCTGTTCTGTTAGGCTGTATAGAGCCACTGCTGCCTTGCAGACAGAAATCTGGGCAGAACGAGATTTGAGGAATCTGGAGGATTTCAGATGTCTGGATAAATTATTTCCAAGGAGTAGAGTCAGACTGTTGAGATGTGCTAGAAACGAGCGAGTTCTGATTGTTGGAGGTATGCTAACTGCACTTTTTAAAGGAGACACAAACACATGCTGGACTCAGTAACAGATACTTGTATGATTTCTTTAATAAAAGGCATCTTTTGTTCAAAAGGTGTATGAATACTTTTTTGGACTGATATTTGTCCATATCAGTTACTGAAGCCTGACATTTAGCCACTTCATCGAAAATTAAAAGTACCTGAGCTTCAGGTGTTAAAAATAGAGATTTATTAAATGTATGTGTACAAATAACTGTTACATCATGTTAATATGAGTTCACTCTTTGGTTCTTGTGTAAACACACATCAGAAATTTTAATACAAATAAATTAGATTAATAAAGAACCAACTATATCATTAATATGTATGATCAGAAAGAAATATGATGATATTGACTATGTCAATAAAAAAGATAAATGCATTAAAAACAGTGCTGTGAAATAATTTCATCAAAATAACTGCACATTTAAAGAGCCTTCTAAATCTTATTGTTACATGAGTGGTTTGAAAGGATGACCTCATTCAATCTGACACTGTAATTACTGCTCGCTCTGGTAGAATGAATGAATGAATCTAAAAATTAAAGTAAAATTAAGAAAATTATTTATTTTTAATTCAAGACATACCTGTAAATATTCTCAGCCCCATACATACAAATACATTTTTATTGTCAGCAAACTGGAATACAAAATATTGATTTAATTTCTATACGTCGATTTTAAAATAGAAGCATTGTTTTCCCTCTTCTTTTTTATTAAAAAGAAGTAAAATGTACAGTGCTCAACAAATTTATTAGAGTACCACCCAGCGCAAGCTGTTTTCCAAAGCTGTGTTAAATTAACTGTCTGTTGCTGATTACCAATGGTTAATCCACCAGTATGTGCAAGCTCATTAACCAGAATAAAACCTTTAATGCAAAACAAAACGTAAATTCAGTTTGAAATTCATCACTCCTGTTCTTAAAGGAAAAGTTCAGTGAACTCACTGAAAATCAGAGTGTTTGAATTTAAACACTCAATTATGCTGGATGGATTTCTCATTTTTTGACAGTTGGTCTATTTGAGAGCACTGTTAACTGGAGTGTTAATGTATATCTATATCTACATCTTTATCTCTCTCTCTCTCTCTCTCTCTTATTATATATATATATATATATATATATATATATATATATATATATATATATATATATATATATATATATATATATATATATATATATATATATATATATATATATATATATATATATAACACAAGTGCCATGAAATAAATCCCACACATATAAAGTGCATAATTACAAAACAAGTGTTCTGTGTAACCATTTGCACATATTGTGACAGGAAATTTAATTATAAGTTTGAATGCCTTTTTTATATCTACAAAATCAATCAATGCATATTACCTTAAAAACAGATATTCTACGTGGTCAATAAAATTGTTAATTCTTGCGGCAGAAACACATTTTTTTAAATGAAATTATTAATAAACAACAAAAACAAAAGATTAAATAGATATTTATTGAATAGTATCATCAGAGACCTTTTTTGCTGTAAGATATGTTACATTATTTCTTGGCAATACTTTCCATAATTTCTAACTTGTGACTGAAGAATTTTTACATGAAGCACCTTTTGATTAATGATAGAGAGCTTCAGTGCTTTACACAGGAACAGACAGACTGGCTTTGGATCCACCCTTTAGGACACAAGAAATATCAAGATAAATTTTTTAAAGTTGAATAAGGCAAATGACTACTAGAAGAAAAGCTATAAAAAAAAGTCAGAAGGTCTTTCTCTTCTTTCATACGCTCAGATAAACTTTTTTAATTCATTTTATTTCACCCCTCCTCTTTATTTATTTATTTTGCTACTATATTGTTTCAATTTCAATTTATTTGAAAATAATTTTGTAGTAAAATTTACAAACTTGGGCAATTTGGAGGTAAGTGTCTCCCTGAAGGAACCTCTGCATGAGGGCAGAAAAACCTGCATTAAAACACATTTTGTCATTCATCTGATTGAGAGCCTCAGCAAAAGCATAAGTATATCTTTTTTTTTTTCTTTTTAAATTTCATAACATCTCCACATGGTTTCTAAAGGGTGCCTTAAAGGTGTAGTAAAGACTCACAGTATCAGCTCAGCCTTCAACAATGTGCCGATTGCTGTGACATCCACACGTTCAGGACACATCAGGTATTTTACACTCTGTAACTCAAAAGTGGTTCAGACAGTAATAAATCCGTATGTGAACCGTATTCATAGCATAAAAACAAAATGGTGTCTCGACAGAGATGCATGTAGAAAAACAGGTTACCTTAAAACCGTTTCAAGTTCAGCAACAATCGATGTGCTGCCTCGCCTTTCAACAGCAGCCAATCACAAATGAGTGAGATTTGCTGCATGTTTTTTTTATTGGAGGCTTGTTTCCCTCTGATTGGTCCCAGGAATCTACACACAGGCTCTCATTGGCCTCAGCGCTCTGATTTTTTGGGGGTAGAGTTACTAGGCTGAGCAGCAGAGTCAGCCCCAATTTCATTTTCTCTGTGCCGTGTCAGGAAGAGCTCAAGCCCTCAGTATTGGAGTGTACAGATTAGAGACAGAAACTAGAGTTTCATTACTGCTGGTAGCCTGTGTGTGTTAGCCTCCTGATGCAACTTTCTATGAACATAACTAATAGTACTTCCTCTTCATCTGTGTGGGCTACTCTCTTTAAGAGTATTGAGACGTCTGCTGTTTCTTTGCCACTGTGATCCCACTGAACTCGGCCTCACACACTCCATGCAAACGCTGAGAAAGGGGAAATCACATGCAGTTTCATGGTCCACACTGTCAATGAGGTGGTCTGGGTGCAATAAATATGTTTCCCATCAGGCACTGGGGTGTGTGTACGGCTCTGAGGGAGGCAGCCATTGTTTGCTGACAGGCTGAGCTCTCCGTCTCCTCCTCTCTTTTTCTCTATTCTTGGGCTAAAGTGACGGTTCGCTTTGGGGCTGATTAGAGGTGAGAGCTGAATCAGTTGTGTGAGATTTACTATTGCAAGACTCACTGTGTGTCCAGTATTCACGACCCAGAGGGAGAAAAGAGAAAGAAGGAGCCTTTATATTTGCATGTGTATGTACAGCTCACTCCTGCTGCTGTGCATCTCTTCCAAATACAACAGACGTGTTTTCAAAAATTGGATCTATTATTTTGTTTCTCTGATTCTGTATTCAGCACATTCAATAACCATGTTTCTTTCTGCTCATTATTTCTTTAATGTAAAATCTCTCAGAGAAAAAAAAGGCTTTTACTGAAGAAAACCTTTGAATAGAATGTTTTCCCCCCTACGTTATTCAGTATAATTTCATGAGCTGAATGAAATCTGAGCTCCCATTGTCAGTCAGGTGAAATATGGCATTAAATTAACATATTTCAGTCAAGTGGAGGAAGTGCTTCTTTCTTTTTTCTTTTTCTTTTTATTGTGGATGAACCAATATTTTTGCTTTGAGTCTGGTGTGAACACAGACCTCTTTTAAGATGATGACATCCAACCTTTATTTTAGCACCAATGGTTTTGGGTTTTGGCTGAATACAGTAAAAGTCTACTACAAAGTCTTCCACAGAGTGTGTTTGCAGAAGAGTAGCAAACAGTCCTACCTTGTCTATTTTTTGTAAAAAAAAAAAAAAAAAAACATTTTGCTGTGGTTAAGGTTTATTTAAAAATTCTAAAGTTGTTTTCAGACAGGTGAAGGAAGACTGTGGAGATAAAAGGAGGATTTCCCAACTTACTTATCTAAATAATGTATCTGTTATTTTTTTTCCTGCAGTGTGTGTAAAATCTTTTATTATATGGAAGCTGAATTTTCTTTTATTCACCCACATTGTTTCTCTATTTAAATCTTTAGTGGGCATTGTTGATAACAGATTAACCTCTTCTTCCATCAACCCCCTGGTACGGGGTTCAGCCACACATTGATACAATATTCACCTTTGCATTTACATCCACATGATGCATACCCACAGAAAGCTTGGAAACTCAGCTACAAGCTCATGTAAACCATTTTTATGACCATCAAACAGTTAAAACACCAAGCAATCAAGCAACACAGCATCTGCATAAAAAAAACACACACACACCACCAGTGAGGCAGCCGTATCATGGAAACAGAAACAACATGTCTCCCTAAAATTAGAGACTCCACAGATTCAAACGGTAGCATTATTACCCCTCTCCAACAAAGACTCACCAATCCAGCAACCAAATAACACCACACAAACCACTCGCCTTCGAAAAACACAACCAGAAATTTGAGTAATTTGAATTGCTCGTCTCCTGCTGATTTCCCCTCTCAGTCTCTCCTCATGGTGCCTCATTAAGACGCAGAGAAATAAGAGCCTCCGATCCAACGCTACTGTGAGGCCAGGCCTGACACGGAGCTGCAGCACCACATTATACAGCTCTTTGTGTACCAATGAGCCTTCAGTCACATACAGTTTACCCCTAGCATGCTTCTCCACACTTGTTTCTCCCAGTGCGAAAAGGCTTGTTTTTTTTTTTCAGATTTTTTTTTTTAAGAGAGAGAGAGAGAGAGAGAGAGAGAGAGAGAGAGAGAGAGAGAGAGAGAGATGAGGAATAAGCATTTGTTTTCTCACTGAGTGGTGTCTAAAGGTCAAATCTTCCTCACGTAGAGCTCTTAGAAGCCAAAGAATTTGATTTTAATATTAATAAAACAAATCAGCCCACATCTCTCTTTGATGCTGTTTAATTTCATTCAGCTTCCTTTCCTTATAGTTATCACTTTGCAGTTAACATAAAAGGATCCAAGAGTCTTTTTATGATAATTGCTTTTGATCTGATTCTCAGTATTATGTCATTTCTTTCTTTTTTTTCCTTTCTTTTTTAAGTGATATTTTTGGATATTTTATGCCTTTATTATGAGAGGACAGGACAGCAGATAGAGTAGGAAACAGGGTGAGAGTGGGGAGTGACATGCTGGAAAGTCTCCACAGGCTGGACTTGAACCCAGGCTGCCTGCTCATGGGCATTTTGCGATATGAGCACGACCTAAACCACTGGACCATCTGCGCTCCACGTGGGCATATTTCTGACGTCTCTGTGCAGTGTAGAATATAAAAACTAATTTTGTCCCAAGACATTTTTATAGTCATGTCTCAGTTTGTAGTTGCTAAAACATTTGATTAAATATTCATAGAGCGCTTCTTTTTCAAGATTCTCCATCAATATTTTCTGAAAATCTGCATTTTTTTAAACCTTGTTTTTGTTGATGTGATGCTATTGTTGTTTGTGTACTGGGGGGGGGGGGGGGGGTGTTTCTTGTCCTTGTTCTACAGAGATGTTAAAGGAGTGCAAGTACCCCCCCCCCCCCCCCCCTTCCACTTCACTCCTTCAGTAGTAACTGCACTAAGTCGTGGGGAAAGGAATGTTTCTCTCCTCAGCTACTATATAATACAATTGCTGATTCTTAAGTTCTTGCTGCAAAAATAGCCTTTCACACATCAATTTACCAGGATTAGTGAATTTGAAAAAAAGAAGAAAAAAAAAGACAAAATTAGAGAATAGAGAAATTTAACCCTAAGGATCTGAGGCATTCTCTGGTCATTTTTGCATCTGTCACTTTTTTATTCACTGTTGTCTCTATAGATTTAGGTAAACCATGGCTATAGACTGATATAACTCAATTATGTCTTCCTGCAGTGTGACAAAATTTAAAAGTTATAAATCATTAGAGAAAAAAGAAAAGCACAAATTAAATTTCTCTAATTAAAAATAGAAAAAATAGGAATTAGTGTATACAACACATTTTCAGGTGGCCTCACATTCTAAGACTACAAATTTTGATGTTTGAAAAATTTTTCGTTTTTCTCAGTGTGGTCTCATTTTTTCTCTGCATTATGAAGTCCTGCTCCTCTATGGGTTCAGGATAACCAAACAATGTCTCCTGCGCAGTACAACATCATCAGAATGAAATAATTATTACAACATTATTAGAAACGATTTACTCTTTATGAACTATTTACAGTCAGTGCAGTCACTATTATCCACACAGTTTACTGTCTACACTGCAGAGGCATCATGACGATCTGCAAAGAAGTTTCTGTCAATAATGAGACAGAGAGCTGAGCGGCTCTGAGCAGAAATTCTATGTCTGCAAGATAGCATCATGGGAAGCAAAATTTAAAGGACTTTTTAAGTGCGACTACAGGATGTAAGTCAATCATTCGGGGCTTACTGAAAGCAGTAAGAACCGTAGAATTTTCTTTTGTTTTCTTCTTTTTTTTTTATTTTTTTTTAACAGAATTTAGCAACAGCAAAAGATGAATTTGCAAAGAAGGCATGACAATCAAAGCGATGTTGATGAAATTCTCCTGTCTTCTCTGCTCTGTTTATACATGTTGCTAACATCACTTGTGATCACTTGTCATTCAGGTACCTTGAGAATCTGGTAATTACGACAGGGTTTTTTTTTTTTCAGTTTTTGGATTGGACAAGTGGTTTGTTTCATTTCAGACATATATTTATTACATATATTGAATTCTCCTCCATTCTTTAAAATCTTGCCAGTGTTTTCAGCCTTTTCAAAAGTCACCTTGAACCAAAGCGGTTTTTCTGCTTTTGTTGGTTTGTGTGAGATGGGTAGTGTCGTCTTGTTTGCAGGTGAATGGCTGAAGTTAGCATTGACAAAAACAAAAAAAAATTGCATTCTCCACCTGTCCCACTTTGCTTCTTGAGTGTTAAAGTAACACATTGAACTTATTCTTATCACATAGCCTCAGTGTTTCCTGGATTAGACCAATGTTATTGGTTTAACACATCTGCGACAATATTACAAGGAAATATGGATCAAGGCTGCGAAAAAACAATATAAGATTTATTCCTATAATTTCTCGCTGACATATGTACGACAAAAACATGTAAATGCATCCCATTTTAATGCAGACAGTGTCGCTTGTCATTTGAATAATCTTCTGTCTTTACATATCTCTGCTGTGTGAGCACTTCCACAGAATAGATGATCTTCTAAGAGCATGCCTAATGTATTCCCCGTAAATGGGCTTTTTGTAGGTTTAAGGATATTTTACACACAAGGATGTGTGTGTGTGTGTGTGTGTGTGTGTGTGTGTGTGTGTGTGTGTGTGTGTGTGTGTGTGTGTGTGTGTGTGTTTGTGTGTGTGTGTGTTTCAGCGCCTTCATCATTCTGACAGTCTCTGCTGATTTTAAGACTTCCTCTTGAGTAAGTGCTGCCATTTTCCCAAACAAATCTTTCTGCCTGAGTGTGTTCATCGTTTTTTTTTTCTTCCTCTTCTTTCTCCTCTCTCCACTTCTGTCTACATTTTTTTAAAGGTCCTAGAAAATAAATATATTCTATAAAATGATAGCTCAGACAACAAACTTGCGTCAGGTTGGGTCCCGTTGCCAATTAAGCACAGTGATGAGCGTATTCTTTGTTTTTGGCTCCTTTTCCCTCCGTTTTTACCTACTCTGAATCACTTTTCTCATGTGATGATACTCTGCCTCCCTTTTCTGTCCCCCTATTCTCTTCATAACAGCTTGCTTTGCAGATAAAAAAGAGGAACAGATCTAAATGTTACCAGCCAAAGTCAACCCAGAGACAAATGCTTGTCATTGATTTCATTCCATCTTTAGATATCCTTCATCCTCTCATCTCTTTACTGTTCCTTAACCCTCTGATGTATGGAATATGAAAGCCTGTGTCAGGATGTGTTTTATTTTGTTATTCCACAAATAATTATTTCTGTTTATACTATGAAAAACATTTTTACATTTTTTCCCACACACTTTATCTTTCTATATTTTATAGTTGATCAGCTTTTTAGACCTCTAATCACTGGTCATCGACTCAACCAATGCCAAGACACGTCTAGAGTCCACCAACAAGTTCAACATCTGTAAACTGTGTTTGTGTGTGTGTGTGTGTGTGTGTGTGTATATATTCATCACCATGACAGACCATTTTGCACCGAAGGCATTTTCTCGCTGTCTTTGGCCCATCACACACCCCCACCGGCTGATGCTCTTGGTTGGGCACAGTGCCTCTGATCTTAGCATAAAGGCTGAGTCATAAAAAGGTCAGGGAGCAATGGTCGCTTAAGTGTCAAATTATCTGTCTTGAACTGTGATGGAGAAATAGCCATAGTGATTTATTCTTCAAAAAGATGTGGAAATCAGAGCAAAGGTGTTGATGGGATTGTTGTTGGGGTGTTTTGGAGCCTCAGTGAGTGAAAAGCAATCGAATGTTCCAGATTTTCAAGGGCAACAGCATAAAAACAGGTCAGCAACAGGAAAACAGTGAAGAAAAAGGAAAAAAATGGAACACACAGCCGACATTATTGATTTGTTTTTGTCAATCTGGTGAGAAGATGGTGGAATCATGGGAGTTATTTGTCGACTTCAATGCCTTTGAGACATCAATCCATTTCTTTTTAACAAGATTCATGACATTTCAGCGGATGTGAAAGGAGAATACAGTTGATTGTGTCGTGTGTATTTTTGAGAAAAGAGAGAATTGATGACATGTCTCTATCATTAAAGTTTGTAAAATAATACACAGGAGAAGGAATGTAGATCCCCTCGACAGATTCAGGCCCTTCAACCTTTACCTGCAAGTTCAAACAATGGAAAACACTTTTGTATTTGTTTTTTAGAAAGTGAAACGTCAAACTGTCACACTTTTATCGCTTGTGTGTCACAATATAAGTGTTTTTTTTATAGTATTGTTAGATTTTTTGACAGCTTTTTTCAGAAAAAAAAAGCAAAACAAACTATGAACCTGAGTTTGCAGCATTGATCACTGATAAAAAGAGTCTGAAACAGTGTTCCTGTGTGTGAGCACATTCAGTAAAATAACTGTTTAGCTGCTCAGATATCAACACAGAGGAACATTTACAGGCAGCCTTTTGTCTTCTCTTAGTCCTCACGTTGGTGCAGCATGAGTCACCTTTATTTCCTTTTTGCTTTTGCTTTTTTTTTTTTTTGCTTAAGTTTGGTTGTGATTGAACAGATGTGAGGTGACCTTTGTTGGCTGATATTTGTTTGGTGGAGACTCTCAGACTCTTGAGTTTGCTCTGCTTCTGTTTGCTGGTTGGCATTTAATCAGACCTCTGTTAGTGACCCTGTTGATCTTGTTTATTAAAACACTAGATCATCGGATGCAGCTATTTCATGTTGCACTTTTAGAGAAAAAAAAAAAAAAGGTTGCAGTGTCACTCAATGGAGAGCAAATCTCTCCACCAGCCTGGCTATCAGGACAGTATCATGTCATGTCTGTATTTACATTTGTTGGAGCAGTTGACTCAGAGATTTGACAGGACTTCTTTTAAAAAGACTAATCTCAAATCCTGCTTCTGACATCCAGCATCTCTTATTTGACAACTGAACAATCTGTTTCCTCCTGATGTTTGTCCTCAGTGTTGTTTTGAGTTATTATACCTGTTGCTCTTTAGACTCAGGCAGATACACACCGTTAGACTGAGTCTAAGCTGATTTGACTGTTTTTCATATACAGTATCAGCATCACCAGGGTTTATTAACTGCAGCTGACTGCAGCTAACTGTCTGGGAGTGCTGGCGATGGCTGAAGCCATGAGCTGCACTGAGCTCCATAACATGGCCAAAGCTTTTGCGCTGAAGATCCTCCCTGATGTGGGTTCAGATTAACATTAGTCTGTTTGATGTGAGATTCTGCAAAAAGCAAGAATTATCAGACTGTTCAGAGTTAGAGCAAATAAATCTGTGAGATGACAGACACTTTTCTTGATATTGGGGAGGAATTTCAAGGCTACAATTGTTGATTAGAAACAAAGCAAGAGTCAATAAAAGCTCAACATGTCACAGTGAGAGTTTGATATTTTTGTCTCTCATCATGTGTCAAAAGAGGATCCGGTAATCATGTGTCAAAAGAGGATCCGGTACCCAGCTTGTCCGACGATAATCTCACCACCAAATCTGCACTGCAAAAAACTGAAATCTTAGGAAGTGCTTTTGTTTTATTATTATTATTTTTTTTTTAGTAAAACTGTCTGTTTAGACTTAATATGAGCCTCATTCACCAGACCAGTCCAGAAACACGTCTCATTTAAAGATATTTAAAGACAAAAATCAGCTCTGAATTGTTTGTAACAAGTAAAAAAAACTGCCAGTGGAGTAAGTGAAAGTTTCTTGTATTTAAACATTATTCTGAACTTGACAAGTAAATTTTTCTTACCCCATTGGCAGATTTTTTTACTTGTTGCAGGTAATTCAGACGTTATTTTTGTTTTTTAATATCTTGAAATAAGACACGTTCCTGGACTCGTCTGTTGAATGTGGCTCATATCAAGTATAATAACGCAATTCTTATTTTAAATAAGACAAAAACACACTTGTTTAGATGTCAGTTTTTGCAGTGTGAGGAGCTGGTCTATGAGACGATCATTAAATGAATCCATGAAGATCCTGAATCGAGAGTACAGGAAACAACAGATAGAGCTGATTACTATGTTTGTTACATGTGTCCTTGTTCTGGTGCTACAGTATCCAAACACAGCAGCCAATTACATTCCAATACAAGACAAAGTCTTCAAGATTTGCTTTATTCTTCTTACCTTTCTTCTATATGAAGGACACATCCACAACCTTTTTTCATTATATATATATAAAAAAAGTGTGTGATTATTTCTGGAGGCAGTTTCCTAATTCAAAGGTTCCCTCTGTAAAACGGTAATGCAACAAGATAAAACGGCAGATTTACAAATGCAGAATCAATATGCCTCAAGGTCTGATCATCAGTCCTCATTCATTAAGAGGAAAATGGACTGTAACAGGATATCGATGCTGCAGGCAAATAAAACTGGGGCCACAATATTTTTTTAAAGATTTATGCACAAATCCACACATTTGTGAGAGATCATTATCAGATAAAATTTGGCAATCCATCAGTGTAGTGTTCTCTTTTTGGATGAAACACTGTGTGATTTCCAGCACTTACAGATTACAGTAGTGATTTGTTTTGAGGGAGAAGTAGGTTTAAAGATTATATCAAAAAGCTTTATGACAAATATTCGTGATAAAAATTGAATTTGTGGGCTGGCAGATTAAAATAGACCCTGTGGTTCAGCACACTCAAAACAAGACTGAGTCTTTAGAAGAATAAGATCTCCGTCATCGTCCTCACAGACCTCCAACAGCCTCAAAAGGACTGACTGCTGTAATCTCACACTCTAAAGGAGAAGTTTAGAGTTGACATACTCTGATGAAGAAGACAAAGATAAAATAAAACATTTTTGAAGTTGTCTGAACAGCCGAGTGCATTGATTCCTGGGGTGTGAGATTCTGGTCACCTCGGCTCTAAAGATAAAGGAAGGGAAGAGAGTTGGAGTGAGATAAAGAAGTACAGCAGGCCAAAAGCTGGCAGGTCATGATTTGGAAAAGAAAAAAAATGGGAAAAAGGGCTTCAGTGTTCTAATCTTATGTCCAGTGGATGGTTTCTGTGCACACCGCCATAACATCCTGGGCAGAAGAGGTGTGATTAAGCTCTCAGTCAGGCTGAACCATTGGCTAGTGTGTGACCAAAGAAGGACAACCAGCAGACCTGCAGAGAGGAAAAGAAATGCAGAGAAATGTGCCACTATCATGCCTCAGGAGGAGGTCCTGTGACCCTGAGGGTTCAGTTTACATGCATGGTCCAGCATCAGCTCTTTATTCCCCCCCTCCCTCAGTCAGAGTCAGAGAGCAGCAGGAAATCACTCCTCCAGAACCTGTGACACTTTTAATGACATGTCAGGGGAAACTGAGAGGAAGCACTGCTGGAAAACTCAGAGAAAGAGGAGGAAACGCTTTGAGCCAGCAGATCTGTTGTGAGTTGGGCCCGTTACGGGAAAAAAAAAAAAGTAAGCTGGTGATTGTGTCCTTTCTCCACCTGATCCTGAGTTTACACATGGTCTTTGTATTAACGTCAGATGTTAAATTGCCAGCAGGTGTGTTTTTTTTCTGCAGCCTATCGTCAAATCAAAGTTACAGGCTTTCTGAAACAAACATCTGGTTCAGCTGAGGAGGAGAGACAATTTTTGAAATCTGGTCTAAGTTTAAAGAGACCTCATACTGAGACACAATCTAAACCTGACAAAGATGCTGCTGCCATTTTTCCTCTCGACAAAACTAAAGTGATGGGTATATTTCCAGGCGCTGAACGTAAACGTGCATTGCTCCATCTTTCAAGCTAGTCAGGGTTGCCAGGTACGTATGACAACAATTGAAAAAACACGGCTATTGACGGAAAAAAAAAACAACCTACCCATGGCAGTGCCGTAAATAATGTCTGATTCTGCAGGAGAACTGCATACCTGGAAACCATAAAGAGAGCTACCTTTCTGCTCGGCTGACTTGTGCGATTAAGTTAATCTGTGGATTGTTGTATTAATCATTAGAGGGTTAAAAACAACAGTAAGGGAGTAGCAAATTATTTTTTTATGTAAGTAACTGTAATATTACTGGAAATCAAGAGTAATTCGTTACAGTACTCATTACCAGAAAAGTAATTATTACTGTAACAAGTTACTAGTAATACATTACTGCCCAACACTGGTTCAGGTTTGTGTGTTTTTGTGTTCATCTAGGTGTTTCTAGGTTTGTGTGTGTGTGTGTGTGTGCCGTGAAAGTGGAATATTGAAGGTGCAGGGTTTATATAAGGAAATTTCTTTACTTGATATCACACACACCTCATTCTACACAAAGGTAATAAACATGGAGAATTTAGCTTATCTCATAAGAAAACAGGCAATGAATACATAAAAAAACCCATTCAGTCTAAAGTCACTGGCACTTTACATTACATACACAACATGCTGGATATAATGGTGATAAAATGATGTGGTGTGTCTTATTCTCTGTAAAGGTGCAGATGCACAGAGACCTGTCCTTCTTCTCACCTCTCAGCAGTCTTTAATATGACGACCACAGACACACAGCTTCATTTATAACAGGGTGAGCTCTACCAAACCTCTGAACAGGACCTCCATCAGTCCTCACTTCAACACGACTTTATCAGGGATCCTGTCTCACCAGGTTACTTTAAAAAGGCCTGCCGTGTTGTTAACTGAGACCTGTCCACTCATCGATATCCTGCTCGAATATTTGCAGGTTCAGTATATTGCTTCACATCCTTTCATTGTAATTATAATTAATTTAGTTAGTGTTATTTTAAATTATTTTCTTGTTGTAGCTGTAATAGTAGTTTTATTGAAAACTTGTTATACAGTTAACTTTCGCACTGAGATGTTTTTGGCCTGCAGATCTTTTTTATTTTTTTTTCTGGAAAAAAATGAGTGTAATTTCGCAACCAGTAGAAATGATGATGAAAGCACAAAACTGTTTTGAGACTGTACGAGGACGTAAACTGACTCTTATGTTTCATTTACTTTGAAACTACAAACGACCTTTTACCCAAAGCCTTACTTCTAATTAAGTCATCCTCTTTTTGAGCTTCGAGTTCAAAACAGGAAGCACTAATCATCATATTCCCTCTGAGAAAAGGCTTGTTTTGGGGGGGATAAAGGGTTTTTATGTTGCACTCATTCTCACTGAATAGTAAACTGAAACTATCATAGAGTAAGAAAAGATGAACTTGCATGCTGTGGTCTTTTATCATCAGGGATATTTCTGGACTCTTGAGGAGATGTACCAAGGAAATTGCTGTTGATGTAGTCATTAATCTTTGCTTCCTTTCTGTATCTCTTTTCATTTCATCTCACATTCATGTACCTACATACACAATCAGGGAGAAACACAAAATTCTTTGGGTTTCACTTTCCATATCCAGGTGCAGTGCTCAATCAATCACACAAGACGTGAAATCCCTCATAAATCAGCCCTGCTGTGACTCAGTGTGTTCCAGAGTGAACAGGATCCGATGCAGGCTGGATCTTCATCCTCATCTGTGTCCTTTGCCATCCCAGAGCGCCTGCAGTCCTGATGTGTGCAGCCAGTTGAACAGTAGTCACTCAGCTTCAGCAGCTGCAGATCCTGAGTGAGTCAGAGGGGTCTCATATTCACTACACTCTCTCTGACACAAACAGGGGATGAAGGAAACACTGTTTTGTTTTCCCACAGGTCATGCATTGTTAAAATTATACAGCATTAATCATTAGGTAGAAAGATACAAGATTCCATGCAGTCGTTTTTACAAATATATTGTGATTTTAAAGAGCAGATGTTAGGTCATCGCTCTTTTTTCCAAATGAATGAAGTCAGGCTGAAATCAGCCTCTTGTGGGAACACATATCACTCAGTTATAAGCAGAATCAGACTCCTGTCTGTTCTGAGCAAAAAAAAGAGAAATACCCACATGTACGACATTTGTTCAATAACCCACTAAACACACAAACACACGGTAAGAGGGTGACAGGTCTTAGTCCTCTCTGACAGCAGCGCAATAGGAAATGCTCAGTGGACATTTATCATCTCTGTAAGGATGGCGGCTTTCCGGCTGCTTCTCTGCTGCCTCTGACAGATCTGAGAGGCTCTCTGTAAGACATATTATCCCTGCCTTTCACTTGATACAACCCATTCACATCCCCTGTGCACCGGTCTCTGTGTGTTTCTGTGTGTGGAGCTTGGCATGGGAAAAAGCACAGCTATTAAAAACAAAAGTGTTGGCAGACCAGCTTCAAGTGGAACACTTACATACTCAGACTGTTGTGAATACTCCGTCTTCATGTTACAAGAAATGTTAAAAACATGAAACTCTCAGAGCCTTCAGCTGCTTGTCTTGGACTGTACAGGGTGTCACAATGTCTGGATAAATTCATTTTAACATGCAAGACGTAAGGCAAAGGAGACAAGGACAATGAAATTCATGTCTATCCACTTACTGTCACAAAAAGGTGTAAGACTGCTTCGTGTCCCCAGAGTTTCAGCACATTTATTCCTGTTGTGTCACCAAGGGCACCAGCTGGCTTAAAGTAGAGTTGTCAGTTCATGAGAAGCTCTTGTCCTCCAGGCTGCTTACGTTTTACATAGTTGCTCTTGTCTGTTTCACCCCAAAACTTTAAAACTTATACTTCATTTCTTCAAAGTTGAGGAATGCGCAAAAAACACCTGTTTGGAACAATCCACATGTGAACAGGTTCAATGGAAAAAGGTGAGAGTCGTGATTAGGTATAAAAGGCTGGGGCGAGTTTCACCGATTGCGTGAGCAAATAGTCCAACAGTTTAAAATGTTGTTAACCTTATCTAATCACACATAATTTTTTTGTTTTCTGCAAATTTTGTAGTTTATTTTTATGCATCACTCATGTTGCTAAGCATCATTCCTTTTCTGTAGCCTTTTTCAATCTTTTTATCAATCTCATCCTCTTCTATATTTCTTGTCAGGGTTTGTCAGAGCTGCTGGCAGTGGTACGTCTCCTCTGAATAACAAGGAGCTGATCAAATCATTACAGGTGTGTCTGGTCAACGAGGCTATATGCTATCACATGCTGCCCCACACACGGCAGGAGATGCAGACGCCCAGGACTTGGTAGAGGCTATGTGCTGATACACACACACACACACACACATGCACTATTCATTCAAGCTGCAACACAGTGACACAGAGGTCAGGTCTATACAAGTAGACTTTGATTTGCTGCTGAATCATATTGATTTCCACCCACAACTGCAAGGAAATGACTCACAGCTCCATAATGTTTTCTACACAACTACTGAAAATAAAAGTTGAAGTCAACATCAGTTATATGTTCAGCTGTCAGCAGCACTGTTTTTTTTCACCAATCAAACAAATTACTGCTGGAAAGGTGCCTGATTGTTGTTACCATGAAACTTTAAAAGTGGCCAACTCTGCTCTGCTGAACCCAGACTGCATCACAGCCCACCAGTACAAAAAACATCTCAACACAGGGTTTCAACAACAGCTACTCAGAGTCATATTTGTGTGTTATTAATTTTAAGTAGTAATGAATTCAGCACTCAACAGGCAGATGTTAAAGCCAATAAGGTCCCTGTTTCTTAATAATTTAAAATCAAAGAATCATTTGTGGCCATTGGAGGGGCCTCTAAAGAGCCGCTCTGCTGTTAGATTTCCCCCTCAGGTCATCTAAGACTCTTTTCCTCCCCCTTTAAAGATCTGACTTTGCACTGATGCTGTGAGCCTCACAACGCCTCACCATTCAGCTCAACTTGTTTTCATCTTGGTGGAATAAAGATAATAGCCGAGCACTTTGTACAAAGAGCCAGTCAGTCCAGCCAGTTTATGTTCACATAAACAAACACTGGGGTGATTTTTCCTTCATCCTCTGTAGTGCATGCACATGATTAGAATTTACAATGAATCATTTGTCTCTTGAGAAAGATGTTTGTGGCTTTATACAGTCTCAGCATCATCTCATTACATATCTTCGATCCAGCAGTTTTCCCTTGGTCTCAGCACTTCTATAAACAGATTCTGTCAGGGTTTATTTTCAGTGTTTGGCTTGTACGTGTCTTCTACATCCTACATCCTCATTATGCAGGCTGAGGAGAGTATTGATTCCCTGCAGCTTGTGGCTGTACAACAGAATTACATAAATGCATAAATGCTGCTGGGATGAATATTCTCACAATGCATTATACCTGATGACTCAGAGGATGTGAAATAGATGTATGTTCTCCCTATCTCCCTATTCTTAACTGTCCTAAAGTTATTTTTACGACAAAAAATTGGGTCAAGCCTTTTTCTTATCATATACATATATAAACACACGTTTTTTTTTATCAGCGGGAAAGGGTGAAAGCTATGTCTATTGATGATGCATCATAACTCTGATTCAGTAGAAATTTTGAATTTGATGGCCCTTGGTTGTAACTTTCACCATGACTCTTTGTGCATATGAATGTGTTGCTGCACTGCAGGGTGAGCTCTACACAGCAGGGTGCACAGTCTCTGAGATTGCAGTGTAGACGTTGTGACTTGCACATCTTCGTGCAGGATAACAAGAACAATACGTAGAGGAAGAGGAGGAGAAGAGAAGTAGAGGTATATGTGGTCAGGGAGAGAGAAGGAGAGTCAGAGTCAATCAGATTAGAAATAAAATCTGAGAGAGACAAATAATTTGGTTTATTCTTTGAGCACATGTCTGCTTGTATGAGCAGTGGGTGTGAGTTTTTTTATGTGAAAGCAGATGAGGCACTAACTCAGCACAGTAGATAAGTATATCACCAAAGTAAAACTGCCATCTGTGAAGTATTTCTGCAGTGTTGAGTAAATCTGTTAATGGACCATGAATATTCACTCTTAAGTGTGTTCTTTTTATGATCTGTTAAAAGTTTATACTTTAGACGTCTCTCTGACTGGAAATGAGAAGTGTCCTCTGTTTCTCTTTGCCCCTGTTTTACATCCTGGAGCATTTCAATGAGTCAACACTTTGTTCATTAATGTTAATGAGATGCTGATCATACAGCTAACCAACTGTGTGTTTTCATCATATAAAACTTTTTTTTTTCTTAACCTAAGAGACAGATTTTTCTCCAGTGTTTTATGTTTGTTAGGGATTGTGGGAAGTATTTTCTTTTCCTTACTCTTGTTTGCTCTGATTACTTTATTATTCAGGTATTCACACTTATTTTCCTGGTACTGAACTTTTAATAAGGGCATGGGTCATATAAACTTTTTTCCTTACAACTTACTATTCTCCTCACTTAAACAAAATATTTGATGAAGTGTAAACGTCTCATAATAAACCCACAGTATGTGCATCTATCAGCTGCTAAATAATAAAACTGGTAATCATACAATAATTATATAGCATCGTGGGTTTATAAATTGCTTTGACTGATGAGCAGAAATATAATGAAAACAAAGCAAGAACCTACAAATCAGCTGAAAAAGAACAAACAAACTTCATGGGAAGTGAAGAATAGTGAGTGAAGGAGGCGGCTCCTGCAGGAAGAGGGTGGAACAAACTGCCAGGAGGGGGTCTGAGGGAGTTGAATTTTTTTTCATGCTGGGGACACATTTTTGGTAATAAAGCATGTAAAAGTAGATTTTGCATAATATGGCACCTTTATAGCATTGAAAAGTAGATACATAGTTAAAAAAATATTTTTAAAAAAATGGTAAACTGGAGTGATTCTCTTTTTTTAAGTTGTCATAAGACTTTTTGATTGAACAGTCTCTGCTGCTCATAGTCTATTCATAAACCAGCTCTTTAGTTGCACTCCAATTTGCTTAAGTTATTATCATATGCATTCATAGAGTATTCCTCTTTACATGTGTCTGTGCTCCACTTACAGGAGGGTGGAAAGTATCAGGGCAAACTGTGAACGGAGGAGCAGCTGAGTGGAGAAGCACTCAGACAGATGAGCTGTATTGATGAGGGGACACAGGGGTCCAAATCAGCTCACATTGCATCATACAAACACACATGCAGACACACCAACATCATTAACCTTTTAAACACACTGTGGGTGGAAATCCTTTAAGAGCAGCTCCATCCCCTCTCAACCAGCCTTCCACTGTTCATTTCCTCCTTTCTTAGGCCCCGTTTATATGACAACACTTCACAGTGTTTCACTCGAAAACACACACACACACACACAAAAAAAAAAAAAGAAAAACGCAGAGAAAAAAATCTGTTGACACAGAAATGCCGAGGGACTGAAAACAGCTGTAGTAGCCTGCATACTAGGCCTGTAGGTGATGATATGACTGTAGAGTCTTTAGGTAGTCTGATCGCTGGGGGTATATATTAGACACGTCTTATCTGAGTGCAGAAGTGGTGCAACAGATGAACATTTAGGTGAAAGGCAGTCCGGCTCTCGATGGCAAATTAAAAGTTCCACCAAAGTGGAATGTGCATGCGCAAAATGGAGCGTTATGTCAGCGGTTCCACTGAAAACTCCCGCTTGCTGTTTATACGGCAATGGAGGCTGCAGTGTA
The DNA here is from genome assembly GCA_030710495.1 of Labroides dimidiatus. Lineage (NCBI taxonomy): Eukaryota > Metazoa > Chordata > Actinopteri > Labriformes > Labridae > Labroides > Labroides dimidiatus. Next base: position 18,822,171 of record CM061158.1, read on the forward strand.
TCAGAAAAATTCCACTTTGGAGGGCGTTTTAAAAAAGTTGCGTTTTAGATCGGCTAAAACTGCGTTTCCGTGTAAACGAGAGGCCGAAACACAACAGTAGTTTTGTGTTTCATCCTAAAACCATTGTCATATAAACAGGGAGTTAAAGAGCATTCGTTTGTTTAAGGGCTGGGAATCAAGAGCTATGCTAATATATGCATACAGGATCAGAAGCAACTGAGACAAGTTAAAGTATTCAGCGAGTCCACTTCAGTGTTTCTGCTTTGCATTTTATCTGTGTGATCTTTCTTTATTCATAGAAGCTCAATGAAACAAGACGGTTGTAGATCAGCAGGTAGATTTCATTACATCAGCTCTATGACAGCTTCGCTTGCATCTGCAGTTTGAAGATGCTCAGAGTGACGTTCATGTGCTTATCCACACCTCAACCAGCCGGCAGCTCCTCATAGAGACACACATCATCATTACAAAGAAAACAGACCAAGATTCATACCTTGTGAGGAAGAGACGTGATCATGAGATGCTTTCCTCTGAAGTCTACCACCCACTGCTTATGACTCCTAATGAACACCATCTGTGTGGTCCTCTCAGTGTTTTCTTGACTCTTCCACGTAAACTCTAGCTGCAGTTCATTTTTTTTTCTTTCTGAAAAATAAAAGCAATATTTCTGAAGTTTTGATAAAGTACAGTTGTGCCTTGCTGGTGTTTCTATTACAACTAGAATTGCCAACTTGTGAACACTTGTGTATTCATGAACTGGTGACCACACCAACTCAAAACAGGCATGAACAAAACACTGAATGAAAATCATCATCTCCAGCAGACCTACTCTCACACTCACACACACACCTCCTCCCCTCCGCCCTGCTGCGCTCTGACCCACTCACAGCCTTCATGATGCCTTCACTGACTATCAAAAACAACAACATCTGCACTGAACACATAACTAACAGCAGAGCTGTTACAATATGAATGCCGTTTGTGTGGCAATGGCCACGTACCAGGGACTTCTGGGAGAAGATCGTGGCCGAGGAGATGAGGGAGGTGCATCCATTATTCACCTTTGGTATTTTTGCAAAAAAGATATTTCCATTGCACACACAGGTATAAACTGCAATATCGAAACTTCTAAAAAACCACCTCATGAAAGTGTAAAAAATATATATATATATTGAAATTTAAGAGGTTTTTGGAAATGTTGGTGATTCTATTACCATTTTTCATTGCAACATTTATTATATTGTGCAATTCTTGGTGTCTTTTATATATTTTTGATTCAAGAAGGCAAATCGCACTGTTTGGAAAGGCATTTTTTATTTTTTTATTTTTTATGTCATAACTATTGATATAATGATTGGTGGCCTGCTTTGAGTTATTACTCTGCTGGATTTTTTTTTTTTTTTTTTTTTTTGAGTGAATTCTGCTCTCAACTGATAAGTTGAGGATGCTTTAGTGTGCCAGACATTTGATTTGAGAGGAGAAAGGAAAAGAAAAGAGACGCCTTTGACTATAGCCAGAAAACTTCATCCACTGTGTTCCTGTAGCTGCTGTTTATGCTTTGTGCTTGAATCATGTGAGATGTTTATAGAGCAGGAATTTGGATGTCACAAAACAACCAAAAACAGCAGTTATTAATAACATAGCAAAAAAGCCACTCAGAGCAGTCGAGTTGCTCTAGAAAACTCTGCAGAAATAAACCTAAATAAATTCCATAGGGACTAATTATTTGGTAGGAAGAAGTTCCACTAAAATTTTTGCCATGACAACATCTGTGGATCATCCTGAGTATCTGGGACACAGTTTCTAGAAAGCCGCAGAGCTGCTGAGGTTTAAATGACATTTTTTAGTGTGAGAACAGAACAGTACATTCTCTGTCATTCTGAAGACAGAAATCTTTGACAATGTTATGCTGAAATCTTGAAAAATAAATAAAAAATTACCAGCCTAGCCAGATATCACAAATTTAAGACAGTATTCAGAGGACTCTTAAGTAGTTAATTTAGTCTGAGAACACTTGAGCCCATTAAATGAGTGCATGTATTTATCAAAGAAAAACAAGAACAGACTTACGTAAATCAGGTACAAACATACAGTACATATCACACCTTCTGTCATGCTGGCATTTCTGGGATATTTTGCCCCCTAAGACTGACCACTGTAGACAAAATGAGAGTGAAGCTAAACCAGTACCCTTGATAAAGGAATGGACATACAGTCAGTAAATGTTAAATGTTGAATTTTCTTCACTTGGACAAAAAAAAAAAAAGTCTATTTTTTTGCCCACGTCTTATGCAGATAGTGGGTGTTAAGCACAAAAAGGCTAAGAGCAATGTTAAATGTCATATACAAAAGTCTAAAATATTTCTTAAATTTCAATTAAAGTAACTCATTCAGTCCACAATTTGACCCCACAATATCCTTTGACAGAACCTGCCACAAGGTACATCTGGTTAAAGGAAGGTCACAGCAAACTGAAAGAGATGTGTAAAAAGTACAAGAGTCGAGCAGAACACAGTGACAGAGGAGGCAAATAGGGTCACAGCAGGAGGCTGAGAGCAGGGAGACACAACACAGTGAGATAAAAAGAGACAACAGTGCATCTCCTGCTTGTGTGTCATAAATTGGGAAGCAATGTCAGTAGCTGTGCGTGTGTTTGTGTTTGTGTGTGTGTGTGTGTGTGTGTGTGTGTGTGTGTGTGTGTGTGCTTGTGTGTGTGTGTGTGTGTGTGTGTGTGTGTGTGTGTTTGCTAACTTACCCTTTTCAGTTATACTGTATTTAAGTGTCTGTATTGATTGTTATACTCCAGGCATTTAACTTTTTTTCCCTGAATATTTTTGCAATGTAATCAACGTTATACCAAGAAAGTAAAAACACACTCTATTTTCATGACTTAATTAACCGAATAAATGTGTGAATAAGTGAAAAAAACAAACAAACAAAAAAACGAGAAAACTTTGTTACATGTTCTGTTATTAAAAATGTCACATTGTAGGAAAAAAGTCGCCAAAACCACTCAATGTATTAAATGTGATACAAAAACAAAACAAAACAAACAAAAAAAAACAAAACAAAAAAATACCATAAAGAAAATAATAATACAATATTTTTTTGTGTGTGTTTTTTCTGCTAACTGTAAGCAGCTGTATCTGGTGGAATGATTGGAAGATCGACATACAAGCTGCTTTTTAATGGTTGGGATTCTGGAATAACCATATAGAGAAAACCAAAGGCAAAAGAAAGTGTAAACCAAACTGTTCACGTGATTATGAGGTAGATTGCCATCAGCAGCCATGCTCAGACTCTTCCTGAATTGGTCATTGTGACTTAGGAGTCCTCTTCATGACTTCTAACTTCTCATATGTTTCGGAGCTTGTTTTAGTGCTAAAATGCTTAGTGAAATACTTTTAGACAGGAAATTTAGGAGTCCTAAAATTAGGCCTGACATGCCCATTATTTTTGAAAGGTTCTCTTAAATTGTCAAGTTAGGAGCTACTTTTAGCTTTAAGATGTTTTGTGAATACGGGCCCAGGAGTCAAAGCTGCACAGCAGCGTAATCATTGAGATGTATACTCTCTCTGACGTGTTTGTTCAAGCAGAAAGTGATGAGGAAAAAATGCACATGTGCTCTTAGAGATAATGTGGACCTGCACAAAGAATTTCCCACATTAATACAGCGTGAGGGATTGTTAAAGTTGCCTGATTGGACACTGGGGATTTGAGTCAGTTTGCTGATAGAAGACTTGCTGTATAAAAAGACTGAGGCAGTGAAGTTAGTTGTTTGTACTGGAATGAAAAAAGAGAAAACTTAACCTAATAAAGAAAACAACAGCAGAACATCCATTGATGGCAAACAAAACAAAAGCTAAAACTGGCTCAGGCTCAAAAAGAGGAACTTTGCCAAGTGAAATGAGGCAGTCAGTTCCACAAACTGACACAGCTAATGGGATGAAAGACAATGAGATGAAAAGAGAGGAAACATTAATCATTGAAGGTGCAGAAAACAGTTTTATTAAAAGGTTAGAAAACACAAGTAGAGCAGGAAAATAGACTGTAAACACGTAAACATATTCAGAAATAGCAGCAAACTAATCATAGAGAAGAGCAAAGGCAGAACAAAGCCAATAAAATTAATGTGTTTGTGAAAGTTTGGTAGGATGCTATTAGCAGGGAGGACAAAACAAGTTCCTGCTTATTTCTTTTTTTTCTCAAGGAGCAGCTGCTGTATCTGTGACCGTCCTATAAAGCTGTAGTCACATTTATTAGTTGTACACCCAAGGTCTGTTGGAGGTCTTGAGGCTTTTTGAGGCTGACAGTCCTGGGCATGATGCCATGAAGCTCTGATAACGGGCATGATGGGAATAGACTCATCTTTAATCCTTTTAGCATCTCTCCAAACTCAAACAGACCTTTAACTCTCTGCCAGAAAGAGCAGCGCTGGCACAGCTTCTGCCACCCTCCACATTTTGTCATGGTGGGCCTTTATTTCACTTTGTACCAGACCTTCATCTACACAATAATGCTGTTTTAGTTTTTTGCTTTGGCTGTGACTGTTTTTTTGCCCTGTGTAGAGGAACACTCACTTAAAAGTCTCACCAGGAAGAAGAGCCAGCCAGCTCCAGGCTGTGCACTCAGCCTGACCAGTGTTTACTGCTCTGTGTGTTCACTCAGTTTTATCAGAAGCTATTGCAGTCTTTGTATTTTCCCTCTTTTTACATTTTCCCCTATTCCTGAAAAATGGCAACCAGTAAATGATTTTGAAAACAGTCTGTGTAGAAAATCAATCCTAGTATATGAACCCATGTTAAGCCCAATCCCTCTCTGCTGGCCTGCCCGCCGTTCACATACACACAGCTCATTTCTTTCTGACAGCTTGTCTTCTTGTCCACTCAGGAGCCTGCTGCTGAAAACTGAGAGGACCTAAGGCACACGCGTGGCAGTCTGCCAACCTGTTTGTGTGTTTTGGCTCACTGGTGTCTTTATCCGGGAGCTTTCTGTGTGTTTGTGTCTGAGAGTGTAGATCAGGTGAGGAGTACCAGGGATGAGTGTCATAAGAACACACAACTCATAATAACACAAGGTTCTCAACATGTTCGTATGGTGCATATTTCCATAGTTGAATGAAAAGAAAACCGTTTGTTACAGATGTTGGTGCAAGTTACTCCCTGAAGCCTACAAGCTTTGTGACCTTAAAGACACAAAGAAAATCAGGTAACTGTTTTCAGAGATGCCATTATGGATGATTCACTCCCCCTTCCCCCTTTTCTTTTCCAGATGATTGTCTTTCTTCATATACATGCTGGCAGTTTCTGATGCTCACTCTCTGAATATTAGGCTGACGGAAGTCTGGGTACTTCCATGTGCTGATTTGAAGGTCCCAATGAGCACAGTGGCCTCCATCATCTGTAAATGGAAGAAGTTCAGAACCACCAGGACTCTTCTTAGAGCTGACTGCCCGTCTAAACTGAGGGATCAGGGGAGAAGGGTCTTAGTCAGGGAGGTGACCAAGAACCTGATGGTCACTCTGTCAGAGCTCCAGCGATCCTCTGTGGGGAGAGGAGAACCTTCCAGAAGGACAACCATCTCTGCAGCAATCCACCAATCAGGCCTGTATGGAAGAGCATCTGAATGGAAGCCACTCGTTAGTAAAAGGCACATGGCAGCCCACCTGGGGTTTGTCAAAAGGCTCCTGAAGGACTCTCAGACCATGAGAAAGAAAATTCTCTGCTCTGATGAGACTAATAAAGAACTCTTTGATGTGAATGCCAGGCGTCATGTTTGGAGGAAACCAGGCATCGCTCATTACCTGGACAACACCATCCCTACAGTGAAGCATGGTGGTGGCAGCATCATGCTGTGGGGATGTTTTTCCAAAGCAGGAGCTGGAAGACCAGTCAGGATTGAGGGACAGATGAATGCAGCAATTTACCGCAACATTCTGGATGAAAACCTGCTCCAGAGTGCTTCTGACTCAGACTGGGGCGACGGATCATCTTTCAGCAGGACAACGAAAAAATGACTTTTCTGTTTACCTTTTGTGGAACATTTTTCTGAACTTGACTTCTTCCTGTCTCTGGTTTTACAGTCTCTGCAGTGTTGTTCAGTTTATTTAGCTCCATAGTGACACTCTGTGCTCTCTGTGACTCTCTCTATGACACACCTTTAAGTTGTTTCTCCAGAGACAGACTGAATTTTTCCCTCCATGGTCCATTTGTGCCAGAATCCTGCTTGCTGCTCAGACCTTGACATTGCAGCGTAGAAATGCAGCAGGATTTGTTTCATGTTCCTCTCCTCTCTCTCCTTTCATATAAATGTAAATTTATTTATTTATTTATTTATTTATTTATTTATTTATTTTGAACAGATTAATATGTGTCTGCTAAGAATCAGACAGGGGAGAAATTTGAGGTGTTCCAGTCAGCTGATCAACAGACTCAGCTCTGCAACCTTCCTCAGACACGCAGCAGGATCACTGAGCAGCTGCTGGTATTGTATAGTACCAAACAAATCCCTGTCAGTTCTCAATTTTAAAGTTCCTTGGAAGGATCTTCTTCAAAATCCTTTTTTTGTCTTCCAGGCACAGAGAGCAGCGTGATGGTGGCTGATGTTTTGGTGCTAGATTCTCTGCTAGATAACTAGAATATGATGTCATGGGTGACTGCAAGCACAAAAGCCTGATGGAAAGCTGTACACCAGAGGACTGGGAGTATCAGGGAACCTGGACCATGTGATGAGGTGAGAGTCACACAACATCAACAGCAGCCTGTCTCCAGACAACACCTACTGACTGCACAGTTACACACAAGTCAAACCTGACCTCACAAACATGCCAGTGTGTGTGTGTGTGATTCAGCAGAAAGTTGCTGACAAATCAAGTTTAGCAAATACACATTCACAGTGTGTAGGGAAAGGTAGCAGGTGGTGTGCCACGCTGTGTAGCCATGCAGCATCTTGTAAAAGTGATTAAATGGAGCACTTTCTGTCAGAGCAAAAAGATCCTGAAGAATGATTCTAAGCAAGCGCATTCAGTGCTCACAGCAGTGGGTGTCCTTGTGCAGCAGACACAGCACCTCTTACTTTTTTGTGAGTGAGAGGATTTGCTTTCAGAGAGCAGAGTGGAGTACAGTGTTGATTTCGCTCACTTCGTCATTGTCACATCGACAACACTTCATGTGAAGGTCGTCCTTTGTGGCCAATTCAGCCAGCTCCTTTTCAACAGGAACTCTTCAGACCAGACACAGTTTCCTGTTGAGTACAATGAACTTTTAGTGACTTAAAACATATCTATGGGTTGTTTAACCTACTTTATACCTCTTGCATTTCTTATAATTCTCCTGTTTATTCCTTTTTCTCCTCTGACCAGAGAAGCTTCCTCCTCCTGCACAGCAGAGTGAGATGTATCAAAGCAATCAAAATAACATTACTGAGTATATTCCAGCAGATCACTCATTACCTAGCTCCTCAATTGATCTCTAAAGCTCCTCACCATGCACAAACAGTCCTCCAAATGAAACCTTTCATGTTTCTCCACAATGCTGCCACACAGTCTTTTTATGATGATTACATGGAATGCTTCCTCCTTCACTGAGCCGCTTTGTTTGGGAGCTCCAGGATATCCACAGCTCTTAAGAAGTCTGTATTTCACTGTGGGATGTTTGTATGTTTGTCTCTTTGTGCATTTATGTGTATTTTATGTGCAATCACGAAGATCATCGGAGGCCTCAGAAACTGAATTCAGTCATCAACATAGTAACACAGCCTCACTCTGATAAAGCCTGAGTTCTCTTTGGCTCTGCAGGAGAATCACCCACACAGCAAGCAGAAGTTGAACTCTTGGTAGTCTGGAGAAAAATGTTCTGTGGTCTGCCTGGAGCGAACCGTTCACTGTAAAACTTTGATGTAAATTTACAGCAGAATCTTAATGGTAATGTACTGTATTTTGGTTCACATAATAATAATAATAATAATAATAATAATAATAATAATAATAATAATAATAATAATAATAATAATAATAATAATAATAATTTTTAGCCTTGATCCTTGTTTTTGTGTTTTTTTTGTGGCTAAGTATGCAATGTCATTTTGTTTTGCAGTGCATTTTTGATGTTATGCTGAATGACAATAAGGATCTGATTCTGAATCTGAGTAATACTGTTATAAACAATTCAGTCTGGGAATATTAACACTTGCGTACGGTCCTAATAGTCAAATACTCCCAGTTACAGTTATCAACAGTTTACAGCTTTGGATCACTGTCAGGTGTCTGCAGCTTCACCACGTTCCCACCTCACTCACGGTTGCAATAATTGTTATGTTGCATTAACAAAGGTGTTCTGGGTGTAAGTACATACAGTTTTTGGAGCAACATATGCTGCCATCCAAGTGATGTCTTTTTCAGGAACTTCCCTTCTTATTTCAGCAAGATAACGCCAAACACATTCTGCACATGTTACAACAGTGTGGCTTTGTAGTAAAAGAGTGCAGGTACTAGACTGGCCTGTCTGCCTTCCAGACCTGTCTCCCACTGAAAATGTGTGGCACATTATGAAGCTCAAAATACGTAATAAAATATAGTAAATAATGTAATAAATACATAACATAAAATAAGTAAAGTTGTACAGCAAGCAAGAATGGGAAAGAATTCCACCTACAAAGCTTCAACATTTAGTGTCCTCAGTCACAAACACTTATTCAGTGTTGTTGAAAGGAAAGGTGATGTAACACAGTGGGAAACATGACCCTGTCCAAGCTTTTTTGGAATGTGTTGCAGGCATCAAATTCAAAATGAGTGAATATTTGCAATGATTTGAGAACCATTGTACTCTGTTTTTATTTATGTTTTACACAACATTTGGAGGTCAAAATAAGCACTCAGAGGAGTGAGCAGGCTCGTTTTTCTCCACTCTCCTCAGTTATGACTGACAGTATTTTTTAGGGACAAGAGCTGTTGAGTTTGAAGGCTTTTAACTTTTAAACAGTTACCCTCCGCCCGCTCCTCGCTCCGTCTCTGGCAAACATATATGATTGCAGATATTGAATGATTCATGGGGGTCTAATAATGTGTCAATCACAGATGGTTTTGTTTTATTTATAGAGCACCATAACCAGGTTTGTGAGTCCTCAGAGCTCTATTGCAAGTTAATATTGTATAAGGACTGTTAGCAATATGACACTGGGCACAGAAACTAGTTTTTCTCATCAGGGATGCTGAGCTGATCGACGCAAGTCTGGAGGAGAGAGGAGCAATTTTCAATGTTAATGTTCTGGCTTTATATTGCTTTCCAAACTAAAGTTAACCTAACCTGTGTCTGTAAAGAGGTTTTTCACACATAGGGCTGATTATTGTTAATTTTTTTAACCATCTCCCTAAATGTCTTCAAGCTCCTGTGGAACTGTCAGCCTCACTCTGATGAATTTGCTTGACCCTTTCCCACTCAACTTTAACTTTTGTCACTAAGTGGTGTTTATGAATCATTTCTGATACAACAAGGCCAATTAATATTAATATTAATATTATAATATAATATTAATACAAATTAAAATGCCTCCAAGACCTTGAAGCTGGGAAATACCATGACAAAGAATATGCAATGAGCTGCAGACTCTATTTTGCTCAAAACACATTCATAGACCTTCGAAGGCTGCTCCCTGAACAGATGAGTCCATAAATACTTGATGTCAGCTGGTTGTGTGCATGTTGTGGGGCAAGAGGGGGTTTAAAAAAATCCACATCCCTGCCATGGCATTGAGAGCATGATCACACTGGCTATCCAAACCATGCTGAACTCAAGCACGTGTTGAACGAGTTGTTGAACACAAGACTTTAGTGACTTTTTGGCTCATGTTAAGTTGTTTTGCTCTGACACAGCCCTCTAACACCCCATTATTGCTTAAAATAACGTCTGCATGCTCGTGCTCATGCATGAAGTATACCGTGCAAAAGCACACTGTTCCAAAGCGTGCCACAGAGGAGAAGTGAACTGTATTCAAGTGCGGTCACACTAACCAAACAAACTGGACTTCAGGCCTGAAGCGTGCTTGTACACAGTACGAATGGTCAGTGTGACCGCACCTTAAGAGGCTACAGCTAGTCTTTGAGGTCTGGTGAAGAGTAGTTTTCCTCCTGGCTGACACAGCTCACATTTTCCATACTATATATTTTTAAACTATATACTAAAGCTGGAAAATTATCTACACAGTGATGCTGACAAAATAAAGAAAAAAGAAAAGAAGATTGCCACAAAAACAGCTTTGGACCACCAGGATTTTGGACCCTGCAGCAATATATTGAAGAAGAGCAAGTCAGGAGCTAAGGACTTAGCTGCGTAGAGCCTTCTGTGTTGATGTAGCAGCCCTCAGGTGGACCTGTGAGTTGGAAACCTTGTCACTCTTTCTCCTGACTCTCCTCCAGTTCCATCTCCTCTGTAATACTAGACTGTCACGATGTCTTTCACACCGTATGTCTGTGTGTGAAGCTGTGATCTGGGTCAGACAGAACCTGAAACTCGTTTTGTAAAGGTATAAAGGTTAGTGATGGGGACAGCCAACCTTGGCTGCCTCTCCAGCATGAAACTGCTGTCATGGACAACAGACCCAAAAGCCCCCCTGCAGAGCTGCTTCCCACATGCTGAGCTAATCCCTGCCTCTGAGGATTAAATAACTTGACAGCGCTGTCCCCCGCTGTGCTGTCCCATCAGTTAAGCTTCTAAGGCCCCGTTTATATGTATACTTAGACGTATACTTCACAGGGTTTCAGTCCAAAACACAAAAAAGAGAAAAAGATCTATTTACATGGAAACGCTGAGGGATTGAAAGCGATGTAGTATGCATATCAGCCCTTGTGGGTGGCGATATAACTGTAAAGTCTTTTGGTAGTCTTCCGCTGAAGAAGGGGTGGCCTGATTATCTGGTGTATATATTGAATTAGTCTTATCTGAGTGCAGAAGCAGAGCAACAGATGAACTTTCAGTTAAAAGGCAGTCAGCAGATTCAGCAGCACAAGCACAACCCAGTATTCCACTATTGAACTGTTGTTGTTTTCCGGTTCCTGCGTGGCATTAAAAGTTCCCACAACAAAAGTGGAATGCGCACATGCAAAACAGAGCGTGTCTTCAGCGTTTCCACTGAAGACACTGGCTTGTTGTTTACACGGCACCAGAGGCTGCAGTGTAAAAGAAAAATTCCACTCTGGAGGGCGTTTTAAAAAAGTTGTATTTTAGGTCGGCTAAAACGCTGCTTCAGTATAAACGAGAGGCCAAAACGCAACAATACTTTAGCATTTCATCCTAAAACAGTTCTCCTGTAGACAGCACCTAACACAGCACCACACACTACCAACCTCCATTGTCCAGCTGTTCCGTTTTTTGTTTTTCATTCAGGTGGCAGCACTGAACCTAAATTCCTAACAGTCAGAGTTCAGGATGTGACAGGAGAAGCAGAGATTGTAGGCAGCAAGTGCACTGACTCATAGATAAGGGAGCAACAACTGACCTTTAGAAGATTTCACATCCAGAAAACACTGGACAAGGAGTAATATACACTGAAGATGGGGGGTTGTCATTTATAAATTTTTGTGTTTGACCAAGACTTAGAAAATATATAAAATAAAACTTAAACTCTTGCTTTGATTTCAGTTTTTTGAAGTGAACCTCCAAAGGGTCACATGATTGTTAAAGGTGGATCAGTTAGGGGATCAGTATGCTGTCTTTGCAAAATACAGGACACTACCTTTTCACATCTAAAACAGCAAAATGTGGTTATAAACCAACTCAGTAAGTTTGAAACTAGATGAAAGCTACTAAAAACTTTGAGTTTTTGAAATGGGTACCGCTGGTGTCAGGGCATGCAGTGCCTAAACAGCAGGGGGCGGTGTATTGCAAATGCACATCTAGTGCTTAACTGGAGTAGAAGAAGTTGTTTACAGTGTTTACATATTTTTAGTTAAGAAGATGCGTTTTTTTTTTCTAATTAATGCAAGGGGGAAACGCTTAAATATGACCCAAAATAGAAAGCAGTTTTACAAACATGTTTGTGATTCTAAGTCTTAATATAAATGTATCAGTGTGAAAGCCTGATGGTGGTGTTTTTATTTTTGAAGTCTTTGTGCACAGCAGAAAGCAGATTGATGGTGGAGGTGTCACACCTGTCTATTTGTAATAAAATAAACCTGACACAGCAAAGTGGGACTGTCACTCCTCCTCCTCCTATTTTCCTCCAAAAGAGATGTTTACTTTTCGTATATTGCCAGACTTAAATGAAATTCCAATTAATTAATAAAAGTATTACTTATCACCTTTTATTACATCTGCTTTTCCTGTGCCTCAAAATTTTCCTTCTTTCGTCCTTTCCATCACTTGTCCTTATTATCTCTTTCTTTTTTTAAAACTCAACTTGTCTTCACTGGAGAGAAAGCAAATTCATAAAAATGAAAAATTCAGGTTTATCACTATAGCTATTCATCTTGAAGTATGCACTTACAGCTCGGGTTTCATAAGTGTAGCAGGTAGAGAATGTGAGAGATAGAGTCCATCTTCATGTGAGTGATATAGATGGCTTGGATGTTGCAGGCATTAATGTGAATTTGTAATTCAAGGTCTGACTTGCAGCTCTAAAGAATCAGCTTCTCTCTGTAGTTGATTAAAACAATGTGCGTTTTTTCAGACCAGCTTTTATTGCCATCCAGTGCACCCCCGCTCAGCTTGTAAATGTTACACTGTTGTTCTGTTAAACTCTGGGCTCCAACTGTCGTTATTAACCTGAATGGACAGCCTCCAGGTTTCAGTGAGTCTTTCTTGCATTTGCATCATCTGTAAACTTTTCAACCGTTTGGCTTTAACACTAAGTGGAGTGCTGTAATTTTGAAACACTGATCTACTGCTGTTGTAACTACAACATGATTCAACTCTCCATCCTCTCAGTTGCTCTTTTTGTCAGTGTTGAGGTGTATTCACTCACAGCAGTTTTGTTATTGGACTGAGGCTGTTTTTTTCATTTTTTTCCTCAAACATCCACTTTCTGTGATTCACTGTCTGAATATTGTAGTTTGCATTTGAGGGGAAATGGAAACGTGTCAGTACCTCAGGGACTGGCAGGCTATTTGTCATGGTTTATCACCTGTGTGTATTAGATTCCGTGTGAAAGAGGGAGATCTGTAGAAAACATTGTTCATCATTCACACTCCCCTGCAGGTAAACATATTGATAAAATGACTGAAACCTCAGGTCCCTTGGCTGTCTATCTACATGTCACTTCTGCAACAAATGCAGAAGAAAATAGTAGACTTGTGCAAAGTGATATAGTTTAAATACCCCAAACTAAGACTCACAGAAACAGGCTGCTAGGCCTTAATCTTTTCCAGCTATGTCACAGAGTAAACTGAAAAATTAAGTTGCCACAATAATGTGTATTTTTAGTCAAGTCAAAGTCAACTTTATTGTCAAATATGCTACACATGCTCGACATACAGCATAAATAAAATTTCAGTCCTCTCGGACCCACGGTGCCCAGGGTAATAAAATTACAATAACTAAACTAAACTAAACTAAACTAAACAGATAAAACTACCTTAAATACTACAATAAACAGTATAAACAGTATAAACAGTAAACAGACATGAGGTAAACAGTAGTGCAGTGGTGCAAATTCTGGCATGGGTAAAATGAAGTGAACAGGCATGAGGAATATGGGGTAATAGTGCAAATAGTGCAAATAGTGCAAATAGTGCAAATAGTGCAAAACAGTGGGGGGGCAGAACAGGGAGGGAATTGAGAATCCTGACTGCCTGGTGGAAAAAACTGTCTTTGAGCCTGCTGGTTTTGGCCCGGAGACTCTGCAGTCTCCTTCCCGACGGCAGCAGGTTAAAGAGACTGTGGGATCGGTGCATGGGGTCACCTGCAATCCTTGTAGTTTTTGAAGAAAAAGCACTTTGACATTTAAACCATCAATAACCAGATAGCATTTGCAAATTGGTCTGACAGGTTCAAGGTACACATTTGCAGAAATCTGTGTGTGGTCACATTTTAGCTGGATGACTTAATTCTTTATTACAGTGAATAAAAATACTCAAGTTTTGAATCAACTAAACCCAGAAATCCACTGACCAATAAACTACAGGTCAAATGACTGTATCTGTAATGAGTTACATGTACTTCTGTGTTTGCATGACACAGATGAAGTCGGGAATTGTGGGGAAGTCCAAGTCAGAATTTCCTCTTGTTATGTCTTTAATTTTTGCCACAGAAGAGTTCTATGAGAGATCCCCACGTAGTCAACACTCTGTTTGCCTGTTGTTTGATGGTTGACAGGAAACAGTCTGTCTGCCACAGCCCCAAGGTTAACAAAGCTGGTCAGACTCCAAAGAAAACATTTTCAAAGACTCATCCAAGTGTCTCTTTTCTAATTTTATCTGGAGCCTGTGACACCTAGACACCTGTGTGCTTGCTAAAATCAGGTGTACTTTTGACATGTTTCAATATTTGTTCAGATATGTTTGGACTGTTGTGTCGGGAACATCAGTTTTAAACGTAAAAGCTGCTTTAACTTTACAGCAAAGAACAACCTTGTTGTGGCTCTCTAATGAGCTCTTCTTCAGCTGAAAGGCTGTCAGGTACTTTGTTCAATGATCAGTGGACTCAGGGTTTCATTGCTAACACACCGCTCTAATAAAGCTGTGGGGGCATAAAAGACAAACACACCAAACACGAATGGAAAGTAAGGAAATATATATAGATGAAAGCAATCACACCCTCTTGTTCACACTGTGTTGGAGACTTTCATCTAGCCATGTCTGTCTGGGGCTAGGGTTGGCTGAGTTTCAAGCAGTTAAAGTCTCTACCAAAGACAGTTCAGGGGAAGAGGCGCTGACGCACAGCCCAACTCCAGAGACTAATGTGTTGTAGCTCCAAACATAAGTTGCTTCTTGTAATTGCTTTAAGTGTTGTCAATGTAGGTCTTTTTCCTCATCTCTGGTGGTGTAAGCTTCATACTGATTATATCCGTCAGCCCAACAGCTGAAACCAGCATTTCGCTGTGAATTTAGCACAGTGGGGTATTTAAAATTACAGTGTCTCTGTACATTGATGTGCGGCAGTAAGTGACTGACTGTGAAGAGAGAGAGAATCTTCATTGTAGATTTGTTTTCTGACAGAAGGATCATGATTCATAAAAGTCTTCAACCATCCACTACCCTTTTGGTCATTCATTCATTTTCTATACCACTTATCCTGTTCAGGGTCGCGGGTGGCTGGAACTATCCCAGCTGACTTAGGGCAAGGGGCGGGGTACACCCTGGACTGGTCTTTGTCAGTTTTTGTCAGTAATGGAACACTCAACCTGGAAAAACTCACCATCATCATTGTAACCACTGCATTAGTGTGTGCATTTTTACCTTGATCTTTGGTCAGCCATATTCTGCTTTTTCTCAAAAGAACAATGTTAATAGTAATAGTCATAATACACTGTTCTCACAATGGTTCTTTAGAGAGCCATTTTCAGCCTCTAGCTGAAATGCTTTTTTTTTTTTTTTTAATTTTAAGAACAGACTATATTTAGCCATTTACAGACACATTCCTGGATTTCAAGAAGTCATTTGAGAATCTGCACATGTACGGACATCCAACATTGTTAATTTAAATCCATGTTTAAAATATGGAAAATCATAATAGCCTTTTTTAAACTCTAAAGTCCTTGATGGCTTTTTCAAGAAAGCATCTTGTTGTGTAGCAGATAACTGCAGAAAGGTGTATCTTTCTTGGGGTTTCCTGTTTACTTTGCATTTCATACACAGGACACTCCTCACACTTATGATCTTGTCTCCATGTCAAAGTTAAATATAAAAAATTATCATTTTTTCATTTTAATGTTACCTCAGTAGAATAAAAACTATACCATGTAGGTATTTGAGTTTATTTCAAGCAAAAACACATTTTTTTAAAACCTTTCCTACCCCTGTTGTTTTGCTCCATATACCACCATGAACGCTGAATCCTACTAAACCTTCAGTCTTATGATTGCTCAAACTCTGTTGTGTTTCACTTCACAAACCTTCAGCCACATACCATGCTAGTGCCAATAGGGCATTTTTTGAGAGGCAGCAACAGAAGAAACACTTTGACCAAATTGCTGGAACTCCAGAGTGTCAGCAAAAAAAAAAAAAAAGTAAAATTAAGGATGATGTCAAACACTGACAGCTGTTTTCTCTTTGCTGGAATCTTATCCGTAAGCAAGTCTTATCACAAAATGCATTCTTGAAGGATGCAGCACAGCACGGGGGGTGATAATTGACAATGAAGACCAGTGAAGATTACAGGAAGTGACTGTCGTTTTACAGTTTAGTTTTGCACCAATCAGGGAACACATATGCGAAGAAAGGTTTTAATGGGTGTTTTTCTTTCCATTATCCAAAAAAGACCTGTGAGAGCCGGTTATGTAACAACAACCCAAAATGTAATAAAAAAAAATGTAATAAAACCTAAAATGTAATAACCGGACAATAATGTAACAAAAATGCAGAGCCCAAAATTTAATAAAAATATGTAAAAAAAACAACAAAACAAATGTAATTACTTGTTATAAAATGTAACAGCTTGTCATTTCATCTTGGTTGTTAAGTTGTTCTCTGTATTAAAGATCCTCATAGACAGACAATCTTTCATCTGTCAGTGTGTGATGATACTGCATCTGACAGCTAACAAGCTGACAGATGATGGACAGATGTGTCATTCCATCGCTCTCTCTCTCTCTCTAATGTCCCTTCCTCTCTTGCAGAGTGAATAATAATATAAATATTTTGTGTCAAACTAGTCCCTTCTACAGTCTCCTGAGATGCGTGGTGCCTCAGCGGATCTGCTTATTGTGTCTGTATATGTACTGAAACATAAATGTGTAAATGAGTCTCCTCCTTTAAATTATGAAGCATCATTAATGTCCTTTTATAGTAATTACAAAAGAAAATAACTTAATGCTAGACTTTGAATCTTTCTCAGAACAAATAGCCATACACATAAGCCAAAAAGAGCATTATGGAGGTGGGTAAGGGGTGAGGAAAGATGGTGTTTCCATGGATACCTCATGGATCTTACTCTTACTAAATTAAATCACATCAACCTCCTCCTCTGCTGTTTTCCAATGCTACTTTTATTCTGGACCACATAAAATAACACAAAATGAAAAGTTTTTGCTGCTCCAATTACTTTTATTTTGTATCAGCTCCTGTCAACAACAACTTAGGTTTTTTATCCTCTTTCCTGCTGTTCTCTGTTTCTCTCTGCATGGGGAGAGGTAGCAGCAGAGGCACAGTTAACTTATAAGGACATTCTCAGGTTTCAGATTTAGATGTCAAACCGTAGATGAAACAGCCTTAGGCCAAACACTCTCATTTCAAGCATCCATTTGTGCAAACAAAACAAAAACAAAAACAGAAATGGTGCTGTCCTTGGTGCTGAAACAGAGCAGAGTCACAGTTGTCATTCAGGCAGCAAGAGAGAGAAAGATACACAAAGGAACAACTGATTTTAGTGCTACTTTTCTGTTGATTTGATCGATTACTGAGGGTAATGCAACATGCCTCAGGCTCTATATATTGAATTAAAACTCTAACCCTCTCCTAGCCTAACCCTAACTCTAACTTATAGCATCTCACATCTCATAACTTTCTGACATCTTTCACTCAAAGCTTTTGGCTCTTTCATGTGATTTGTCTGAGGCAGTTTCATCTCAAATTTTCATGATGATGCTTTTTCAGCTGAGATCTTACACCTGACTCTGAAACCCGAGGGTTTTCTTATAATATGTGCATCACAAAAAAAGACACCCAGCACTTCCCCATCCATCTTTCAGAGGAGATTGTCTTGCCAATATTGATGCTGACCAAACATTTTCTTGCAGTTATGCGATGATGACTGCTGTTTGGGATTCTTTATCAGATGAAGAGGACTTATGTGGATCTCTACAGTAAACAGTTTTGGGGAGATCAGTTTGTTGTGATATTTTGGTGAGTGTGCTGTCCTTGACGGTTTCAATGAATCAGATAAGTGTTGTGTTTATGCAGGAAACAGATAGGAAAGGAAATAAGGCATCCTCTCATAGCTGTATGACCTCAGCTTGGGGACCTGGACTCAGTAGCTATACCGTTTTATCCAACTGTGAGAGCCTACATCAGCATATCTGGTAGCCCATGTACAAGCTTCATTAGATGCATCAGTTTTTGTTTACTTTATTCAGTCAGGAGTCAATAAAGACTTTTCTGCATTATTTATCATTTTTTTTAACCAAATCTGGGTTAAATACTCCGGAAGGCTTCAAGAATAGCAAGGACTTTCTTTAAAGTTGAACTATAGAGAGAAAAATGTTGAACAGCAGTCCACTGAGGCTGGCCAAATCAGAATGAGAAACACCTGCCTAGTAGGGAGAGCAAAGCAGGAAGCGGTGATGGGAGTTTCTGTGGGGAAAAGGCTTTCCCTTTGGAGCCTCCTGTAATTCTGCTTCAGGCTCTGAGCAGAGAGAAATCAGTGTTCTGTATTTTTGAGACCTACACAAAACATATTCATAGTCAAATGTATACACGTATGTTGGGAGAGACTAGCAGCAGTGTTTTAATGAGACAGGAGAAGAACAAAATAAACTCATCATGCAGAATGTGAGGAGGACCAACCACAGCAACTTGGGCAGTAATTGGAGCTGACACCTCATATTTTTTAAGTGTGAATGACTGCATTGTTATAAATAGCATGTTGTAACTCATGATAATTGGCATGTTAGGACGGCATAATGAAGGATAATGACTTTTTGTTGGTCATTCTCCTTTAGTTTCCCTTTTAGTACCATCATTATTCAAAATCTACCCTGTTTGTTGAGTTTTTCTTTTTGGTAGTAAAGCCAAGTACAACATTCCTGTCACATGTACTGTGACGGAAAGAAAACTACCAAATTAAACACGCCAACATGACGCATCAAAACTGTTGGTTGCATGAAAGGTTGGGAGCATAACACAGTGCAGCTTATTCACAGTGTTTGTGTGCAGGGCAGCAGGAGCACCTCTCTCCTCCATGCAGGTGACCTGTTAATTAAACATGTCTGACACCTTTCAGCAACAGAGAAAGGAGGAGGTCTCTTCAGGATACAATAAGCTTTTACAGCCTTTTTTTTTTTTTTTTTTTTTTTTTAAAACTGCAGTCATTCCGGCACCAGATCTGTTTTTGGTCTCAAAGAGGAAATGTCCATTTGTTAAACAGAATGGTAGCTTACGGAGTGTTTCTACATTATTTATGCTGCAATTTGCAGGCCGTAGTCTGCGCAGGAAAAAAATTCTCAAAGACATAATCTTCAACAAAGGGATTCAATTACACTGGGAGTTTAAATTTGTAAGGTAGTTCTATGCTTTCTTTGATAAAATTCTCCCCTTATTTTTTATCCTTTGATTTCTGTGGACAACACAGAAGAGCCTATGCTCTATCCACCATTATCTTTGACTCAGACAAAAAAAAAAAATCATCAAGCGTGGGGGGGGGGGGGGGTCAGAAAACCAGTCAGTATCCACCATTTGCCTCATGCAGTGCAACACGTCTCCTTTGCGTAGAGTTGATCAGGTTGTTGATGGTGGCCTGTGGCGTGTTGGTCCACTCCTCTTTAGTGGCTGTGCCAAGTTGTTGGATATTGGCAGGAACTGGAACAGGCTGTCATATTCACTGATCGCGATCACCCCAAACATGCTCAATGGGTGACATGTCCGGTGAGTGTCTCTGTGCATTCAAAATGCCATCAATAAAATGTACCTGTGTTTGTTGTCCATAACATAATACGCCTGCCCATGCCATAACCCCACTGCCACCATGGGCCACTGGATTCACAGCCCTGACATCAGTAACAATTCACCCACACACCATACATGCTGTAAAGGGAAAACCATGATTCATCCATAAAGAGAACACCTCTCCAAAGTGCCAGACGTCATCGACAAACTGCCGTCACATCAAGATGACGAGCATGCAGGTGAGCTTCCCTGAGACGGTTTCTGACAGTTTGTGCAGA
Organism: Labroides dimidiatus; assembly: GCA_030710495.1. Taxonomy (NCBI): domain Eukaryota; kingdom Metazoa; phylum Chordata; class Actinopteri; order Labriformes; family Labridae; genus Labroides; species Labroides dimidiatus. Next base: position 18,842,196 of record CM061158.1, read on the forward strand.
AGTTCTTGGTAATTCAAACCGATTGTTGCAGCAGCTGTCTGGATGGCTGGTCTCAGATGATTTCAGAGGTGAAGAATCTGGATCTTGAGGTCCTGGGCTGATGTGGTTACAAGTGGTCTTCCAAACTCCAAAACCTGAAGTCTAGGAAACCTGAACTGTTTGAGCACAGAGGTCTGACCTGCATGGCTTTTGAATTGCTGGAAACCTGTTCCAGCTTTTGATGGACAGGCAGGGGAAGCTGCTGTCGTTCAACAAGATCAGGCCAATCGCACTTCAGGTAAAGAATTTGTGGCCAGTAGATTAATAAGATTTAAAAAGTATAACAGAGTTATTCTTTGTACACTGTGTGACTCATGTACACTTGTTAGTACCCTCTGTAGTCCTCTTCATTTCCTCCTCTTTCTTTCTGCTGCTGCTGACAGCTTTAGATGCACTCAGAGGACTTGGTGCCGTTCATGCCGACCTGAGGCTTGACAGCATTATGTTGGTGAACCACGAGAACCAGCCCTTCAGTGTCAAGCTCATTGACTTTGACTTGTCCCTTCAGACCCATGAAGTCAGGCCGGGTCTCATCACACAGGCTGTCGGATAAAGGCAGGATCACTTGGCAGAGCTCATCTTTTTACAGATGTTTGTTTCAGCTGTGGATGATTTTGAACAAAGTTTTTTACCTTAACACACTTTACACTGCATCAGTTACTGAGTGAAAAAAGATCTAAGCTTTTCATTAGCTGTTGCTGATGTGAACTGAACTGATGTAGAGGAAGGGAGGAGCTGATGCTGAAATTACAACGAATACAGTCACAGGTTTGTCCTTCCAATGACAGTTATTCATCAATACAACAATGTTTTAACAATATCCACACCTCCTTCAAGCATTACTGAACTAAGCTGTGATCCACAACTTGATGATTACCTGTATAAGCCATTCTGCAAACATGCAAACAACATACAAACGATTCACAGTGAAATCTCCACACACCATCTCCACAAGTGCTATAAAAGATAAAGAAGCAATAAAACTAGTTAATATTTCAAACTGAATCAGGTGTTAAAAAAAAATCTTCTCACATCAGAGGTCTCCCGTTGATTAGATGTCAACAACTAGCAAGAGAAACACTTAAAGGCGATTTGACAGTCATATCTTAAAGAGGGAATTTTGTGCTTTCATTAAGGTTTTATTCTGTCCTTTTGGCAGCCCTGAAGTACCTTTACATGGTTTACCAGTTAAAATAACTCTAGTCTTTGTCCCACTGATGCTTTACAGAGAAATAGGCTTTTGGTGTACATAGAAAAGGTTTTAGATCTTTGAGTTCAGCTCATGAAAAATAAGAGCATGAAAAATGAAAAACAAAAGCGTTTATATTTTTGCTCAGTGTACTTTTTTCCTAGCCCTAACGTTAATTTGAATTGGCATGTGTTTTAGTGAGCACCTTATGTATATGCAAATTGTATAAACCCCACAGAACAAAGCTCCAGTCGCTTACAGGCAAAGTTTTAATCCTCTCCACATGCAAACTCCTGTTTTTGTTCATCATATCAAAAGAAAACATTTGTACAGATATTTAAAGTCATTTGTTTTGTTCCCTCTGCAATTGCACAACACTGCAAACTGAATTGTGTTGTAAAGCATCTGTACACTCGGGATCATTATAACTTGGAAATTTCCCACAGCTAACAGTAGTTTCACCATGACAGATGATGGAAGTGAAGCAAAGCTGTGCTGGAATGAGTCCGCTGATTTATCTCAGCATGAAAGCAGCAGAGTTTGACACTGACTGAATCTGAACTGAGCCAGAGGAAAACAGGACGGATTTTAGCCCACAACAGACCGTGATTAATGCACTGAAGATGTTACACAGTGTGTTTTCCTATCTGAAAAGCTTTGTCAGAGCAACAAAGAAGATACAAGAAGATACAATAATATAGTAATAAAAAAATGTTCTTTTTTAAATGGGCCAAACTTTGCATCTCTCACCACGAAAACCAAAACAAACAACAAAAATAGAATGTTATCTCACATATAACTCTTGTTTTTTTTCTTTGAATGATCACTTCTGTCCAAAAAGCCTTTCATACGATCATTTCATCAGATCTATAGCTTTGAAAGAATGTTGTCAAGGAGTAAAAAGAGTCTAGGCAGTTTGATCCCTATTTCTTTCTATCCACATGTTAATGATTTAAAGGATTAAACCCTGAACCCCAACATTCTTCATACAGACAAGCCCTAACCCTGTACGGTATGTGTCTCAGGTGTATGAGTGATGAGGTGAACATGCTGCATAAACCTTATAAAAGTGCAGAGGGTAAATATGCTCCATACATGTGGCCACTTTACTTGGAGATTCTTAACAATTAGTTGTTTCTCTTGTTTATCATAGAATGAAGGATGAGTCCATAAACAGTTTCAGGCCTAACGATCATCTGGTTTAAGCTGCTCAGATGAACTCACTCTTTCAGTGTTTTTTTTTTTTTTTTCTGAATCCAATATTTCTTCATTTGAAAAATTAAAAATGAATTTCTGCTTCACTGAATAAATGATTTGTTCTTGTAAACATGTGCTCGCTGCAAAATGACACTGAATTCAAAAGACAAATCTGCTGTTCAGAACTATCAATAATCCCCACTGACTAAAATTATATTTCAAACTGATACATCTGAAAATGATACCGAATATGAAGAGTGGCCACTCGTTAATTTAAGAATCTATTCATGATGAAATATTAACTATAAATTTTATTCTGAATAAATTCACTAGTTAACAGGCCTGATGCTATATAAGCTAACTTTGTAACATCACTCAGTTAAACTACACCAAGTCAAGCAGGTTTTAAACTCTGGATGTGAAAAAGATCCGAAAACAAAACAAGCGTGCCATTCAGTAAAAGTCACTGATGTGAAAAATTCCCTGAAAGCTTTAGCTCATTAGGTGCAGCCGTATTTAGATACACTAATGCTTTTAACACCTTTCTGTTTGCTGTGTTTCACTCCACACCCACACACCAACATGCAAACAAAATCCTCACTGCTTTGATGCTTTGCACCTCTGGTGTAAAGTCAATCTGCTTGAAACCAGATTACACTTCATCCCTGAAAACACAGGAGACAAACTAACCTGCACCTAAACTGTCTCTCTGAACCTCCTCCATCTAGAATGATTTTAGAGGTTTTTTAGTAGGATTAGAAAGCAGCAGAAAAGTTTGATTTTTCAGTGAGAGACTTATTGTCTCACATACTATAGTGGTGGAAAAAAAGTATTGTAGTTGCTGTTGTGTGAGATGTGTTTTGTGAAGCAATGAAAAGGGTATTACTTTATATGTTGTGTCCCAAATCATGTACTTCTTCACGTACACTTATTATTATGAGTGCATCAGTGTGTTCACACCGACAGTATGGGAAAACACAGTGCACTTCGATTTCTTTGCAAAAAGTTAAGTGTAGAACGATGGACACTTCTCACACTCGGAAGTCACCATATTGGCTTCGTAGAGGAAGGGGTGGGAACGAATCACATGATGGTTGATGGATGTAATCAATGAATAGCAGAGGAATACCTGTGAATGGTTGGGAAATGTGATCGTAGTTTCTCGTAAATGCGAAGCTGCAGTGTTTGATTTGGACACAACACTACCCTGTAAGATTTAGTGCACTGTTCCAGTAAGTGCAGAGTGTACGCAGTGTACTACATGTAAGTGTGCTTACAAAAGTATGCAATTTGGGACGAAGTATTGGTTTCAAGCCTGAAACAGCATTGTACTTCAGATGCAATGTTTCCAAGAAATGTTCCCATTGGTATCATTCATTCATTCATCTTCTATACTGCTTATCCTTTTCTAGGTCATGGGTGGCTGGAACTTTCCCAGCTAGGACAGGGTACACTCTGGACTGGTCACCAATCACAGGGCTGACACCTACGGGCAATTTAGAAACACCAATTAACCTACTGAGCATCTTTTTGGACTGTGGGAGGAATCCAGAATACCCAGAGAGAACCTACGTATTCACGGGGAGAACATGCAAACTCCACACAGAAAGGCCACTGGACAAACCGGGGTTCGAAATTGCAGCGCTAACTGTTGTGCCCTGTGCAGCCCTCCCATTGATATCACTTTCAGTAAAAATGTAGGCAAACAAAGACATTTAATTTCCTGCAGGGCATTTAACACACAAAGAAGCAGAAAAAACAACCAGCCTCTTTGATCATCAACTCATGCAGCCAGTAGCCTGTAAAGCTCTGACAATGTACCAGTCCAGGTTAAAGGTCAAAGGCTCCTATGAGAGCTTACTGCTGTCTGAAACAGAAAAATGAAACATTTGCCCTGGAGTAACATGAAAGCCAATTTGTAGACCAGAACAGAGCTGCCATGTTGTGTACGGAGGTTCAGAGGGTCCCTTTGGCTTCAGGGAGCAGTTCATCTGCTGAAAGGTCAGCTCCCCTGTAAGACTAGGGATGGATGTACCCAGAGGAGACATATAAACATTTATTATTTCATCTGTCAATAAAACATGAATGTACACACTAGGCACTGAAACAGGGCTCAACATCAGATTTATGAACCCCGCATACACATGTACACGTGTGTGTTTTTGCAGTCCCTGGATAGAAATAAGGAGATGACCTGCTGCAGGAGCGTGATGTGTGCTGGAAACACATGCAAACAAAACACGTGCCAACCAGCTGACATTTCTGCTCTGCAAACACCAATTCAGGCTGAGAGGATAAAATGAACTCAGACACAAGCCCTCCCTTTGTCCAGCATCCAGCATCCAGCCTGTCAGCAGGCAGCACCACCTGGCTGACTGTTTGCTCCCCCTCTTTCTCTGCTGTTTCCTCTCTCTGACATCCTGACAGCCAGTTCTTAACATGTCTGTAAAGTTTTGGTTATTTTTGCACATTCTTGTTTCATGTTTTGGTTTCCTGTTTTATTTTGAAAGTTTTAACCCTTGTCTCTGTTTTCTAGATTTGTTCCAGTCTGCCCTGATTCCTGATTGTCTTCCCCAGTGTGTCTCATCACCCCTCATTACCTGTATGTATTTAACCTCATGTGTCTCACTGTCTCATCACCAGTTTGTTGTACTTCTTGTCTTCTTTCCAGCCTTTGTTCATAGTCCTGTCATAATCGTGTATGATCCTTGCCTGTTTCTTGTTTAGCTTTTTTTGCCTCACGTTTGCCTGATACCTTTGCCTTTTTGGATAGTCCACCTGTGTACCAAACTCTGATTGTCTGACTACCACACTGTGTACTGAACCTTGCCTGTCTCATTACATACCCTTTTGCTTTGTTTTAGACATTATTTTGTATTTTAAAAAATAATAATAACTTGACGTAATTCATTCATCCATCCTTCTATACTGCTTATTCTATTCAGGGTTGTGGGTGGCTGGAGCCTATCCCAGCTGTCAAAGGGCGAGAGGCGGAATTCACCCTGGACTGGTCGCCAGTCAATCACAAGTCTGACACACAGAGACAGACAACCTTTGATGCTCACATTCTCACCTACGGGAAATTTAGAATCGCCAGTAAATCCGATGAACATGTTTTTAGACTGTGGGAGGAAACTGGGGTACCTGTAGAAAACCCACACATGCATGCATGGGGAGAACATGCAACCTCCACATAGAAAGGCCACTGGAGGAATTAATTTGAAATATCCAAATCTAAAAAGTTTTTTTGCTCATATCATTTATTCTTCATTTATGGTCATTAATAATATCAGTCAGTCAGACTTTGATTAAAACCAAACGTGAATACAAATTCACAAGGGTCCTAACCTTTGATGATGATGCCATTGTGTTCACTTCTTTATTATGTTACTTGAATGGTGACCTTGTTTTTTGTGTTTTAATTCAAGTTTTGCTGGTATTGAATGTCGTGTGAATGTTAGATATAGCTGATGGTTTGATTAGCTTAAGCCGGCCATCAGTGTGTGAATGTGGTGTGATTGCGTGAATGAGGCTAGCAGTGTAAAGCGCTTTGAGTAGTCGGTAAGACTAGAAAAGCGCTATATAAGTACTGGTCCATTTACCATTTGTTGTATGACCTTCTTGAAGAGCTCTTTTTGGTCTGTGGAAAACAGTTCATACATTGGTTTTACCCATGTATTAACAGGACCATTTCAAGGTTTGTTTTGTTTCATTTGTAAAATAACTGAAGTTTATACCCAGTCATTGAAAAGAAAACTTTTCTACTGTCCTCTCACTGGTTAAATTTGCAACCCTTTCTCTGCTAGACTGAATACATGAAGTTGGAGGAGATGTCAGGTTTTCAAACTTTTCTTTTGAGAGATGAGATAAAGTAATTCATCAGTATGTTTCTTTGACAAATAAAGTGTTCAGATGCTTTTTACCGCCACATCTTTTTCCGATACTCAAAAGTGATGCAAAGCGATAATGATCACCACAGCTTCCTTCCCAAAAGTGTGATCAGTTTCTTTGAATGGGACATATGCTTTTAGTTTTGTTTGGTAATATTTGTACTGTAACTTTCATCTTACATCAGCATAATTCTCTAGTTTCAAAACAGTCATAATTCCCCAAAGAGAGCAAATTGCAGCTTAAAGGCTTTGATGAGCACCATAACAGCCCATCTCACAGATGTGTAATGTGGTGAAACTCTGTAAGACACTGCTGTTACCCTCTGCTATTCATCTGTCTTTGTCTTTCTTTCTCTCTCGTTCTCTTTGCTTCCCCATTGTTTTCCTCTTACATTATCTTGAGTTAAATCTCTTACAGTAAGCCATCTAATTGATGTGGTGTGCCTTCAAGTTGTGGTCACTTAAATCTGGAGCTGTGTGACAGTGTGGAGTAAATAGTGATTGTGTCTTACATGCGACTCAGTAATTGAATGAGCCACTGCACACAAAGGAGCAGTAATCCCATGTGTTACAGACTGCTACTGACATGGACCATTTAACCTCAAACTCCTCTTAACTCCGTGTTCAATCTTCTCCTCGTCGTCTTTGCCCAAATCACTTTCTGCTCTCACATCTCTTTCTGTCCTACTGATTGTTAACACAGCAGATGGAGCTAAAAAGGCTGGGGTGGATGTTTCCTTTGGGAACAAAACAGGATAAACTGTGAGAGGAGGTTTAAGATAAAGCGCTGCCCTTGACAAGATATATGATAAAAGATTAACATCTGATGTGTGTACATAATTCAAACAGGATAACTTGTTCAAAATATAATCAAAAAAGTTGAAAAGAAGGTTGTTAAGCTTCACCTGAACTCTTCAAAATAAAATAAAATAAAATAAAATAAAATTGTCATGTTTAACACGTTAACCCACCAGCCTTAGACTGCAGTATATTCAAGAAAAACTTTCTTGATGCAGTTAAACAGTGTTGACTCTACAAACCTAATTGCAATGCAGGAGTGCAGGGGTAAGTATTGTCTTGTGCTCTTATCAAATGTGAAAATTTGGTTAACTGCATTAAATCTGCTACCTTTTTGAGCTTACACAAAACAACAACAACAACAACAAAGTATTGGTCAAGAAGCAGTGAATCATATATGAGTACTGGACATAAGGTGGATGCAGTGGAAGCTCCAATTCTGAGATCACTGAAGGACGTTTTGCCGCATGTTCTTATGTTTAAAAGATATCATTACGGCTGACTGAGAGAAAAGAGTCAACAGCCAGTGAGACAGGATTTAAAGTCCAGAGGTTACCAAGACCAGGGACACCATTAACCCTAGAACACTTACGTTAAAATAGTAACACCATCACTAACGTTGGGTATATTTTACCCGAGATAATATCCCGGATAAAAAACAGTTTTCATCAATTTATGTAAAAGTACAACACTGTATGCCAAATTGTAGTACTCTTCTTTCATTTCAAAATGTAAAATATCACATGAAATTAAAAAAAGGTACCATGGGGGACAATGACACACACTGAAAATCACATGACAAGAATTGTGTGGGTGAAAATCACCCGACGTTAGTGTTCTAGGGTTAAATCTAGAACAACAGCTGTGAAAACAGCAAAAAGAAAAAAGAAAGAAAGAAAGAAAGAAAAAACAAAACAAAACAAAACACTGTCCTTCTGATTTGACTTAGTGTGTTTTTCTTGAGTTAAACCCTAACCTTAACTGAAAACAAAATAAACCTCTAGTTGACTTGTTACTATGAATACCATACCTGAGGCAGACTTTGGATGTAGCACTGGTTAGTGGTAATTTGCTATGGAAAGAAAATCAAGTCGCAGTGACACTTAATGCTGCTCACAGGGCACTCAGTCACACAGGCGATGCAATATTGGCAGCATAATATGTGCTTGTCAAATGAAATGCTGTTTTTCAGCTGTGCATGTAAAGTCTGTGATGGGGTTACAGAAAAGGTTGATTTTGACTTTTTCTATAATGTGCACTTTTATTTTTGTCCTCTAGAGGAAACAGTTTTTCCAGTTTATTTGCACAAGGCCTAAATTAAACTACATGCTCATCATGTTTATGTGCTTCAAATACTTTGCCCTGATAGATATTTTCTTTTTTAATTCCAGATGTATTTAAATTATTACTGCTGGGATTATCATGATGCATCGGTTGTAAACTCAAAATGTCACAGTGCTTAATGAAATGTTTACATGGCAGAGGAAGCTGGATACAAATCTGCAGTAGAGTTGCAGTCACACCTAATATATAGAATTAAAACCAGGATAGAAAGTTTTAATAAAGAAAAATGTTGCACAGTCCACTGCAGGATACAGATCAATGTAAAAGTTTTGTTGAATCAATACAGAGCTTAAAGTTTCAAAGACAGTCTCCTGGATAGATGAAAGCAAGCCCAGCCTATAATCAGCAAACCCTAACGGCTGAAATACACCGGCTGCGTTTGCGTTGCAGCTCAGCTCCGTCACAGCGCCAGATCAGATAAGTTGCCTTTCAAGTGAATGTGTCAGCTTTGTCATGAACTTAGAACCAGATGAGGACAAAAATGCACAACTCACAGAATCCGAAGACAAAAGGGTTTTAATAAAGCGTTTAAAGTTTGGTACACAAAGGAGGTAGTCAGGCAGGCAGGGTTCGGTACACAGTTTGAGGTAGTCAGACAGACAGAGGTCATACACGGAGAGACAATCCAGAGACAGGCAGAGGTATCCAAAAACGTGAGGCAAGAAAGGTTAAACAAGATTCAAAACAAGGTTCGTGATCGGCAAGACTAGACTATGAAAACAAGGCTGGAACGAGGACAATGAGGTGCAACAAACTGGCGACGAGACAATGAGGTTAAATACAAGAGGTAATGAGGAGTGATGAGACACAGCTGGGGAAGACAATCAGGAATCAGGTGTGACAGACGGGGTCAGGGCAGACAGGAACAAATCTAGAAGACAGAGACAAAGGTTAAAACTTTCAAAATAAAACAGGAAACCAAAACATGAAACCAGAACGTACTAAATGACAGAAACTTTACAGACATGACAAACTTATACTGGATCTGTTCTGTTGCGGTTCAGCTGTGTGGCTGGTCCGACAGGTCGCAGCTAACCTGCAGCCATCCTTTTTTGCTGGATGCTGGAGCTCTGATGCTTCAATTCAGAGTACAGAAGATTGAACGGGACAGGATTGAACTAGGTTGTCTCCTTTATTCGCAACAAAGTAAAGCCTCATGTGAAAAAACACTGCAAAGAGGGGGCATTCTTTTGCCAATAAAGTAACAGTGTTCATGCTATAGGTGTGCACATTTTCAGACCACTTCATATTCATATGTTGTAGAAATACCTGCATCTGTCTGTTAACTCAAAAAGCTCAAAATAGTCCATTCTAGAAAAAAAAATCACAAGACTTACTGAAATTAAGATGTCATTGTAAAATAATCTTTTAACTGATAAAAAGAAAAAAAAAAAAAGGGCATGAGTTTCACTGATCTCTAACTTTTCCCTGAAATTCTTACTCTCAAGTTTAAGCCGAGTTAAATGATTAAATCCATTCCATAAAACAAACAAGTTTGAGCAGTGCAACCATTGCAAAGAAGACCGCAAGGAGAAATTAAAATTTTTATGGATTTTAGACTGCAGAGATCAAATATCTCTGGGTAATAATGCAGGAGAACCTCCAGCACAGACCTTACATAAATAAAAACTCCACACAGGCCTGAAAATCCTAATGCAAATAGTTCATCGAAGACAAGACGCCAGGTTTGTGCAGGGTTATGAAAAACAACTGCTGACAACCAGCAACTATAAACCTCCAGAGAGATGAAGGTTATTTCATGCCGTTTACATTTAAAGTCCATGCATAAAGTCTGCATAGTTAAACTGAAAAAATTGATAAACTGTGAAATATGCCGACCATGCTCAAAACATTGTAAGACTGCCATGCATTGTGTTCAGTGAACTGAACTGAAATAATTCAAGTAAAATATGTTGGTTTCCTCTCTTTTGAAACCATTATAGTAAAGCACAGCTTATGGCCTGACTGATGGGATAAACGTGAAAAATGAAGAGCTAAGCATCAGAACTTTTTTCTGTAGTGTAGTGGTCATCAGTACAACTCTTTTAACGGAAGGCTTGACAGAAGTTTAAATGTTTCAGAATATAAAGAACAAGTAAGTATTTTGTGTTTTAAGGCAGTGTGAGCTACCTACACCACTGCCTGTCACACGAGGGCTCAGCTATGTGATTGGAATAACACACAAAGCACTTAACAGTCAAAGTGATCATCCAGAGTAAATGGAAATAAAAGCAGCTCTTTATATTCCATATTTTTATTGCCAATCAAACTCTGCTTCACCACTGTTATTAAGCTGTTCTCTTTTCAGCACACATGCATGACGGCCACTTTGCCAGAGGGCCCCCTGCTGTTCTGAGGAGTAAAAATGACGCATACGGGGAAAATGAAACTGGACCGTTTCTGTTGACAGGATTTTTCTCTACAACATGAAATCCTCAACTACTTTAATAACTTAACATCCAGCCAGAAGACCTCACGCTGTGCCAGTGACTACAAACACTCGCTGCTCGTCTTGTGGGCAGCTGCTGCAGGAAAGAGCAGTGTAGGCAATAATCTGTGTGTTCTCAAGAAAATGGAGGAAAAATTGCTGGTCCAGAATGGATTTCCAGTTTCTGTGTTCTCATCTAAAATCAAATGCAATACATCTTTCAGTCAATCTGTGGATAAGAGTCTGATTACTGATGAAAGCAAACAGCTGAACATAAAAAAAACCCCAAAAAAACCCATTTTGGAGTCATATGAGGAACAATTCTAAAGACTTACATAGTTTTACTGAGATGCTTATTTCCATTTAGAAGACATCAAACTTCATTTCAGTTAAAGCTTCATTTCAGCTTGATTTGGAAAAGTATATCAGAAAATAACTGTATCATGACTGAGAGACAGAAACAGAAATAAAACCATCTCTTTTTGAAAATGAGCAAACTCAACATTCAGATAGCATTTTATTTCAGGGATTTCAGCGCCTTTTCCTTCAGCTTAAATCAGAAATAATGAGCCCTCTACAATCAATGACCACCACTGATGGAGCAGAACATCGCTCACTGCAGACCCAAATACACATCAGGCAGCCTGCCAGTCTCAGCCCTGCCAGCAGATATCTGTTCAAACAGTGACTCTCATCCTGCTCACTGGATATTCCAGTGATCCTTGGATGAAGTAGAAATTTTTCACTGTCTACTTGTTTCATTATGCGTTTCTTTAAGATATCATCTTTCTTCCCTTTCAAACAAGTACACCCCAGTATTAGCTGTATAGAAACAGCCAGCCGTGGCATGAAGATCAAGCCATTGTTAAAGACAGAGCCAGGTTCATGTCTGGATGTCACTTTGGAAATATGCGTCTGTCTGATAAATATTTCTTTGATATCAACTAAACAACCCAGTTACCAGAGCAAAACATTTTACGTTTCTGCAAAATAACAAAATGTTAACTATTGACGTTTCTGAATGAAGAATATGTAGTATTTCTATATTTCTAGAAACATGAATGTCCGCATTTTAGATCTGACTTTCTGGGGCTTTGGACATTAGGAATGAAATTAAGTTCTGTAAAACATTTAGAAACAACTTTTTGGTTATGACTTCATGTAAATATATGAAATTTACATTTTGACATGTTGAGATGTAATTTCCACAAGTGAAAACTTAATTACTATGAATTTTAATGTTAATAGGGCTTGCTATACACAGAGTGCCCTAAAGCCAAATGCCCCTGATCAGTGAGAAGTGCTGTAAGGGGAGCCCACTGAGCCGAGACTTTAGTTTATATTTGAAGTATTTGCTGGAACTCCAGTGTGACTGTGCAGAGCACACCAGAGCTGCTCCACTTGCTGTCTGTTTGTTGAAAACATGCTGGGATAAGTTGGCAGACGCAAGGAGGCAAAGAGGAGCTCATGTTTGAGTCATAACCTTGTTTCTTTACATACTGCAGATAAAACACCTGTTGAGACATCAATCTAGTCTGCTGGTGTAATTGGCTTCCTCCGTGTTCAGATAGCAGAGATTCAAGTGTACAGTTATGAAGGAGATAGAGGGAGTGTCATGGGAAAGGGAAGGCGAGATAAGACTGAGGAGTCAGAGTTATCCATCTGAGGAGGACAGTGTGACAGCATCAGCTTCACCCTGCACACATGAAGCTTAAAGCTGGTCATCCATGGCTGAGTTTCCTCCACACCTAAAGCTCCATTTCATGAAAATGTTCAATGTATGAGCCGTCTCCTTAGGCTCAGTGTGAAACAGAAGAAGACGTCTCATCATCCAGACACAAATGCTGCTATAACATTAAAAAAAAAAAAAGCTATAGGAGGGATGAGGTATAAAAAGAGATGGCATAATGTAAAATTCAGAGTGTCTTTGAAGTGAGCAGTAAACAGCGCATGTGAGAGCCCACACCAGCAAGAAAATGGAATCAGTTGAGCTTCCTCTTCTGGCTCACTACAGATAACAGGAGTGGCCAGCCTTCAAAGGCAGAGCTGAATGTGACGGTCAGTGCCATTTTGAAAACAATTTTAAGACAAAAGCTGGTTCATTTTTTTTTTTCCATTTTGCAAATAAATGTCTGCACACAAAGTAATTCAGCGGTTTAAAAGAAGCATGAGTGACCAATTTAGAGAACAGAAAGGGAAGCACAGCTGTTTCTCTTTCAGAACAGAGGGAAAAGTTACAGCCTTTACACAAACCCCCTTTTGAATTTAAATGTGCAACATTTTAAACTATCCAAAGACAAATACTATTATTTTAATATTTAATTTTAGAGCCTTTGAGATGACATGCTGATATTTCTGTGCATCTCTCAATGTGCATATGAAAAAACTGAGGCAGTAAGTAACAGTTTTTTCTTCAATCTGTAACTGTTCACAAAACAGACACTTTATGCTTGTGCATTTGTGTCAGTTATTAATTCAAAGTCTCCAGTACTTACTGATACTTAGCATACAGCACACACACTGTATGTAGTTCAGTAAAAGTGCAGCTTTATGGACACCTTAATGAGAGTTGTAATCTATTAGAGCATCAAAGCAGACTTCAGGGGTAATCCAGCAAGCACAGAGATCAGCAGTGTGACGCCGCAGCAGCTTGATGGAATTCAGTGCAGATTCAATTTATAATTTACTTCAGGTCTCTCTTTCTTTGGAGCATGACCTCAAAAGCACAGCTGGACTGAGAATTTCATACACACACACAAAAAAAATGTATAAGATATATTTGAAGTCTCTGGTGGTCAACCACTACAAAAGGATTCATAGGCACTGTTAGTGGTTGTACAGTTGCTCTGTCAGGCTCCTGGCTTTGGAAACCCCTTGATGAAGGATTGTTGACGACAGAAAAGTCACTCAACACAACAACAACAACAATCACAAATACAATTTTGGTCATGAACCTGTGAAAAGAAAAGCACATGAAGATGAAGAGACCAGCAGCTGCTTAAGAACTCTCTCCTGTCCATTTTTAATCAATAATCAAGAGGTGCTTTAATGGAAAACAAAATTCTTAGCTCAGCTTGTGATGAACGTGGGGTGATGCAGCAGACTTGTCATGATGTCAAGCTCTGACAACCTTTTCATACAGTATTCATACATATTCCTCATTCACCACAATCAAACCAATAAACAGTGAATCTTTGGCGTATCTCTGGCTCAAACACAATGATACTGTTTTTCAGGGTTTATGTTTGAAAATGGGGGCTGTGTGAAGGCTCTAAATCCTGGGAATGTGCTCATTTTATATTCATACAGTGGTCCACTGTTATTACTGGCACTTATTTTACGATACAGTAGTTTAACATGTTGCCATGTCAAAGCAACACATGAAAATAAAGTTATTTTAAGAAAATTGGGTCATAGAAAGAAGGGATGCATGTCCACCCTGGGCATGCAAATATATGATATGTACAGCCTGATCAGGTTAAAACCTGAAGCAGGTGAAAAGCAGAAGACCTGGGTGATCATTAAACTCTGATTTCTCATTTAAATTATAAGGTAGGCGAAGATCTGACTGGAAGTCTCACTGAGAAGGTTATTTTAATATGCTTAAATGCTCATCAAGTAAAAAGATCAAATGATTAGCAAGTCAAATGAAGAGACCAAAGTGAGGGGGAGAGAACTCACACCTGTTTCTTCTCACTCCCCTGAGATGCAGTTTAAAGTCAGATCATCAACTAATAGGAAAACAACAGAGACGACAGCATGTTCACAGCTTGTCATAACATCAGCTGAAGTAAGAGATGAGCAAATTTTCTTGGCCAGGTAAATAATTTACTTTATATTGAAAAAACCTAGTACTGCATGTACCTTATTTATGATTATTTTACCTTATTGAATATGTGCATACTTTATATTTCTAAGCATTTCTCCAAAATAGTTCAGCATGTCATCGGCACAATACCAGAAAGTTTTCTAAAACTGAAACAAAATAAAACCATATAACTATGATATACTGACATGACTCCCATAGTCTGAAAGCTTTTGATTGTTTGGTATTTTCAGTGGCTTTGGAGACATGGGATGCCAAAAAGCACTAGACAGGCGGATAGTAACAGCAGCTCTGCTTCACAATAGATGGTTGACAAACGATAACAGATGAGTTTTTCAGAAGGAATGTAAAAATGAAAGCTTGTTCTCACAGAGTGCAATAAAAGTGCCACAGCAAGCAAGAATGCTAAACGCTGTGAAAGATGGCATTTGCCTTCATTTATAGCTTTTCCCCAGACATACACTGATGTACAAGCAAGAGAAACTAAGGGTGCATTCACACCTGGCTCTTTTGGGGCAGTTGTTTGGAAACACTGAGCCCCCCTACTTCCATCAGCCCATTACTGTCCAGACACAGCCGGGACTATTGAAAAATGCCTGTTTTGAAACCAGAGAGGCTGTTTTTCTCTGAAGTCTATGTGTCCTTTATGTAGGTTCTCTTGTATCAGGTTTAACCGACGAGTCCACTCATTGATTTGATAGTGACTAACCTTGAATTGTTCTTTTTTTTGTAAACAGTTCTCATTTAACAATTCAAGCTTTTGTTTCTAAAAATGTCACTTTTAGACATGTATCAAGTGTTTTCACGTGTTTTTAGAGACAGTCAATCCAGATTCAGACTGTTCTTCTTAACCTGAATGGATGCTCTGTTTTAGGCCCCTGTTTAAAAAGAGTTTTGTAGCTTAAAGGCTCTTCTAAGTGCTGTTTTAGCTGACCTAAAACATAACTTTTTTAAAAAAGGCCCTCCAGAGTGGAATTTTTCTATGCTGCAGCCTCCGTTGCCGTATAAATGGCAAGCTGGAGTTTTCAGTGATGATGTTTGTTTCCGTGTGAACGCAGATTTTTCTTGTGTTTTTTGCGTTTTCGAGTGAAATGCTGTGAAGCATTGTCGTATAAACAGGGCCCTAATCTTTTCACTTCCCAAACTAGCCACACACGCTGTTGATGCTTCATGGCTGTTGCTCTTGGAAAGCTTTTAAGAACCTTAATGAATGATTGATGATCAGGAAACTCCCCTGCCTCCCAGGTAAGATTTCTGACCAGTGAGAGAAAAAATTGCATTTGTTTACAGCTTTAGATTCAAGAGACTTTTGCTGTGTGAACACAAACAAACCAAGTGACAACTGCAACAGTTGTTTCATTTTTTCCCCTGAATCAGAACAGCAAACAAACCACAGGTGTGAATAGACCCTAAGAAAAGCAGATACAGAAAGATTGGGTAAAATGGAAAACATGGGGGGAAATGACACAAAAATTCAGCATGACGTGACCTGGCAGTGAGCACAACAGAGGGTAGGCAAGAGATCAAAATGAATTGATCCAACCCACTCAAATCTCTGTCAGAGGGCTCTGTCCGTCTGTCTGTCTGTGTGTGTGGACTCTTCTGCAAATTGATTGGTGAGAAACTTTACTTGAATAAATCAGAGAGTCTCCTTTGTTTTGCACCATAACTTTCCTCTCTGCTCATCTTTGAATGCAGACTTCAGTCAACAATTGTGACAAATGACAAATGGAGGTTCAGATTTAGCATGTTTAAATGAGCTATAGCGTTTTTGAGGGCCAGGGTTGCCTCTGAAATTTAACTGATGGCAGTGTTTCAATTCAGTCTGACTTCTAGATATCACTGGATGTTTCTGTTTCTACATGCTATACCTTTAAACTACTTCTTCACAACAGAATGAGGGCAACATCAAAGTAATAGCACTAACTGAAAATTACTCACAGCCCTCCATTAAACTCAAGAAGAAAATTAATTATTCAGGTGTTGTTAATGGGCTCATGACTCTCCTCTTAAAAACTGTGTTTGCAAGCGACCCTCTTAGTAACCACACATTTTCTGTCAGCCACAACAAACACCAAATGACCCAGAGAACACTTTATGCCAGCTTATGTTGTACATGCAGGAACTACCTTGGTTATTCATCATTTCTATTCATCAGTTCTTCAGGGATATATTCAAATGAGTGACCTTGCACTGCCCAGTGATTATTCATGGCTGGACTCTTTTCAAATTCATTACAAAAAGTATTCCTTTAAGTGTTTTCTTCTTGATGATTTTCTCATTAGAGTGAGCCAAGAAAAAAGCGGACTCAGGCAAGGTTAGTCTAAAAACACAAAGAAGAAGCCTAGTGCTGTTTTTGTAACCCTGCTTCCCATCAGGGCATTCTGTAAACTCTTTTTCCTTGTTGTTGTTATTCATTCATTTATTTATTTATTTGATTACACAAAAATACAAAACAAGCAAACAAGCCCCAGTTATAAAAGGTCTGGAAGGGGTTATTTTTCACCATTAAAGCTTTGAAGTAAAAGCAGAGTCAGGGAGACAGCAAAATATTACCAGTATTTTTAGTAAAAATGAATTAGAAAAGCTGTTAATTCATTTTGTTACCACCAAGATATATTTCAATATCTATATGATTGTTTAAAGGGTCATCAAGGGAAACTTTAAGCTTTCCACACTAAAGTGTTTGCAGTATAATGATGCAGGCTATTTATTACTGTAAGAGGCTTATGAGACCCAGAGGCAGCATAATGTCTATCCATCTCAGAAAGAGTGGAATTGTAGGCTGAGGGCACAATGTTACATCATCTATATGAGTCATATTCACTGTCTGCTCCATGTATGAAATCACTTCGTAATAAGACTGCTAGATGGGGATCATTTCATCGACATCATGTAAAGATTAGTGCAAAGCTTAATCTGACTGCAACAAAAACTGAGGAGTAAAAACAAAACCACAGTTTGAGGGGACGTGTGTCTGGCAATTTATAAGTCTGAACCATTAACTTCTCGGATTCCCTGTTGGTTGCCAGGCAACTGGTGTCTTTTTCCTCCTCTCAAAAATGCTGAGTAGGGAGAAAGCATACAGTAAAACGTGCCAGCTGACATGAAGACATCATATCTGGTTTTAAGCCAACAGAAGCACTCAGAGCAGACATACTCTGCACTTTGCTGTAATGTAATTATGTCATTGTGACTCTGTCATATCCACTGTCAAACAGCCTCCACTTACAGCTGAGGTCAATAACACACAAAAAGAAGCATTGGCTGTAGCACCAGTGCTACACTGATGTAGAACTGTAGGACGATTTCACAAAGCCTTAGTCTCCACTTCACAGTCAGAGATGTGAATCTGCATTTGTTTGATTTGATCACATATTCAGTTCGTTCTCATCCCACTGAACAATCTTGTTGGCCACCTGAGACTTGTTGGCCTTTATTTCTCCCTC
Organism: Labroides dimidiatus; assembly: GCA_030710495.1. Taxonomy (NCBI): domain Eukaryota; kingdom Metazoa; phylum Chordata; class Actinopteri; order Labriformes; family Labridae; genus Labroides; species Labroides dimidiatus. The sequence continues at coordinate 18,860,356 of CM061158.1, forward strand.
ATGAATTCACATTTAGGACACTGAGCCAACACTGGCCAACTCTCATGCTGCTCATAATACAAAGCGTGGTAACCGAAAACACAGGTACCATTTAATGCAGAGTGTTAAAAGTCTGAATGAGTTTTACTATCAAAGGCAGAATGTGATTGCTATTGTTCACTAAGTGCTGTTTAAAGACATCATGAGTCAGACTTAGGTTTTAAAGAAATTGTTCCTTTCTTAATAAAATGGTGTTGAAACTCAGTTTTCATCGACTATGACAGTTCTTATAATTGCTTGTTTGTGTTATACAAGAGCATTTACAGACAGTTGCAGTCAGAAGTATTCAACCCACAAAAGATTTTAAGTAGTTACCGATTATTTATTTATTTATTTATTTATTTCAGCAAGGTTCTACCTTGGATGACTTCTTTATGAATTTAGGGATACATGAAATCAACAAAGAAACAGTGTGTGTAACAGAAAATTTTGTTAAGATAGCCATGTCATAATTATTTAACCCCTATATATCATTGTTGCTTTCAAAGCTTTCCATAAGTTTTTTTTATGGCCTGAAGTAGAGTTAAAACATAATGAACTCTTTGCAAACTCTTTAACAATTCTTGATTTGCTTTTGATGTGATGCATGCATAAAACTCACCAATATTTACGGTGAGCTGCAATCCTGAGAAAGACAAAGGAGCTTCCGCAAAAGCTGAGAGAGGATGTTTTTCTATCACACCTGAAGGGCCTTAGATACAAGAAGATTTACCCAAAAAATTTACATTCCAAGAGACACCCTTAGGATAAGCGTAAGGAGGTTTAAAGTTTGTATGGAACAACTGCAAACATGCCTGGCTGTGGAAACTAACCCAAAATTTCATCGAATTTGCACTTTCTTGCTTGAAGAACCACCATGTGGACATGTCACAATACAGTGGCCAGCTCAACTCTTTGTTACCTGGTTCATTAGACGTGTAGCATTAATTGAGTATTGATCAGCTTTTTGCTTCTCACCTGCAACTAATGCAGAGGAGCTCAGAGTGTGGAGTTATCATGTTACAAAACAAAACAAAACAAAAAAAAAGGAATGAAAAAATGAGACTTATGTTCCCTACAAACTGTCTGCACAAGTGAAGAAGAGTAGCACTTGAAGGCTATGTCTATCAAAGTAAAAGTACTTGGGATTAAAAGAAACTTGTGAAAACTGTTATATCAGTGCCCAGACTATCTGTGGCCTTGCCCAACAGATTACAAGACCCACACATTCGACAGGTTGTATTCATCCTTCTAACAAAGAACAGAAAAAAAAAATGTTTTTAGATGCTTCATATTATCTTCATGATGGCACAATTAACTTAGAAAAAGTATATCTAGAGTTCAATGTTGTTGTAACAACTCTGATATAGCTTTCATTCTGCAGAAATCAGCACTGTCCTTCTCAGTTGGTTTCTTCCTTCAATATTCAAAGTAATTTCACTGATCTGTGCTCAACTCAACTCCATACAAAGGATGTTTATCTTCTGCCATGAAAAAATAAAATCTAGTTGAATGGTTTTAAATAAAATGAATCATCAAAATGAAAACAAACAAAAAAAGCCCAAAAACATAAAGAGAAGAACTCCATGCACTAAATGTTGGCTATAATGATTTCTCTTTATGATATCTTTGCTGTTTTGAAATTCTGAATGTATAATTCTTAGCAGAAGGATATTAAATCATCAGTCCTGCCTCAAGTGCAGTTAAATCTTAACTGAGTTTTAATCAGTTGGAGGTTAAAAGTTTTTTCTTGGGCAATAACTTTGCTCCAACTTGAACAGCAATACTTATTTTTATACAATTGTGTCTTGCCTTTTTTCATTTTCCAGTTCAATTTCAATTCAGCAATCCATTTCTAAACATTTCAGTTATCATTTTAACACAAAAGATGTAGTAAATAATTGTAAGGACAAAATTTGAAGTTAAACTGTGCACAAAGATACTAGTAGAGTGAATACTTAGGACAAACAAAACCGAAGTCTAGATGTCAGGGACACAGAGAGCCAGAAAGGCTGTCATGGTGACACAGGGCTTCAGGGTCTGTGGGTCACTGAGGAAAGACAGCAGTTTGTCACATGATGTGACTCTTCACACTCACACTTAATGGGATGTCCAGATTAATAGATGATCCTATCTTTGCTTCTGGACATGAAGGAGATCAGTCACATCGATTGCTGTGTGACTTCCTTCCTCTTTTTCACCTTAAGGCCTTCATGGCCACCATCATGCTCTGTTTAAAGGAGCAGTTAAACACTTTTGGAGGTACATATCCAATGTCTTAAAAAAATCTTGATGAGAACATCAATCATTTCCTTGCAACTGTAAACCTGACATGAAGCCAGAACCATTATGAGAAGCAGTGGGAAAGTATAGTGAGCCTGCTTTGTCTAAAGGTAACAGAAAGATTTGTCTCGAAAAGCCTAGTTTTAAATATCCGGCATGAAAGCCGTTTACTGTGTTAATCTGAGTGATAAGACCACTGTGAAGCAGCACTTAATGTCGTTGGTTCAAGAATAAAACTGTAACATATGGGATGCAGCTTTGGAGAGAAAAAATGTCTCAAGGTGAATAAACTGAAGGTATGATTCAGTTAGCTCACACATTTATTTCTGTGGTTCTCCTCTCTGCTGCTCAGTAAATGGTCAGTAGGATGATGGTCCCTGTGGGGCTCTTTTCTTAAAAGACACGTCTGCCCGAATGCACCAGCAGCTCCAAGTAATGTTGAAGACATCAGTTTGAGCTCATTCGTTCATACAAAGTAGGGTTTCAAAAATATTCTGGAGGACAGGTCTCTCAGCCAAAAAATACATTCAGAAAGGCTGTGAGGCAAAAGAAAAGGCACAGAGGTTTGTAGTGGCTGAGTTTATTCATATGGGTTAATGGAAAGGAGCTTACGCCTCTCTGAGGATGAATGGCAGAGGCCACATTTTAGCTGCTGTTTTAATAAAACCCTTTTTTGAATTCTCTCTTTTATTATCAATATTTACAGTGCACCCAGAAAGTATTCACAAAAAGTAAAGTGTTGTGAATACTTTTCAAACAGCACTCCAAATGTAGGATTCTGAAATCTGTGATGAAAGCTAGTTCTCCCCTCCAACAAGCAGCATCGTCTGTCTGTCCTTGTAGAAATTATGTCTCTGTTTATAATGTGATAATCTTTTTGTTAAGCTGTATTTTTATGTATAGCATGGCTCCTTAAACATGAGCTTAATGGCTAGCTCTCGCCTAGATGAAGTGATAATTTTATGTTACACACTGATGACCATCTCTCAAATCAGTAGGCAGATCACGCTCACTGTGAAAAAGTAGTCTATGTACTTTGAAAGAACTCTCACACTTGCTAAATTGGTTAAATTGGTAACAAATTAGATTCCCCATGGGCCTGTTCAGGGATTCATGCCATCACAACTGTAATGGGAGTTAGCAGGAGGAGTTATTACATTAGACACTGATTACACAGAGATTCTTTGTACACCGCACACATGACACTTCACCAGTTCAGCTTTGGATTGATTTACTTTTTTAGTAAGATGTTTGATGTTATTTCTTCACAGATGAAAACTTAGATATTAGTTTAGATGAACTGCTGGTCCTCTATGCAGTTGCAATATCATCAGACACTGAGGTAAATACCTACTCACACTGTTGCTGTCAATGCACTTTGTGTTATATGAATAATACACAATATTTGATGTACATTTTGGTGCTTTAAATTGCAATGTGCAAAAAAACAACAACAACAACAACAACAACAAAAAAAAAATAATAATAAAATAAATAAAAAGCATCCCAACCCAATGAGAGGTAAGGTTAGAAACTGAGATGCAGCAGACCATCCACAGAGACTATTTATTTATTTATTTATTTATTTATTTATTTATGTATTTATGTATTTATTTATTTATTTATTTTGTTTGTTTGTTTGTTTGTTTGTTTAAAAAGGATATTAAACCTCTCTTAGAAGTCAAGAGTTGTTGTACATATTTAAAAACACCATAACATGGGACCTTTGAACTGAAAAAAAAAAAAATACAGGCTGACCACTCCTTTGTCCAAATAATTTCTACAATTCTACAATTTCATTTAGCAGACGCTTTTTTCCAAAGCGACGTACAACACAAGCAAGAATTTTGACAAAAAGGAGAAAGTGTTTTAAGGCAGTTTAGGCTCATTACTTTTTTACTTTGGACTTTGGCCTGACATTTTTTTCACTTTTGATTTGATTTTTATCGCTTGGTAGCTGAGATGTAGCAGGGGAGAATCAGTGTTGTCAAATGAGCTCTTTTAAATTTCTCTAACAATCAAAAATTTGTATTTAGAGCAACAAGAATTGAGTCAATGACTGTAATTTTTTGTTCTATTTTAAAGCCAGGTGTGCTAGCACCTGGTACATTGTAATTTGACTGATATACTTTGAGGTGAGTGGAGAATCAGATCTGGTAATCCACAAAATGAAAACACGTCAGCAAAGTAGTAGGGCATGTTGAGCAGCAGGAGTCCACAATTGATTGTTCAACTGTACTGAAGTTGAAGGAGGTGGTTCTGAGCTTGTCCTTTTTTTTCCTGGCATCACCAGAATGTTCCGTAATTTGCAGGGGGGAAAAAAAGGAGCAAAAACAAGTTTTCTGTTGGTGATGACATGTTTCCTCTCCAATACAAGGAAGTTGATGTCTTCAAAAGTGTTTTGTATTTACTAGAAAAGGAAAACTGTCTTTTTTTATTAAACTATTTCCCCTGCAGTGTGACAATAAAAGCATGACACAGACTGTCTGCTGTCCTTTGTGTCCAGGGCAAAAATGTAGGCCATCCTAAAAGTAAGGCCTTCAGCCTGGGGTAAAAAGAAGCTGAAAGAGTGTCTATAATGACTTCAAATTTACTGGGCTGACATTAGGTAATAAGGAAGGAATCAGTATTTTTACTGTTCTTTTCATACCCATACAGCCTTGTATCTTACATCATAGTAGTATCCTACCTACATGCAAACAATATGGAAGCTGCTGCATTGATCAGACACAGATATTTAGGCATGTATTTCATTTACATTACATTTTTGACTGAGAAAGGAACAAACATCTGATATAGATAACGTTCAGACATTCTCATGGAGGGAATAAGATTCGAGGAGGTTTTTAATTATGGATGAATGAAAGACACTCCAATGAACTAGATCCATGATGCGTTGCACTCTGTATGAACTCACTGCTGTGGTCCAAGTAATGGGCTTTTTTCCGCTCTTCGAAGGAGTGGTGAGGTGAAGAGGAGGGGTAAGGAGAGGTTGTAAGAGGGTGGAAGCAGAGAAACTGCTTCACTCATGCAGGCTAAATCACATCTTTCATCCTGTCTCCTCTTGAATCAACAGCAACAAGGTCTCCATCTTCCGACCGACTGACTGTGAAGCTACACTGCCCATCTCAATCTTGCTTTTAACTCCTTATTCAGAAATATACTGATCCTTTGAGAAGCCATTTGCAACTTTGACAACAGTTCCAAATATTGCATCCCATTTTCTAGATCCACTCTTGGTTATATCTGGATGCCACAGATGTTTCTTGGTTCTGAGCAAACACGGATGAGATTGAAGGAGCAAGTGGAGCTGGAGTGGACCAGATAAAAGCCCTACTAAGTCGCTTTGGACGAAAGTGTCTGCTAAATGAAACAGTGTCTTCAATATCAGCACAGAGAAACAGTCTCTGCATCACTCAATGAACTCCGCTGTCGTTGTAAAGCTGTGTCATATCTGCAGTGAACTCTGTGATCAATTAGCCTAATAGCTGCCTTGCTGAGGTGCTCCAGGTGAGCACTGGCTGCTGATGTCACAAATTAATCACCTCAGATTGGCTCATTAATTAAGTCTCTGGTGGAGGCTGATAACAACACTCCAAAGAGCTTTTACATCTCAGAGGCGTTTGGTGCTGTAGATAAGTGCAGACAGAAGTAGCATCCAGGTCAACGTTGTGCTCTCATCCTGAAAAGAGAAGAAGAGGGCGCTTCCTAAATCAGGACAATTAATCATGACTTTAATGAAAATTACATTTTACCTCTTTCACTTTGCTTTTTGATCTGAACTTGGAACTGTAAATACTGCCTCCCTGTTTATATTTTTATCCGCTAATGGCTATGATGATAAAATGGAGTCACGAACAACAGTGACTTCAAGTCCCAGGCATGCTGATGCTCACAGTATTATATGAAAACATTAAACAATCTGTTACAAATTACAAGTTATAAGAATGACGGTAGCACAAAAAGAATCAACTTAGAGACGTGTTGGCTAGAATTTTTCCAAATACAGTTAATGTGACATCATGTAGGTTCACTTTTAATGGTTCAAAAATCAAGTCAAACTTTTCAGAATCCTTCAGCTACTCTACAAAAACTAAACGGTTCTTGTCACAGATTCACCCATTGCTACTGGCAACTCCAGTGATATATCTAATGTAATGTGGTTGGGTATGGACATTTAAAAGGAACAAGTGGGGGGGAAAGGAGGTCAGGAGGGAAAAAAAAATGTTTTACTTGCAAAACTGCCCCCTAATTTTTACTGTTTTGGAAAAGTTCTGCAAAAAGAGATAACATATCTTTTTTTCCCCTTTTTTTAAGAAAAAAAAAAAACGAAAAAACAAAACATTGTCTTGTCTCTTTATACACCACTGTCCTATCTAATGAATGCAAAAGAGCCCTCTTGCAGGAAAACTGTCTATGGTCTCAATTCTTTTCCAACTCAATCATTGTCTTTACTCTATTTAAAGCCATTAATGGTTGATCAATGCTCAAAAGTAACTCTGTGTTGTTGCAATTAGAAAAGAATGCCCCCACGGGGCTTTTTTTTAATTCCCAAGCTATCTGTGTAAACAGCGACAGAGAGGATAATTGGGGTATTGACAAAAGTGCAGAAAGCAATGAGAGCATGCAAGACCACTTTCCTATTTCCTGTCATCTTGAGGCTCTTATTATGCTGCTTACTGACCACATAATTGGGGCAGAGCTGGATAAAAACAAACAATTAAGGGGTAAAGGCATCAGATTTTAAAAAGTTGCTCCACGCTAAACTGTGCTGATGTTTCCAAAGTCCCCATAATTTCTAATGAGGCCTAACAGGCTCATGATTTTCAGGCTCCCTGGAGCTGAATTTACTGTTATTGGGCAGGGTGAACATTTTATACAAAGCAAGGACAATTAAATGTCTCCTTCTGTGTAAATGGATACTACATGGCTTGCTAAGACCTAATCATCAGATTAATCATGGCTACCACTACACAAGCTTTAAAGGCAGAGTTAACCATTACTGTGCTTTACAGGGGCAGCTGTGGCTCAGTGGTAGAGCAAGTCATCTTTAAATCAGGAGGTCAGGGCTTAAAATACTGGATCCCTTTGCTGTTTGTGGTTACTGCTGTGCGTGCATTTTGGCTGCAGAGTACAATGGCTGTTCAAGTGACATGAGGGTGTTAACCATCAAAAAAAAAAAAAATAGAATATACTAAAATTATTTTCTTTTTACCCAAATAACACCAATTTGACGGATGGTAAACGACTCCCGGGGTCGTAAGAAATCAGTGAGTGGATGAAAGACATCAACATCTGGACAGACATTTAAACACACAAGTCACTTGATGGCTGCATTTTTCATTGACACTGACTAGACTGTGAAATATTAGGACATGAACCTGTGTCAATAAAGCAGAAACCCTCCCAAACCAAAAAGAGCACACAGAGAGCTGAGTCCGAGACACAACCTGTTTCTGTTAATCATCATTTATAGGTTCACTTATTGTTTTCTCTCCATAGTGAGTCCATATTTGGTCATAACCTTGGCTACAAACCAACTTTTTCATTAAACACACAAAGCAAAAACTAGATTTTGCATACTGGCAGTTAATATTGATTATTTGTGGTCAAACCTGGTTAACTGAGGTTGGACAAAAACATTTAATACCACGGTCGCAGTTGTCGCTTGTGTTTCAGTGTAAAGTGTGACCCTGTTAACCAGTGACTCTCAGCCATCACTGACATGTTCAGCTGAGAGTCCCATGATGATGATGACATCGACTCGCAAGGGGTCTATTAACCCTGGTGCTGTGCCGTTGGTGTGTAAATGGTATGAGTTAATATAGGTTGTGCTTTACTTTGATAATGCTTTTTTCAAGATTTTCTCATTCAAGTCTTTAGTCTTGGTGTTAGCCACTTTATAAACAGACACATATGAGCCTTTTGTATCGTAAAATCTATAAACAAGCTTTTTTGAATGATAGAAGCAACATTTCTCTTTAAAGCAACCAGCATGTCTTACATCAAGAGCACACACACAAGTCTACTTTGTCTGGTAGGAAAAAATAAATCTCACACAATCCACATATTACATTCTCTTTTCAGGACAAATTAATGAAATCGGCACAAGAATGTGCTCATTTGATTCTAAAACTAGAAACCTCAGTTGGCGCATACTGAGAAGATGGTTTTGATTTCTGTTGTATTTTGGGACAATCTTTATCTCTATAAGGTTCACAGTCAAACACAAGCAATAAAAAACATGTAGTTACTCTGCAACCAATTCATATCACTGCTGGCCCTAAAAGATTATTACAAAAAGCCTAAATCTACTCTGAAACAGAAAGCATGCTTGATAAAGCCTGGAGCTGTTCACTTCGATAAACAGAGGAGAGGTGCAGGCCTGCAGAGAGCAGGACGCAGTGGAGGGAGAATATCAGCTCTCCTGCATGATGACTCTGCTCGACTTCATCCTCACACGCTGCAGATATTAGTGCTGTTCCTGAGTGTGCTGTGTGTTTTCTCTTCTGTTGGCTGTGTGCTCTGTTCGCTATCCTCCCTCCTCTCCTGCATCTCTTCCTCTGTGTGTCAGACTTAGTTAAATGTAGCAGAACAGCTGCCTAGTGTGTGCTGGCACTGCTTATCAATAACTTTGACAAAGGCAGCAGGTCCATTATTCAGCAAACTGCAACCCTGAGCTGAGTGAAATATTAGGGTGTGATCTCACTGTCATTGGTTTTTATTTATTACTATTACTTTTATTTGCTACTACATGTGTGACCACAAATCATGTAAACTGTCATCAAGACGTTGTCAAGTGGTTTTGACCAATCATAATCAAGCATCATACATGGCTGAAGGATCAATGAGAAAGTTGGGTGATAACTAGAGATAGGTGGAAGTGGATTTTAACCTCAGTTTCTCCTGAGCAGACTGCAGCTGAGCAGTTTACCAGCAGCAGAACAAAAGACTGTAAAGACACTCTGCCAGGTCTATTCACGAAAACAATGGATGGGCATTTGTTGTTTCAGGCCAGCAACAATAGAAGTAACACCCGGTACCTTAGTTATGGTCGAAGTTCTATTAGTTTCTCTCATGTAGTCGAGCCCTTTCTCTGTTTGCCCTCCAGCTGCTGAGAGGAGTCAGACATGTTTAATTAACAGGTCATCTCTTTAGGAGAGAGGTGCTCACACTCCACACTGAACGAGCTGCACTACATATTCCTCTCAACCATTAATGTGCTGTAATAATGAGTAATAGGGGTTGGATAGATTACATTTTGCAGAACTCAGTGGGTACAAAGATAGAAATGATGGGAATTTTTTTTTGATTCAATGAACAAGCATAGATCTACTTGATAAATGTAAGATAACATAAGAAACAGACTTTTCACAAAAGTTAAGCCGTCTTTCTTCAGACCTGAAAATATGTAGAATAACCACAAGAACCAAACTGATCTCATGCAAACATCGGCTTATGAGATCATATTTATGAAAGACATCATTGGTTGGTAAAACAATAAATGTCAATTGGTGTAACCAATGTTTGTCACAAAAATCTAAAATTGCACAAAAAAAGTTACTATGAATATGATTTTAGCAGTCGACTACACTGTAAAAATGGAATTTAAAATGATTTTGGACCAACTGACCCAGAAATATAGAGAAAACCTTCATGAGTCATCCTCTGGAACTATGTGACCCATGTCAAAGTTATCCTACCAATAGTTTCTACAAAATTTCCTTTAAAACTTTGCAAATGCAAGATCTTACTCTGATTCCGGCCATGTATTACATGTGACAATAAGGCAGCTAACAGCACACATTGTAATCCAGCCTAATCGTCTGCTTCACCCTCTGTGGTGTCAGTTTCTTTTCTCTGCTCCTGAGTAACAAGCTGCTCTGATTGGTCCTCCTCACATTCTGCCTGATGAGACTATTTTCTTCTTCCTCTATCTTTATCTCATTGATATGCTGCTGTCAGTCGTTGCCAGCATGTGTGAGAGTGTGAGCAAAAACCTGCCTGCATGATGTTTGGTGTTGGTCTCGTAAACAGAGAACACTCTTTTCTCTCTGTTCGCTGCCTGAGGCAGAATAATAACAGAATGCTCTCGAAGAATGAACCTTCCTCGTTTCTTTCCCAACAGAAATTCTCTCTCTCTCTCTCTCTCATCCTTGCAGCATGCAGGAGGTTTGGAAGTTGAAGAAGTACCAGGCAGGTTTATCGTACCCTCATTTGAGCATGCTTCAAATTCTGGTGGAGATTCAACATCCTCCCACCACTTTGCTTTTACTATGTTTCTCCTGTTTCTACAGAAAAAAAAAACTCTCTGCGATACAGCAGAGTGCAAAAGTAACAACTGTTTGCTGACTTTTTAATCCTAGGAGAATCTTGCTATACTTGGAGTCTCAAGGAGGATTTTGTCTGGAATTACAGCTCTGAGGTTCAGCAATTCAGCCAGGAAAAAAAAGACCCTATTACTCCAATAAAATTTGTCATTGGGGAAAAATAAATGCAAGACAAGGTTTAGAATAGAATGAACAGAATCACAGTGCTTCACAATAAAAAAGAGGAAAAAAAAACAAAAGCTGAGTCTGCAGCAGAGAAGGGTAATACAGGTTCTTACAAGGTGAATAACCATTTTAAACAACATCAGGAACCTCAGGATGTGGTAACACACACACACACACACACACACACACACACACACACACACACACACACACACACACACACACACACACACACACACACAGACACACACAGACGATGCACTAAACGTTTACCCTCCAAATATCATATCTGAGCCCTCTGTCTCCTGCTCTCCCTCCCTCTCTTTAACCACATCCTGACCTCTCTTCCTGTTCTCTCATATCTACTTACTTCCTCGTCCTTTGTGTGTCAAACACAATGCCCAGAAAGCTCCCAATCTTACAGTTTTTCTTTAACTTTAATTGTTTTTGTCCTGCATAAATAGTCTACTGTAACACAGTTTCTTGTGCAGTGCTCATGTCGTCCGGGCCGATCAACACATGCATGCCATTCACTCAAATTATCCTGAACACACAACCTTATATGAATGAAAATGAACAAAAAAGGGATAAGTTATGACTCTTCTCTTTGGCCAGAAACATAAAAACACATTTTTTGACCCAGAACTGAGTCTAAAAATAACTTACAAAGAAATTAAAACTGATGTGCATCATGACAGTTTTCATCATCCCAATGTTTATGAACTTATACAATTCTGTTGTACAGAGCCAAAAGGCTCTGGGACTCAATACACACTTCAGCCTACATAATGAGACCGTAGGATGTGGAAGATGTACACAGACCAAACACTGAAAATGAACCCTGATAGAATCTGCTTACAGAAGTGCCTCATACAAATAGAAACTACAGCATGAGTAATGAGATGATGCCACAAATAACTTTTTTCAAAAGAAAAGTGATTTCCTGTACATTTTAACATGAGAATTTGCCAGCAGTGTTTGTTTACTGATAGATAAACTGGCCAAGCAACAGTGTTAGCCAGTAATCTGATCTCTTTATAAAGTACCATTTGAGAGGCAATTATCTTTATCATACCAAGCAGAAAATTACTTGTGCAGAAAGGAAAGGTGAGCTGTTACGAGACTCATAAGACCATGGAGACACTATAATTAGTCAGCCCTTTACAGGGAGAGAGAGAGGAGTCCTGGACAACCTAAGGGAAAATCTCACAGCCTGAGGCAATTTGCAGGCGCCGTCCAATTCTAAGAACTGATTCTTTGATTTCTACAACATAAACAAACGTGGTCTTCACTGGCTCAGACATCTGCATGACTTGAATATTGAATTGTTGACTCATGAATAAGAAAGCAAGGACAGACCTGGCTGTGCTTAGCTGGTAGTTAAACTGTGTGTGAAGATCTTTATGGGCTGGTGTGCTGTGACAGAATCTGGGGTCAGAAGACCACAAACTCCATGAAGCTTCTGAGGTTTGAGTCTGTCAACTTTTCATCTCCGACAGTCATTCATTACTGTGGATTGTGGAAAGATGAAACACTTCTGATATTCAGGCGTATATATATATATTTTTGGTATTTTTTAGTTGTGTTGTAGCTTTGAATCACAGCTTTCCAGTTGTGGGTGGAAATCAATATGATTCAGGGGGAAGTCAAGGTCTCCTAACCCTGATCTGACCTCTGTGTCAGTGTGATACATGACATATGAATAGTGGATGTGTGTATGAGGTGGTGGATTGATTGATATTATGTGTTCTAGGAAATTGCAGAGATGGGCAGGAAGCTTCACCTTCACCTTGTCAATGTGGGTTCTCATTCATCCAGGTCGTGGTTATTCTGACGACTCGAACAAGGCAACTGGAATGTGTAGAGTTGGGAAGACGTTTCGCCTTTCATCCAAGAAGCATCACCCAGAATACTAAGTTTATCTGGTTATCTGTGTGTGTGTGTGGTACACAGTCTTGGCCAAGTCCTGGGCTTCGGCATCTCCTGCCATGATAGTACTTGGCCTTATTGACCTGACACGCCTCTGATGGTTTGATCAGCTCTTTATTATCCACCACGTTCAGCAGGTAGGATGAATGAATGAAGGGAAGACACACCACCGCCAGCAGCTCTGACAAACTCTGACAAGACAGACTGAAGACAAAGACAGCGACAGCTTAATTAGAGATTGGAAGCCATAGTACTTCGGTGATGCTGAAACAAAAACTACAAAAGCTGACAGTAATGAGACAACAAAACTGTCGGTGGAATCAAACAAACAACAAGAAACAAAAGATGAAATCACAGAGGATCACACAAAACAGAATGATTTATACCCAAACTCGTTGATAATCTCAAACTTGCTGTTTTCATCTTTCCAAACTCCACGATAAAAGAAGAGGAAACGGATGTCATGTTTTGATAAAAGCCTGAGCTGTCAGACTGAGGGAAACCAATGGTAGTGAGACCATTAGATCAGTTACTGTCAGTGTCAGGGACAAAACAAGGTGAGGAGTTCACACACTTAAAACAGATTATTGACAAACACTGAATCAACAATCTAACTGACAGCAAGAATAAAGCTCCCTCAGCTTCATCTGAACAAGCAGCACCGTCTGTCTTAGTTAACAATGGTTAGATGCCTATTTTTGGTTACAAGCGTCAGGTCTTCAAACCTTCAGGTTTACATCCTGCTCAAGAGAGATTTATACTTAAGACAATTAATGGCGCAACAACGGTGAGTGAACAAAACAAACAAAAACCTCCTTAAACAGGTTTACTAGCTCACTGTTTCAATCTTTGCTTATAACTCATAACCAGCTGCAGCACAAGACTTTTATTAAAGATTTTTCATTTTTGTTCAAAACGCCAAATGAAGCTTAGCGCACATTAAGTCAGGAAGACTGTCTTAATGTTCTCACTCTTGTGCTTCCTTGTCTCACTCTTTCCCGCTTCTCACTCATCAGCTGATCATGGGGTGTGTCGGTTTTCTATCTATCTAATCACATCTTCTCAGCATCACTCGTAAACCAATCATCACATAGCTGTCAAAATTTAAATACTGCCTCTTCTGCTTGTCAACTGTCTTTCAGGCTTATGTCACAACCCTCCTCCTCCCCAGGCACCTCCAGTCTTCATTGCTTCAGTTCTCAGTTCTTCAGCTTCACAGTCCTCTTCAAGTCATCCAGATCCAGCCTACTCAAGACCATCTACCACCACCAGAGTCTAGACTCCATCGGAGGATATTCTTTTTTTTTTCATGTCACTGTACCCCCATTATTATTTTGTGGTTGGGGTCTAACTGCCAAATCTGTAATGTTGAATTTGTTTCATGAAATCTTTTTACAACTTGAACTGATGTATAAGTCTCTCCTTGATTGAAATGCCATTTTCCTGCAGTTGCAATAAAATCTGTATTATAACTCTTGTGCATTCTGATATGAGAGCTGAGAACAAGGCAATCCAACCATTTCTACTTTCTAATTCAGAATTTCTCATTTCCAAATAAAATCTTTCCACAGACAGTCGATGTCGATTCCTGCAGCTGAATTAAGACCAAGTTCTGGTTTGGTAAGACCCATTTAAGCAGACAGAGGACTCTGCTGCAGGATGCTACATCACCATCAGCTAAAGGTCTCAGAGTCATAGAAAAGAAGATTAAACGCATCTACAGCTCTTAAAACACATTTTTCTCAACATTGATTAAAGGACCAGAAACTGACGAACAATCCTCACCTATTGCAACAAATATTTATGTGCATATTTCTATCTCTGTCTTTCCATACATTTATGCATGGCCATGCCTAAGGTTTTGACTATCATATTTTTGTGTCTATGTGTTTGTGTATGTTTTTAATGTGTGCTGGTCTCAGCTCCCATGGGAGTCTCATTTATTCTGCCAGCAAAAACTGTAAACAAGCCTGGATGGAGCGACAGAGAACCGAGGTGGAGGAATGACCTCACTGACCCCTCAGCTCAGAGGGGAAGTGACAAGACAACGGACTCAGAGAAACATAGGGAAGAACACATGATGAGCTGACACCACTCTGCTGAAGCATGTCCGTCTCCCACCTGAGGCCTTTTTACTCCAGCATGAGTCAATCTGTTTGAGACTGATGTCCTGAGACCAGAGAGGAGGAAATAAGAGTGCAGAGGAGAGGTTAGGATGGACAGAGAAGAGCAAAGACAAGTGATTACCTTGAGGGAGGAAAGGAGGCTAAATGAGGAGAACACTGAAGTGAACTGAAGTGAGGAAAAGGGGAAGAGGAAGCAATGACTCCACAGCAGGTGCTGACATTTGCTCTGTATGAGCGCTTGGAGCAAAACTCAGTCCTGCAGATGGGACTTTCTATATTCCTCCCCCATGACAAAAACACAGTTTATTAAACAAACAGTTCAATACACAAACAGGAGCACCCGCTCTGAGCAGGGAGACAACCATAGACTGTATAAAATATGGACCTAGTCTCCCTGATGTCACCCATCTGTTCCTGATGCAGTCAAGTGAAGCCAATCATTGGACAGAGCCATCTTGGATACGAGGCAGACTTTGAGCTTCCTTCCTAACAGCTGTAGGGCGCTTATCAGTCACGTGAGCTGACATGAGCTTCTGATTGGCTAAACCTGTAATCCTAATATCTAATAAACAGCAGAGTTAGAAAAAAAATTCACTCAACGTACAGTGTGTGCTGATAGCAAAATTACTGTTTCAGACCCAGCAGTTTTTTGAACCAGGCTGTAAATATGCTTTTTAATTTCATAAAAGTTTGTTTTTTTTGGCTTAATGCGTACGTGACTTCCAGTCGTTTGCAGCCAGCCTCTAGCAGATTTTCGATGAACAGCAACTTTTAGCACTTTGGCACAGGCTTCATTTTTCTCTCCTAAACAAACTGAGATTTTCTTCAGAGAAAAATGGCTCACTCAGGAGAAACTACTTCCTATAAAATCACCTCTGAAGTGGGACACTGACCCCATTAATCTAAATCATGCCAGGTTCAAAATATTTGAAATATAAGCTTCAGGCTTGACACTACTTTGACTCTTAAACTTCTTCACATCAGCTCTACCACAACACCAAATACTTTGGTTTTATGACTCAATCATTATTTAATAACTTAATAAACAAATGACAAATTATAACAGCAGATATCTCCCACCTAATCCTGTTTAGCACATCAGATGAATTGCTGCTCGTTTCTTAGGGTCTACTGTGCTTCATTAAATCATACATACAGAAGGTCACCAGCTGACCGTTCTGACCCTGTGAGCTAAATTAAAGCTGTATGTGGGCCAGTTTCAGCCAGGTGGTGCCCTTAAAGGGACACAGAGGGAATAAATGTGCTGAAAATCTGGGAGCACATGAAAAGTCTTGCTCCTATTTGTAACAGCAGGTGAACTTGAATTTCATTTCCTTTTCAGTGTGTGTGTCTTGCATGCTGAATGAAATTCATCAAAAAATTCGGGCCTCCTCAACAGTCCAGAACAAGCAGGTTTAAGACTTTGCCTGAGAATAGATCTTTTGTAGGTGCAGTGCATTCTGGGATTGATATCAGTGACATTGAAAACAGTGGTGGATACAGAATGGAATATTTGGGTGGGTTCTGGAATTTCTGGGAGGGCCTCTTTTTTTTTTTTTTTTTTTTTTTCCTTTTACAAAAAAATAACAACCACACATGGACACAAACACACTTATTAAGATATTAGAGAACTTGATGAAAGTAAATTGTGTGTAAAAAGGAAGTTCTGAATATTATTTAGTGTTAGTAGAGACTCTCTCGACATTCTAGATGGAAAACTGGTCCCAAGAGTTTTTTTTAATGGACAATCTGCTTTCAGGATGAAACAGATAAATTCAAAGCCAGGGGATGAAGAGTTCATGACGACGGACTGAGCCACACTGGAGTGCTCATGTTAACAAATGAACAGCTCAGTGTTTTCTACTCTTGAACACACTGAGGATATGTTGAGAGGCACAGCACTTTCTAACTCCTAAGAGCCTGAACGCTTTTTAATTCATATTCTGATATGTAACTGGAGGAGCACTTTGTGATTCCTGAAATGGGCTCAAAGTTGCATTAACACAGCAGGTGTACAGTTTGAGTGCCAGCTGCTGCTGCTTCACATCAAGTCTTATAAATCCAACTATTTTGACTCCCAAACATGCACAATGAAATGTGTGTGCCCGCGCGCGCACACACACACACACACACACACACACACACACACACACACACACACACACACACACACACACACACACACACACAAACAAACACACACACACACACACACACACACACACACACACACACACACACTGGTGGACAGAGTTGTGAATGGGTTGGATCTGGTGAAAAGAAGGAATAATGTGCCTTACACAGAGCCTCTCAGATCTCTCAGAGGCAGCAGAGAAACAGCCAGGAAGCTGACATCAGCCAGCACAGAAAATCCATGTACTCTGTCACTTACGTGCATGTGTATGTGTGTTTTAGTTGACTGAGCTGTCAAACAAAAGTCAGCTGAGTGATGATTTCAGTTTTCTTCACTCAGAGCAGATAGAAATAAATGAGAAAAAAATGGTTTTCAGGTGCATAAAAAGCAGATTTGTGTGAAAAAAGACACACTCTCAAATGTGTGTCTTTGGGTTCAATGGAGCACATGATCTTGTTTAGCCTCACAGCATTAACAGAGCCACTCAGCTGAAATGAGCACAGCTCAGTGTCATTTTTTTTGTAAGCAGGTTGATACTTGAAAACACACAATCCAAAAAAACAACAAAAAAGACTCCTTATTTGAGCTTATGTGATGCTTTTGCTGTGACTATGTTTGCAAATCAACTGGAAGGGTGGATGGGGGAAAGAGAGATGTAGCAGAAGACATGCTGACTGCTGCCCTAAGCAACAACTGACAGGTGCAATGTGTTCCCAGTTCCAGCCTGACTTCATTCACTTAAAAAAAAGACTAAAGACTAGCATCTGCTCTTTTAACTCACAATAAATCTGTAAAATGACTGCATGGAATCTTGCATATTTCAACATCATGAAACTGTGCTGTATTTTTTTAATTTCATGCATCGTACAAAAGGGTGAACTGTTTCTTAGAGGTGAACAAATAACTTATTCACGCCTATCTGTTTAAAAGGGAGTATCGTGAAATTGAAATATGGTGAGGAAAAAGGTCCAGAGTTTAGTAGCAATATCTGGGTCATATCCTGCTGCTGTTGTTTCCTCCTGGCTGAAGAGTGAAGTGAAAAATCTGCATAGTATTTACCAGTACCTTCAGTCCTAAAGTCCATAGCTTACAACTCACAACAGATCTGCTGGCTCAAAGCGTTTCCTCCTCTTTCTCTGAGTTTTCCAGCAGTGCTCCCTCTCAGTTTCCCCTGACATGTCATTAAAAGTGTCACAGGTTCTGGAGGAGTGATTTCCTGCTGCTCTCTGACTCTCTGACTCTGACTGAGGGAGGGGGGGGGGGAATAAAGAGCTGATGCTGGACCATGCGTGTAAACTGTACCCTCAGGGTCACATGACCTCCTCCTGAGGCATGATGGGAGCAGGCTACACTCTCTGCTCTCCTGCTGGTTGTATTTCACGGTCACACTGACAAAGATTTGAGCTTGACCGAGAACTTAATCATATCTCTGCTGCCTGGATGTCACAGGTGAGCACAGAGAAACTAACCGCTGGATATCAGATTAAAACACAGGGAACCTTTTTTTTTTCTCCCTGTTTCTTATTTTTTTTCTCTTTTCACATTCCCTGCTCACTAATTTTCTTCTACTCTGCTTCTTTTCTCTCTCATACTCTTGACTGTTGTCACCTTTCTTTTCAGGGATGGGTGACCTTGGTGTCTCATCTTAGGAACCAGTGCACAAGACTGTCCAGACAACAGAGGGAAATATTCAATCTCAATCTGGGTGAGTCCTCACTGCACATCTCCATTTGGATGTGAGGCTGCAGGAGTCCAATGAAACTGGTTGATTTTTATTTATTTATTTTTTTTCCCGGTTGTTTATACACAACTTTGAAAACAGGGCTCATTTTGTCAAAACACAACACACAATTCACACAATAACACACACAAGTAGCACAACACCTCAGACTCTTTGCAAAATGAGACTCTTTTAAAAACTATACACTGATTCATTAAAAAAAAAACACATTTTGCTACCATTTAAAACACACATTTTATATGACTGAACTCAGTTTGATCCAGTTACACACTGCTGCTGCTAACCTAAAACACTTTTAGCAATTCGACTTTTCAGTGATTAGAGTCCTGTGAGTGAAGGACGCAGTGCAAATATACATTGAATTCAACAAACACTCACCCAAATCAGTCATGTCAACATGGAGAATCACAAAAATCATGTCCCAGTTTTCAAGCTACTACAGCAGTGTGCATGATTCTGTAAGCTCAGCAAATATCAGACAAACATAAAATACTGTATCCAGCAAATGTTATAAGTACAGTAAAAAGAAAAACAAGCCACCGCTGTCTGAACTATGCTAGGAAAAAACTGTGTGTGTGTATGTGTATATATATATATATATATATATATATATATATATATATATATATATATATATATATATATATATATATAAACCTGTAAAATGTCAAAGGAAGAGGTTACGCTAAATACAACAAGCAGCTAATTGCTGTTAGCAAAATGCTAACAGGATTGATTTCCTAGCATTATGCTAACAAATAACATGGTAAATCCCACAGAGAAACGGCAAAGCTTGCACTACACTTTTTACCTTTAAACCTTCAAAGCACATTTAAAACAATCCTGATCACATACACTTTAGGATGAGGTTTCTGCTTCTGCAAGCTGATGTATATCACTGAATGTAACCTGAGGCAGGTTTGAAGGCATCTTAAATTAATTAAAGCAACAGTACACTCATATGCCAGAAGTCGATAGAAGCCTTCTTATGCATGGAGCCAATTGGGAACCGAGAATTCAGAAAGACTTCCGTTTCCGTTTCTATTCTCATTCACATTACCTATCATACTGTCTTACATGCACTGTCTTTCTGTTACTTAGGCATTACATATTTGTGCATGTGAGATATTAGTTGTGTTTATGAGAGAGTATGATGGTGCATTTAAGAGGGTATAATAGTGTGTGTGTGAGAGTATGGTAGTGTGTGTTACAAAGTATGAAATATTGCCTAAACGGCCTCTCATAACATCATGTTATATGTCAGTGTCTAATGTGTAGTAGTGTGTTTAACGGTTTGCAAATCACTGTGTGTGTTGTTTTGAAAAAATAAATAAATAAAAGTGTGAGGCTGACGTGCTTCTAGTGGTGCAAATCTGGGCCAATGTTCTGCTCCTTGAGTGTAAGGTTTTGATAATTAGGTTAAACTTTTGATTTTTGTGTTCATGCAGTTGAAAAAATGCCATGCAGATAACAAGTAGCCTACCATATACTCTGCATAAAACTCCACATCAGCCATGTTGTGAATGTGCTGAACTAAAGAATGAATTTCAATCCAAGAGAAATTCTCTTGTTTTATTTAAAAAAAGGGTCAACAACACCACAATTTCAAAGTGTAATAAATCAATGTACACCACACAATGTTTTACTCAACAGGTGAAAACATTCAAAGACTGACATCCACCTCATAAAACGTTGAGCCAGTAAAGTAGCATTGATTATGGAGGTCTGATAAGAAGCAGTTCTTCCTCTGTCTGTCCAGTGAAGAGTCAATACTCTGACTGAATGTCTCTTCCATTGATGGCCTGCTGTATTTGATCTAACATTAATCTCACCTTTGCTCTGATGCAGATACAAAACACTTTAAAATCACCACATTTAAATTTATGTTTCAGTTCCTGAATCAATGAAATCTCATGATCTGATGTATCTCACCTGTGGGAATGATTTCCTCTTACCTGATGTGAACTGATTCTCTGAACTTGAAGGTTTATTGATTCTAATTTGTTAAAATATGGCATGCTGTCTCACTGCATTGCTCTTCTACAGGAAGAAACTTCTGAATTGAGAAACAGCCTCCAGAAAAGAAAAAAAAAAAAAAAATCAAACACCTGTTAGAAAAAAAAGAAAAATGAACTGTGGATGTTTCCAAGGTGCAACTAAGAACAGAGCACATTCTGAGGACACATTCTGAGCTCTCCTGGGATTACACTCAACCACTCTTTGAGGACATTGTAGCGGCTGAGTAAAGCAAATATAAACACTTCACTGGCACAGTCATCAGCTCAGTCTTCTGTTATCTGCTCTCTGGAGTCTGGATCTTGTTTGATCAATTCGAAAACAGTTTTGTATAGACCAGCTCCTCAGCCTTGGTATTGAGACTATTATTGGACAGATGGGACACCAGATCCTCCTTTGAAACAGTCAGAATGTGTTCCTGTACACCCACCTGATGAGAAAAAAAACTCCTGCTGTGGTGCATCACTATTTCAAAGGAACAAATCTATATGACACTGATAAATTTAAACTAAAATATATACATAAATCACTTGAAACTTGATTTTTCATTTAATTATCAGATTCTTATGCATTTGAAAGAAGACAGTGTACTGTTTGTGTTCAATACTAAGAGTATTACTCTAATTTTTTTTAGCCCACCCCCACCAAAAAAAAAAAAAAAAAAAGAAAAAGAGAAGAAAAAAAAGAAAAGGTATTTTCTCTTATCTCACTGATGCACTATTGCTTCAAGAATGACAGGTAATATATCTGTAACCAAGCCCGGGAAGTTTGGCAACGCAAAAAGTTTGGCCCTGTTATGAAGCTGTGGTCACCTGTTTCCCTACAGTGACAGACAGACAGGGAGAGAGAAACAGACAGATAGATTAAGACAGAAGTACAAACACCATTTAGATATATTCTATCATATTTTTCACTGATTTATATATATATATATATAAGCTAAAAAATCATCAGCAGGAAGCACATACTCACAGTCTAACAGTGGGAGACCGAAAAACAACAAGTATATCATAACTTAGAACAGCACTGAGGACTAACAACAGGAAGAATCAATCACTCTCAACCATGTCACGTGTCTGTTTCTGGAACAAAGTTGTGAAGAAAATCAGTTGACGCAGCTATACTGGAAATGGGGCGGGCTTTGAGTCTCCACACTAACAGCTATAGGGCACCTGTAAGTCACATGAGCTGAGCTGTGCCCCTGACTGGATGAACTCACGATCTTAATATCTTCCAAACCACTGAGTTAGAAAAAAATTCACCCCCCCCCCCCCCCCCCCCCCCCCACAGTGTGTGCTGTTAGCGAAATTAGGGATTCAGATGAGAGACATTTTTAATTTTTTTTTTGAACCGGGCAGTAAATATGTTTGTTTTTTCTGTTAAAAAGACTTTTTTGGCTGGGTGTGTTTCTGACTTCCAGTACTTCTGGAGCCAGCCTTAAAAGGCTGATTATGTTTTCCACACGAATGTGACACACGAGATCCACACGAGAGACCGTGTGTCTTTTTCACACTTTGCGTGGCATCCCTTCCCAAACCAGAGGGGGCAGTGTATTGCAAACACACGTATACCACAGTACTAAACTAGAGAATAAGAGATTGTGCATACAGTTTATTACTTTTTTTTTTTTTTTTTTACAATGTTTTTTTCTCTGCCAAGTTTGGCTACAAATGCACACTGGGAATTGTTAATCATGCGCTCAACGAGGTGATCTCTGTGTTGTGAATCATATAAATTCCAGTATTTGTTGTACTACAGACACAAGGAGCCCTTGCTCATCTGCGTGTCTCTGGGGGGAAGTTAGAAATTCTTGGAGGCCCGCAACACTGAAATTTTCCAGGTGATAAGTACAGTGCAAGGGGTCGAGGCTGTCGAAATGGTGTAATTTGTCCACACAAAACCGCACAGATGTGTCAAGCATAAATCAGGTTTGAAGCAGACACTTGACAGCTGTTAGCTGTTCCGTATTTTCTCATATTTTCAGGCTGGATGGTGAACTTGCTCTCAACTCAAACAGCAGGTGCTGAATGTCAGGGATTGGGATCTTGGATTAGCTAAAGTAGTCCTGTAAGATTCCAGTTTATTAAAACCACACACACACACACGCACACGCACACGCACACGCACACGCACACGCACACACACACACACACACGCACACGCACACGCACACACACACACCTGCAGGCAAACATACAGAGATCAACAGGGTCACTAACAGAGGTCTGATTTGACACCAACCAACCAACAGAGGCAGAGCCAGACATTTTTCTCTGTGAACTCAGAGTCAGAGAGCTTTAACCAAATAAATATCGGCCACCAAAGGTCACCTTAAATCTTTTCAATCAAACAAACAAAAGTAAAAAGAGAAGAGGAAATAAAAGTTACTCATGCTGCATCAAAGTGAGGACTCTGAGAGACACAAAATGCTGTCTAAAAGTGTTATGATATCTGAGCAGATAAGAGCTATTTCACTATAAATGCTCAAAGTACTTTCTTTTTCCCTTTTCTTCCTTCACTGTTTTCATGCTGCTGACATTGAACTGACTTGCTCTTATGATACTGACACAAACAAAATGTATTAAATGGAATATAAAGCCTGGCATTTGCAGCTATTTTTACCCCTGAAAATCTGAAACACACCATTGCTTTTCATAGTTGCTCTGCTGTGCTTTCCACATCTTCAGTCTATTTCTCCTTCACAGCTCAGGCCAGATTATTTAACATTTAAATGACAATTGCTCTCTATGACCTTTTTATAAATATGTCCTCATGCTCGGGTCTGCACGCTGGGATGAGATTAGAGGCGCAGTTTCAACTAAGAGCGTCAGCAGGCAAGATTCTCACACGGCTGCTCGCTTTGGGAACATGACCATTAGATGTTTGACAGGCCAGAGACGGCAATAAATTTATTTATAGTGCTAAGATACTCTGTCAGGTTGTGCACAGTGATTAGTGACTCAATAGAGAATACAGAAGATGGTAGCGGTGCATGTGGCTGAAAAGGTCATACAGGAATAGCTAATGTGCAAGTGCCAGTATGAGCAAATAAAACCTACACACGCTCTCACTTAGTTGTCCTTTGTTCTAAGTGCTGCTTGCCTAGGAAGCAGTCAGACTTCACAAAAGGTGCTGAACTGGAAGTTAATGGAGGCCTCCAGCAGTGTCTTGGCATTAACTAATGTAGTCAATGACCAGCAATCCTGTGTAGAAGAACAAACAGTTTTTAGTCACACTAAGTGCTCATGAGTCTGAGACGCATGATTTTAAGTACGGAATCCCCCAAGGAAGCATTCTTGGGCCTATTTTATTTTCACTGTACATTCTTCCACTTGGTCTTATTATGTGCCACCACTGTGTTAATTATCATTTTTATGCAGATGATACACAGCTTTACATATCTGCCTCCCCTCATGACCCAAATGCACCGCAAAACCTAATTTATTGTGTTTCTGATATCAATGTATGGATGAGCAAGAACTTTTTTGAAACTGAAGATAAAACCCGAATTCTTTTAATCTGAGCCAAAGCAGCCAGAGACAGATAACAAATCTTGATGTGAAGTTTTAATAATCAGATAAAAGCGACAGTGACTAACCTGGGAGTGATTTTAGATAGTGATTTAAATTTTAATCCACATTTTAACAAGGTCATAAGTATTTCATTTTATGATCTTAGTAACATTGAAAAAGTAAGACCTTTTTTTTTATCCCGGAGAGACGCTGAAATTTCAGCTCATGCTTTTATCACCAACCGTACTGATTATTGTAACTCCCTTTTAACTGGTCTACCAAAAAAGTCTCTGAAAAAAATTCAACTTGTATAAAATGCTGCTGTCAGAGTTTTAACACTTAAAAAGAAAAATGATCACATCAACCCTCTTCTTAAAACTCTGCTCTAGAGTGTTTCTTTTACTGGTTTTAAGAGCTCTACATGGTCTTGCTCCTCCATACATTGCAAACCATATTTCACTTTACATTCTAACTCGTTCATTAAGGTCCTTGAATGCTTCCTTTTTAAATGTTCCCTGTGTCTCCCAACCGAGCGCTGGCCAGAGAGCTTTCTGATTTTATGCCCCCAACTTTGGAACTGTCTGCCCCTTGACATTAGAACAGTAAGCTGTCTTTAAGGGAAAACTCAAAACATACCTTTTTAACCTAGCTTTTAATTTGGAATAACCTCATTTTAGCTCCTGACTGTATTATTATTATATACCTTATTTGTTTTATGTGTTTTTACTGATTCTTTAGTATTTATTACAAGATATATTGATTTTATTGCACTGATTATAATTTTTAAAACTCTTCTCACATACTGATGATTATCCAGTGTTTTGTTGTTCTGTATAGCATGTTGGGTACTCAAATGTATGAAAGGTGCTATATAAATAAAGTTGAGCTGAGTTTGAAAGAGCAGCTCCAGTGTGTCGGTGCTGATGTTGGTCATCTTCAGCTCCAGTATCTTCCCTCTTTTTTTGACCCTGATGACCTGATGAAACACTTTGGGCACAGAGAGGTGAGTTAAAGGTTGTGTAGAAAAGAACAAACAGGCACAGGAACATCAATGGCACCCTGAACACACCAAGGCCAGCATAAGACTAGAAATTTCAAGATTATTACAGATAATCATAATAATAAATTTAAAAACAGTATTGTTGCATTGTTTCATGATTTTCACATGTGTGTTTTCATATCTCAATAGTTTCAGATGTGGACATGCATATTGCAGAGTGCATATGAGCCGTCAGACAGAAAACAGAGAGGCAGATAGGACAGTTCAAACACTGACATATGACAGGATATTAAAGACGGTGTTTGAAGAGTGCTGTAATGAAGAGCTCTCATTTCTACAAAACATCATGTAACATATGATACCTTAATAATGCATAATATGAGATGTGCTGAAGGAGAATTGTGTCTGTTTTAAGCCACACCATGACTTCACCAGGATCAAATGCAGAGATTAGTTCCAAAGTGAGAGTTACATATCACTTCACTGCACATGTTTAATGTCCCATGTGAAAGAATAATCCACTCAAGGACAAAATAAGAGGAAACAAAGCTCTGCAGAGCTTGTGCCTGCATAACCATGACTCTTTCACTGCAGCTCTTTAAATCAATATAAAAGTTGCCTCCATTGGGATAGATGGAGGCTCTTTGTCCCTGTCACTCCTGTGTGTGTGTGTCTTCTCTTTTTCTGTTGGGTCAAGAATCATGACTGGAAATGATTCTTGTTACATGTAGTTGTGGGGTATTTCTCTCTTTCTCTCTTTCTCTCTCTCTCTGGCTGGTTTCCCTCCAGCCAGGTCCAAGCCACCAGGTAAGGCATCTTTACTCCAAATGATCTTTTGTTCTTCTCCCCTCTCCTCACAGCCTCTGTTAACCAACATATTTAACTGTTGTTTTTTGTTATTTTAGTTTGTTGTTTTAGTTTGGACTGTTTTAGCTGTGGCCCAGTTTTGGCTCTGTTTTTTTAACATAGTTTCGCGGTACTTTACTTTGGGGAGTGGTGCTGGCGGGATGGCCCATTGCGTGGCTGGGCCAGCATCTTTCTCTTTTTGTTTCTATCAGCATGGGTCTCAGCTCCTTTTCTTTGTACCCTGATTTGCCAGTTATTATTTTGATCTTCAGTAGCTTCCTTGAGTTAATAAAGCTTGTGAGTTGAACCTTTTCTTCTGTGGCGTCCTTATTTAATGTTATGGTCTCCTTATGTTGAGCCTTTGCAGTTTTCTTTTAATTTGGGCTGAGGAGGCTGTAACAATTATTCTACAGGGAGCCAGCAGCCGTCCATATGAGGGAGGGACTGGCTTGTGATATGACTGTGTGTCTTGTAAATAACAGACTAAATAAACTGCACCTTTGCCCCCGCTGCAATAGTTTTCATCAGCCTGCTACAAATCAAGCACTGAGAGGAAAAAAAAAATGTATATATATATATATATATATGTATATATATATATATATATATATATGTATATATATATATATATATATATATATATATATATATATATATATATATATATATATATATATATATATATATATATATATGAGCTCAAAGATTTATGTCACAAACTAACTGAACAGTAATAAATGAAATTTGATAACTTTCAGCCAAAACAGGTCCTGAAACCCCGAATCTTAATCAAAAGAATAGAGAAAAAAATCCTTAAAATTTGACACCAAGTCATAATCCAGTCAAGTCATAATCCAGGGATAGTTATTAGGTGCTCAAAACATGGAGGGAAAAGGAGCTAAAAGAAGAAGAGCATACTTATCAGTCTGCTTCATTAGTGCACCAGGAAAAGCTTAATGGCAGTTTGTGTCATCTAAGAAATTATTTTATGGTAATGACTTTTTGTTCCTGAGCTGCGGATATTAATGCCTCATCTAAATTTACACTTTAGAGACAGATAGAATGAGAGAGGAGGGTGAGGACAGAGGAAAACCATGAACACTCAGGCAGAAAGATTTGTTTGTGAAAAATGCATCACTTATTCAAACGGAAGTCTTAAAATCAGCAGAGACCATCCGAATGATGGAGAGAAATGAGGGGAGCTGTAACACACACACACACACACACACACACACACACACACCTCTAACACATCCTTCAACCTCCAGAAAGCCCATTTACAGGGAATACATTAGGCATGTTCATACCAGACCATCTATTCTGTGGAAATGCTTACACTGCGGATATATGTAAAGACAGTAGTTTATTCAAATGCAAAGCAACACTGTCTTGGCTGAAAATGGGTAGCATGTTCACAATGTAAGTCAGCAGAATATTATAGAAGTAAACAAATCTATTGAGCTTATTCCACATCCAGGAGTTATTTTTCTTGCAGAGTGAGATCCCTTTTCAAGGTCAAAGAAGTTTAAAATTCAGATTTAATTTATAATCAGTGGTGCTGGAACATGTTTTTTTTAATACCTGCAGATTTATAGTTGGTGAGTTGTTTTACCCTCAACATTTCTAGCTATGTGGTGAAGGCTGCATGGCTGTGAGGCAAGGATCACAAACCTCAGATTCAGGCTTCGGCTAGAGGCTGTGTATCGTTCTGTTTATGTCTTTGCCTCTGCTTACTTTGACCATCACCATGCACAGCCGGGGAAGAAAACACACATTATCCATCACTCTTTTCCTCACAGCTAAAGTAGAAAAACAGCTTTGGTTCAAGATGACTTTCAAGAATGCCAGAACACCTGCATACAAATTTGTATGGACAAAAATCCAAACTCAACTCAACAAATCAAGATGTCAGTAAGAAAAATAAGAAAACTCCAGAAATACTCCAGGGTCTGTGAGGACTATCTGTTTGGAGTGGATTACAGAGACACCTTTGTCTGAAATTGCGCCCACACTGTTGAAAAGACATGACTCTTTATGAGGCGTGTGTTTGCTTTGGGAATGAATGGAAATCGTCTTTTTAACACAACTTTTCTTTGTTCAAAACAATGTTTAACTGGATATAACAAGCAAACTTTATCCGTTTGTACTGTAGTTTAGTAGCTGTCTGACAAAAAAAAAATAAAAACAGTGTTGTGCAGTTGTGCAACAAGCTGCTGCTCAAGAAGTGCTTAGCAACGAACGAAAAAAAAGTAAATATGTGTGTGTGTGTGAGAGTGTGTGTGTGTGTGTGTGTGTGTGTGTGTGTGTGTGTGTGTGTGTGTGTGTGTGTGCGAGTGTATTCTTTACTGTTTTGTGACATAAAATTAAAAGCTTGTGAATAAGCTGAGGAAGAAATTAAAAGCTTTCATTATTCTGGTGAGAGTCAGTGAGTTTGACCTCAGTTAATGTTCGCTGCATAGCAACAGCTTTAATGAAGAGATGCTGAATGAGATTAAAAAGCATCTACAAGAGATGTGGGCTGAAAACTGAGACTCCGTTAATCTATTATTCATATTGAAATCTAACTCTGGCTTCTTATAAGAGCTGCACTTGACAGAGAGGTGACCTTCAGAAGTCTAGAGAAAACAAGTGCTTATTGCCAAACACCCACTTCTCTCACATCGTTTTCTTTATTTCAGAATATAAACAAACAAGAAAAAGAAACACCCATCACATCTCACTGAAAAATGAATTATAAAAAATCAGAAACTGGAAAGCATGCTGGGAGTAAATTTCATGTAACTGAAGGCTCAGTGGTACATACACAGAGGTGTATGCCTCTTGGTGTAGCAGCTCTGTGTCAGGCCTGGCTTTACAGTAGCGTTGGGTTGGAGGCTCTTGTTTCTCTGCGTCTGAATGAGGCACCATGAGGGGAAGCTGAGAGGGGAAATCAGCGGGAGACGAACAACTTGTTCTGCAGCCTCAGGAGGGATAACCAACACTGTAGCTCTGTTAATCTATTGAAATGAGAACACTAAAAGATTCACATAGAGAGCTGTAGAAACAATAATATGGATGATTATAGAGGGAGCCAGCTGCCCTATTGTGGAGTTAGAATTACCAGATTTTATAGAGACTGCAGGCTTCAGGGTAAACATCTATTTGGCACACAGCACTGTGTTGAAGGCACAAGTTTCCTGCTGGGGACGGATGATAAAAAAGAAACACAATGATTTAGATAAGTGAGAGAAAATGTTCCCCTCATTACTCCAAAGGCACACTACTTTTTGGAACTTGTCTGATCAAAACTAAGAATTCTTGGGACATCTGAGCAGCACAAGTTGGTTTAGTCAGCGTCATGAGTATCAACCAAAAAATAATGTAATGTAATAATTCTTCTGCTCAGTTACTGACTGTGGAAAACTGATCAGGCTTGTGGCCATAATGTTTAAACCCAGTGGTTGTGAAGTTAATAGCTGCTCTTTATAATCTTAGCAGAGGTCAGAGTTTACATCAGACTCAAATCAAAAATTAACTGAACCAGAATGACACTCTGTATTCTCCTTGGCTGAAATATGTTCATTTAATGCCTTTTTTTATCCTGACTGACATAGAGAGGCCAGCTCTGAATTCCTTTAGCTTATTAAATTATACAGAATAAAGACACGTTCAATAAGCGGCTACTCAATGTTTCCCTTCGGTTACAGCTTTTTTTCTGAATGGTATGTCGTTCTGAATTTCTGCAACACAGAATAAATAAAGAGAAAGAAAAATGATTAATAAATGTGCTGGATATAGCACAGGAGAAAACAAAACAAAACAATAAAAGATCCAGTTTCTGACAACATGTCTGTTGTATGTAGATGAGATGCACAGCAGAATGAGTTAGTAGAAGTTGTACATACATTACACATGGAAACCCCAGAACAGAGTCTGCCCCGCCTTTCATCCATCTCTCCCTCCCTGTTTTCCTTTCCCCCTCTCAGCTATATAATTCTTTTACAGGTATGGACAGTGTATATTAAACACACACTAAGTTTGAGTTTGCATTAGGGATTCTCCAGCAACTGATACGTCTCTCATCTCCAATTAGCCTCACAGTGCACCATCAGTACACTGGGAGGAGATGGAGAACTCAGTCTGTCAGCAAATAATGTCTGGCTACCTCGGAGCCGTGAACACATCCCTTGATGTCTGCTAGAGAAATAACTATGGCCCCTAAGACCATCTCATCAACACTGTGAAACTGCACATGACATCCCCATTCTAAGCTTTAGCATGGAGTTTGTGATGCTGAGGTCAGTTGGAGCACAGCTGCTACGAAACAGAAGACATCTCAATAAAAGAAGAGGTGTGTGGGGAGCATACAGCAGTTGGGTTTTTTTATAGTAGTGAGTACTTCAGCAGGCTCTTCCTGATTGGTTGACACAGCAAAATAACATTACCAAGTTCTCACAAATTCTTAAAGAGAAGCTCTGTGCCTTTTTCAGGTGCAGTTGATCCCCTCACTGCGCTGGGATTGGTTGCTGCTGTTAAAGGGCAAGGACGCCCTTGGTTCCTAAACTTGGAGCCATTTTAAGACTATACAAATTTTTATTATGCACCTCAACAGACTTGTTATCTTATCTCCACCATGATGATATCCTTTTTTGAAAATTCTGCATTTGTTCCAGGAACGGCTGTTCTTTTCTTTACAGTACACAAATTTTGGGAGGGATTAAGGAATTTCACAGAGATGTGATATGACAGCAGAGAAAAATCACTGTAAATGGCATAGCTGTCATATCAGTTTTTGTACATAATTCAGAATATGGACAACACAATTTTTATTTATTTATTTATTTATTTAAACTACGTTTTCCTTGGTAGATAAAATTCCCAAATTTATTTATATACAATAATATATTATAAAATCAAATTTGAAATAGCAAGTACTTCAACATTACACATTGTCTTTGACCTAGGCAGAAATAATACTTTCTACTCAGTATTACCTTAACAACAACAAAAACGGATAGTTAAAAAATGCAAGGAGAGGAAGAATGTTATACTAGTAAAAGGTAAATACCCAGGTAGGAACCTTTGTATATTAGTGGTTGCTCAGGGGGCAGTTAATAAAGCCGGAGCTAACCTGCATGAAGGGTCTGTTGCCCATTTACAGATTGAGCCTCCAATATACTTCTACAATACAAGTTATCACGTTAGTTTTTTTGGCAGTGTTGGATTGGTGCAGCTTGTTTTTTCAGAGCCTTCTGTGTCCCTTCTTCTTGTTGATGATAAATGAAGCTACCTCCAGAGAGTCGGACTTATTCTTCCTTCTGTAGAGCTCCATGCATTTCAAAATCTGTCTTAATGTACACATACTTATTATTATATCATCCACAGAGATCAATAACAACAGAATCTCCCCATGACTTAACCCAAGCATGAACTACAATTTAATCAAATCAACAATATAATTTGAAAGATATAAGCAATCATGTTATGATGTGATACATTTTTTTCTGGTGTAGCATTTTTTCCCCTCCAAAATAAAAATAAATAAATAGATTTCTTTTTGAGCAGTGATTTTGTCAAGTCACAGTTTCACCAAACAGTAAACCAGAAATGTATCTAACAATCAGAACCTCATTTATTAACTCCCAGCAAATAAAGTAATGACATCAGAAGTGCTTAAGACTCCTTGAGTCTCTGAGCCCTAATTTAAGTTTATGTAGATGGGGTTATGAGGATTCCTCAGTACTGAGCTGCTTGTGTTTCATCACTGCTGTCAACCAGCCTGGAACGAGCTGTTGGAGGGAACAGGTAGCCTACTGTTTGGACCTCTGAGGTCTTCTCCTACCAGCATCCAGCATATGAAGTACTTGTCGATAATAAATGTGCTCTGAGGATTGCCCCCTGTACCCCTCAGCTCATAAACCAAGACATTGTAAAAAGTTATTTTATAGTTTTTGTTAATGTGTACACTCTACACGTGTGTTGCATCTGCATATAGCACGAAGACACATGTGCTAGTCAACAGGATGGTGTGAGAAGAGACTCCTGTGGCTAGAAAAAATGAATGTGCTGCTTTTAGAAGCAACCACTAAAGATAAAAATGTCGCAGACTCTTTAAATATGGAAAGTTACTGATGAAGGATCTAGTGACAGATATTAAAACCATACACTGTATGCAAGTAGAGAAAATGACAAGCTGGGCTGGCAACAGTTTTCGAGATGCTTTGTGCAGCAGTTATAACATTACAGTTCCAAGTCTGTCCTTCATATCTGTTGTTGATTCTCAATTTATTTAAAAGGATTTCCAGTTAGAGATACTGCTCATTATGTGACAACAATAATTAAAGGGAAGGTGTTCTTTACTCGTCACCTCAGTCTCAATGTGTCTACGTACATTCTAAAGTGTTTTTAAGAGCATAAAATGCAGATGAACTTTTTCAGGACTTAACATCAATGAGCACATTTTTGAAAGCAGGAACTCTTTTAAGAAAATGTGTCCTTAAAAAGACTTCTTTAGCTAAAATTTTTTAGCTAAACATTTTTTAAACTATAGAGTAATGTATTAGTTATCAGCTGGGTTCTCTCTGGGTACTCTGTCTTCCTCCCACAGTACGAACAACATGAGTTAATTGGTGATTCTAAATTGCCCGTGGGTGTGAGTGTGAAAAGTTGCCTGTCTCTGTGTGTCAGCCCTGTGATTGACTGGCGACCAGTTCAGGGTGTACCCCACCTCTCGCCCTAAGCCAGCTGGGATTGGCTCCAACCACCCACGACACTCGATAGGACAAGCAGTATATAATATTGATGGATATTTTACACTAAGAGAAGATGAGATTAAAATATGTACAGAATAACTGTTAATGCAGGAGTTGTGCATGACAGTGGAAATGAGCAACTGTGCATGATAAATAAATGACAAGTGTCTCTGTGGGGTCAGTGGGGGTCAGGGACCTTGTGGGTGAGACCGACTGCAGATGGAAAGAAACTCTTTTTGTGATGTGAGGTTTTGGTCCTGATGGACTGCTGCCAGAGGGGAGTGTTTCGAACAGTTTGTATCAGAGGCGGGTCAGCCACAATCCTCCTTGCTTGCCTCAGGGTCCTGGAGGTCTACAGGTCCAGGAGGGATGGGACACTGCAGACAAACACCTTCTCCACAGAGTGAATGATGCGCTGCAACCTGCCCCTGTCCTAAACCATGGCAGCACTGTACCAGATGGTGATGGAGGAGGTGAGGATGGACTCGATGGAGGTGTAGAGTGCACCATCAAAGTCTTTGGCAGGTTGAATTTCTTCAGCTGCTACAGAAAGTACATCCTCTGCTGGGCTTTCTACATTTTGCAGTGCAGGACAAACGTCACATCTCCCCTTGAAGGCTGTGTGTGCTTACTGGGTAACTTTGTGAAAGTTGCAGCAGCTCCAGCAGAAAGGTGAGCGGAGGGCTCAGCTTGTATGCTGTAGACTGCATACCTGAGAAGAGCTCAGATCTCTGCTTTTAATCAAATTTCTAGCTTTCATTTCTCCACCTTTTCTCCCATCTTACTCTCTTCAAGGACAGAAAACAATCTGTGGGACTGCACTGTCACAAATTCAGTGTGTTCAGTGCTTACATTGTGTACATACATTTGCAAAGTTATAATGCACACAACGTATTAGTATAATCATTTTTGTTACACTGCACTGAAACTTGCAGTGTTTCAAAAAAAATCATTCCACAGCATTAGCGATAATGGAAGCTGTAGAAATAATCACTGACACGATTGAACAAAAAAAATTTAGTATTGGAATATTTATTGATCTAAAGAAAGCATTCGATACAATTGATCACAATATACTTGGTTATAAACTAGAAAAGCTGGGCGTAAGGGGTAAAGCGCTGAACTGGCTCAGGAGCTACCTGAATGGCAGATACCAATACGTCCAAGTAGCAGGAAAAAAATCAAGGTGCCTCAACACTATTTGCGGGGTCCCACAGGGGTCTGTATTAGGACCGAAGTTATTTATGATAATCTGATGATATGTGGAAAAGAGGAGACAAAATATTAAATATTGGTGAAGGGGACGGGACTAGATAAGCTCTGCTTCTCCCGTCTTCCCTTTCGGACATGTACAAATTGTTCAACTATTGACAATGTATGATGTTGTATGTGTGCTGACGTGACCGAAATAAATAAATAAATAAAAAAAAAAAAAATAAATAAAAAACCCAGTGTGGGTTAGTCCTGTTCTTCATGATTATAAAACCTAAGAGCTGATGCCTCTAACAAAGAGAAAAAGTCTTAAATTCTATAAATAATATATCTTACCACTAAAGATGGTTCGATGACTCAAAAGCTTCTAGATTGAACCGTTTCTGTTGGCACTCTGTGTTTACACTCAACCTCTTTAATAGGATGTATTAGCATCTCTTTCATGGCAGATGTAAATTATAAAACATCAACATTTGACTTGTGGTGATTAATCCATCAAATGAGACAGCCTCTAAGGCCTGTGAGATTTGTGGTTAATGTATTCTGTAAAATCTGGAAAATACACCAGTGGAGCAGAAAAAATAAACTGAAAAGGAGAAAAAAATAGACCATGGCACAGGTGGTGAAAAAGGAGATGCTGAGGATGAAAAAGAGAGAGAGTGGAGGCTATAAGTAGGTAGTGGTAGCAGGTGGGTGTTAGCACAGCAGGGTGCTGGAGATGATCCTCAGTCTGGGAGGTGGAGAGAAATAAACGGACAGAAAATTGCACTGAGGAGGACAGGTGGGGAGGAGAGGAAGAGGAGAGTATAGGTTGAGGAGAGTTGGGAGGAGGGAGGGAGGCATGGATGTGCAGAACCTCCTGCAGCTTGGAGAGGAGCTCAGCAGCATTGTATCTGTGATTATGCATGAAGGAACCAAGTCAGACTCTCAGCCCTGCTACTGCGCTGCCTCTGAGCTTTATCTTGAAAATTCAGGTGATTAATGAAGGCAGCGTGGGGGTTCTGCATGGAGAGAGTGAATAAGAAATGATCATTCTGAATAGGCTATATACCATTCCTGTTTAACTGTGGGGAATATGATATATGAGGCTGCTGGGGAGGAGCTCTCCTTTAAATTCTATAATGAGCGAGAAGTAGAAGAGGGGCGAGCAGTTTAACATCCTGTGCTGGTAGAAGTACAGTACGGGTCCTCATCTTTACTCCCTTTTTTTCAAAGTTCTTCAAAGTTAAAGGAAAATGTCCAGCTACGTCTACACACTGCTTTAAGATAATCACCTCAATTAGAAATATAAAAAAAGTTGTTTATTCATTCACCATTGCTTATACTGATGTTAAAGTGAACTTTTGTGTACTTTCAATAAGAGCTGAAGGACAGACGGAGACAAAGGAAGGAGAAGAAAATGTGTATGAATGTGTTCACTGTGATAAATGGTCTCAGTGCTGTTATGACAAACTGGCTGTAATGAAATCTTTCATTCAGCTAGTAATCTTATGGCTAAATCAGAATAAATACATGTGCATCACGTGTAACTCAGTGCAACTATGCACTGACCTTATACACAACCAAACAGTAATGTGGCAGAGCCAATATGCCTGGTCCAAAGCAAACAAACATAATACATAACTTAAGATCGTATTAAAGTCTGCGTTCTTCTTCAGGCCAAGAAAACATCAGCAGCACAGGCAAGGTGAGCCAGCTCTGTGTATCACATTAACAAACTAACACGCTGATTTTAACCCAGTGAGGCATCCTGATGCATCCACCAGCAGCTCCAGTGCTGTGAACTCCCTGATGTGAGCCGAGTGAAACATGAACTTCCTGTGCAGAGGGCACAGTATTGCATAATGCACCAGAGAGTCAATGTTTCCTTCGTCAGTGTGTGCATTTGTGTGACAGAAGAAAATCACACTCTTCAAGGCCAGTAAGGTGGCAGGCAGAGTAAAATGTGTGTTTAACATGAGCAGCCGAGGATGTGACGTGCTCAGTGCAGGTTCAACAGATCTTTCTGTGACTTTAAACTCAACAATATCTATGAAAATGCTCTTCTTTTTGACACTTTTGTGTCCATCAATGTACTGACTCCTCTAATCACTGCAGCTTGAGCTACAGATGTAAAGACAATAATTATGACAATATTAAGTTATATAGCTTGTCTAGATTCTATTTCTTCAGTAAAATAAAATTAAAAAAATAGAAAACTGAATGAGGAGTGGGAGGTGTGACAGAAATTAACAACTGAAAAGAAGGAGCAGAGTTTGATTTGTTCAGTGTGACAGACCGCTATGATGAAAAAGCCCTGCTGTGGATGTAGGAAGCAGGTAGGCAGATCACAGCGGGGTGACTGATATATCTCACCAACAGGCGCATGGTATTTCTGCAAACACACACGAAGACAAAGACTGTATGGTGTAAAAAAAAAAAAAAAAAAAGAAAGAAAAAAGGCAATTACTGAGACAGGCACACATAATAGCAGGCAGTTGTTTATGTGCCTGCTGTGCTATAAGGGAAAAAATACCATTGTTTTGGGAAATTCACATCAGTCTGATTTTTACTGTTTCACTTTGGTTTAAAGGCTGACATCTGATAAAATACCCATGAAGTCATGCACCAAGAAGCTGGCAAGAAAAAACTCACATATTTCTTCCAGCAGCTCTTTGTGCAATCTTTGGATAAAGGCAGAAGAGCTTCTCCACCATCTTCAAGATCCAGGCCTGAGAGTCAAAAGCCAAAATAATTCCTTGCGTATCAGTGCCTCTAAGTGCCTGGTAGCATTGTGTCCACAGAATACCATATTTTTTTAAAAAGCAAGGGAGTATTTTTTGAGTCTTCTTT
Source organism: Labroides dimidiatus (assembly GCA_030710495.1). Lineage (NCBI taxonomy): Eukaryota > Metazoa > Chordata > Actinopteri > Labriformes > Labridae > Labroides > Labroides dimidiatus. The sequence continues at coordinate 18,897,231 of CM061158.1, forward strand.
ACTTTTATATTCTCTATTATCAAGTCGTTAACAATTCTGAAAACACAGATTAAGAGAATTTAACTGCTAGACGTCAGTCTTTAGTTAAGCTCAGTCAGCGGAGTGGGCATGACAACACAGTCCTTAATGTGTAAGTCAAAGGTCTGACTCCTGGTCTTGACCCTTTGGGGCTCATCAACCCCACTCTCTACTCTGCATTTCCTGTCTCTCTCCATTAGTCGTATCCATCAAAGACAAAATGGCCAAAAATTACATCTCATGAAGAAGCACTTTGTTGTTAATACTTCAAACACACCCACTGACCATTTGGTGTTACCATGACGGAAACTACGATTCTACAGTGTTTCCTCTCTATTGAGTTCCTTCATTATTATTGTGATTCTAGTAAACCTGGGCCTCTTAGGCCTCCTAAGCTGATATATTCTGAAATAGACATCTTTAATGAATGACAGCAGCTCATTAAGCACAGAAAAAGCTTTCATCTGATTCGACTGGGCCGAGTAGATGAGTCTGTTCAATGATCCATCTACCTGCAGACTCATTTCAATATAACAGGCAGCCCCCACAAAATTGCTTTTTTGTAATCTGCAAGTTCATTTGGACACATTTTAATGATGAAAAAGAGGAAGGTCTGGAAATCAGAAAACAATCCACACTGGATTTATAGCTTCATTAAATGTGAAAATTGGTCAGGGAATTATGGACTTGTGTTTCTGGTGCCCAAAGTTAAAGCAAACACCGATTCACAGCTCATAGGCTCAGACATGAGTTGCAGCTCTGAAGCACCTTAACAAACACAGAGTGAGTCCACACAGCTTCAAATGACTGAGCGACAAAATAAGGGCAGGGACTGAAACCTCTCTTGCCCTGTGAGTTTTGCTGCCAAGAACACTATTTCAAACTATTTCAAACAAATTCCGAGGGAACAGTCCAGATACCGGTTTAAGATCAAAGCAGCAGCTTTATCTTTCCAAAGAAACCACCTCACAGTAGCAGCATCAGAGGTTGTTCTGGGTCCACCTCTGTTCTCTGAGACCTTGGAGCAGCTTTAAAGTGAATTGGCTCTGGTTGTATTTTAACAGTCACTTGCTTTAGTGCTCGCTGTCTTATTTATGACTGCTGGCACCCAAAACTGCTCTGGTACACAGACTCAGAGGACAAGCGAGGGGACTTTGTTACATTCCAGCTCAGCCGCACATAAAGGGAGGTCAATAGAAAGAGACAGAGCTTAGAGTGTGTTGATTTAATATCTAACAGCTCGCTGGTTGGATTCTCTTCAGAGCTTAGTTTCTCTGCTGAACAGATCTGCTTTGATTCAGCTTCAATTCAGCCTAATAAAAGTCTGGGAAAAAAAGGGCACGTGTTGAATGCATCAGCTTAGACTGTCTGTGCTTACCTTTAGGATGTCCTGGGTCACTAAACTGTCCCATTCCAACAGTTCGCAGCATTTGCAGCCCATTAAGATTGTCCTGATTGGCTGCAGCTGAGGGCGGAGCCTGTGCTGCTGCTGCTGCTTGTCCATTGGTCAGAGGTAAGGCAGGGGGCTGAATGAGGCCAGGATGAGGGGTCAAGTGGCCATTTCCAATCATGCTGTGAAGGTTTGGATGAACCACTTGGTTGGTTTGAGCAGTGAGGGTGGATGGTGTGACGGTGGGCTGAGCTGAGGGATAAAGAGACTGGGCATGCTCAGAACCATAGAGGGAGGCTGCTGGCTGGACTGTGGATTCAGCTGAAAGTGGGCCATCATGAGAGGGTGCTGTGGGGGAACTGATGTCTGGATGGATGGGGTTACTCAGTAGTGGTACTTTACATACATCGTGCAGTCAGAATTAGGTCATAGCTTGATTGTAAAGTCACAGCGGGGGATTGAGTTTTAACTGCGTATACATGCAGAAAAGAGAATGTATCCTTTGTTGACAAGTGAAGCTGCATGCTTACCAAACTAGTTTTGCTTCCTCGAAGCAAGGGCAACATTCTAACAATGATGGCCGAGATGGATGTAGTCCAACTTTATTTTTGATGTTATCTAAAATCAAACAAAAAATATAAGAAGCTATGTTCAGATACTTACCCTTTAGCCAACATAATAAGATTAAGAGTTTTATTCTGCTAACAACTGAACAAGTCATGTCTCATTGTTAAAGAAAACGTAATGCCATCAACACTTTTATTGTGTGAGAGTCTGAGTTTCCCCAGACCCAAAAACCAATTATCGCTTTACCCTGAAGGGTTTGATACCGAGACTGAGGTGCAAAGATGGAGCTATGTTGGGCCTGAGCGCAGCCTCGTTTCTCTACTTATCCTCTCTCACTCCATCACCATATCTCCCCCAGTCAGGGTCCAAAATCCAAATATAGCCCACCAGTCTGTCAAAGGGCCAAAGGCTAAATCCTGAAAAAAAGCCTCAAAAAGAAAGAAAGAAATGAGCTCCCATTATTCATGGCCCTCCCCATGGTGATATAACAGAGCAGGCAGGGAAGGATGGAGAGCGAGAGAGAGAGAGATACAGAGAAGAAAAGAGGAAGTAAACAGGACTCCCGTGAAGGGTTCAGTTCTGCTCATGCTTCACTCTTTATCAGGCCGATCCACCAAATACCAAACAAGAGTCAACGGCCGAATAAGCTGTTTGGCATTGTCAGAGATTTGGAAAATTGTGTAATCTACGTATTCATCTCTGCTGCTCAGCCCACAAATTCATGTTCTTAACAAATGTGGTAACATTTAAAAAAATAAACACTTCTAACAAGATTTATTGTCAAGAAATATTGTTAAAACAACAAATAATCTACGAAACACAAATTGCTTTCTCTGCAGCCTCTAAAAAAGCAATCATTCCTCTCATAGAGCACCAGACTTTTTTAATGATTAATCTACAGATGAATGTATGATAAAATATCTAAAGATAAATCTATGTATAAGAATTTCAATTAATGATCAGTAAGGAAACTGGCAATGCAGTAGTAGGACCTGATATACCGTTTTGAAAATGATGCTTTGTTGACAGAATAAGAGTTGTCTTCACTCAGGATGAGTTGAAGTGGAGTCTCCCCTAGACCAAGCTGTGTGTCAGTGTTATTCTTAAATGAGTCACGTTCGAGATGAGCAGGGCGCAGAGGCCACTGAAGCATTTGAGGGTAATTGCTTGCTGCAGGGTAGAGACAATCTGGTAAGTTTATTATAATAAGAATTAAAAAAAGACTACAACAGTGGACTAACTCTTCCATGTGTGCAATAGACACACTTTCTATTTTTAAAAAGCATGGATAGAACAAGGCTGACATTCAAACTAGACCTGGTAGATATAATTTAAAGGACTTTCAGAGTTTGCTGTACAGAACTGATTTGCACAAAATCAGCTTCACTTAGTGACAAAATAACACTAACGAGGGCAATAAACCTGAAACAGAATACAAAGTGGAGAAGACTTTTGAAGGTGGATTTAAACGCACAACTTGAATTATACAGATTGAAGTTGGTGTAAAGTAGCAATAAATTTGTGTTATGAGTTTGTCACACCATAGAAAAATGTGTCATTGAACAAAGAGCCAAATTTGACAGGTTAAAAAATTGCTTAGGTCTCAAAGCATTTCTCTCTACTGTAGAACGCTGGGGTGTGTCAGGTAGATGTGTTTAGCCACGCCCACATGGGGGAGAGGAGCTGCCTCTGTGTACTGTACAAGGATGGTACCCACAGTAACAACAGAACAATGGAAGCTAGCTCTAGCAGCGTCATCTGATGTACCCAGCCCTACCTGTTTGAGTCATGAGAGCCAGAAACTGACTCTGAATCAGACACTGATAGTGCTCAGCCTCGTTCCTCACAGTCTCCATCAGAATGGTCCTGATCACAGAAATTTCAAACAGTTTGTGAAGCCTAGCTCCACAATTAAATCCTAAATGGTTAAATGGCTTTTACAAGTTTTAAGGAAATACATTTGTGACCTATTCAATGGGTTAGAAGAAAAAGGCTGCTTTTTTGCTTTACACAGACTTTAACCATTGTGAAGGAACAGTATCTTTTAATGTACATCAAGGCAAAAGATGGTCATACATGAAAGCATGTTTGCTTTCATGACCAGAGGTTGTTGTGGTATCTAATAATTCATTCCCTATAGTGGCAAATATATAAATTTGGTTGGTTTCTTTTAATTTTTCAGTGAATTTAAGGTCATATTCAGTTCAGTGAGGTACAGAATTTGGATTACAAATGTGAAAAAAATAAGTAAACAAGACAAATTTCTTGAAAGATTGACAGAGTACACAAAAAATATTCTAAAGTGATAGTTAAAAAGCCTTATAACAGAGACAACAGAGACAGCCAACCTCGGTTTGCATCTGTGGGGGAGTAAGAAGTGCTATCAGAAGAGTCCTCCCCTATCCCCATCTCTGCAGTTTGGATACTGTGGCCTCAGCATGACCCCTAATAGAAGAGACCTGTTCACTGGGCTTGATGATCCCGCTTTTCCAAGTTCTGTTTTCCTCCCTGAGTCAAAGGAATTCTTTACAGGGACCGGAATCATCATTATTTGACATTTTACTGAAAAATCACCAAAAGAACTCTTAAAATGATAATAATATATAAAAATATTTAGAAATTAATTTTTATAGACTGATTAATCAGTGCTGTGCAGCTCATCACTAAGGACTACTGCAGCACAAAATCCACTTCAAAAGCAGATTGAAGTGGATTTTTTTTTTTTTTTAAAGTGTCACCTGGTGAATTTATACTCAGTTACTTTACAACTCTTGAATGCTTAGGTGGCAAAAGGAAAAAAAGACAAACACCGCAATGTAATGAGAGTAATGGAGTGAGAGAGTGAAGCTGGATGGAGTAGGATACAGACTGTTCGGTGTTTCTATCCAGGTCCCCGTCAACTTGAGAAAGAAGAAAACTAAAATGAGTCAGAGAAAGCCCTCAGTGTTCAGTTCCTCCTGAGAGCTCTGGAGACTCTGTGAAGGAAAATTCAGATAGTATTCAAGGTTAGTAGTTCATTTTGTACATCACACTGTGTGTTTTAATGAGCATTTTTCCTCCTGAGCTTTGCTGTATTCCTCTCCAGCCATGCTTCACCTTCCAGTCGAGACTGACTGGGCTTCATTAACTCAGCACTAACTTTCTCGCTTTCTGTAACACCTGCTGTATAATGTTTCCCATTAGAACAACCAACAATTTACAAAACAGAGAAAAGCTATTTATTTTCCGAGGGCAACCCACCCTACACAAGAGAAAAACATTTCTCTTTCAGCACCATCACACAGACAGAAGCAGGCAGGCTCGAAAATAACCAGACTTAATGAATGTATAACGTTAAATGAATGCAAACGGGCACAATGGAAACAAACACACGTGCACAGAAGGTGGAAGTACATTAGTAAATACACACACAAACACACAAAGCAGTCAGGAAAAAATTAGATGGTAAACTTGGTTGACTGACGTGTTGAAAGAAGCCTGGAAGGTGTTACAGGTTTGGTTTTCTATTGATTTTCTCTTTTCTTTCCACAGCCACTCTTTCGCTGTCCAGTATCACTGAGCAGCAGATGTTTCTTCTGACTGATCAAAAATTATACAAGAAGAAATGGACATAGAAGTGATTTTTAAACCAGTCTGTGTTTGTCGTAAAAGAGACAAAGAAAGGGTTTGGTCATAAACTTAAAATGATTTGAACTAACTAATACTCCGACTGGGGAATAAGACAGTGATAAGCAGAGAAGCCACACAGGTTTATGTGTGGGGTAGCACAGATAAATACACACACATTTGTGTTTTTAGCACAAGAACAGGATTCTTGCTACAGTGATATTCTCTATCCATGTTCAGCAGACATGGGTTTCCATTGCTTTTTTTTGGGGGGGTGGGGGGGGGGGTTGACAGCTTCATGGAAGACAACTGTGTGTATTCCATCTCTCAATAGCAATAGTGGGCAGCATCATCCTTGCTGCATTTCATCATCTTGGCCGTACAAGAGGAGTCCTGAGGTGATGCAAGGATCTGTGCTTTGCTTGTTTTATGTCATCCATGGCAGCTACAACACGATAAACAGCATTCATCTTCTAGCTGCTTTCGTCTCTGGTTCTGTTTGAGTACCTTGACTACTTGGCTCAAGGAGAATAGCCAGAGAGATGTTTTTGTTGTTGTTGTTGTTGCAGTGCCTTCCTTTGGGGCAAACAACATGTAGCACAAAAAATTTAAAAATCTACCAACATGTGTAGGAGAAAACCTGATTGAAGTGGTGGGAAAAAAAAAACTGAGGAGGGCTGAGAGAAAGCCTTGGGCACACAGGGAAAATCCACTTGCAAAACTGAATGGCAGAGGAAGAACCTTGTATAACTGACTTTTTTATCTTTTGATGGAGAGAATATAAAATCTCAATTTTCCTAAACCTTCTCTGACAAACTGTTAAACCCAGTGAAGTCTGAGACAAATCAGGAGTGCATAAGGGTCCACTTCTGAAAGCTGACATTGGGCATGTTAACATCAGAACTGGACAAAGAGACAATGGATGATCAAGCCTTGGAGGAACAAGGCAACACCAAATTTCTGGGAAGTCTCTGATGGCAAAGTCTGATCCACAAGACTTTCAGGACCTGCTGCTGATATCTTGGTGCCTGATACAGCAACACAGGCCTTGTGGAGACCATGTGTTGTCAGGTCAATCTTTTTTGGCTCTGACATGAAGCTAGAGGGGACTACATAATGTCAAACAGGTGGTCATATTGTTCTGACTGATCAGTACTTGTTTAAAGTCGATTGACTGTGACTGGGTTACTTCACTGTCTGCACCAACATTAAACAACCATTGTTCTGAAAGAGATACAGCAGTAGACAAACACAATGTAAACACAACACAAGTGCCTGGTGGGTATACCTGCTAAAGCTACAGATACAGAATTTATCACTTCAGACCCCGGGCCAAACCGCTGAAGGAGAACAGACTTCACTTCAACTTAGATTTCAGCTAAGATTCTCCGTCAGATCAGCAGGCTTTTGGCTCAATGCACGTCAAATGAAGTGAGATCACAGTGGCGTGGTGGACAGTTATCATTGTCAAGGAAATGCTGGACTGGAAACCTGGCTTCATATCCCATGAGTGCTGAGCAGTTAAAGCTTCACCTTCAAAACCTGCCCCACACCCGACTATTTTGACTTCTTTTCTCTTTATATTCAGGGTAAGTGTATGTGTGCTACAGGACTGTGAACAGGTTTTCTATGGACGGATGAGCAGCAACAATAAGGATGCTTAGAGGAAGACCAGTTCTGGGACTTCTGTGCTGTGGAGATTTCTTTATGTCATGGTTACACGTCCCAGAGGAGTGTGTCAGCAGCTATGTTGGCCTCCATTGGCTTTAGACAGTGAGAGACAGAGGACTGCAGCAGACCATGACCCTGCCCTGGTATGTGGTGAGCGTTTGGGGAAGACTCCAATGTCAAGTGTCTCTAGAACAGCACAGTTTCCCACACTTGAAAAGGAAGGACTTGACTCTGGATTTCCCTTGAAAATTTTCATTTATCTGACCATTGATCAAATATTTGGAACAGTGGGTGAAAAACTTACAACATAAAAGATAAATTGATGTAGATTTAATTCACCATTATTAAAGTACATTGATTTCAGCAATGTATTTAACAAATGTAACATTTATGAATTATAAATTCAATTTTAAATTTACAAATAAAGTCTTCAATTAACAAATTTCACATTATGCCTGAATTTTATTTTTTAGACATTAATTTTTTATCACAATTTTAAATAAATACAAATTTACTTTAACTGTCATGACAAATATTTAATTTTTCTGTACATTCTGTTCACTCAATTTTACTTTCACTTTTACCAGAAATACTCAGTGTATGAGTAAACTATTTGTCAAATTTTTAAAATAAAATACACTTAACTCACATTTTAAAAAAACGAAATTATTGAGATGAATGCTTTATTTAACCAATATGTTCTATGCAATTCAATCAACTTAAATCAAAACCCTATTTAGCTCAAATAATGACCAAAGCAATCTATTTCGGCCATGCTTTAACATAAATTGTAATCCTTTGTAAATTTAACAACACTAGATAATTTAAATAACAAACACAAATCATTTCTTCAAAGCAAGAACAAGCCCAAGTTCATTATCCATATAAGGCAGAGTTTATATATTTCTCTTTTTTTCCTGTGAGTTCAATGAGCGCTAATCGGTAGCCGGCTATGATGTTTTTTTTCCTATGTTTTCCTTGCCCTAATTTCTTAAGCCACTCCGTTTCTGAGATTTTTTGAGGTTTTGAGGTTTTCTTTAGCTTCTTCAGCTCCATTGCACCACAGTGAACTGAATTGCTGAAATTAATTGAACTCCGCATGCACTGCTAATTAGTCCTGATATGAAACACCTGTTGAGGTGCACCACGGAACAGCCCGATTGTTATGTTGGGTGCGTGTGGCACAGACTCTCCTCAAGGGCAGATCTCCACAACAGCCATCGTAACAGCAGCCTCAGACACCAAAAGATGGCTGTTATAGCTCTTGCCTGTGGTTAAAACGGGAGAAATGAGGAAAAAAAAAACGTGTAGCCGAATTATGGGAAATATATAATGAAAACTCACTGCACATACCTCTATACTTTCAAGCTGCTTAAACCAAAGATATACTGCTTTGTTTATGCAAGCATGTTGCAGTCCTCACAAGAACAGTAAAGATTCATGCTGCTGGCACCACAAACTTTACAGTGAACTGTTGTAGCAACTAAGTGGTATTAATCATTGTTTGTACTCTATTCATTCATCTTCCTTAAAGGCAGGGTTGGTAGTCATGCAAAACTATCATGAATTTGAATGTAGCATCTCAGGACTCCGTTTAGCCCCCGCCCTCCCACAATCAGAGCTCTTCCAATACGATGTCCCTGCTCCCATGCACGAGCACCTCTGATTCACGATCATATGATTATGACTGATTCAAAACCGCAGACTCAAAACCAGTCCTCAGCACATCATTTTTCTTTGCACTATGTAGTCATCGGGGTATAGGTAGTTTTTTCTATTCTTCTACGTACTTGGATCCCTCTTGTTATGCGCATTGAATCATCACAAAAGAAAGCTCACATCACGCAATGAATGCCATCGGGACATAAAGAATAACAAAAAGGGTATCTAAACCTGATTATCAACACTGCCTTTAAGGACAAGTGAGCTGCTGCTGTGTAGTGTGGAAGAAATATTTGTTGTATATTCGTACCTTCCAATTTGTTTTCTCCTCACAACCTCACACCCACACACATTATCCCTGACCACTTGCCCTTCTGCAATTTTTAATTTGGGATATGGGGGTTTATTTTTATACAAGGTTTAATCTGGTTTATGTGATTTGAGGGCTAGAAATGTTGCTCCTGAGAGTTATGTTTTGAATGTTTTCATTAGTTTAACGAAGTCCACATTTGCAATGAGAACAATCAGAAGATCATTGAAAAGGCTGTTGTTATAGAAACTCTTGCACGTCTTGATTGTAGCTCATAATATACGTTTTCACAGATTATAAAATTTATGGTAAAAGTTAAAAAGCCCAGTTATTAAATTATAGTTAATATGAATAATACTTCTGTAATTCCCAGTGTGTCCACAGCCCTCTTACTATCTGTTATTTTTTAGCTTGTACCATGATAAAGCTGTCAACATGTGTAATACTGTATGTCTCAGAGCTCCATCCTTTGAGGTTTCAGTGCTGGAGCTCCAGCTCTGCTCCCCCAGGGTTTGATAGGAGACTGAAAGACTGATTTATCCCACAAGATAAAGCGGTCAGTGCTGCTTTGTGCTCCTTTGAGCACAGGGGGGAGTCCACACAGCGCTCTGCTTGGGGTAAGATATACACTGGAGAGACACGCTGGGAACATTAGACACAGACAACTCTTAAAAGAGAGTGAGAACTGGCCATGAACTCCACAGCAACAGGTGCATAAACAGACCTTCACTTGAGTTGAGGAAGGGTGAATTACCATCTGTCCTGACCTGCCTTTCAAATCGCCAATGAATGAGCTTCTTTACAGTCTACAGGTTGTTTTTCAAATGCTGCTCTAGAGAAAGCTATGTGTCAAGGCCCAGGCTTGACCAGGGCGTTGACATTAGCCTTCTTTTAACAAATATGGCTGATGAAAACCTAGTGTGCATGAAAATTGTTATTAAAATAGCATTTACAAATGGAATATAATGATGGATTCTAGACCACTGTAACTTTTGTAAGAGCATATACAAATCTTTGTATAACAGCTGTAAAAAACATTTAGAGGCTAATGAACAGGCTGAGCATTCATCTCAAAGAGAGCTCAGTGCTAAATGTCTGAATACGTATTATCACTTTATATTTAATTATTTTAAGTGTAAAAACTACATTTTAGTTTTACTTACAACCTTTGTTTTCCTTTCAAGCTCTCAGTTCATCTTTTAAACCTGAACACCCGTGCATTAATGAACAGAAACACTCAGCATTATTTATGTTAAAGCCTTTTCGGTGTAAGCAAAACATGTTCTTACAATCAGTGGCAAGAATAAATATGCAGAGCGCAACCCTCTTTTAAACTACAAAGTGAAATGAATTAAAATTTTGATTCCACCCCAAAATTGTTACTCATATTTTGTACAAAACAGGAGTCCATGAGAATAATCATACTCTCCTGGCTGTGCCCAGTTTTCACTGAGAGTCATTAAACGCATTCAGACAAGGTCATTATGAGGATGAAATGAGGCCGTATATCTGAATGCAGAAACAGAACAGGAGCGGGAAGCCCTCCCTAAATCTTATCCATAATAACATCTATGAATCAGGAAGGTCATATTTCAGTCTGGGCCTGGATGAGACCTTTACAGAGGCCAAAAATTATCTGCAGCAGACACTTCACAACATCCTTTGTCACTGTCTAATAAACTTTAATACCAGCAATAACTGCAACAACAACAGCAGCATGCTGCTAGTGTTGAAGGCAACTTTTGATAATGCAGCCATTAGGATGCCTTAAATAAATCTCAAAGGACTCATCAGAGACAAAGAGGTTGTACTTTCAAATGTATCAGTCACTGGAAAAAAAACACTATCTTTGAACAGATTCATACTGTAGTTACTTTGAGCCATTAAAACGAGCTAGTGGGGGCTGTCTTTTGACAAGGTACGCACACTTCTAAGATCTCTGCAGTGTACCTATACTATTTGCAAATACGTCTCTGCAACTGAAATTGTGAATGCCACTTGAATACAAACATGTTGTTAGTGGTGATATTGTCAATGATGAATGCTGCCTTTATTCTCAGAGGGTAAATTCTTCCCATTCATTAGTGTTGCTCTGTGAAGTGAAGCATGATGGTAAAGGACTATAATCAAGTATTGAATACTGAGAGTAATACAAAAGGGAAACATTAAAAGAATGCTAAAATAACAAGAGGAATAACAAACAAGCAAATACAGAAAGAGATTCTTATCAACATTTATTGTAACACCTCCTCTGTGAACCCCTTAAAGATGAAGGTGAGAAGTGACAACAATCTTGTTGGGATTAGAGACAAATCCTGCATAAATGCTGATCTAGGATCATGAGTCTGATTAAATTAATTTTTGTTGCTCCTGTCTTGTGAGTCAGTCATGTGTGATTCAGACATATTTGACAAGGAATAAGTAACATCCCACCTCTTTGTTTTCATCAAAGGTGGGTCATCTTTTCCTGCGTTACCTAATTTTCTAGGCTAGGAACCAAATCTGAGGGGAAGCTTATAAAGCATTCACTGAAGGTCATCTAAATATCTAAATAAATCATTTAGCAAACATTTTAGCAAACTGTTGAAAGTATAGATGGAACGTGTTTGTGGGTGAGCATTAAGTCTCTTTAATAACAACAAAGCTTTGTGTTCACCTGCCATTTAATTGCACCATTGTAAGCCTGGATACTAAGTCATGTTTACATCTGCTTTTAATATAAGATACAGTCATCCCCAAATGTAAAATCTTAATGTCAGCATCAAGTAATTATAAAGACATTACCTCTTTAATAAAACTGTCACACTGACAATAAGCGATTACAGTTCAAAGTGTTGAACATAACTGTAAACTGCATACGAAGAAACAATATAAGGAGCACTTTCTTACTTTATTAATGATAGTTGTAACTGCGGCTGTTTCTTGGGAGAGATCTTCTTATTCGTCTGTGCATGACTGAAATAAAACATTATTTCTTGTCACGATTGTCAAAACAAATAAAGGTTTAGTTTAGAAATGTTTTCTGTGTCTGATGACTTATCTGTTGCAGACTCCTTCATATTGTCAACCAGGAATGTAATTCAGCAGATTGATATCAAATGCAGGAATAATAATCTAACAGTTTACTTTTTTTTTAACCTCATTGTTTTCAATTTAGAGGAATATAAAATGTGTCTTACGAGCTGAAAAGTAATTAATCAGTTAAAAGCTAAGTTTAATTATTTGTAATGCTAAAAAGTAATTTGGGATAAAACATAGTAAGTTAAAAGATTTCTTAGAGTGTCAAACATAAAAAAAATCATAAAATTCATAAGAAAAAACAAACAAATCAGCAAAAAAAGAAAAAACCCTGATATATCAAAGAAACAAAAAGTAGAGATGCTACAAATGTTTGATACATTTGTAGCATCATGCAGCTTCTAAAAGTTCTGTATTGTTAAATGTAAGTCTCAGTTGTTTTTAGCTGTGATCTGATTAGTATTAGCCAGATGTTAGTTCTTTACACTGTAATCTAAATCACAGACAGCATGCATACTAGCAATGGTGTTCATTCAAACACAAAGTGAGAAGAGACCTGATTTGTTCTACATTGTTATTATTACTGTTATCAGTTCAAACTCTGTACTTTATATTATGTGTTCTTCATTGATGACACTAAACATAAAATATCTCTGATGTTTCTCCAGTTATCAGCTCAGAAGGGAAGAGGAGCACAGAGTGAACTGGCCATTGATTTTATTTCAGGGGATTTTAAAGCAGCCTCTCGTCAGCCTCTTTTGTGCATCCAGCTGAAAAACTCACTGAGTCAAGCAAATAAATCTCAGAGCAAAAGCTGTCACTGTGTTTACAAACACTGTGTTAGCCATTAAAGTGAGTCAGCACCCTTTCAAACAGCTGGTTTAAATGAGAATGAAGGAGTGAATCCTTGATTTTAACCGGGATCAGGATTCAGCCACAGGCAGCTTCTGGGGGTAATCTTCCATAACTCCTCTTCCTGTGGGCAGAAGTCAGTTATTTAAAGACCTCTGTTGAGGTCCTTTGTTCATCTAAGTGTTGCTGAGATTTTCACAGACCTGAATATCAAGTGTGAGACAAAGCTGAGCGAAGTACAGACACACTGCGCAAACAAACTGTTTATCTGTTCATCTTAAGCGCTCCTCCTCTCTGATATCTGATATTCATCGTGACATGACTGAAGCTTTAACAGCCTGCATCCACCGTCACCTTTCATAGAGAGTTAACCTCAAGGTGCCAGCTCTCTGAATGTCAACTCCTCCACATGTGGACCTTTTGAAATGTCTCTGCTGCGATTCAGGAACAGGACACATAAAAGAGAGGAGGGGCGGGGCTGTGGAGGAAGAGGAAGGAGGCGGGTGAGTTATTTCGTCATCAGAGGATATCCAAAGGATGTTTAATCAGCTGGTCTCAGCAGGAGACTCATTTAACACTTCTGAAGGGATCGTTGGTACTGGGTCTTCAAAAACCTGAGCTGATCAACTCATCTGATGTCATTAAGACACTAATGAATAAATATTGACTAGAGAAGTTTTTCTTTGAGTCTATTTCTTTTTACTGCTTGTCCTCAGATCTAAATATGACTGTAGTCTCATTTGTTTTCAATTGCAGCTCCCCTGTTAGTGTTCACTAAAGCTCAGCCAAGAAATACAACAGCACTGCTCTATAAAGTAAATATCAGCAGAGGATGGATTAAAACCTTCATCTGAAGGGATTAGACCATGCAGTGAGACGTTCATGTTCAGTTTTCAGTCTGTGGAAAGAGACTCTGAGTGATACGACTTATCAGAAAACTTCAGCTTTGTCCCATAAACCCATCAAATCCTCACCAACACCAAATAACAAACCACAATAGTTATTTACAAACACTCAACCAGAAAATATCTAACACACAACAAACCTGTGATGTGTCCTATTTCAAATGAAGGACATAAATACTCCTTTCATGCAGTCATTACAGTGTGTAAAGAGAATAATAAAGGCCTCTCAGCTTTTTAGTGCAGCCACAGAACACAGCAGAGACACAGGGCACAGAAAGGGGAACTGCCTCTGTCTATCAGACGCTTTATGATGGAGAGAGAGAGAGAGAGAGAGAGAGAGAGAGAGAGAGAGAGAGAGAGAGAGAACAAGTGAGAACATCAGACAGCTGAGAGGAAGACTGGGAGACAGTATGAAGTGGTACTGGACAAGTCCCAGGGCATCTGTAGAGCAGAGCCTGAACTTTGGGTATTTTTTTGTTTTCCAATACTAGTGCTCTGTACTGCCTTCTTGAAATAATTAGATCGACAGACAGACAGACAGACAGACAGACAGACAGACAGACAGACAGACAGACAGACAGACAGACAGACAGACAGACAGACAGACAGATAGATAGATAGACAGACAGACAGACAGACAGACAGATAGATAGATAGATAGATAGATAGATAGATAGATAGATAGATAGATAGATAGATAGATAGATAGATAGATAGATAGATAGATAGATAGATAGATAGATAGATAGATAAAGCAGCATTTTAGGAAGGTCCTGCTTTTTGTCAGCCACTGACTGATGAAAATGACCAAAGAAGCATTTATTGAGACTTTGTTTGGGAGTTCATAATTACTCAGACATATAATGCAGTGAACTGGACTTCGGGGCAGTGCAGCATGACCCTGCAGTGAAAATATATTTAACTGACAGATAAAAACTCACCATACAGAGCTAATGTCTTTGTTTTAATCAGATCAGTTCTCAAGTGTAAGTACGTTTCTTTACAGCAAAGAGAACTGTGATGGGCAAAGAGACAACAGTGAGCTAGAGTTACATATAGTATTAGTAATAGTGAAGCATGAGCAGTGTTTACTTTATATTATATCATAAATCATAGCTGCACAGGATCTGAGCAGTGACATCCATCATTGATGGGATTGTAGAACATTGTACTTCTCCTGTATCCCCTCTCTCAGCCCCATGTACTTTCTCTTATACCAGCTATGCTCTCTAAACACTGAAAGCTGAGAGAACAAAAGCTGTAGGCTGACATTCCTTCCAATCTCTGTCTTGCTCAGAACCAATAACCTCTCTCATTCTCAGCTGTAACCTTTTTGACGAACGTTTTAAAAAAAAAAGAAAAAAAAAAAAAAAAAAGAACAGGCTTGCTCCTGGAAAAATATTGGGCACATAGAGAATAGCACAGAGCGAGTCCAACCAAAAAATGTCAGTCAGTGCTGGGTAATATTCCCTTATCAGCCGAGCTCCACACCTCAGCTGAGAAATGAAAGGGAAGACAGAAAATTCTGTCACAGAAAACTAGAGAACATTATCTCCTTTAAGAGTCAGAGCAGGGTGCGGAGTGCTTTTGCATTCAACAATTCTGTGGAGTGTGTTTTTATCAATGTTTCCAGACCAGGATGTCCATGTGCCTTTTTCTGAGTAAGACAGTTTTGTGATTTACTGAGAAAATTGACTAGACTTTTTTTTTTTTTCTTTGGGTCTTCCTGTAATGCTCCAGGAACAAGGACACAGTGGAAAACAAATCCATCACATTATGCACAAGAGCACTGGATAAAGTTTGTGAGGACCCACATCAGACAGAGCTTTGTGGAAAAACCTTCAGAGGCTGAAGTATTCAGGAAAGAGGAGTCACAAAGAGGAATCATCTGACTGTTAAAAGTATGAGTGCACTCATTTAAAAAAGCCCTCATTGGTCAAATACACTGAGTCAAAATAATATTGAAAGTAATAATGATAAAACAGTAATGTAATCTTTATATCTTCCTGTAGTGTCTCAGCTGCAAATGTCTGCTCAAGTTGACAAAACCTGCTACATTCACAGCACTGAGTTAAGACACTCATCATAGTCTCTGGCTCCCTTCACAGCTCGAGTTAATTCAATTCACGTGGTGCATGTAAGTGAATATGTTGTTGATTCAGGCTGTGTGTGTTTTTATGAGAGTCCTCTCTTTGCTCAGGCTGGCAAAGTGTCACAGTGTCAGCTCAGAAGTACATTCTGTCAGAAGACAAATGATAACCTCGACTGTGAAGCATGTCTTTTTGTTGAGCCTCTTCACTTTTATGACAGACTAATGACATCAATTCAGTCAAACCTGACAGCAATTAATGCTGCTCCTCAGCTCCTACAATAATAACTAGACAATTTCCACGGAAATCGTGAGAGGGGCTCGGGACGCATGCCGGCTGGCATACATACTCTTCTTGATATACTCTCTAATGTGTCCTCTCCCTAACTGTTGTGGGACAATTAAAGCTACTCATGGGTTATAGGTGTGTTTGGTGAGATTGATGTGTGGTTACACATCCATACATGTGGTTTGTAGTTTAACTGAGGTCATATTTAAATCATTCACACAAATGCGCACTATGTGCCCACTGTTACATATAATTTTTACACTCTGGAAACACACAAACAGATATATGCATGCTTAGATGTGGTGGGGGTTTTGTCTGAACTGAGGTCCCTCAATCACGATCATAAATGCACACACCAAACACATAGGCGCGCTCCGCGCGCCATTTCAAAAATGAAGAACCCCTCTGTGAGAAGATTTGAATGGTGTAACATTGATAAACAAAAATACACACACAAACACAAAGAGTCATGCACGCTACACGTGCTTAAATGTGGTGGGTGTCTTGTGTAAACTGAGGTCCCTTAATCACAATCATAAACACACACACGTACACATAGGCGCTCTTCGCTTTCCTTTTCAGAGACAAGAATCCCCCTGTGAATGGCCTTCAATGATAAAACTTTGTTCAACGAAAAACAGACACACACCTACACACACACACACACACACACACACACACACACACACACACACACACACATACACACACGCACACACACACACACACACACACACACTCTAACACACACACAAAGACATGAGCATTACGCGCTAGAATGTGAGGGTGTTTTGTGTGAAATGAGGTACTTTAAACATCGTCAATACAGTCACACACACATACACGTTTGTGCGATTTACATGCCCCTTCAAGGACAAGAAAACCTCTGTGTTTAAGCTTTCATTGATAATACATTGCTTGAAATGAGTTATTTCATTCAAAAGGAATCCTCACTCTCTCCGTGTGTGTGTGTGTGTGTGTGTACTTGTTTTGATAATATAGCCAGGATCTCCCAGAATGCCCCAGAATGTCCTTATGAGTCATCATTCATGAAGAGCTGCATGGTTTCCCTCTTCCGTCAGTCCTGCTGTGACTGACTGATGATGTCACGCACTCTGAGAGCTGAGTTTTAGTGAAAAAACTCAAAACTTTGTGTTGCTTTACCTTTGTTTTCTCAAAAAATGTTGAAGATAGCAGAATGCCCCTAGAAATTTAAGCTGTGGACAGATGTGTCAAGATTTTGAAGCAAGAATGATGTCTCTAGCTGAAAGTATGGCGAGGCAGGAGCAGTGGGAAATAGTGTGTTTTTTGGTGTTCTCGGGAAGCCTCCCTATTCATTGTCTATAGGACTTTTTCGTCGGTTTTTTTCGGCCAAAAAACACCGAAATTCTTAGAAAAGTCATAGCACGCCATTCTGGACCGAGCCGCACGTTTTGATATATAATTTGTTGGGGTTTTCTTAAAGCTCTGGGAGGAGAAGCGGTCCAAAGTTTTGTCCTTATGAGTCATCTTTCATGTAGAGCTGCGTGGTTTCCATGACGATTTAACTGAGAGCAGCTGTGGAGATCAAGGGACACCTCTTTGTGACAGCTGTTCTCTGCTGTTTTTTGGGATGAGGCATGTGTCCGAACAAATTCTCGCTGTGGCCAAACCGTTATAGCTATCAGAAAAACGAGCGCACCGTGAAAATCCAGACGGGCGGAGGAATCCGTCAATGTGCAGTTTATATTTGTAGGGTCAAGAATTTGCCCTCACGGCCGAGTTGAAAATGAGTGACCCTTTTCTGAAAAACCCGAGAGATTCATAATGAAAGTAAGTACAGAGAGGTGGTCAGGTTTGGCTGACAGTTGGCCCTTTCCTGACTAAGAGCTCCATCCTTTGACTTCAAAGGCTGCTTTGACAGAAGCGCAACGGAAATACCTACGTTTTGATGTAATTTTTATGACCGTGGAGTGAAATTTGTGGCCCCACGAGACATTTGTTTGGGAAATTGCTTGTGTGTCATGAGCTGCTGCTCCCACTCTGACTTGTGATGTCACGCACTCAGAGAGCTGAGTTTTAGTGAAAAAACTCAAAACTTTGTGTTGCTTTACCTTTGTTTTCTCAAAAACTATTAAAGACAGCAGAATGCCCCTTGAAACTTAAGCCGTGGACAGATGTGTCAACGTTTTGAGGCAAGAATGACGTCTCTAGCTGAAAGTATGGCGAGGCAGGAGCCGTGTGAAAAAGTGTGTTTTTTTGGTGTTCTCGGGGAGCCTTCCCATTCATTCTTAATGGGACTGTTTCGTCGGTTTTTCGGGGTTTTTTCGGCCAAAAATTGCCGAAATTCTTAGAAAAGTCATAGCACACCATTCTGGACCGAGCCGCACGTTTTGATATATAATTTGTTGGGGTTTTCTCAAAGCTCTGGGAGGAGAAGCGGTCCAAAGTTTTGTCCGGAAGATGAAGTAGTTGAAGAAAAAAGATGCGAACGGAAGAACAATAGTGGCTCGTGGCTTCGCCACGAGCCACTCTCCCCATAGCTTTGCTATGGGGAGAGTGGCTCATGCGAAGCCCGAGCCCCTAATAATAATAATAATAATCATACCTGGAGGTGACAGACTTTTCAACACCAAATGTTAGTTTCTCCAGGATGACACAAACAGCTGATGACTAAAGTGTGGTGATCTGGTGTGCTGTGTGGAGCTCTCTCCCCCCTCCCCTCCCTGTTGGACTGCTGCTGCTGATTACCTCCACACCTGCAGCTCGTGCGCAATCAGGAGTGCCGGCTCCAGCGTTGCCAGACGTATGATAATTATCGCATTTGTACGATAATTATCGTATTTGTACGATAATTTAGCCCTCTGTATGACGACGATCAATAATTCCAATAATAAATTCCAATAATACTGAAGACAGACAACATAAAATCAATATAACAGAGGATCACTGCCGAGTTTATAAAACTGTTCAGGTCAAATTCATCATCTAACAGAAAAATAATTCATGAAGTGCAATAAAAAAGATTGAAAATAAATACTGGTGATCACTTATTTCTGTCCTTCATTTTCTTGTTGATTCTCTTTTTCTTTGTGAAGAAAATTTAAGTCTGAGAGAAAAAAAAAAAAAAAACACCTCTGAGGTTTGCAAAGAGAAACAGGATTTCTGTTCCCTGAGATCTAATAAATAACTAATACCCAGAGTTCCTCAGACATCATAAACTATGTTATATTAATATGTTTCAGGGTTCACCATCAGATACGTTTTAGATAAATGCTAAATAATTAATAATCTAATAATGACGCATTTTAGCGGTAAAGTGATCCGTGTGCTTCTAAACAGGACACAGAATAAACAGAGGTCAGGTTTTCTTCATGTGAAAGTGTTTGTTAAACAGGTTAAAAACACAAACAAAGCTCTGTTACTGTTTTTATTTTATTAGAGTTATAACAGCGCACATGTGGAGACACACAAACGGCTGTTAGAGCTGACTGACAGATGATCCATCGGCAATCAGCTGATGCTGTCATGACTTAAACATGTCGCATCATTTGACACTCCCGAGAGAGGACATCTCAATTCTCTTAAAACAAATCTCCTTGACTCCTTGACTCCTCTCTTCATTTCCTCACATCTCTCCCATGCACCTCTGGTGCTGGCGCTTTGAGACGCACCCTTTGTGATTCTAACACCTGTTGTCTTTCCTTCCTCCTCCAGTGCCTCGTCGTCAACCTCCCTGCAGCCCAACTCACCATCCACGCAGTCACAACTCTCTTGCTCTGGACTCTGAACCTTCATTCATTCATTCATTCATTCATTCATTCATTCATTCATTCATTCATTAGCCCAGTGTGTAATAAAAATCCCTCAAACCTGCCTCCTTTGCCTCCGCCTGCTTCTGGGTCATCTAAAAACGGATTGGTTCGCAGGATCCGTAATGACAGAGCCTGCGAGTGAAAGCATCTCTGCAGTCAAAATTAATGGACTGACTGATTGACGGATGGATTGGCACCTACATTAGGCTGTCAGTTGTTTAATAAGCTAAAAGCTTATCTCTGTATCCCCTGTCTCTGCTGTCTCTGGGCACTTCTTGATTCTTGTTAAAAAAATGCCAATGCATCCACACCAAATTTGCATTTTGCAAACAACCAATCCTAGCGTTTGGCATACAATTTGTTAATCAAATCCCGTCCTGCCATTCTGTACGCCTCCTGTGCATACAGTTCGCCGGCGTGAACAAGCCCTGATTCAATGCATATAAACAGGAGGGATCCAAGTACGCTGGAGAATGGCAGAAAAACTACCGACACTCTGATTACTGGTAACATAGTGCAAACAAAAACTATGTGCTGAGGACCGGTTTGAATCTGTGGTTTTGAATCAGTCATGATCATATGACCCTGAATCAGTGGTGCTTGTGCATATGAGCAGGGGCGTAGTTTTGGTGGAGCTCTGAGTGTGGGAGGGTGGTGGCTAAACAGAGTCCTGAGGAGATGCTACGTTCAAATTCATGCTAGTTTCCCGTGACTACCAACCGTGCCTTTAAGCAAAAAAGTTATTTGGCATGAAGGGATGTGAGACACACAAGACAAAGAAGAGCATCAGAAACAGCACACAGCATGCAGTGTGTGTGTGTTTGTGTGTGTGTGTGTGACAGCTGTGTTCCTGAAGCCATGTGAGAATTCACAGTGAACCACGGATAGACGTGAGAAGAGAAGGACAACAGATGGACAGAATGTGGCAGAGATGAAAAGACAGCTCGACAGCGTGAGCAAATAAGCAAGTGAGATATAACAGCAGTTAAGTGTATGTGTGTGTGTGCCTGAGTGTATGTATTGTGTGTGTGTGTGAGGCAATTAAGAACGTGTCTGTGTGATATGGGGTTTCTGTTCAGAGGCATGATGCTTTATTTCCTTACACATTTTACTTCTATACTACTTGATTCACTGGATATTCCTCAAGACGAAGGGCTCCTTTTTCCACCTGTCAGTTTTTACTTCAAAAGACCCATCAACAGCACCAGAGAAGCCTCACAGCAGGGCTTAAATGCAGGTGGTGAGTGCAGTAATCCAGTGCAGGCGGAGCCAGTGCAGGAAGCAACCGCCCAATCTCTGCAAGGAGAGAGAGAGAGAGTGAGACTTCACACAAGAAAACTTAGCTTTGAAAACAAAAACCAATGGGAAAACAAAATCACCACAAATGAGTCCGCACACCCAAGCTGGAAAAAGGTCAGACACTGTGCAGTATACAGCTGTCAGTGAATGAGACATGAAGTCTTTATTCAGTGCTACAGTGTTTTCAAACAGATTTTTAAGATGAACTTTTTTAAATCCACCTGTTTCTTGAGCAGCTGATGGATGTTGACTTCTGCCTGCGGTTATTGACTTCTGGCCAGCGAGCTAGCTCAAAACAACTCGTGTGAAATCATTAATGATTAACAGGGCTTAGTGCAAACTTTTTTAAAACATCAGCACTATGACCTCACCTCCAATTTTTGTTCATTTTGTCACTTTCTCGCTTTTAAAAGCCTGTTATTAGAGCGAGTAAGACAGCTAGGCTAACATCATCAGCTTTGTTGTTTCCATGGTAACGTAAACAGAACGACAAGCTAAACCAGAAAACGTGATGAACTATGGGTAGTCAGGAAAATGGTGGATAGGCCAGTCAGAAAAAGTCATTAGAGAAAGAAAGAAATGAGAAAGTCCAGGGGGATGAAGAAATGAACACACACACACACACACACACACACACACACACACACACGCACACACACACAGCAGGCTAGCGAAAATTCTCTCTCCCTCACATCCTTTTTATTGTGTGTCCTCTTCCATATGCTTTCAATACATCAAACCCTGCCCTCCCCAGAACAAGGATCTTCTATAATATAAGAATTTCATTGCAGGAGTAAAAACTATCTCTGATCTTCTGCTCACATCAATTTACAGGATACTGAAAGCCAGGGAACTTTTCCGCCTTGGTCTCATGAATCTGTCTCGGTCCGTCACCATCAAGAGTTCAGGATTACTTGATGCCCTGTCATGTTGACCTTCACTTAACTGTCTGACTGTGTTCATTTATTGATGTGAATCAATCTCATCTTTTTTTCTGCTGTGTCAAAGATGGCTCGTCAAATGCTGTTACTCTAAAAGAAAGTGGATTCTCGGTCAACTGAGGCCTCCTTCAAAGTGGTGATAAATAAATGATGAGCTATCTCATCAGTTTTGGCTGTTCAGCAGCAGGATGGGTTACAGTAAAGAGGGATTAATGGGTCGGTAAATGAGGAGAAATGTTTTAGACAAACTAAAGAGTCAGACTAACCTACGATGAGACACAATGTGATATAAAACCTATGATACATATACCAGTAGACCCCCCCCCCCCCCCCCCTTAATCTGCAACAATTTTACTGTATAGTTTCTTATACTGAGCCATTCATATCAGGATATCTGACAAGCATTTTTTTTTTACCCTATTGGTAGATTTGTGTTACTCCTTAATAAAGGTGTCATTTTTGTCTTTCCATTTCTTGAAAAAAGACATTTTTCTGGACTTGTCAGGTAAATGTAGCTCATATTAGGTCTAATAAGACTGTTTTTACTAAAACTGAGACCTGAACACTGGGCTTGACTTAACTTTTTTGCCATTTGGATTCATCGCAAAGCACCATAGTAATGATTTGATGTGAAATTTATCAAGCAGAAATGTTTTTAACTGAGACCTCATGTGACCAACTGGGTCAGTCCATGGTCTCTCCAGAGCCAGTAATGTCCATTGAGCATGACATGGTGTGAATGTGTTGCAATTTGTGTTTTTTTTTTTCTGTATTACATACGTTTCTTGGTTAAAAGGATATTATCAGAAGGAGGAAGCCTGCACTCCAATGTTGATAGTGTGGTATTAAAATTTGAAACACCTCAAGGCTCACTTCAAATCGAAGCCAAAATGGCCCGTGGGGAGGCTGCTGCTAGTTAATGGGTTAAAGATAGGGTATTTTGCAGCCCTGCCCCTCACAGGCCTCCAGAGAGCTGGCCAATCAGATGCCAGGGGTTTTTTGGAGAAGGCAGCCTGAAAGAGACAGCAGGTAAAACAAACCATTTCAGACAGAGACTGAACTAACGGATTTTAAAACACCAGTGTGATAAAATTAGGGATTTGTTTAATATAAATTGTGTAAAGCTACTACAGGGGTACTAGAGAGACAATAAAAAGCCTTAAAAAGTGCAATATCATCTTTTTAACTACCATAAGTCATACTTCTGATACTGTTTTTGCTTTATCTTCTTCATTGGCTATGTGTGGCACTGTTCTACACTCTAAATCCAACATCATCTGCCATGTGGAAACTTATTTTCTTAATATAAAGTGTCATCTGATTTTAGAGAGATACTTTAATGTTTGCTGAAGCCATTTATCAGGTCTAATGCCGCATCTATTATCTAGCCTTCTAAACCCTCTATTAAACTAATAACCTCTGGTTCTTATGGCCAAATTATCATCTCTCCACATTAACTGGTCAGGATTTTGACCCCTGTACTCTCACTGTAAAGCAGACTGTACGCCATTGATAAAACTGTAATAAATTGTCTCTCAATGTTAGCAAGAAGTAGAGCAGTTGTTTTCTTGTCTTTGCTCCTACAGTCTTCTGTATTATCTGAGCACGCTGTAGTCAAAGCAAATGAAGCACAGACCTTCAATCAATTCACTCATTTAGTCTCAATTAGCTGACCACAAAAAGCCACACATTACTCCAGATGAAGATGACCCTTATCACTCGACCTAACGCTCTGTCTGTATGAAGACGTTTATATGCTCGGTACATGTTATTGACCCGAGGGTGTCATGATCTGTGTTAAGTCTTAACCTGTAACAATGCCTTGACAACCAGCAGACAGAAACCATTTTCTTCTGTTACATCTGCATCAATTAGGATGCTAAGCTGTCTGATAAGCTGCAACAGGATAGTCATGGACAGCACAAGTTAGAGGCGTAAGCACCCTCTCATATTCAGCCTAGAATATGAACTGGTTGCTGCATTCGTATTCTGTGTAAAAATCTCTTATCAAATAATAACACCTGGAATAAACTTGATCTTTCACATAGAACAGGGAATCACATTAAACTGAGTACATACCTCAGGGACGGTCGTGTGGCTTTTTGGCTTCTGGCAGCAAACGTGGCTGTGCATGTAGAGAGCAAACCCAAACCTAACTCTGCATCCATGGAGGAATACATGTTTGAATAATATTACTCACACTCAACAGCAGTGAAATGCTGAATTTAAAATGCTTTAAGGGTCAGCCTGAGGTGAGAGGAGGGAAACCAGTTAAAGAAGAATGGTGGGGACTGAGATTATTTCTGCAAAGCTGGCAAAAAACATTGTAAGCTTTAGAAATGTGTGTCAACGTAGACTAAGACCAGAGCAAGGACAGGAGTGGCATGAAAGGACTTTAAAAAAGAAAAAAAAAATACAGGCTGCTTTGTTGGGGTTAATTACCAGCTCTAATGTAGAGCAGGGGTGTGGATGGGATTTTAGAACTGGGGGGACCAAGCTTTACACAGCAACTAAATGAGTTATTTTTCCACTCCATGCCTGATGCACCAGCACAAACAGACAGTGTTTCCAACTCCTCAGTAACGAAGGTCGCTATTGGCTGCCCCAGAAGTCACTAAAAGTTGCTAAATGGTAGCATTGTCTAATTATCTAACAACTAATTGTATGTTATGCCATGGACGCTGTAGGAGAAAGGAATAACATAGTAGGAGAGAAAGAAAAAAATAAAAAGCACTGTAAATATGTTTAGAATGATAAATGAACTTTCCCCTGTTGATTTTTTTTTTTTTTTTTTATGTCAAAACTTCAACCCTCCTCCTTTATCTGGGCTTAGGACCAGCAAAACTGACCCTAAAGAGACAAGCTTAAGTGTGATTCATTGGCACTGTGGTCATCTGCTCTGGCTGTAGCTTGGAGGGACTGCTGCAAGTGAGGAGTCTGCCTGTGTGTTTTGGATAGGGGAGGGGTTCAGCACCCACTGCTCATTTAGAAATGTGATCCCTGAGGCGATGGGGAGCATGAGGCTGACGTGAGAGCAGGTGAGGCAGGTGAGAGAGCTTAGGTAGCGTGGAGCTGGGTAGAGATGCAGAAAACTCAGGGAGACACTGGAGGAAAAAGGTGAGGACACAGGCCATCAGTAAGGGCATCAAAGTCACACGAAATACTAGAAACTTGCAAATATAGTCAGACTGGGAGTTGAGCGGCCGATGTACCACAATAAGATTGGGAATACTCTGGTGTCGGGTAGCCATCTCCGCCAAGTTTAAGAGGTGCTTCATGATGACTGTGATTGTCCACAGGTGCGCAGGTGAAGAGAATACAGGTGCAAGAGAGTAGGGGGAGGAAGAGTGAGTGCTGTCCAGGGTGCAGCAATCGGCTCCACACAACAGTGAAGCCGATTACCATGTTTACTGCAGAACTATGATACACGGCTGCTGGGGGACAAATATGACGTCTGAAGAGGAGGATTGAAGAAAGTATCAGAAAAAGAAGGATGAAAAACTGTTATAAGCCAACAACACTACTAAGGCGTTTGTGCCAGGAGCAGACTACACAGTCTCTTCATCCATTATTGATGGTCACTGTGTCTAAATCTGGTCATAAATTCATGCCTCAACTTCACCAACACACGAAACTTCAGCATGCTGTGGGCTCTGTGCTCTCATTGGTTAATGTCACTGATATGACATTAAACTCTATCAAAGGTAAGGTGTGTCTTCTCCCAAGGCACCTTTAAAAGAGGAAGCCCTTTAAATGGAAAAACAATATCCTGTTTACAACATCCTCAGCATCCTGTGATTCCCTCATGTTCTCTCAAGTCCCTGAGGAGGTCTCCCAGGTGCCCTTGGTGAAGACATGTTTGTGTGTGTGAGTGAGAGAAAGAGAGTGAGTCAAAGATGTCAGACTAATAATCTGGCTCAGAGCTTATCATACTAAAAGTTCTGGAGTTAACAGTGACCCAGTTAGCCTGTGAGGTAAATGAAACACCTGCATGCATACGGTTTACCTATCAAGAATAAGAGACATGACTGCATCGTGTGAATTGTTGGAATTCAATAGATGGACAAAAGAGGACAAAATGTAACATTTACTTTCTTTAGTGGGCCATTTAGGCTTATTTAAATCAGTGACATTCAAGAGGAATTTTTGTACCAATCTTTAAATGAATATTCAAATCTGATCAAATAAGACATTATGCTGACAGCTTTCGTTTCAATTTAATGACTGAACTGTCGGTAGGCAACTTTTGAGTATTTGAAAGCAGGCAGACAAATTATGCAAATTTCAGTCAATTTAATGAATCAGAGACTAAAAATTAGCAAGTTAGTCTCTGTTAGACCCCTAAATACTGCTAACACAGATGGAGGACTACAGCCAGATTTTATTATCACTGCTCTGAAAAAGAGAGGGTGGGGGAAGAGAAAGAGAGGGACACTGGGGCAAATGGAGAATAGGAGAGAGCGCATGCCTCCACTCAAAGCTCTGAGGTCCAAATATCAAATTAGCAGAATGAATAGAGTATGATAGAGAATGGGGTGAGAGAGAGAGACGGACATAACAAGAGAGTGAGATAGGGAGGAGCAGGATATCATGGCCTGTAAATCATTGCTGGTACCAACTAGAGACTGCAGAAAGAGGACCGTCACTGCGTCTTAATCAGATGAGGAATGATGGAGTTTCAGTCATTAATTTCAGCAGCATTATAGCGTCTATTGTTTGCCTCTGAAGGGTCTTATCACATTCTCTCAACTGCTGCTGTTCCTCCTGCTGCTTCACCAGCAGACAAGCTGACAGCCAACTCCCCAGGAAACTCTAGAGAGAAACTAAGAAAAAAAAAAGGGATGAAAACACGTAATGCTACAGAAGCCTTTGTTGCTACTTAGAAGGTGAACCAGGAAATCAGTTTACTCTTTTATACTCCCCAAGTTCATTAAGAGATAGAATCAGACAGTTTGACTGATGTCTTTGCCATCTCACAAACATTCCCTGTATTATTACTTCACACAGACTACAAGCAACCTGTGTCAGCAGTATCACCTAAAAATAATTTGTTTATCCAAACTATTATTTCTAAACTGCTGACTCTGGAGGGCTGGAGCTGTGGAAGTGGGATGTGGAGGGAGTTTGCTGATATAATGGGACATATTTAAACAGCCAGAAGCAATCTTCATGGAGATAATATACAACACTGAAGGAATTAAAATTAGCAGCACAGCACAGACAGTGTCTGGACTTCATGACTATTACTCATCTATTATATAAAGGGGTCTTAAGTGATGCTTTAAATAAATAAATAAGTAAATAAGTAAATAAATAAATAAATAGTTGATGAAATTACATTATTTATCACAGTGTGTTAGAATAACACTAGAACTGCAGTAAGTATGACCGTATTGATGCAAATATAAGACAAGATTTTTTTTATATAATGGGGTCACTTTATGATCAGGGTCTAACCATTGACACATGCTGATAGTTTGCTACATGACCAAACAGCAGAGGGCGTCAGCTTTTTGTAAAGCCAGTGACCTCACTGTGGCTGTGATGATTTGCCAATCACACGCAGTGTCAGGAGATGAAGAATGAAGAGGTACGCTGATCATCCAGAGCAAGTGGATCAAGAGTTGGACAAGTTACCAGACAAATAAGGCAAAGTTACGATGCTAATCTTAAGACAATGATGTTCAATGCAGCAGAGATGTTAAACAGCTGTCAAGCAGCCAAAATACATGGAGTTGCAGAGAATACTGTCTGAAGATCTTGAAAAGAGGGGTGTCATCTTATAATCAGGATCGTCCTATATTGGGGTTAATATGGTACTTTAAGAGGACTGAGAGCAGCACTACAGAGAACCCTTGACTGGCTCCATGTCTTGTTCTAAGAGCTGAATAAAAGCTTTGATGGAGCAAAACTCTTAAGCTGACCCTGACACCACAGAGCACTGCTCGTTAAATTTGACGTCCTGATGTTTCTTGCAATGGAAACCCCTTATAATCAAAAACAGTAAAAAAAAAAAAAAAAAAAAAAAAAGAAAGAAATAGTCTTAAAAAGCCAGTGACTGTTAGTTAACCATTCTATTCATTTTTTTCTACATTTGCTGAGACACATTTGTTTAAGATGTGCTTCTTTCAAAACTCTAGACACCAGTCCCACTTTTAAGGTACCTTTTTATTCTGGCAAGATCAAAAACTTCAAAGAGTATCTGTGATCAGAATCAAACATTGCTAAGCATCAGCGGCTGAGTGAAATAATCCATTCATCTTTGCATCAAAAAAGACTTTTTTCAAGTCAGTATCGGTTTTTAACCATGGCAGGAATTTTTTCCATTGCAATGAATGTTCCTAAAACTTGTCCTCTCTCCTAAAGGGCACGTGTACAAGGAAATATCTGGCTTTATTTTCTGCACCACAAATCTGCCAACAGAGGTTTCATTTCACAGGATAGTCAGTGATAAAGAGCCAGCAGCAACAGGACAGATGAGCAGAGCTCAGGGCAGAGGTGGCTCATGGCCATCAATCTCTAGTTTCAGGATGCAGAGAGTGATGACAGGGCCAGGTCCCCCAGCGCTGGCCTCTGGACTGAAACCACTGATACTCTGACAAACCAAGAGCTGTCACTCAAACTTTACCAGATAGACAGTCACAGGAGATGAAGAAACGGGACAGAGAGATACCAGGGGCGTGTGTGTGCTTGTGTTAATACCAAAACACAACCTCTGGTCTAAAGATATGAAGCCTATGTGGAAGTGTTAAAAACTGCAGTTCCTTCAGGCCCACCTCTTTACCTCATCCAAAGTGGAACCAAACAAAGTTGAGTTCAGAATTTCCAATGTAGCACCCATTGATGATGGGCTTCA
The DNA here is from genome assembly GCA_030710495.1 of Labroides dimidiatus. Lineage (NCBI taxonomy): Eukaryota > Metazoa > Chordata > Actinopteri > Labriformes > Labridae > Labroides > Labroides dimidiatus. The sequence continues at coordinate 18,926,498 of CM061158.1, forward strand.
GAAGTTTGTATCAGAAACAAACAAGGTCATGTCATGGACACTATGTCCATAAATTTATTAACCCCACGGTTGATACCTATTGTTTATGCGTCTTTGATTTTGAGCTCTGAGCCCTGTGCCTCAAACTGCAGGGTAACAGGATAGCTGGTGGTACATTAGAATTAACCTTTAGATCTGGCTTCCTGAAAATAAAATCTGCACTGGAGCAAATTAGTTCATTAATAATAGAAAGTAAATAGGTCATTAAGCTACAATGTTACAGTAAACACTCACATTTAAATGAATAGCCTAGGCTATAGCTTTACACAGCAATGTATAACTATACATATTCCTTGCTTCAATTTTAACTTGTCAGTATCCTTTGCCAAACTGCTTGTCGTTCCCTTACTGCAGCTGAGGTGTTGGACTTCACAGTTATAATTTCTGTATTTCTGTATTTTTCATACTCCTCCAGAACTGTTTGCTGCCCTGTTTTATGTGAATATGTTTCCTCTTTCCTTATGTTTCGCCATGAATTATGACCACAGTCATGACAGACAGTTGTGATTTCTGTGATCCACACTGCTCCCTTTTCAAGTAGAGTGGAACAGGATCGCCCAAGTATCCTGATCACCCATCTCTGGATCCAATTAATAAGACTGATTCAGTGTAATTCAGCCTTGGAGGAATGGCCTTTTTTCCCCCTTGTCTGTATTTGTCCTTCCAGCTGAGCACTGTGTTCAATGTTAACGTTGAAAGACCAATGCATTTTTTTTTTTTTTGCAGTGAAACATAGATAGTTATGATTCATTGCTGTCACTGACCATCACCAGCTCTACCTGTAGGCTACTCCATCAAATCAAACTTTATTTATTCCCTGATGTGAGCTGGAGGGGAGGGCCGTGCTACACCACAGCGGGAAAGAAGGGGAATTAGTGACAGGTGGGATGAGACAAGACAAACAGGGAAGAAGACAAAAAGGGAAAGACAAACAAGTAGTGTTATTGATTTAAGACCCAGGGACACCAGAAATGTGGGGTCCTGAATGTAGAGCGTGGGCCAACAGGGATGAGATAAGGAGAGAGCATGCATCACATAACATGAGACAAAGTGTGGGAGTGCCAGAAGTAACTCAGCATGTTCTGACGGAACACATCACTTATTTACTGTGAGTCTCAACAGGAGCATGAGTATCTGTGCAGGCATGTGAGGTGATCACTGAAGCCCCACGTAGTTGACCATACTCTGCAGGGCCAAGGTGTCCAACGACACCCCTGAGAGACGAGGGCACCTGAGGCCCACCACATGGGTCCCGGAGGCCGGAGGCAACAAGGTCCCCATCCGGTGCCCAGCCGCACCAAAAAAGCCACTGACACCAACCCACTTGATAGAAACATGCTCACCAGCACAGAGTCATGGTGAGAGAGGGCCAGACCCCACCAGCCGCACCAAGACCAAACTACAGAGGAACGGACTTAACCAGCCTTCAATCATCCCATTAATTGAATCAGACTAAAAGGATGTTAGCTCAGATTATTTGAACCACATCTGAAGAATGGGGCCCAAGACTCACCTGCATCCAGCTCCGCCATCTCCTTCACACACCTGCCTGTTCACCACAATCACTACCAGTAACTCTGCAGCCCAGGACCCCCACCAGCTAACCTGTTACCCTGCACTTTCAGTAATAAAACATTTTTGAAAACATGATCTGTCTGCTTTTGGGTTCAGCTATAAACTGTGACACTAATAGAGAAGATAGTGAGGGGGATGCATTGAAATTAAAAAAAGGAGATAATGAAGATTTAAAGTGTCGGAAATGACTGTGTAGCAAAGCAAGAGAAACCATGTTAGCCAATATAAACCTAAAAAAAAGTTTACAAGAGGGCCCCTTTTCCTCATATGTCTTGCCTGGAAGATGAGAACAAGACAAATACAAAACTATTCCAGAAAGTCTGTATTGGTTAAAGACAGAAGAAAAAAAATAGTTAAAAATCTTACTTTCTTTGTATTCTACACTGGCATTGATTCTTCCTGTGGCAAACAGTGTGATATCTAAACCCACACAGGATGTAGATACATAACTCCCGAGTACTTGAGTTTGATCCAAATGAAGCAATGATGTAGCTCACTGGTCTGAGCCACATTCGAGTAAAGTGTGTGTTCTCGTAAAACTGTGTCAAAGTGTGTGTTCGCTCATGTGTGGTAATGGTTGGGTAGGAAAACTGGAACTAATACAGAAGGCAGAAGATAGACAGTTTTCTACCCAGATTTATTTTAATGCAGTGACTGAAAACAGATGTTAGCTTATTTGCATTTATGTGCTTCACAAGTATGTTCCTGTGTACATCAGCTCAGCTAACTCAAATCGAGCGCATCTCTGTGCTTGTGTGTTTATGTGTGTCTGCCTGTGTGGGTACTTTCATTAGAGCACTAATGTTTATGTTTCTCTGTGCTCTTTATCTGATGCCCAGGGGTGTTTCCTGGTTGTGCAATATGACAAATAAAGGAACATTTTCCCCTTTACAAACAGGACATACAAATAACCTCCAAGTTGAGAGAGCAACTCTCCATATGAAGGTGAGCTGACTCAGCTGTTCCAGCTGGCTAGTGGGGATAAAAGGGAAAGAAATGAGTTTTATTAGTGCAGGAAGACACACAGCAGGGTTGAGGATCCTCTGTAGACATCAGCTCATAAACACAGAATGTTGCTTTCCTTTGAGCTGCAAGTGAACCAGCCTCCATTGGTTTATCTTCTCATTACTTGTGCTCTCTGTCAGCCTGCAGTAATCTGGCAAGCTACCTTTGCAAGGTAAATTCAAGCCTTGCAGTGGCATAACCAAGTGCAGAAAATTAGTTTCTAACTTCTCTTAAGTTTCTTTTCTCACAGGTCTCCCCATCTTACATCAAGCTAATGAAATGTGAGTTTTCTAATTAAAAGGATGATCAGTCAAGTGAAAGGCAAAGGGAGAGCAGACACCAGAGTACAAGGCTCTCAGCTTAGGCTGAGTGAAGGCATAAAGTACCAGAAGTGATAGACCTCCAGCAGACACAGCTGAGAAGAAAGTAAGAAATAAAGGAGCAGGCAGATGCTACTTTGATGAGATGAGAAAAAGATGAGAGCTTCACTGAGATGGATTACTTATAAAATGCAAATCTAAAATCTCTCAGAGCCGCTTTGGAATAAATATGGAATAAAGGAAACAAAATGCTTTCAAGAAGGAAGGGAATCAATCCAAAAACTACAAGTGTGAAATTTTGAACAAGTCTCTGCGTGTGGGAGAGAGTTATTGATGTTAAACACATCAAACATTGGTCTAATCATTGAAACATGTTCTTGAGGGCTGAACTGCAACAAGAAGAATCCAATGAGACTTAAAATAAATGTTTGTTTAGCCTCACGGGGTGGCTTCACTGTTTCTCACTGTGTTTCAATACCTTTTCAGGACAGCATAAGGTTTTCAAAGACATTTTGCATTTTCTCACACTTTTCACGTTTGTGTGACTGGATATTTGGTCAGCTGTTTTCCAGGTTTTTCAGGGATAAAAGATGCTTGGTGATCATTTTGATATACACATCCAGCAGTTAACAAGAGCTCAAAATACTTTCATGCAATGATTCATAGACAATGGTTAATGTGATCAGGGGCCACCTGGACTCAGTTGTAATAAGCTGTAAAGTGTCTGGTGGATTTGATACACAATGTTGTAAGATAAACAAGTCTATGGACTGTTTGTGTCAGGATGAGCTGATTAGGCATGTAATAAACTTAATTTCAAGATATCATGGTTTATAAAGCTATTTAAAGTCCTGGTAAACTATTTATGTCATTAAGTATCCAACAAAGATTAGTCCTCTGGCTTTATGGCTTTATGAGCAATAAATGTGTTAACTTCCAGGTTGCCAACGAGACCTGAAGCCAGACTAACTCAAATACTCTGTGTAATGGTCATGGTCAAAACAGACATTATGACAAGGACTCGAGTAAAGAGAAGCCGCTCTGCATTGATGCGACTTTTTTTGCTCATTTGCCTTACACAAGCATGAATGACTCCAACCGTAAAATATAATGATAGATTCACCAGTGTGGCAAAACCTAATAGCTTTTGAAAAACTGATTCCTCGCAGCTCTCTTTTAATATAACTGCTCAGTGATTGATTTCAGGTATGTTTATAGTTGACTTTTGTGATTCATGATTTTTTACCCACACAGCTTTGGACATAAGTCAGAAGGGGAAATATGCCTCTTTCATCCCAACACTAGCATCAGTAAATTAACTGTACTGCACGGACTGATAAGAGTCAATTTTCAATGTCAAATGTGATGACTGGCTGCAGGTACATAGAAAATGTACTTTTAGATGAATCCAGGCAGAAAAACATAAACGAAGCAATTTTAAAGTATGATAAAAAAGATAATTCTAACATAACACACTCACCATCTTCAATCCCAAATACCGTGAAGCTGTGGCCTTGCAAAGAATACAAGTCATCCCTTGACAATTGTATCTTCAAAATGTGTTTACTGGGGATATTTCGGGAGCACAGGCAGTTTGACTCACAAATTTGGATTTTTTTTTTTTTTTTTAAGCAAAAAAAATGGTTTCATGGCAGACCAAAGAATTTGGTAAAAAATAAAATAAACAACAACAACAACAACAACAACAACAACAATAATAATAATAATAATAATAATAATAATAATAATAATAATAATAATAATAATTAGAAAAACAATCTGGTGCGGAAAAAATGGAGAAATTTTTTCATATGACATTAAATAAAGCACAAGTTCACCTTGGCATCACACGCTCCATTTAACCAGTAGCAGAGGTAAAGAATGAGGTCCTGACAGTTCCTGGCTCTCAGGTCTGCTGCTGGCACAATTACCAGCCCCTTGACCCTCATTACTGTTTTTCTGCCTTGTTTAAAATAGCTGCCGGTGGCCCCGAGGGTAAAAGTTAAGTCTTGACAGCTACAGCCAAAGGCCTTATTTAAAAAAAAAAAGTGTAGTTCCTAGAGGGTATTTGTTTGGCAAACCTACATCACAGTAAAAATATAAGAAGCATTAATACATTTAAGTTTTCCACACCATATCAAAAGAATAACCAATTGTATCCCTTTGAATAATAATAAAAAGGATACAGCTGGCTTTTTATATTGTTTTAATTAAACAAGGAGAAAAGAGATTACAGTATCAAATCGTCATATCATATGAAAATGTCCCACCCAGTGTAGCATCTTTAACCATCTCTGGTTTCCTTCTAAATAAATTGAGATGCACCCTGCACTGAGGCTTTTATCAACACAAAATAGGAATGGTCAAATTCAAATTTGAGCTGATGATACTCTGAAATAATTCAGAGTTCTCCAGCAGGAGAAGAAGGGCCATATAAATTTGTTGATAAGGGTCCCTGTTGGGTAATAAATTTTAGCAAAAGATGTCTGGTGATGTAATAAAGGTAAAAGAGGAGCTTTTATAGCATCTTGTATGCAACATTGCAGATGTTAGAGTGTGCCAAAAGGATACATTACAAGCAAGATGTAAAAAGAAAAAAAAAAGAATAGAAAGAAGCTTTACAGCACAATAAAAACTGTCATGATATAATAGTTTTTTAAATATTGTTTTAACAGCAAAAGTTTTGATTAGCAGTGCCATAACATCTCCCTATATCCAGAGCACAGACACACAGTATGAAAATAAATCTGACCTCAAAAACTTGTCAATTTAAGAAAGGGAATAAGGTTGGATGAGTTTAATGTGTGTGTGTTTCAGTCCCTGAGCAGGAAAAACAGACTCAAAACTGAAAACACTGAAGTGCCAGCACTCAGCATATCAGCCTGGACAACATGCCATGCCAAAACCCAAACAGAGTACAAGTGTGCATTACAATTTTCTGCCCCTTTAATCAGGCGTCAACCCCTGCAGTGCCTTTCGTCTTAGTCTCTGCAGGGGCGTGAAACAGACAAGGCCCCACTGTTCATGACATGAAAACACAACCAATTGGGTGTTTATGTGCACAGCTGGAGTTTATATGGAGAATTTATGCTCCACTTTTGATACATTCAGGTAACAGTGTTTGAATAAAATCGCCCAATACCAAAAAATAAATAAAGGTATTTCTTTTTTTTATCACTGAGGCCACAGCTGTGTGCATGAGCTAAGAGTCACCTGCAAAAGACAGCACATAGCAAAGTCAGACAGCTTTTGTATCTCACGCAGTGTTTACATTTTCAGAAATCAAACTAAAGCTTAGTCAGCGTGAGATCGCACTGTTAAAATGCATGCAAACAGCTCAATATGGCTGAATACGGACTCTGCATAACTTGTTTGACACACATAGATAATGCAGTTGCAATCGAGCTTCGGTTGGATTCGGCCTGACTCAGCAGGTCTCGGTAATCCTCTGCGTTCAGCTTCTCCTATCAAAAAAGGACACAGCACCTCCTACTGAAGTGGCGTGAGACGTTCTCGGCCAGAAGTCTGATTCTCTTTTCTGCATGTATACGCAGACAAGACAAGACCCCCCTGCTGTGACTTTAAAATCTTAATTTAATTAATTTGTTATCGCAGGAGAATTATCTTTTTTTGTTGAAAAAATGAAAACATTAATTTATTATAACAAGAAATATTTTTGTTATATCGAAATAATAAAATAATAAGTCGTTATCACAAGATAACTGCATAAAATGAAAGAAAAATTCATGGCTGTTCTCGTCTTCCATACTCTCCAACTCTCCTGAGGGAATATTAAAGGGTCTTTTGTGGTTTAATTTAGATGTGGAAAGGTCAGACTGAAGGCAAATGGTTACAGTGAGTTCCTGGGAGGAAATTCAAAAATAATCTTTGACAGAGCAGCGCACAAACACACCAACACATTAACACACCAAAATTTCCACCTGTTTTAATCAGTTATCAAATATGAAATCTTGGGAGCTGTATCTTTTTTTTTAACCTAATCATACATTCCCACAGCCTCCATACAGACCTGTGAAAGGTGTGTTTCTCAGAAAGTCCCACGCATTTCCAAAGGAAGAACCAGAGTGCAGCACTTCTGGGTGTTACATACGAGAATCTGTGGGCAAAAGAGGTCATATGGTTAAAGATATAGATATTGCACAAAACCTGAAACATGACCACAGATGTACAACCAAAGCTCTGAGCTTTTGAACTTAAGGTCAAACAAGTAATTTTTCACTGAAACGATATGATGAAGGACTTTATCGTCAAACACCACAACAGCACAAATATTAAGGAGCCCTGTTATCACCAGATGCAATTAAACTTTAGCTCTGATTATTTATTTTGTCCCAAGATAATTCTGAAAAAAGAAAGTCTTACAGCCTGCTATAGAGATATTTTCATGACTAATTTGCTTTGTTATAATCATAAAGGAAAATATCGCACTGTATACAGCAGTCTTCACTCAGCTGATTCAATTATTCAGTTTCAAATGAGTTATTACATAATACGACCATGTCTTTCCAAGGGCCAGTGCACTCTGATAACACCAGATACATTCTGAGCAGCTCACACACACCAAGAATAGATTTCATGTTCATTATGGATGATGTTTATTCCAAAGCAGCGATAACACAGTAAAATACACCTTATTAAAATGACTAAGGTTCATAAAGGAGACGTCAGGGGAGCTGTGGCTGTCAGATAGCTGCTGAGCAGAAATACTCCTGCAGCCAGGCTTAATGGGAGTCTGCATATAGTAGAAAAGCTGCTTGTCCCATTAAAGAAATTGCACAAATGACCTGAATGTTTACTTGAGCACCAAAAACATACCATGGTGGCCTGTCTATTGTCATGTCTGTTGATGTAGCTACATGACAGAAAATCATTTCCATGTCATGTCATCTTTATGATCCTTATCAACAGCACAAAAAGTTTAATATGAACAAACAAATATTCATTCAATATTCTGTTTTCTATCTGGCACTTTTAAAGAGTTTGTGTATGAATTTTTAATGAAACATTTATGAAGCTGGGACCCTTTTTGATTCACCCGCAGATTATTAATTATAAGATATCAGTGCTACCACAACCCAAAGCAAAAGTCTGCCATGAGAATAGCAGAGGACTGACTCTGCTCTGTTTGTAGAGATGAAAGTTTCCTCCTAAAAAACTTGAACCACAAACAAATCCATCTTAATGTCCTTGGGGGAAAGCTGCCCAACTTTTAAGTAAACTGAGGTAACTTCAGTTCTTTTATTAAATGGTATACAGGTTCACGGCTGGGAGGAGATACCAACAACTATTTTTAGCAATCAACACTCCACACTTTAAAGTCTACAAACCCATTTCCAATGAAGTTGGGAAGTTGTGTAAATCATAAATAAAAACAGAATTTAGTGATTTGCAAATTTTATTTGACCCACATTCAATTGAATACACTAAGTAGACATGATATGTATTCTTCAAACTGATAAAGTTTTTTTTTCATTTATTTATTTGCAAATATTCCCTCATTTCGAATTTGATGTCTGCAACATTATATATATATATATATATAATATATATATATGTGGAAATGTGATTAAATGAAGCATAACAACTCTGTGGGCTGTTTAGTCTGTAAAACAGCAGGAAAGACGAAATGTACCCAAACAATGATAGCGAACGAAGTGATGATGTAATACAGCTGTATATATCCAACTAACTGCAAAGGGACATGCAGTCTCAAAATGGATCCACTAAGTTGGGCTCTCAACGCAATCGACAAGGTTTTCTCAACCCGCAAAGCTGGCTCGGGAGAACCTAAATGCCCTGATGGAACTTTCCTAGCTGGATACGCAATGGACAGCTGGAGGGAATGGAGAGTGGTGTGTCTGGCAATCCTGGAGATCGAGGACGTGGAAGACGTCTTCTTGTTTGCTGCAAGTGGAATAGCGATTACAATCATGGGCCTGGGCCTCGGAGGGATTATATGGAGGCAGAGACGTATGATGGCTGAGTTTTCAGCAACGAGAGAGGCGATGCTACAAGCATGTGATGAGATTAAGAGAGCCGAAAGTCAAAGAAAGATGGCTCGAGCACCCCTCAACAAAATCCGACTGGGAGGCGGAAACACCCGCACGGCTGGAATCTGCAGCAAAACCCGGGACGACAATGCAGGAGCACGCCCGGATGAAGAGGAGAGTGACGGAGAGTCACGAGGCTAACACGTCTAAAACCTGGGAAAAAAAGAAAGAAATGCAGCGCAAACACACCACCCCAACATCACTAACTAAATTAAAATAAGAACACTCATGAACCATGCCTTATGTGGATCAAGGGACTGGATGCGGCCTTAAGCGGAACAAAGAACTGGAAACCAAGAAATATGTCAAATTCTGTAAATGTAATACAAATTCATGATAATCTGATGATATGTGGAAAAGAGGAGACAAAATATTAAATATTGGTGAAGGGGACGGGACTAGATAAGCTCTGCTTCTCCCGTCTTCCCTTTCGGACATGTACAAATTGTTCAACTATTGACAATGTATGATGTTGTATGTGTGCTGACGTGACCGAAATAAATAAATAAATAAATAAATAAATAAAAAAAAAATAAATAAATAAATAACCCACAGGTAGTGACATGTATGAGGCCAGTTTATATTACACGAGCTTTGTTCTGGGGCCATTTAGCTTGGTGGTCCATAAGTTTCTTTTGGGGGGAGAGGTGATCCTCAGTCTGAAACAATTTGAGAAACACTGGTGTAGAGGGAGAAGAGCAGTGAGGAGAGCACAAACCCCTGGGGTGCGCCGATGCTGGTTGTCAGTATGCTGGAAATGATGCTCCCTAGCCTTACCCGCTGTGTCCTGTCAGTCAGGAAGTTTGAGATCCACTGGCAGGTGGGAGAGCATTTGATGGAGAATTTTGAGTCAGTTATTACATTTCAAGTTTCATTATTTTTAAAAAATATATATTTTATGTTTTGGGTTGTTACATTTGAGGTTGTTGTTACATATCGGGCTCTAACAGGGCGGCATAAATCATGCCAGGTTTGGACTGCATAAGCCACTTTAGAGCAATCTAACAGGGTGCAGATACTGCATTGAAAGACTTTTCAGATCAACTACAGCATGAAGCGTGCATACCTGTTCCTCCATGATGCGCTTCACAGGATGGGTAGCCAAGCAAACTACACACACACTCACTTCAAGCTTACAGCCAACATATAGACATATAGCTCATCCAACCCTCTCTGTCTGTGGCACCCTATCACCTCACTAAGGGATCAAACAGTTTTGTTCTAATCTGTCCTCTCAGTGGGAAACTCCACTGGTTTAATTCTATTTCAGCAGCAGAGAACAGACCACCAGTGGAGTCTGTGCATTCCTGAGGTCCTACACTCCAAGTGTAATTTGACCTCTCACTGACCTGAGATCAGACTCTGATCCTGAAATTGCTTAGGAGCCTACCTGGTCTTACTCACTGACAGACGGAACCGGGAGGAGAAAAAAGCCAGACAGAGCTCATTTTTGTGTACACAGCAGACAATTTGGACAGAATTATTGACACCGTGTCAAAAAATTTACTCCTTAAACTTCACACTGAAGCAGGCAAACAACACAGAACATGAATATATATACACTGTGATTCAAGTAATCTGGTATGTGTAGAAAAGTGGAATTAGTCAGCCAAAACAAGGGTTAGATTTCTTTTGCTGTCATTATTCTAAAGCATTAAACATATAACAGAACAAATACCAAAACTGCTGTTGTCCTTGAGTTTGCATGAGGCAACTAAAACAATCAATCAGAATATGATTTCCTCTTATCTTACTGTGGTTTAGTGTGGTTTGGGACATAGGATAATGAGGTTTTCAGAGTTTACCAGAGCTTTGGTCTCTGCTGGATGAGGATGATTATCACAGTTAAATTAGCGCCTCAGAGTATTGCTGTCTGCACCTGCAAAAACAGTAATAGTTTGTGAATATAATGAAGCTTTGAAGCGGAAAGTGTCCATAAATTTGGCCATGAAATTGTTGGACTCGCCATCTCTTCATGAAAAACTAAATCACTGGTGTGTGAAACAATCTGCATCAGTGGAATCTTTGGTCTGGAGAACAGACAAATGATTCCACAGAGGGTTTTGCTGTTCTCTGAATGTCGTAAGAGAACATTAGAGCTCAAATTATAATTCATCCAAGGAAAAGGTCAGACTAAAGGCATATGGCTGAAGTTAGGAAAGCTCTTAGGGACTGGTAGTAAATGAACTCCTGAATGGAAATTAAAAGAAAAAAAAGAAAAACGATGATGAACATAAAATCTCAGAGAAATATAAGTTCTGCCCTTTTAAAGACATGGTTTGAAAGGCTTGAAATGAAATAATAATGGAACATGTGAGTTGATGTGATGTTTGACAATGAATTAAAGTATTAATGATATATCCTTACCGACATCCCTTTATATCATACAACAGACTGTGGTTATAATGAAACTACTAAGGCACAGTTCTCTGAAATACAAAGGGGTTTAGGTTTAATGAGATCCAAAAACTGCACCGACAGTTTAGTAAAGGTATTTGAACCTTGGAAGTGAAAATTAAAATACCATCTGAAAGACAGATGTGGTTGTTCTCAACAATTGCTAGCTAAAAGGAAATTCTTAATTACTGAGACAAAACCCAGGTATCAGCTCAACACCAGTATTTTAATTAGATCTTACCTAACCTTAAAGTCTAAAACTCTTCCAGGTAAACTGCATTACTCACTGTATGACTGTGAGGAGGTCAGGTGTACATATTTGGATTTTTTTGTCCCAAAAGCCATCACTGGTGGCAAAGAGATATAAAAACTGTGTTAAGCTCAAACCAGATTAACAGACAGTCACATTTCCTGCCCTGCTTGCTTGTTTTGCCTGTTGACAGAAATGATTCATGTCATGTTTACGCTCTGCAGTCAGTGCTTTGCATTTCCACTATCTGTCAGGGTGACGCTGAAAACTGTTGACATTCACTGACTTTTCAAGACTGGGAAAACAAACTTAAATTAAAAAAAAATGACATCAAACTATGTTTTCGGAAGAGTTAAATCATTTGCATTTGCAGCTTAGTGTACCACCAAGCCATGGCTTTGGTTTTCAGTTTGAGAGGAAAACCATTTTACCACAGTTTGTCTTCTGGGCATTTGAATGTCATCTCAGCTTTCTATCCAAAAGAAAACCAAATAGGCAAAAATATGTGACAAACATCAGACTAACATCCGAATGTCTGAGTGAATTGGTATTACCCTTCTGACACAATGATCTACATATTGTGGCAATTAAGGCCAAAACTGGGACTTACATGTGCCTTAAAAAGGCCACACATATAGCACATTTTGGCAACAAGGCAAATTCAAAGTGCTTCACAGATAAAAGGTCAGCAAAACGTATTAAAAGAGACAATCAAAAATTGATCAAAAGCGCAAAAAATACAACAAAATAAAGTAAAATGGCAAAAAAGAAGGCTAAATATGTTAGAACATATTTTAAAATATAAGCATGAACGTTACAGTGCAGAGTTGTGGAAAAACAAAGATATTGTAATGACTTGTTTAAATATTCTAATAAAAAGCAGCTGTAAAAGTTGTGAGTCTTCAACCTGGATTTAAAGGAGCCAAGAGTTTCAGCAGACCTGGTATTTACTGGAAGTTTGTTCCAGATGTGGCAGCTAAAGCGAGTGGAGGAGAATTGATAAGACCAGTTTAAGATGTTTTAAAGTTGCCAGACAACGCCACTCTGGGAATTCCACCCAGAGAATTACTCCTTTTCCTTTTTAAGGTTCACACAGGTTCGTTCTACTAATGAGGCTGAGTCGTGGTTCACCAAACAATACAAACTTTATTCATAAACAAGACTTAAGATATTCTTTTTAAAACCACACACACGCAGGAAGGGGAAGGGGAAAAAACCTAATCAGGTGCTGAGGCTTACCGGATGGAAAAGTGGCTAATGTAGGGAGGAGGGATCCACCAAAACAAATCAAAAAAAACACCCAGGCACTCGTGACACACATACAGGGTTGTGAAATAACCAAATCCCAACGGAGCACAGCACACAAAAAGGGGGAGGGGGACCGCCACCCAGGACACCAGCACCACCACCGGCCCTCAGCAACTGAAAAGGGATAAAAACAATTAATAAAGTCACAATAAAGGAATTGAACAAATGTAATCAAAATATACTAAATAATTGAAGAAAAAAATAAACAATTAAACTATGCAAATTAACTACACAAATTGCACAAAATAACCTATAGAGAAACACAAATTGTCCAAAGAAAACCCACAGAATACCCTAAATCAGATAAGAGAACTAAGAAGCAGAAAATATAACAAGTCAAAAATAATCCCAAACAAAAAAAGAGTAAACCTATACAAATTTAACTAACACAATAAACAGATTTAATAACACTATAAAACCAATATGGAAACTTAAAAATAAGCGCTGTGTTAGCCGTTCTGTCCCCTCAGGAGAAGGTTAAACCGCTAGCAGACCAGCCAGTGATAGGCTGCACACAGCAGGCAAGCAGAGGCAATACACAAGCACAGGTACCCACAAATTATACCCAGAATGAAGCGGAGCAGGCTAGAAGCAAGCCGAGGCACCGCAGCAGGGAAAAGGGCAACAAGCAGTCGATATGAAGCGGAGACAAAGCAGCAGCGTTCTCAGCGAGCTGGCGATGACGTCACAAGAGGCAACAGAACGAGCCAACACCCGCAGAATACACCTACCCGAAATATGAGCGTTATTGATGAAGCTGACAAACATGCGGTTACGACCTATGTTAACCATTCTACCTACCTCTTAGCAGTAGCAGACACACGCGCACACAGGAGGAGGGAGGAAAAGAGAGACCCAGGCAGCTACGGGCATCTCACCTGTGACCACATTAGCATTAGCCAGCTACGAGCATGCACCACAACGAAGAGAGAGAGAGAGAGAGAGAACACTCACCACAATAACAAAACAGGAGACGTACGCGGCACGCACCAGCGGCAGACCAGTCACTCTGCAGCAAAAACAAGCTATAAGAATCTTCTTAATGGCCAACAATCAACCAAGTGAAGCAAGGCAGACCTACCTGTTGCAGCCAGACACTCGACCCGGAAGTACACAGACGGGAGTGCAAAGGAAGAAAGAGGGGGAGGATTGCTGCTTAAATCCTCTCCCTCTGCACAACAATTGGCCAGCGGTGGCGCTACATTAAGTGAGCCAACACATAAGGAAATACTATATTCCTTATGCTGCTACATTCTACCCCCCCTTTCTGCATCGTCGCCCCGACGATGGACAAAATGAGGGAGAGGCCACAACTAATTCCAAGGTCTAAACAAAACAGACACTGCGTTGGACACAGGAGCAAAGGCAGAAGGGTTGGCAACCTGTGGGTTTCTAGCTGGCCGCGGGAGATGGTTCACATTGGAGTGGTGGCCAGCAGTCGACCGAGGGGTCCGACGTGGAGCCAGGTGGTCAGGACCAGGACAGCTAGCTCGGGGAACAGCCAAAGATGTTGAGGCTTCCACATATGAAGCAGTTAAGGGGCCATACCCAGGGGAGCTTGAGGTGGATGGTGGCGCTGACATTTGGGGTGTGGGCTGAGTCTTTGCTGCTAACCTGGTGGTGGGCATGGCAGAGGTGGCTACCGGAGACTGTGGTCCAAGAACGAACAAATCATACTCAGACAAGCACTCCTCCTCAGCAGGTGGCTGTTCCACCAGTGGAGAGTTCTGGGACAGTGAACGACCTGGGGAGTCTTGTCCAACCACAGCCTTCAGCATGGTACGATGTACCCGTCTTACCTTGGTCAGGTCATCTACTGGCCCGATTGTGTACACTGAACCCCCTTCGCTCGGTGCCCTCAACACTTGGTACTTTACCGAACTCCACCGATCACGGGTCTTGTGGGGCCCCCTAGCACTGAAGTCACGCAAGAATACCAACTGACCCTCTACTAGCGGTAGATCTTTCACATGCTGGTCATGAGCCCTCCGTCTGCGATCAGCAGCCTGTTGCAAGCGTTCCCTTGCAGCTTCAAAAGCCACCTGCAGTCGTGCTTGGTGCTCCTGAACCCACTCATGAACGGACCCACCCACAGGACTCTCAACTCTACCCAGCAGGAAATCTAATGGCAGTCGAGGATCCTGGCCGAACATCAGGAAAAAGGGCGACTCTCCAGTGGCCTGATGGGGAGTAGTGTTATAAGAGTAGAGGACTTGTGGCAAACACGCATTCCAATCTCTCTTTCTGGAGACTGGCAGTGTACGCAACAGATTGTGGAGCGTACGGTTAAACCGCTCACACTGACCATTTCCCACTGGATGGTAGGGAGTAGTTCGAGATTTCACAATGCCATACAAGTTACACAACTGCTGGATGAGAGAACTTTCAAAATTACGACCCTGATCAGAGTGTAACCGAGCAGGAACTCCGAATTTATAAAACCACTCTGACACCAGAACCTTGGCCACAGTGGCAGCACGCTGGTCCCGAGTTGGTATAGCTACCGTGTATTTACTGAACACATCCGTCATAACCAAGATGTTCTCCACACCATTCTGGGCAGGCTCCAGGGTGGTGTAATCAATGGCAAGGATCTCATTAGGGCGTGATGCCAAAAGATGCCCCATAAACCCGCGAGCTTTGGGTTGGACATCTTTAGCAACCTGACACCTTTCACATGTCTGACACCACCGAGTCACATCAGCAGACATGCCGGGCCAGTAGCATCGGGACCGTAGGAGCGCCAATGTTCGCTCCACTCCCTGATGCCCATGCTCCTGGTGGACTTTGGTCAGAACCTCGTTACATAGCACACTGGGCAACAACAGCTGAAACACGGCTTCCGCACCATCAGGGCAAAACACCCGACGATACAGAACCCCATCATTTTCAACCAGTCTGTCCCACTGACGAAGCAGAGCCAGTGCAGACTGGGACAGCTGTGCCCGCTCCTCACGAGTGGGATACTGCTTTCTTCCCCAGAACTCTAGCAGCTCCTGAATGACAGGGTCAGCCTGTTGAAGGGAACGAAGCTCAGAGGGGGTGCGTTGTGGCATGACGGCAACAGCAGCTTGAATTGCTTCCACCTTCCTCAACCTCAGGGCTTGTTGCAAGGGCTGAGGCATAGTGGTACCTGGAAGCATCGTCTCCATGTCCGAAGGACCAGGTGGATGCTGACGAGAGAGCGCGTCTGCATTCCTGTTACTCCTGCCAGATCGATACTTAAGCTCAAAGTCAAAAGAGGCTAGCTGAGCTGCCCACCTCTGCTCGGTGGCAGCCAGTTTAGCGGAAGCCAGGTGGCTCAAGGGGTTATTATCTGTGTAAACAACACACTTGTTACCCAACAAGTACTCCCTAAATTTTTCTGTCATGGCCCACTTAAGGGCCAAGAATTCCAGCTTCATGGAACTGTAATTGGCCATGTTCCGCTCTGTGGGCTTCAGACCTCGACTAGCATAGGCTATCGGTCTCACCTTACCGGCCTGTTCCTGTGAGAGCACCGCTCCCAAGCCGCCATGGCTTGCATCCACTTCCAGAATAAACGGGAGGGAGAAATCTGCATATGCTAACACGGGTGCAGAAGTGAGCCTAGATTTCAATGCTTCAAAGCTCTGTCGACACTCGTCAGTCCAACAACTGATAACTCCACGATCAGACCTCCTACCAGCCCTAGCGTTGCCACACTCAGCTACAACCTTGTGCAGAGGGGCTGCCAGCTTGGCAAAGCCCTCCACAAACCTCCTGTAATAACTGGCGAAACCAAGGAAAGAGCGCAACTCCGAGACAGTTGTGGGAATCGGCCAGCTGGCTACCACTTCAATTTTGCTCGGATCAGTGGAGACGCCGTCACCAGAAATCACATGGCCCAGGTAACTCACTTTTCTCTGGTAGAAAGAGCACTTACTGAGCTTAGCTTTAAGACCCTCCTGCTGCAATCGGCCCAGGACCAACTTCAGCCTTTCCAGATGTTGTTCCACAGTAGAGGAGAACACAACTATATCATCTAGATACAACAATAATGTCTGACATTGCTGATCACCAAAGATACGCTGCATCAACCTCTGAAAGGTACTGGGAGCATTACAGAGCCCAAAGGGCATTCTGTTCCACTCGAACAAGCCAAAGGGTGTACAAAATGCAGTCTTGGCCCGATCTGCCTCGGTGACTGGAACTTGGTTGTAACCACTGGCCAGGTCCAGGGTCGAGAACCAGCAAGCACCAGACAGAGCATCCAGGGACTCCTCTATGCGTGGTAGAGGGAAGGCATCTTTTCGGGTTTTACTGTTGAGCTGTCTGTAATCAACACACATGCGTATAGAGCCATCTCTCTTCCTCACCAGCACGATGGGGGACGCATAGGGGCTACTACTTTCCCGAATGACCTGTGATGACAGCAGCTGGTTGATGTGCTCCTTCACAACCTCATACTCAGAGGGTGGAATCCGTCTATAGCGTTGCTTAACAGGGACATCATCAACCAGAGGAATGTCATGGGAAATAAGTTTGGTACAACCTAGGTCTCCCTCATGGGCTGAAAAGACAGGGGTGTACTGCTTAAGCAGGGACCTCACCTGGCCCTGCTGCTCAGCAGACAAGGAGGACAGGTCCATTTCTTCCAGCTGCTGTTGCACACTGGGGGAAACCGTCTGGGAGGACAGGGTGGCCACACCTGATGGCACCTCAGTGACCCCTGCAGGGAGGCTGACCACATTCACAAAGTCCAGCATACCAACCGCTGTGCGGGGATGCAACAACACGTCGGTGGAACCTACATTGACAACAGGTATGTAGGCTGTACCTCTGACTACTCTGACCAGGGCAGGGGACGCAAGCAACCCAGCAGGCAAACCAGAATCAGAAGGCTCAAAAAGGACAGTGGAACCAGAGTACTGCTCTGAACACGTGGCAGCCACGACTTTCATGGCTCCACCAGGAATCCGCCAGGCCCTCTTACCCCTGACCTTCACCCGTCCTGGACTCTCACAAGGGGCCCGAGTGCTGTCAACACGACACTGCTGCAGTGCCTGCATAACAGACCTGGGAGCCTCCAAAACACAAGGGTGAGAAAACAAAGCTGCACCATGTTGCACAAAGAGCTCCTGGTAACACTTACGCATCACATTCATCCCTAAAACACCAGGCACCTGAGCAGGCGTGCCATCCGGGGGGTCCCTTACCACCAATACTCCACAGTGGGGCATCAACTTGCCACAAAGCTCCACTTCAAGCTCTAGGTAGCCAATATAGGGAATAGCCAAACCATTAGCAGCCTTGAGCTCCAACCAATGACACGACCGAAGGTGCTCCTGACCCCAAGGCTCAAAATGCTGGCGGAAAAAGCCCTCAGAAACTGTGGTCACCATGGACCCAGTGTCCACTAGACAGGGAACTTTTACTCCACCCATGTCCACATCTAAATGGGGGCAAGATGAAATCAGCTTAGAAGCCTCTAAGCTACCTGAAACCTCTTGTGAGCCAGTAGCGGCCCCACCCAAACTGTGGCTCTGCAGTTCGGTGGGCTCTAGTTTTCCGACACCGGATTGGTGCGGGACTGCCTACCAGGGGTAGAGGGGGGTCGCGGAGGGCCCTGTGAGCGGGAAGAAACACGCACTCCATCACAGTGTCGTGCAATGTGACCAGGCTGATTACAACGCAAACACATTATGGGGCCAGCACGAGGTGGACGGTTGTACTGTTGAGGGTTCTGTAGCCGAGCAATACTTTCAGTGAGCTGACTGAGCTGCTCTTGCTGACGCTTCAGCATTTCTTTCATTTCACTCATCTCAGCCATGGAGGGTGAGGGGACAGATGCCTGAGGACCACCCTGAACACTATACTGGACACCAAACGTTAAGGGGACCGAGTGACTACGGCCTCTTGCACCACCAGGTAACCCTTCGCGCTCCCACTGAATCGCCTCTGCCCTCACATCAAGCAAAGTGGAATTAGGCTGTCTACGCACCAACTGCTTTAACTCACGCCGCAGGGAACTGTCCAACACCTGCTCAACAAACTGGTCTCTCAGAAGGACTTCAGAATTTAACATACCGGCAGGAGCACGCTGCTTCACTCTCTCCATAAGACCCATTAAAGCGAGAGAGAACTCCTGAAGAGTTTCGCCCTCTTCCTGCCTCCTAGAGAAGAAAGCCTCCTGCAGAGCGACGTAAGAATCTAAGCACCCGTACAGCTCCCGTAAAATGGCAAGTATGCTATCAGGATCCTCTCTCTCCGCGCTAGAGCGATACTTGATCTCATCTCTGGCCTCTCCTTCTAGGTGATCAAACAGGAAAAATGCCTGGTCAGCCCGGGATAGATGCCTAGCTCTCATACACGCCTGCACCTCCTCCATCCACTCACTCAAACCTATACCTACCCTTCCCTTAAAGACGGGACACTTCCTATCTCTAGGTACAAAAATTAGTCTCTCTGATACAGAGACACTAGACGTGGAGGGGGCAGTAGGTGGCACAGAAGAGGTAGATGGAAGGGCACTATGTCCAGCCTGTTCCTGTCGCAACCGCTCATTGTCAGCTTTTAATTGTGCAATTAAATTTCTCAGTTCCTGTATCTCTTCCTCCATAACTACAGCCAAATCACTATTCTACAGGGGGTTACAATGGTGCAACAGCAGCACAAAAGCCAAACCTGCAGGAAGGAAGTCTCACCAGAACTGTCAAAAGGATCCACTGAGAACCACTGCTGCTTTGTCTCCAAGCTCTCCAATCTGCATACAAAACAAGAACACAACAAAATCAATGCACAAGACAATAAAAAAAAAACAAAAGGAACACACGTCTCAGCCAATACAAGAGTAGATCCTGCCGACAACGCCAAGTTTGTGGCAGCTAAAGCGAGTGGAGGAGAATTGATAAGACCAGTTTAAGATGTTTTAAAGTTGCCAGACAACGCCACTCTGGGAATTCCACCCAGAGAATTACTCCTTTTCCTTTTTAAGGTTCACACAGGTTCGTTCTACTAATGAGGCTGAGTCGTGGTTCACCAAACAATACAAACTTTATTCATAAACAAGACTTAAGATATTCTTTTTAAAACCACACACACGCAGGAAGGGGAAGGGGAAAAAACCTAATCAGGTGCTGAGGCTTACCGGATGGAAAAGTGGCTAATGTAGGGAGGAGGGATCCACCAAAACAAATCAAAAAAAACACCCAGGCACTCGTGACACACATACAGGGTTGTGAAATAACCAAATCCCAACGGAGCACAGCACACAAAAAGGGGGAGGGGGACCGCCACCCAGGACACCAGCACCACCACCGGCCCTCAGCAACTGAAAAGGGATAAAAACAATTAATAAAGTCACAATAAAGGAATTGAACAAATGTAATCAAAATATACTAAATAATTGAAGAAAAAAATAAACAATTAAACTATGCAAATTAACTACACAAATTGCACAAAATAACCTATAGAGAAACACAAATTGTCCAAAGAAAACCCACAGAATACCCTAAATCAGATAAGAGAACTAAGAAGCAGAAAATATAACAAGTCAAAAATAATCCCAAACAAAAAAAGAGTAAACCTATACAAATTTAACTAACACAATAAACAGATTTAATAACACTATAAAACCAATATGGAAACTTAAAAATAAGCGCTGTGTTAGCCGTTCTGTCCCCTCAGGAGAAGGTTAAACCGCTAGCAGACCAGCCAGTGATAGGCTGCACACAGCAGGCAAGCAGAGGCAATACACAAGCACAGGTACCCACAAATTATACCCAGAATGAAGCGGAGCAGGCTAGAAGCAAGCCGAGGCACCGCAGCAGGGAAAAGGGCAACAAGCAGTCGATATGAAGCGGAGACAAAGCAGCAGCGTTCTCAGCGAGCTGGCGATGACGTCACAAGAGGCAACAGAACGAGCCAACACCCGCAGAATACACCTACCCGAAATATGAGCGTTATTGATGAAGCTGACAAACATGCGGTTACGACCTATGTTAACCATTCTACCTACCTCTTAGCAGTAGCAGACACACGCGCACACAGGAGGAGGGAGGAAAAGAGAGACCCAGGCAGCTACGGGCATCTCACCTGTGACCACATTAGCATTAGCCAGCTACGAGCATGCACCACAACGAAGAGAGAGAGAGAGAGAGAGAACACTCACCACAATAACAAAACAGGAGACGTACGCGGCACGCACCAGCGGCAGACCAGTCACTCTGCAGCAAAAACAAGCTATAAGAATCTTCTTAATGGCCAACAATCAACCAAGTGAAGCAAGGCAGACCTACCTGTTGCAGCCAGACACTCGACCCGGAAGTACACAGACGGGAGTGCAAAGGAAGAAAGAGGGGGAGGATTGCTGCTTAAATCCTCTCCCTCTGCACAACAATTGGCCAGCGGTGGCGCTACATTAAGTGAGCCAACACATAAGGAAATACTATATTCCTTATGCTGCTACACAGATATTTGGAGCATAAAAGCTTAATTCTGCTTCTTCTTGTTTACTTCTAACTCTTGGGACTTTGTTTTTCAAACTCCACCAGAATTTTTTGCTGCTCTGTTTGTGAGAAAAATGTCGCTTTTTCCTTATTATTCGCCATGAATTATGACCATAGTTATGACGGACAACTGGGATTTCTGTGATCCTCAGTGCTTCCTTTTCAAGTAGAATGGTATCCTGATCCCTCATGTCTGGATCCAACTCATGAGACTGATTCAGTGTGATTCAGCCCTTGAGGAACAGCCTTCAATCATCCTGTTAATTGAATCAGACTAAAAGGACATTAGCTCAGATTATTTGAACCGCATACAAGGAAGAGGCTCTGGTGAAATCAGAGGGATTTATACAGACCAGGCTGATTTAAAAAGAGGAACAGGTGTGCATAGAAGACAAGACAGAACAATGGAAGGAAGGAAGAAGGAGGACTGGGCATAATAGAAAAAAAAACATTAGTATCACAAAACAAAACAGGAAGTTAACCCAAAACACACACAAACACAATTACAAATTAAACATAATAATATAATGGTAACAATCCAATCGACAGATTATGATTACAGCTGAACAGACTGAAGATGAAACTGCCATGAACTTTTTATTCTGAAAATTAGAGAGTCTTGATATTAATACTACAGACCTCTTTCCTGTTTGTAAACAGTGATGACATCTCTACAGCTCCGGGTGCATTTTGGCAACAAAAGTGCTGCGGAGTACAATGGCAGGTCAAGCGACATGAGGGTGTTAACCATCAAAAAATGCATTTGACGGACGGTAAACAACTCGACGGTTTGTGAGAATCAGTGAGTGGATGGAAGACATCAACAATGGACAGACATTCAGTGGACAGACGTTTTTAGTGGAGAATTCCAGCGTGTACCCCAGAGAGGAGTTTAAACACACAAGTCACTCCATGCTAATGACTGCATCATACTTTGACACTGTCCAGACTGTGAAATATGAAGACATGAACTGTGTCAATAAAGCAGAAACCCTCCCAAACCAAAAAGAGCTCACAGAGAGCTGAGTCTGAGACCTGGGTTAAAATAAAGGAGCCAGAAAACTACGTCCAGACAGAGACCTCCTCCAAATCAGAATATGAATGGTTTGACATTTTCAGATTACTAATCAGTCTGATAAATAGTTTAATGTATCTATTATTGCACCCCTTATCCATTATGATTCACCGAACCTGTCATCTATAGCCAAAATTGCAGTGAGAATAATAAATTTTAATAATATGAAATTAGTAAATCTAAATTAAAAACATACTGGAAATGATTCAAATTCATAATGACAGGTTGTGTTTGAGCTCACATTTACCTTAACTAAATGGACTGTCCTGTAGTGAGGAGACAAAGACTGTACATTATGTTATTTTTTAGTGCTGGCTCATGGCCTTTCATGATTCATCTCCCACTCTCAGTGTTTTAACACAGTCAGATACAGCAGGAGTGGCTTTATAAAGTTAAATGGTCTTTTTAAAAAGCCTGACATTGAGTCTTCTTGATGCCTACCTCCATCATTAAGGGAAGAAACCTTTCACCTGCAGATGAGGAGGGGGTAGACTCAAAGGGCGTTTATGTAGACACAGCACAGTGAGATATTTGGCTGCAGAGACATGAAAATGAGGGGCACAGTTGTGAGCAGTATATCATAGTCCAAGCAGAAAAGGGATGGAGCTAATGATGTGACCTTGAGGTGCATGCCAGATGTAGTCGTGACTGCAGAAAGTGATCAGGTGTGTTGGAGGGAAGAAAAGGAGTCAGAATTTAATAAGCTTCCCCTGCTGGCCTTAATAATAAAAAGGTTAGCCTTATTTGTGTGATAGGTAATACATTACCCAACCATAACAGCCAGAACACAAACTCAGATATATAAATACCTGCTGTAACAGCAGTATTATTTCCCTCTCAGAAGCAGTGATTGAGACACAGCAGGAGGTAACGCATAGCTAAAAATCACACACACACACAAACTCAGACATCGGAATTTTGGCATAACGTCTGCTGAAGGCTCAGTGAATGGGACATGCTGGTACTTTCAGAAGTGCCTTAAGTGTATCTTTTTAAATCCCTAAAATGTCCTCAGGGACCGAAACATAAACATCATAAGGAGGAGAAAGAGTATGAGACTGCTTTATCTTTACTGTGAGGAGGAGAGAAGTGGAATATGGGTGAAAACCCTGTGTTTAAGAACATTTAAGTAACTGTCAGATTAGTTTTTACTCACAAAATGAAACTTCAGTCATTTCAGTTTGAGAGCTACATGCATTGATTTCATGTCATCGCCACAAGGTCACAGTGATGCTTAGATCACAACTTTTAGATGTGCTAATTTCTGTGATCTTCCTCTGGTAAGCCAACACATAAGTTCAAAGAATAAATAGGCACCATTTCTTGAGGTTGAAAATCTCTAAGTTTGTGTCAGTACAGGATGGGACATACAACTATCAAACTGTACAACAAACCATCCCGAACATCTGTGTTCAAAGCTCCAAGCTGCAACTTATAAAAGTTGAGAATTGCTACGTTAAAACAGTGTGCCAGCTTTGTTAGATTACTACAATTCTGTATCATACACCAACAAAAAATTTAACAAGGTTGTTTTTAATAACTTTATGAATATCTTTGTTTGCGTCTTTATGAAAAAAAAAATTACATATGTGGAGGGATATAAGTAAAAAACATTCATGTTATTTGATGAGAAGGATGTCTGTTCATCCTCCTGTCGGCTTTGGTTTGCCTGAGCCCTCTGTTCCAATCACCTCTTCACTCATGTGAAGAAGTCCTGCAGCCTGAGGATATTCTACTGTCCTCTCAGCTGGTTTTTTATTCAAGAATATCTCCACACAAGCGTCCTTTGATGCTACTCAGCCTTCAGGTAACTGATTGAGATTTGTTTGTCTGTGATGAAGAATCAAGAATCTGTACTCTGGAAATGGCAGGATGTTATAAAATGACATATATATTTAGATAATGCTTTGTGTGTCACATGCAGTTGTCCTCTAACACAGCCTTTTTTGCAGAGAAAACAATCGGACTACCTCTCTTTATGCTTCCCGAGTTAAGCTCTGGAACAGAGCAGCAGCTTCCTTCCCTGCATCAGTTCAAAAACATTCTGACATTGTGAGCAGTAAGAGCCTGTCTGCTGTCAGATTTCCAAAGATGCATTTAAAAGAAACCAATTTCTTTTCCTGCTACAGAAACTCCCTTTTAACCTTCATTACATCACCAATCTTCAAAGGACCAAATGTCTTCTGCTGAAATGAATTACCCAACAGGAACTCTTGTCAACAAACTCAGATGGGCCTCAATTTAATCTGCGGTCCACGGGCCTGCTGGTAGATCTGCTTTTCTCTGATTTAATTGAGAGTATCATCTGCCAAATTTCAGTGTGGAAAACTTCCAAATGTTGACATAAACCTTAATGTCAATCTTCAGAGAGCAACACATTATGGCACGTCTCTATCTGTGCATATGAAGTTTGAATCAGATGTTTTATGGTGTTCTCTCTGATGCTCACAAGTGATCAGTTTTTTCTTCTTGAAACAGAAAATAACTTGTTTTTTTTCCACTTGAGCAGAGCTTAAGAGGCTGCTGTCATGTCTGTGAATGGTTACTGACTCACTGATTATCCACATGCTAAAGGCAGTCATTATCTTACATATCATGTTGCTGATCTATTGACAGATTTGTTTCTTGATCTATCAGGTCCAAATAACTCAGTCAGTGATCACACTTCTTGACACAAAGTTAAGTATGAGTTCAATTAGGAAGACTGTTGTATTCAGTCGTTCACCCTAAAGCCATAATCCATTCAGTTCACCCCTATATAGTTGTCTCTCTGGTGACCAGACATTTTTGGGTGGTAACTCTTGCCACATGTTGGACAATTGAAAGGGTTCTTATGTGGGTCCTGCACTAATGTTTTGAGGAAATCAGCTAATCAAACACCAAATCAAATTTCTCGCAGCATGCTCTTTGAAAATCAAATCAGCGTTTGACTCGTAACTCCCGGTGCTGATTAAAATAAACATAATTTACGATGTCCCAGTTCTGAGTTTTTAACAGAGATGAAGGCTGCTGCATGAAATTAATTTCAAGATTGAAGCAGAAATCAATGTTGATATGAAATCCTTTGTGAGTTGGAGAACAGCACGGTCTGCAGCAAGAACCCAGACAGGTGTGCTGTCTTAAAAGAACTTGAGGTCTCAGATAAGCTGTTGTTGCATTAGAGAGATAGCTGCGGCATTTTGATCCAGAGGTGCTGCTTCAGACTTTCCTACAGATTGTATTTAGTGTGTTGATTTAACAACACCCCCCCCCCCCCCCTGCCATTCAATCACATCTCTTCTGTTACTCTCAGCTGGTTTTGTGTACAGTTTGCCCTACCCCCTCTGCTTTACCTCAAATTTATGGACACCCACTGAGATCAGAGTTCAGATTGCTCTCTTGCCTGGAGCAAAGCATCCTGGGGTAGAGCATACTGCTGCTCTGTTACAACTGAATTGTTTGCTGCAATTTCAGCATCTTTCTATGCTACAATTTGTTTATATGAGCTGTCTAACTCCTTTTTTTTCCTTCTGACTGTTACTACAATGTGTCTGTCCTCTACATGTTATTATGTGAATCACACCTAAGCTTAAAAAATATTGCTCTTTGCTTTAGTTCAAGGAAGTGGTTGATTCATACTGTTTAAAATGTTTCCTGTAATATAAAAAGTCAAATAGGAACAAATTTCCTAACTTTAGATTTATTTCACTGCTAGTAAAGTGTAATAGGGCTGGACGATCATGGCAAAAATAATAATTATTTTTAATGATATTGAAATCACAATAAATAAAAATGATTATTAATTGATTTCAAAACATGAATATTTACTGAAACACAACTTTAAAAGAGCAATCAAAAACAATTAGTAACTAATGAAATAGTTATTATAATATATTAAACAATAGCAATAAAAAATAAAAATAATTACCCTACATGCACTCCTGTAAAACTTTGCAACATGCAAAATACACTAATAATAGCAAAAAACACACAACCCCAAAATACTCTCTGAATTCTTTAAAAAGAAACAAAACTTTTTTGAATGTGAGAAGCCAAAATCCGAATCACAATCAAAGTTTAATTAATTGTCCAGCCCTCAAGTGTAAAAGAGAAAAATGGCAAAGTTGAACTTTTTTCCAAAGCAGTTTTACTCCCATGTCAAGCCTCTCTCTCCATCAAACCTGAAAGATAGTTGAATTCGCCTAACTTTACCTCAAACATGATGATTTCCTCGTCCCCGTTGGCAAAAACCATGCACAACTTTTTTGAATGAAAAGATCCACTTCCCCTATCATCTCTGGAGAGTGAAGTTTGTGACATGCCTGCAGTGATTTCAGCACACCAGACTGAGAGCTGACAGGGTCACCCACCTGTGAGACTTTGTTCCTGTCTCTTAAATCATACCAATGCTACCAATACTTTTTGTGACTTTCTTCTAAACCTCTCTTAAAAAAAAAAAACATAAAAAAAAACAAACAAATAACCTTTTAGGGTCAAGCGGAGCCTTTATTTTATTTTTATTTATTTGTTTTTTGGTTGTGAAAAATTAAGGGTCAAGTCAGAGGAGGGAGGAAGAGATTGCTCTCCTTGCCTGGTAGCTGTTACCTCCTTTAATTTCTTTGCTAATATCATCCACACTCAGCCAGGATCTGGGTCAGCAGGGCCCCTCTGCTCCCTCTGAGTTGGCTGCAGGCAGTCCTTCCCATTTCCCTCCTCTTTTCCCCTGTTAGTTTTTCTTATTGCTACTTTCGACTTATGTGAATTTGAATTTGTAGTAAGCACCAGAAATGAATACAAAGCAGAGAAATAAGTAGTGCCCCTGAAGTGGTGGTGAATGCTTGCACACCTTATGAAACTTCAGGAAAAATATGTTTTCATGCAGCCATGCTTTATCCTGAATGTTTTGTTTGTGTGCAAGTTAAACTTGTGTCTGCTTCAGAGTGCAGAAATGTTCCAAACACAGCAACAGCAACGTTAGATCATATGCAGAGGAACAACCACACACTTAAACAGCTTTATATGTGATGAGAGACAATTCACCTTCAACACACAACAACACACATTCACAATCCAACGCACAAACAAATACATTAGTTTGACAGTGATTGATTGAAGAACAACACCCTTGGTATTCTTGACATTATTTTTGCGAAGAGCGAAGCCTATTTTGGCTACTGCTGTTCAGCTGTGTACTTTTACCCATGTGGCTATAGGTTGACATTTTACACAAAGTAAATAAAGCCAGTTGAGGGGAAAGGAGATGGTGTTTACAGCAGAACTGTAAGCCTGGAACCGTCAGGACCTCATGTTTCACCTCTGCTCTGGATTTAATAGAGTGATTCAGGGTCAAGGTGAGCTGCTCTGGCCCTGGTCAAGGTTCCCTTTAAGAGGCTGCCCCTCCTCTATAACACAGTAGGACAGTAAGGCTAAGGCTGAACAGCCGGAGAAAGTATGAAAGTATCATGAAACAGTAATGTTTTATCAGATGGGGTAGAGGGTGGTAAGATTAGAAGGTGATTTGTTGGAGAATCTAAAACTGTCAGTTCTTTTGTAATTTGAGTTGTGTTGTAAGAATAGAATATTTGTTTCTTTATTCTGTATAAGTGTCATCTTAAATTGAGTGTTTCAGTGTGCTGACAGTTTCCTGTGAGACCAGACAAAGGTTTTTCACACCCCTGTTCTCTGGTGGGCTGTAATCCATGTGTCTATTGGCTGCAATTTCAAATCCTAAACACTGGAAACTAATCTTCTCATTGCAATTAAGTGTAAATGTGCAACTGTCATCCAAACTGTTTGCTTTGGAGGATCTTGTGAAGCAGCAGAGGCACAACTTCTAGGTAGTACCATCACATCTTACTGTCAGATCATAGACTTGTCTGTTCCTCCTCCTGCAGGTTTGTTGCTTCATTTTCCCCTCAGTTGAGATTACACATGAAACCCACTGGACAATTTCCAGTTTATTACCTGTGTGTCCAGATGCTTCCTGATCAGATTAACTAATGTCTATAAATCAGTGCTGGAGAGTATTCTGGGCCCTGTCAGTGGCTGGAGGTGTAAATCAGAAGAGAACTTTGGTGTTTTTGAAATATGAGCAGCAAAATACAGAATCTGCTTCTGACCTCTGATCCAGGTCTGCTGCTCTGATGTTTCTCTTCTGGTGTTGGCTGAAGTTTGAAAATGTTTGATCTGTGGAGAAGTCCGTGATGTGTCTATGGGGAAAACACTCTCCAGCCTGAAACCCAATTTCCTCTAAAAGATTGAGAAGGCTAACATGCTCCAGGGCAAGGTGCTGAACCCTCTTTCTTTTTCTCCTCTTGTCTTTTAATCCTGTCAGGTTTTTTAATTATTTCATGAACCTTTTGTTCCAAAGCTTTCATAAAGAGCGTGAGGAGATAAAGAATCTGTGATCTCTGCTGTGGTGGAGCGTGTGCACTCCTGCAGGGAGTTTTGTGTCTTTTTGCATCATCAAATACCTCACACTGATGCTCCAGGGAGTTGCTTCAGTCCATCTATATAAAGTCGACTAATGGACATACGATGTGTGTGTCTGTTTACATCGTGCTCATCTTGTTTCTGTCAGCTCAGCTTTTCAGACCTAATCCTGACATGTCAAAGTGTTGTTAATGCAGTGTGTGTTGGCTGCTGTCTGTGATACTGATAATCTGTGTGAGATCAATAAACTCCTCTGCTGCTCCTCCTCACCTTTTATCTTCGAAAGGTCAGAGGCAGCTGAGTCTTTGAACTCCTCAGTGTTTAGTGGGTGCCAAAAATCAGTTTCTTATCGCTGAGTAGCTTTTACTCTTCCTGGAAGAAGGATACCACTCACTGCAGCTGCCCTTCCCCTCCATCCTGCATTCTGAATCTCTGTCTTTGGTTTGTTGGCTGCAAAAAATTACGTTTCTTTTGTTGCACGTGCTCGTCGGCACACTGGCCCCTTTTCTTTGAATGCAGTGTTTTGTTTTTTCTTCTCCTTGATGGATGCACACAGCTAAAAGAAATGCACAAATGTACTTTCAAAGCTTGTTTACTAGTAAATGCAGTCAGTCACACTGAGAGTCAGTGTATGCTGGCATTTGTATGAAAGTAATTGTCCTTCATGTCTTTAAACTTCAAACACTTTGAAAGCACAAGTGTTTGGATTGATGGTTTAGTTCCCCGTGTTTAGCACAGCCAGCTACACAGTTTTCTTTTTATTCACCCTTCATATTTTTAGATTTATTTGTGTAAAATCAGCTTCATCGTGTGCTCTCATTGTTTATCCTATTTGGAAGAAAATTTCAGTGTCATACATGTCCATTTAAAAAGCATCACATGTAGTTGCTCAAAAGTTTCAGCAGTTATCAGAACAAAGTTCAAAAGCCAGCATCTGTGATGGTATGGGGGTGTGTTAGTGCCCATGGCATGGCTAACTCGACCATCTGTGAAGGCTCCATTAATGCTGAAAGGTACATACAGGTTTTGAAGTAACATATACTGCCATCCAAGCCACGTCTTTTTCAGGGACGTCCCTGCTTATTTCAGCAAAACAACGCCAAGACACATTCTGCACGTGTTACAACAGTGTGGATTTGTAGTAAAAGAGTGCTACTAGACTGGCCTGCCTGCAGTACAGACCTGTCTCCCATTGAAAATGTATGTATGAAGCACAAAATACAACAATGGAGACCCCGGACTGTTGAGCAACTGAAGTTTTACATCAAGCAAGAATGGTAAAGAATTCCACCTCCAAAGCTTCAACAATTAGTGTCCTCAGTTCACAAACGCCTACTGAGTGATGTTAAAAGGAAAGGTGATGTAACACAGCGGTAAACATGACCCTGTCCCAGCTTGTTTTGAGCGTGTGTTGCAGGCATCATATGTGAATATTTTGAAAAAAAAAAAAAAAAAGTTTATTAGTTTGAACAATAAACGTCTTGTCTTTGTAGTGTATTCAATTGAATATAGATTAAACAGGATTTGCAAATCATTGTGTTCTGTTTTTAGAGTATTTCTGTTTTATTTATTTAGCATGAATTCGAATGTAACATCTCCTCTGGACTCTGTTTAGCCCCCACCCTCCCTCACTTGGAGCTACTCCAAAACGACGCCCCCGCTCACATGCGCAAGCGCTGCTGATTCATGACTATATGATTGTGACTGATTCAAAACCACAGACTCTAGTTCATCCTCAGCACATCACTTTTGTTTTACTATGTTACCAGTAATCAGGGTATAGGTAGTTTTTCAGCCATTCTCCAGCGTACTTGGATCCCTCTTGGTTATGTGCATTGATTTGGGAATAGTGCATGCTGGCGAAATGTACATACAGGAGGTGGGCAAAATGGCAGGATGGGATTTGATTGGTTGAACAAATTGGCTTCCAAATGCTAGGACTGGCTGGTGTTTTCCCAGGTTTGCTCCTACTGTAGACAGCAGATATTTTTCGCTCTGTTTTATGAACACATCATGTATTGATTGCCATGGGGATTTAAGTCTATCTGATTACCAACACTGCCTTTAAGGAGCAAGGTATATATTTGTATGCTGATATACACACCTCTCTTTTCCTTCTTCTTACTCCCCTACCAGAGGAGCTTGAAGGTGTGTAGTGTGGTGTCTTCAGAGGATTTCAACTCATGTAATGCAAAATGTTCCCACTCCCCCACTCCTCACCCTCTCGCCCTCTTAGGCCATCAGTTGTGCTGAGTCAGCTCAACTTCTTAAAGAGAGTTGCTCCCCAACCAAATGTTATTGATTTGCCCTGTTTGTAAGAAGAAATGCTCGCAAACCTCTCAGGGTAGTTTGCTGCTTTACACAGGCAGGATCACTGCAGGACATCAGACTGAGAGCAGAGAAAAAAAATAAACAAAAAGCTGTTGCACAGGCAAACATACGGGGGGTAGTCATTGAGAGTTTGAGCAGACACTTCAGAGTCAGACGCTGTATGTTGGAATTCATCATTCCTCATCTGATTAAGACCCAGTGACAATGGAAACATCAGTGATGAATAGACTGTAATATTCTGCTTCTCTCTCTTTCTCTCCCTCCCTCTCTCTTCATTTGTGCTCTATTGATTGTTGAAAAATTCTCTGAAACTTCTGATTCAAACGCGTCTTCTCAGCCTCTGCTCACCCTCCTTCCATTTCTCTCTCTTCTCTTTCATTTTCTCATCTGCTGTTTTCTTGTTCCATTCATTTGGATAATTTGATATTTGACCTGATAGAGCTCTGGATGGAGGCTTGTGTTTCCATCTACATTTGTCTCCATCATTTTAGGCTCCCTCTCTTCTCTCTTTTTCAGAGCAGTGATAATGAAATCAGACTGCAGCTCTTTATCTGTAATAGCAGCATTTGTGGGTCTGAGAGAGATGAACAGCCGTCTCATTCTCTGCCTCTGATTCACTAAATTGACAGACATTTGCATAATTCAGCCGCATGCTTTCCTCTCATTAAAGGTTGCCTACAGATGCTCTTGTCATTGAACAGAATTAAAGCTGTAAACATTATAGCTTCTTTTATCTGATTTGAATTTCACTTAAGAGATTTGTGCAAGGCCTCTTTAAAAGTATTTTGGAGGCCAAGTTCAGTAAAACTTGGCCTCCAAAATACTTTTAAAGAGGCTTTAAGATGTTTAAGTTTTTTCCTCAAGTATGACAAATGAATGTGATTCTCTTGGCAGTATTTTCAGCACTTTTACCATTTTGTTCTCATTTCACCTTTGGGGTTTATTGCAGAACTTACATAAATTACAAAAAGAAAGAAAGAGAAAGAAAGACTTCCAGTGACTTACACGGATAATGTAGTAGTCTTATTTTCAGGTGTTCTATTAACCTCAGGCTGACTGGTCTCTGGGATGCCTCATTACCTTCAGTGTGGTTAATGAATGACACCATTACTTTGACCTTCACTTATGAGTGTCAAAGGACACCCATAGTGGAGTTGTGCTTTTCACCATAGATAAGTGGCTGTGTAGGGAAAAGGTGTAACAGTGTAGCTGCATTACTGACGAGATGAAGAACCAAGTACCCTATGGCACTAAAAAGGGAGGAGAAAGAAGGGAAGGTTGAGCATTGTAGTGACCTTCTTATCCAGATGACTCTTCAGTATTGAAAAGCAGCCCCCCCCCCCAACACACACACACACACACACACACACACAACTCTTTTTCCTCTGTCACGTTAAGCTCTCTTATGAGCTCTGAACTAAAGAAGACGAGAACGGCCATGTGACTAGATGATGCCTGTCAGTGTCATGGGTTGCCTCTCTCAAGCATCAAATGTACACACCTGTGATCGGTGCCATGCAAGCTCAGGTCACATGACTGCAGAGGGTCTCCCTTGTGAGAGAGAAAAAAAAATTAAAAACATGTTGGACATTTCTTGAAGCCAAATGAGAGCAAAAAAAACCTACAAAATCACAAAATAAAAACATAAACCAAACAAAGATTATGAAGATACAATGAACCCAGGCTGCAATCTCTTGATGAATAGGTAACACTATCAACAACAAACCCGAGGTCCACTTCCTTTCAGTTCCTTGTTTATAGCATCCACAGCCACCACCATGGCAACATTAGAAACGTAGCGTTTACATGTTTGTTCTGAAGATGTACAATATACTTTTTTTACTAGAAAGGTTATCAAAACAACACCTAAGCCTCAAAACATCTTAAAACATTGCATTTTTCCCCGAAAAGAGAGGTGATGTCTGCCATGCCCCCCCCCCCGTAGTCATGCAGTCATGTGACCTGAGCTGGCATGGCACCAAGGGGCAACATCGGGTAGAGAAAAATGCAGAAGTGCTAAAAGTTGCTGTTCATTGCAATCCCCTAGAGGCTGGCTGCAGAAAGACTGGAAGTCACATACATACCGAGCCTAAAATTAAAAAATAAATAAATAAAATAATAATAATAATAATAATAATAAATAAATAAATTTTAAAAAAGGCTTGTGTCTGAAATTTTCTATTGGCACACACTGTACAGAGGGTGATTTTTTTTTTCTAACTCAACGGTTTAAAGGATATTGGTATTATGAGCTTGTCCAATCAGACACACAGCTCAGCTCACATGACTGATGAGCGCCCTATAGCTGTTGGATCAGAAGCCCTGTCCAATGATTGGCTTCATTTGACTGTATCAGGAACAGACAGGTGACATTGGGGAGACTACGTCCATATTTTGTACGGTCCACACCTGATCACAGGCGTGGACATTTGATACTTAAGGTAATCCATGACACTGACACGCATCCTCTAGTGGACCAACGTGTCTGTTACACACTTTGTCATGATGCCAGGCTGACCTCAGATTATACACACATTTTAAACTGCTGTTATTGCTCATTTGCTTTCTTGCTCATGATGTCAAGCTGTCTCTTTATCTCTGTCATGTTCTGTCCATCTGTTACGCTCTCTCTCTCCTCACATCTATCCATGGCTTGGTTGGAACAGTTTTCAAAACAAACACACACACAAACACTCACAACAGGGTGTCAGCTGCTGTTCTTTGGGTGTTCATATCATGCCTCCACCTGCCTGATAACTTTCTTATTCAGGCTTGTTGCTTTGCTGTTGTTGGGAACAGAATTTTTGTAAGACTCCTGTTTTCTTTTCTGAGAGCTCACTGATACACGCAGAGCATCTCTATGGAAAGGTCATGACCTTCCACATATACAGACAATGCTGTAAACCACAGAACCTTCTGCACGACTCCTCTTGACTGTATTTTTTTCTTATTTATCTCATTACCCACAAAATCACTGGCATGTGTTTGGAACATTGCACTGTGCAATTTCAATATCAGCAGCTGTTTTTAGAAACAGGAGTCAGAAATGTCTAACACATGCTACCTCCACTGCAGCTGATGTCATGACTGACAGCACGATGAAGATGTCAGTCAGCTCATTAGGTTTGATTCCCGACATCTTTTTACTTTTAGTCTCAGGCTGTGCTGCTTATTGGGGGAACCAGACTCTTGTCTCATATTCCATATGTTTTTAGACATTTTGTTCTGTTTTCCATTTCTAATTACAGGATTCACAGTAATCAGCTGTTGTTTCATGTTACAGTCAGAAATTGCATTTGCACATCAAAAGTCTGTATGCTTCAAGTGTTAACATGCTGGCAGGATTGTGGGAGCTGGAGAGCAGCATTTATCATGTGCTTTCGGGTCTGACTGAAATCGTGTCATTAGTCTTTGATAAGCTTTAAAAGACCCTTTAAAAGACTCACTTCAGCAAAGGTCAAACTCTTTCCTCTGTGTGGTTTCATCTGTGCTTACACTGACTTCATTTGATGTGGAAAAAAGATGGGCAAATCTTTATTGGCACTTTCTCCATGGGGAAGCACAGCCTGTAAATAGTGTTTATTTGCTCTGACAGAGTCCACAGGTGTGTGAGGTGTTGGTGTCCACAGGCACCTCTGAGGGCAAAGACATTTTATCACCTCCTTCAAACACACACAGCACCCACACAAAGCCTGGAGTTGTGCTTAAAAACAACACATGTACTCATTCGCCACTGACATCTGACACAGCAGTTGTAGAAATCAAAGTTATGTTGGAAACTAGTTTTAAATCCTTATTTTATTATTATTATCATCGTTATTATGTGCTGGGATTTGTCTAAGTATCGCTTTTTTCTGTGGCATTTCATTACAAGCCTTGTGGTAAAAAGTGGATTGTGCACATACTGACATGTAAAGAAGTAATTGTGAAACATCTCTTTGGTAAGATAAGATATATATATATATTTTAAATATTAATATTTTTTTCAGAGGCTTTCCAAAGAGAATCATTTGTTGACCTCTGACACCAAACTTATTGCATTTAAAGTGGTATTTTTACCTTTTATTCCTGTTTGTCAGGGGATCCTACATGTAACCGTGGTTACAGAGATCTCAGCTGTTAGCAGCCCGTAGCATGTCAATGCTCACCTGTCCAGAGCTCCCTGCAAGCTGAACACCATGCATCGTCCTATTCCCAGAGACATGGCTAACGGAGTTAACAACAGAAACAAACGCCAGATTGAAGGATTTCACCTGCTGTGAGCGACAGAATACAGGAGAGTGATACTGAACAGACGTGGTGGTGGCGGACACGAGAATTAAGGTCAAACTGTCATCTTTGATAGACATTTTATTATTATTATATATATTTTCATATATTCTTCTCTTTGCCCTATACACTTCCTTGTATTGCTGCTGTAACTCTGAATTTCCCTTCAGGGATTAATGAAGTATTTTCTATTCTATTCTATTCTACTCTATGCCACTCTTGATATGTAATCTTGTGATAATATGCAATATCAAGGCACCTTGAACAAAGTGGAGTGCAGCATTATGAAAAGTCCCTATTTCTATGTCTGCTCTTATTGTTTCTCTGCAGAGGTGTGGCCCTTGGCTGATAAGAGAATATTAACTGGTGCTAACGCCAACATTTTTCATTTGGACCCATGCTCTGTAACTCTCTCAAACCTTTTTTTTTTTTTTCAAGGATAGTTCATACATATTCTTTTGTAAAATCTGAGTTATTCAAGGGGTCGTGGTTGAGTGGGAGAGAGGTTATTGTTTGTGAGACAGAAAGTGTGAGAGTGTTAGCCCACAGCTTTTAGTCACTCTGTCTCTGCAGAACAGCTTGCTATTTTGACAGAGTGGGGCTTGTTTAAGAGGGAGAAATGTTTTAAATAAAAGCTGAAATAAACACATTGGGGGAAAAAAAAGAACAAAAGAATAAGTGGCCAAACAGAGGAATCATTGTTTCCACCACAGATGGTATTGTGCATCCCTAATGTCAAGTCTTTGTAAAGAGCTATTTCTCTGAGAACTGTACATAAACAGCACCTTCATGTGCAGATATTCACTCAAAGTGTATACTTCTTTTGTTAAATCACTCTTACACACAGCAAAACACGGGAAGTCTGCATTTCAAGGAACTTGGTCTTTTGTGAGGCAAGAAGCAGTGTGACAGACCTCAGCGTGCAGAATAAAGACCATTCATCTGCTGTCACTCTCTCCTTACAGACCTGTGGATTTTACATGGGGGCTCACTGAACCTGTGTGAGCTTTTTATTTATTTCATCCATTATTGAGGGCTCAGGAAGCAGAATGTGCCTTTGTTGAGGAGGAGTGCAAATGTGAAGCATGACACTGCTCAGATCCTGCATCACTTTATGATCAACACAATAGCTCTGTACCCTGTACTGATGTAACTCCAGCATACTGACAGCATCACATCTTCCACAATGCGTGTGTCTGTATGAAGCTGACATAACCGGAATATACACTCTAAGCTTTTCTCATCACCATTCATCTCTTTTCATAATCTGTCTTTTGACACTTTTGTTACGTCAGGATAACAGATAAGTTACATGATAAAGTGGAGATGCCTGCAGCTTGGTTCCTGCTTTAGTTTCCTCACAGAAAACATATCCAGGCATTAAAAGGCACACAGTACCACAGGAGCTCACCTTTCTATCTTCCTCTCATTTGTCTGATGTCCTCACTTGCTCTCTTACTCTTTCTGTTGTCTTTGCTCATATCTGTTAGTGGTGCCACACCGCAGAGTGTGATGGACGGATGCAGCTCTTTCTCTGTGTGTCTGCTCTGTACATGTCTACACTAAAAAGCTGACAGACTTTTATTGATCTCTACAGTTTTGAAAATCCATGACAGACAAAGCGAGGGCACAGACCAGCAGCTTGATGGGATCAGGAGTGTGAGCTTCCAAGAGTAATAACCCTATCAAGGCAAAACCAAGTCATTAATTTATTTTGATGTCAAAAAGGAAACATCACAGGTGTGTTTTCATTCTCTCCTGCTGGGGAGGTCATTACATGATAAAACTGAGTCTCTAAATCCTTGTCTGATCACGGTCACTTATTGAACTGATGTATATGTTCAAAGCAGTCGTCAACTATTTAATGCATTGTTTATCCAAACTTAACTCCAAACAAAGCAACAGGCCTCCAGTGACAGTGGAGCCTGCAGTGTTTTGGTTGCTTTGCTGTTGGTAGTTATACTGCTGCTTGTGTTTATCTTATTGGCTCTTAGCCAAAGCTTGCTTGAAGTTGATTGTTTATCGTTCAAATAAACTTCTCATCTTGTTTTTCCTAATTTGCCTCGACATTATTTATCCTTGGTTTTTCATTTGCTGTTACTGACTTTGTACCCCTTAAATATCTGTTAGTTTGTAACAGCCAGGTCAGCTCAGTCAGTGGATTGCAGCAGAGCACACACTGTGACCAACATGCCGTGTTCAGGACACAGCAGGAGTCATGGCCTCACTCTGGCACAATCAGAAAGAGGACAGACACACATGAACCTGAGGCCTGTACTACGAAGCTGGATTAACACATCCGGAATCTTGACTTAATGAGACATTCGCAATCCAGACAAGTGGTACTACGAAGCTGCATATCAACTCTCTCAGTGAATCCAGGGTTTTCCAGCCTTGATCAGGTCGTGCTCACATTAAAGGGGTGGAGTTTGCAGTATCTGACCAATCATAAACATGGACAAACAGAGAAACCCTGCAGTGCAACTTACTTTACCACAGAGGAGCAGACAATTATTCTTCAAACATACCAAGGATTTAAACGCAAAAGTAACACTGTTGTTGTAGCAAAAGCCAGGAAGGAATGCTGGCAGGAAACTGCTGACTCTAATAATACGTAAATTCATGAGATTATCCAACATTAATTCATGGGACAATATAAATGGACAGCTCTGAT
The DNA here is from genome assembly GCA_030710495.1 of Labroides dimidiatus. NCBI lineage: Eukaryota > Metazoa > Chordata > Actinopteri > Labriformes > Labridae > Labroides > Labroides dimidiatus. The sequence continues at coordinate 18,964,691 of CM061158.1, forward strand.
CACTCGGTTTGACTTTATTACGGCTCAGACGATTGAAGCAGACCTTTTCCTCAGCGCCTTAGGTGTATATTTTACATTGCGTTCTTTTGAGTTCTTTCTGTGTGAGCGCACTTTGTGTTGGAATATTAATAGATAAAAGGAATATCCATTTCTCAACTCCCACGTAGTTGTGCTCTCCATAAATTCATGTTTCTGCAGTTATGCCATGTGTGAACATTTTAAGAAGCAAACAGTGGAGCTAAACAGAGTTGGAGAAGAAGTCCAAAAACATACTTGAAAGCGGTCAGTGACAAGGCTTTATTTCTTCACACTGTCTCTGATGTTTGGATGAAATCAACTGAATTGGATCCATCATTTGACAAATGTAGTTCAGTCCATTTGATGAAAATCTGAATCTCTTGGACAGGATGTTCTTGTGGACACAAAAGGATTCCATCTCTCCCTAAAAACGCTTTCTCTCCTAAGCACTCTGTGCACCAACATTGACAAGATCTTCTAAAAATGGGCAGGGTCTTTTCTGAGAGTTGCAGGAGTTGTTGCTTTTCTACTTGTTGATCTCTTATCCAGATCTTAATCCGCTCTAGAAAAGGTTCGTTTTTCAGCATAGAAACGTCCACGTAGACAGAAAATCCAGAGTTTAGCCAGAAGTTACCTGGCTAAGAGAAAATCCAGCTTCGTAGTACAGGCCTCTTGACTCCTTAGCTGAAGGGTATCCAGGGATGTAAGGTAGCAGGTAAGGGAGACATAATAGTTCTATTGCAGAGTGAAGATACATCATCACTGAAAACTGACAGGCAGACAGAATCAGCAGGGAGTTTAAGAAAAATCTCAGATATGTAATGAGGAAAAGAAATATAGCTGCCTAAAAAGAGATTTATCACAGCTTGAAATAGTTCTATCCAGCTACGTTACTTTTACTAAATCTGATAAAGATTGTTTTTACTGTAGAGGTCTTATAAGCAATACTGTTTTCCCAGACATTCTACATACTTTATAAAATGACTCACCTAAATGTGCCCACAACTTAAAATGCCGAAGCTGTTTTTTTTTTTTTCTTCATCCCTGATGGGTAACAGAAAAGAGTACTATCTTATGTGTCCTGTCACTGACTCACTGCACATTATTAAAAGTCACAGTGAACATTTCTCTAAATTCAGCTCTCAGGGGATTTTTTTTTCCTGAAAAGAGAAGTCAGCCAAATGAATTGATTGGAAACGCTCAATAGCTTTAATTTATTATCCACACACTTAGTGTTAAAAACCTAACCTAGGTTAGCTAAGTATCTCTTATCTCATTTTCACTGCTTTTGAGCAGTTCTGTGCTTTTTTTAACAGCTGAAGCCAGAGGTCTGTTGTACATTCTACCTCTGTGTGAGTGGTGTTAAGTGGTGTGTGCATCAAAAGGGGATTTAAAAGGAAAAGTCAGCTTATTTGAAAGTAAGCTGAGTCAAACCCATTGGCATTTTCTGCTGTCTGTCTGGTAAAAAATGTCAGATTGTATAAATGGAGGAATATGAAGGATGGAAGCCTCATGTACAAGTACAAGACTATAGCTAAACAGCTTCTCTGCTTCAGTCCTCCTTTACACCTGAAATCTATTAAATAGATTCAGAATGACGAGACAACTTCTACTACTGTTAGCGAGAAGCTTACGAATGGTTTAATGAGTCTGACTGTTTAAGGAAAGTTATTCATCTATACTCCCAAAAACTACTTCACATTTTGTGGACAAATATAATCTACTGTCAGAGTCCACATCAAAATCAAGAAGAACCAAAGGAGCAGAGTGAGGATTAGGCTGTAATTTAACTTTAAGTTGGTACATGGAAACTTTGGAGTGTTTAGAGGAAACTATGAATGGACTATTATCCAGAAAGGATTTTACTGTGGCATAGATGTCTCAACAACAACATGTGAGGAGAAATTAAGCTCTCCACTTAGAACCAGAAGCTGTGCTGTATCGATTGTTCATCAGTGACAGAGTTACAGGAACTACCAGACAAACATAGAGGCCTTTATGATGAGGGCTGTATTGTCAAACTGTCAGCCTTTATTCTTTGTTTGTGTTCAACATTTGAAAAAGACGGGATGAATCTGTTGACAGATTAATTTGAAATTCAATTCTGTACCCACAAAATAAGGACATCATTTCTTTGTCATCATCGAAAGTATTTTTGCTGTCTTTTAAAGACCACAGAGAATTTAAAAGATCAATAAATGTGGGAGAATAAGAGTGAAACATTGAATAAGCAGCTGCCAGCTTTATCTGTTTTGTCAATTTGAACCTTTTCTCCTTCAATCAATTTCCCTTCTTTGAAGGGTGTTTGGAGCAGACTTGGCTCAGTTGTTGTTAGTTTGGGTTATTGTGAAAGCCTGAGAAAGTTGGCTGATACACCCGAAAGCAACATCCTCATCAGCTGGTTCCAAGATTGCAAACTGCTTTATCCTGATATGAAACACATTATCGTCAAAATCTGCCGATTTTAAGGAGTGAAAGTAACATGTGCAATGTTTAGTCAGATCAGTTCAAGTCAGTCTGATAAGAGATTCCTCAAGTGCTAAATAATTTAAAATGGTCTGATTAAGGTGTGTGTGTGTGTGTGTGTGTGTGTGTGTGTGTGTGTGTGTGTGTGTGTGTGTGTGTGTGTGTGCGTGTGTGTGTGTGTGCGTGTGTGTGTGCGTGTGTGTGTGTGTGTGTGTGTGTGTGTGTGTGTGTGCGTGTGTGTGTGTGTGTGGTGAATGAATGATGAATTTTATCAGCATTAAAGTATTTTGATATGTGCACAGTTGTTCCCCTGGTCCAATGTGCCAGAATAGAAGACAAAGAAGATGTTTCTTTTAGCCGTTCATGCTAACAAAAACCTGATTAATTTACTTAATTAGCCTATGAATCATTGTAGAATGGTATCATAGGCCAGTTACATAAGATACCTAACATTAAAGGCACTGTGAGGACTTTTTAAGTGATCTTGAAAACATCTCACTTCTAGATATATGCCTGATTCTAATCCACATCTTAACCCTCTAGGACTCTATTACAACACCATGCCAGCAAAGTTTAGTAGTGAGAAGAGAAATCTGTTTTTTTTTTCTCTGCTGAAAACAAATTCTGGGCTTCATTTTGTAGAGATGGTGAACACTGAAGAACAGCTGAAAGCTTAACGGGAGAATGATAGAACACAGGCTAAAGGCTAACCATAAGCTAAAGGCTGAGACACAGGCTAAACAGTTTGTGATGATGTTCACTCCAACCCACATGCAGCAGTTATTCTGCAGTGATCTGATCAAACTTGAGAGTCTGTCAATAAAATGAAGAGTGAGGTTAAGTTAGCTCTGCTTGGTAGATGAGCAGGACATAAGGATTCGCAAATGTTACACATTAGCCCATGGATACGTCTCAGCACCGGGCTAAAACAGCCGCCTACTTAACTACAGTACAAACTGACAAAGTTTGCCTGTTTCCACGTTCCACACAACAGCGCTGTAAAAAGCTGTCTTGAACACAGAAAAGCAGTGTTAAAAAGATGATCTGATCCCCATTCATTTCCGAAACAAACACACGCCTTGTTAAGTCATGTCAACACAACAGTGATGACATGACTCTTCCAGCCAAAAGGTGTCGCTGCGATCCAGTTTAAATAGATTGTCCTCAAAGTCCCTTTAATACTGCTTCACAGAACAAAACAACAACAACAACAAAAAGTTACAATGGATTCACAATTTTGAAATGATCCATGTTATTTCAAGACGAGGTCCAATTAATGTCTTTGTGATCTCCTAGATCCATACTTAAGCAGGATTTGTCTCTAAACCAAGTGACTGTTGTCACTTCCCAGTATGCTGAGGCAGCTCCCAGAAGAGGTGCTACAATAAATGTATACCAATAACCTATCTACTTTGCTGTTTGCTAGCTCTCAATTTCTCTCATAATACTGGCTTTATTGAAACAGAAGAGACAAATTATGAGCAAATAATGTAACATTCATTCATATTCATAGAAACTCAAACCCAAGAGGATAGAGGGATTGTAACCTGATAAAGCAAGACCTGTTTATTTATATTTTAAGAGAAGATGTGTTTACCAGAGAGCTGTAGGTCTGACAAAACATGTCTGAATAATTTCAGCTTCAGATCACAACGGCTGCATCAGCAAAAGGTGAATTACTGGCACAAAGTAGCACATTGGAGCTGTTGTTGTAGTTATTGCTGGTATAGAAGTTTATTAAACAGTGACAAAGGATGCTGTTAAACTGTATATACCTGCTACCTTTTGGTCTCTAAATTTCTCACATGGGCTCAGTTCTATCCAGGGTTGCTGAGTTTACTCAGATCAGATTGTGTATGAATGAGATTTAGAGAGTACTTCCTCTCTTTTTCTGCACTCAGATACGGCCTCATTTCATTGGTTTAATGACCTCACTTAATGAACATAATGACTCTCATTAATGTTCAGGCACATCTGAGAGCTTGTGACTATTCTCCTGAGCGTTGTCCTTTGCATGTTCACTGTATATCTTCATCATGAGACCAGCTCTCTGTGGAAAATACATCCTGTTTGTTTTCTTTTTTTTTTACTGTTTGAGATTAGCATTATGTTATTATTACAGATGTACTATAAATTGTTCAGTTAGGGGCCCAAAATGCTCAACACCTCCTTTCTTATCCACTGTTTTCACTGCCCTTGCTGTATTTCTCCCCCGCTGTCATTTTAACAGCTGATTATTTTGCACAAATGCAGCAACTGTATCTGCATATTCAGACATGATTTTCGCACAGTTTGCTTTCTGCCTGTGCAAAGATCATGGCAACACAGCACTCTGTGATGGATCAATAACAGAGGACTATGTTTAATGTCAACGAAGATCAATATGCATTTCAGATGTGTATATGACAACCAGAGAAGGCCCATCACACACAAAGATGGATTTGACAGCACATACAGCGGAACATGTCCGGAAATCACTACTCTGTAATCCTGACTTAAACCTGACAGCTCAGTAAGCTTCAGCATGAAGATGCTCCTTCTTCCTACCATAACTATATATGTCCCATTCCTACAAGGGATTTAACAGCTCAACCCTGCAGACTATTTCAGATTACGAGCTGCTGTCAACAAGAGCACAGGGAGCCTGTCTTCAGGTTGTGTGAGGGAAAATCAGACTATATCCAACAGAAGTGTCTTTGAGGCCCCTCAAGTGGCATCATTACCTCATTCTAATGATATAAAGGAGCTGTGGATGCTCATGGATAAAAGGAACCTTTAAATAAACTGAAAATAAATAAATAAACCAACAAATAAAAAAACAAACGAACCAAACTTAGTGGCAAACATTAGCTGTATTTGCCAGCCTGACCTTTAAACATATTAAAATCTCAATGCATGTGGAGTAATTACCTCTCAAGAGCCTTTACATTTTACTCTGTAAGGACACACTGTTTTTAAAGATTACATTCAGGAGGGTTATAAGGTGTGAGTCGTGTGTTGGTGGGCGGTTATGCTCCAGCAGAAACAATATATTATCAAGAAGACAAGAGGTGAAAATGTGATCGTAAAATGAGAAACACATTACAGTGGGTCAAAATACACCAGATGTGTCTCCCGGCTCTGCTCTGTCATGGCACCAGATCTGATAAGTTTCTGTTCAATTGCAGTTTATTTTCTGCAATTTTTCAAAGAAGGCATGAGAATCAAAGCGATTTTAATGAAATTCTCCTGTATTCTTTGGCCAGTTTTGACATATTGCTAACATCACTTGTGATACATTCAGGTACCTTGGGGAATCTTGAGAATCTGACAATAATGGCTTTTTTTTCAGTTTTTGGATTGGACAAATGGTTTGTGAATGCCAGTCATTTGAAATCAGTGATATTCTTGATCCCGCTCCCACTTCAGATACAATAGCACAATGACTCACACAGGGGCTGCATGGTGGTGCAGTGGTGATCGCTGTTGCCTCATAACAAGACGGTTACCAGTTCATATCCCGGTTCAGACAAGGTGTACCTTTCTGTGTGGAGTTTGCATGTTCTCCCTGTGCATATGTGGGTTCTCTTCGGGTACTCCAGCTTCCTCCCACAGTCCAAAAACATGCTCATCAGGTGAATTGATGATTCTAAATTGCCCGTAGGTGTGAGTGTATGTGTGAAAGGTTGTCTGTCTCTGTGTGTCAACCCTGTGGTTGACTGGCAACCAGTCCACGTGTACTCGCCTCTCGTCCTAAGACAGCTGGGATAGGCTACAGTCACCCATGACCCTGAGCAGGATAAGCAGTAGAAAGTGAATGAATAACACAGTGTGAGGCTTTTTAAATTTGAGGTTCCATCTAAGTCGGTATGATGAGTATATGAACACATTTCCCATGATTCTCAGCTCTGCCTTATGGCTGTCTGGTTATTTCTCACCAAAATAGTTTAGTTTTTGGCTTAAGAGTGCATTCATTGTCAGAAAAAAAAAAATCCCTGCATTTGTGCTCTTGGCAAAATATTGTTTGCATTCATATTGTTGCATCAATATAAAGTCCAATTCATTATTTTGCAATAAATGACTTTTTGGATACTCTTCATCTGTTGCTGCTCACTCTCACAGAGCATGGCACATGCTCTGTTTTCCATTTCTTTCAACCACAGACGAGAGTCATACAGTAATGTCTGGGTGTCTAAGCCTGCTGCTGTGACTGTCAGAGGAAATTCCCCAAACACTCACCACATATCAGGCAGGGTCATGGCCTGCTGGAGACCTCTGTCTCTCACTGTCCTGACCGGAGCCAATAGAGGCCAACATGGTTGCTGACAATCCTCTGGGAGGTGTTACTGTGACATGAAGACATTTCCACAGCCTGCATGTCCAAGAACTACTTTATAGTCAGCAAAAAATGCCTCAGCTCTGCTGCTGTGAGGCTGTAACCATCCATCGATCAAAGGATATTGGACTGAGTTTTCAGATTGTTAATGAACAATGTTGCTTTTGCTATTAAAGCCATGTATGAAGGCTTATTTTCAAAATTAGTAGAAGTCTACAATGTTTGTCTATCAATTTTCTGATTTATGGAAGGTGGAAGGGCTTGCCATCCAAGCAGCCCTACATCCGGTCTGATTACTCCTGCTCTACAAGTGTTTGAGTTCTTGCTTGTGTATCTACCTAGTGTTTGTGCAGTGTGTGTACCATGTGTGTGTGCATAAGCTTGTGTTTCCACTGTGTACATGTCTGTTTTTAACCTTGATCATTTGTAACCCTGATGTGTTCCTGAGCTTGACATTCCTGCTGTCACTGTGGTGCTAAGAAACTGTTTTCTTTTCCTTCATGAAGCTGAGACTGTGATGGATCGATTTCCATCAGAACACGTAAGTTCTCCTGTTTTGTTGCATCTATTTTAAGAAAATGAGTGAGATTGGGTGAACTGCACAAAGAAGATACAGTGTTAAAGGAAAGCGAGCTATGAGTTAGAGGAGAAGGTGAAGCATGTCTAGAGAAAAGTACAGTAAAGGAGGAGAAAGAACTCATTAAAACAAACAGTGTGCTACAGAAAACAACTCTTTGCCTTAAAAACACTCTGAATTGTTCCTCCCAGAGTCTCCAGGGCTCTCAGGAGGAGCTGAGCTCTGAGAGCTTTCTCTGAGTAAATTGTGTCAGTTTTCTCTTGTCTGAAGTCGACAGGTAGAGATGGACAAAACCAGTTGACAGCCTGCTTCAGAAAAGCTGATGGGAACAAATTTGTTAGGACCACTCTCTGTCCATCAGGGTTTGTCAGCACAGCTACTGGGTTGATGAATTGAACAGTGGGTCAGAGGGGACAATGGAGCAGAGGGATTGAGGGATCAGCAAGGATGACACAGGAGGGCCCTGGTGACCAGGTCTTTTCTATTAACTCAGGGTTCATGCTGAGGGGAGCAGGGGAATCAGACTCTGCTCTGCACTGTTCCCTCCATGCCTGGTTGTTAGAACAAAATGTCCAAACTGCAGAGAGGGAGGAGAGAGCATTGCTCAAAGGTTCAGAGATAACTGACCTTGAGTTTTCACCAGCCAGGACTCTCCTGACATCGTTTCTTACTCTCTTACTGCCCTTACAGTTTATCCCCCTGAACAAAATAAAACCATTTGGTGCTGTGAAATAATCCCTGATCAGTTTTGTACTTTGGTGGACAATCAAGAATTGTTCAGTATGCTTCAATTCAACTCAGTATTTTAAAGCACTGAATCTCACTCACATGACATAAACAAATACAAACACTTACACACTAAAGCCCTGTTTCCACCAAGCAGTTCAGTTCAGTTTGTCGTGGTATTACACGACAAAGATTCAAGTTTTGTGGTTGGTGTTTTTCTTTGACTAAAACGAGGATGGTTCCCAAATTACCAATCCCTACCATCCCACATCACCCTTCTGTTTGGGTGCGAGACATACTGGTCCAACTCCAGAAGGTGGAGCTGAAAGCATTGCAGTCCTTTGATTGGTCGAAAGAATCATCACTTACCATGCAACAGCAGCAGTAAAGAACAACACATAACCCTGCCATGTTTAAACAGCATTTCACGAAACAGCATTTCTACAGAAGTGCACATCTATTCTTGGTTGGTTTACTGTGACGCGTTTTCTTCTTTGTTGGATTTATTGGCGGATTACACTGTATTCTGCTGCTATGCCATCACAGTATTATGTAGCTTATGTGGCTATCGGCATCGAGCTAACACGCAGCCTGTCAAGAAGGGCATGGCTGGCTGTGGAAATGCAAACAGGATCAGGCTTTACTGTACCAAACTGTACTGATCCACACCGGACCGCTGGGTGGAAACAGGGCTTAATAGACTCATCCACTTGTTCCTCTTGATGTGTGCTTTCAGTCATGAAAGTTTTACATCATCATGCTACGCCTGCATTCAGCAAGCAGAAGCATGTATGTACACACACACACACACACACACACACACACACACACACACACGGAGAGAGAGAGAGACAGAGAGAGACACTATACTGTCTCAATCAACTAATGATACTACCACTACCAACACAGACACATTAGTGCTTATCTATCTCATCAACCAATGCACACACACACGCACACACACACGCACACACACACACACACACACACACACACACACACACACACACACACACACACACACACACACACACACACACACATGCTTTACAAAAAACTTGCTAATGATGTATAGTGGCTGATGTGACCTACATGCGTTCCCTCAAATCATAAATAATTAATACATACAAGCAACATTTTTAAAGCAGCTTCATAAAGCAAAAGATAGATTTAGATATAGGGCTGCAAAATTTTGTGAATTTTCAAAGCTGAAAACTTGGGTATTTTCAGGAATTAATGGGAATTTTGGGGAATTTATATAAACTGCATTTTCCTGGTCATGAATAAATATTTAACATGTTGATTAGTTATAAACAAACAACCATGCAAACATGTCTATTGACATAATAAATGAATTTTCCGGGATTTTTTCGAACTGAGTCGAAATGTTTTTCAAAAATCTCTATCATGATTCAACTAATGTGTCTGCAGTTCACACTGAACATATACTCCAGTTGTGTAGTCTTTTGCTCTCATTGCGATGAACTGACCCAGAAGGGCCCCACCTTCCTTGGTGGGAAGAATAGCTCAAGAATATCTCTGTTTCAAAGTCTCATTGCTGTGGAAGGATATGGATCTGATAGTAAAATGTGCAGTGCAGGGTGAATTTTGAGTCTTTGACCTCCTGCTGTGCGGCCACAGTCTCCAGCTGTGATTCAAGAGTCTGGCTAAATTGTCCGTTCTCTACTGATGTAGAAAGTGAACATAGATCCACTTCCTGCCCCCTTACCACAGCGCCCAAACTGCAGCACAGAGTGTAGCATATTGAGAGTGAGATGCCAGTGACTGAGCACACTGTCACATCTGTCAGAAGAGTGGTGCTGATTATTTATCTGCAGGTGTGTGTAGCCCAAGCTGTGACTAGTATTTGCAGTGAATCCAACTCCTCTCCAGGAATGCTTCTAGTGTTCCTAAAACAATTAACACTTTATTTCAACATAAACTTTATGTTAATTACTGAGAGTTTGTCCATGCACTCGCCCATCAGAGGAATGATCTCACCCATCCGTTCAGATACCAGTTGTCCTGCATCACCCTGCCATGATACCCCACTTCTAGCTGACCCCACAGTCTACCTGGCAGCCATTCCCCATCATTCTGAGCATGCCCAGTCAAGGAGTCAAGGACATTTTTTTGTTTGTTTTCACTCCTTTCACTCCTTTCTAGATATTAAATCTTGTTTGACTCTCATTGAAAAGCTAAATTCAAGCAGATCTGCTCGACATTGAACCTAACCTTAGAGTTGAATCCAACCTGAGAGCACGGAAATCGATTTAAGCTCTTTCTTTCTCACAGCCTCCCTTTATGTGCAGCTGCACTGGACGGGGTTAAAACATAAAGTTCCCTTCCTCTGCTTTCTGTGTACGAGAGCAGTTTTTTACAAGAGCACACAACTAGAGCCAATTCACTTTAGAGTTGCTCCAAGGTCTCAGAGGTTGTTTAAGGTTCACCTCTGTTCTCCGACACAACTACTGTGAGGTGGATTCTTTAGAAAGAACATGTTGTTCTGATCTTTAACTTTTGTACAAAGGCAGCATCTTTACTGCTGCTGTCTGGTGCTGGTTTAAAGTGTGTTAGGTTTTATCAACCCACTTCTCTGAGCTTGCAGGGCCCACACAAGGCAGGAAGACCTTTCAGTTTCTGCCCTCGCTTTTCTCTCTCAAATCTTTAGAGTTTCTCTTTTTTCCTCATTTGTGAAGGTGCCTCAGAGCTGTGACTAATGCCTGAGTCTGTAAAGTGGTGTTTGGTTTGATTTCTGCACCTATAATGCAGGCCCCAGAAACAGATATCCACAATAACTCCATTTTTCATGAAGCTTTTAATTTACTTTTGAATCGATTTCTCCTTCCTGACTCATTTGATCAATAGAACGTGCAAATGAACTTGCAGACTGTGAGGAAAAACAAAGAAACAAAAATATATTATTGTGGGAGCTGCCTGCAATACATTGAAATGAGTCTGCAGGTAAAATTAGACATGTATTATTAGATGGGACAGTGAGTAGGGGTTGGCTTCAAAACTATGCTTCAAACTTGTTAAAACAACATGTTAGATGTCTGCTTAAATGTGTAGTTTTACATTTCTGTTAGTGTCAGTATTTAATGACATTTTTAACATTTTTAACCAATTTAAGAATCAGTCCCATTAAGTTGTCAATTGGTGTAACCATAAATGACAAGTGTTAAATAATTCACCTTCCAAGAAGTTATGCAAGGAAATGAGTTTTGTTGTGAAATATCAACTCAGTGTATATTTAACATATTTAATTTCTAAACTTGATAATAAGGGACCCGACCCTGATTTTTTAAGTTTTGGGGGTTCTTTTATTTCTTTTTTGGTGGCTCGGACTCAACTCGGACTTGAACATTGAGGACTGGTGACTTAACTCTGACTCTAGCTATGGTGACTCAACTACAACACAGGCTGGCAGTCGCTGATATGCAGAGGAGGTTTTGTTATATTTTGACAGCAAGGGCCAGAATCTTTAAGGAGCTCACACAGCTCCACAATGAGAAATGAGAGTAGTTGCAAACTTGCCCAACTTCTTGGTTGTGACTTTATAGATGTTGTGTCAGATGTCAGCATCGCAGCCTGAAAGCCAAACAGCACAGTGACAGAAATCAGACTCCGTGTTTGATTTGGCTTGGCCTTAAAAGAAGCTATTTGTTTTCACTCTGCATCAGTGGGCACATCAACAACTGAGTTCTGTTTGCTGTATGTGGGTGAGTGTTTGTGTCTGTCTGGATTCCGTCTGTTTTATTGATGTCCAGGGGACTGCCATATGAAATGTGTTTGTGTTCAGGTTTACAGAAAAAGGCATTAACCTCATCACCTCCTGAAATATTTCAGTCAGCCCGCTGTTATCTTGCCTACCTACTTCTTCCATCCACAGCAGGGTTTCTTCATCACCACTGCCTTTTGAAGTTAACAAATCAAACTCCACAACTTCTTTCCAGTTGTTAATTTCCATCAGAGTTCTCAAACTTCCTCCATCTTTATACTGTCTTCATTTTTTCTAAAGAATCTGGGCAAGCTTTCAAACTGTTAAAGGATCTCCTCTCATCTGTAGCCTGAGCCACATCAATCGCAGCTGTTAGTATGTCTTTTGAAAGGTGTGAACAGAAGATGAATAGCACTGTTGTTTGAACAAATAAAAAGTAAATAATAAGACACAGTGAAGCGAAAGAAGAAGAGAAAAGGTGAACGTAAGAATTGCTTTGGTCAGTGTGTGTCTATGGAGCGAGCCAACACAATCGATGGCTTTCTTAAAAGAAATTCAGCCAATAAGTCAGTAAGTTTGTGCTGGACTCAGCTGAGACACTGCTGGACTTGCAAACAACCTTCAAGGACAGCTCACTTAGAGAAACACATTATTATCAAAGAAAGCTTTAATTATTTTTCATGCCTGTTGTAAAAGCTTACTGTTGGCTGTAGCAGCCATCGGTCATGCAGCATATTCAGAAGCATTGGAAAAAAAATACACAGCCACAGAATATGTTTGAGGCCATAGACAGATCTCTCAGGCAGAGCATGTGCAGATGCAAAAGCACCAAAAACAAAGTTGTAAGAGAGGGACAGATTCAAACATCAGCTGTCAGATATCATGATTCATATGTCTTTTTACTCAGGTCGATTAACTCTTCAGCAATATTTTGCTGTGGTCTTTGGATTGCTGCACAATAATTCCACTGAATGAGGAAATTATTGGTGACATTATGGATGTGATAGTAAATTAATAAAAACTCACAGTGGTGTTGTGTGGACAGATCACATTACAGCTGTAAGATTAGCTGTAGCTGAACTCTGGTTATTAAGATTCAAAAACAGGCTTAGCTTTGATTTAAAAATATTATGGATTATGCATTGAATTTCCAAATGCCTCCCTTGAACTCTACTTCTCTTATTAAAATTAGGAATCGCTTTTTTAAGAGCTGTGGATGATGTAAATTATTTAAAAAGCTGAAAATTATTCTCACCACTATGGACTCAGTATGGGTGCAGGTAATTCCTTTCGTGAAATAAACACAGCACAGTTGTGATACACATGTAAGTATATGAGCTCATGAGCCTATAATTCATATATATTAATGATGTGGAGGAGTGTGCAGGAGTTATCTTTTTAACTTTTTAAAAATAACTACTTCCACGGAGAATTCTTCAGTGTTTCTAGAACAGCTCCAGCTGCGGAGAGATAAAGGAAAAGAAGAGAGTCAGAGGGAGTTGGTGTGCGTTTATTATAAGTAGGGAAAGAGAATCTGCTCACACTCCTTCTCTCTCTCTCTCTCTCTCTCTCTCTCTCTCTCTCTCTCTCTCTCTCTCTTTATTGTTTTATAAAGGTAAGGAGCCCCTCCATCTGCCTCATACATTATATCCTCTCACTTAGTTAAAATTTGGGACAAAGGACGGTTCATTGAGATTGAACATCCTCATTTATCTCCTCCGTGTAGAGCAGCGCCTTCATTAATCACCAGGATTTTCCAGCTCAAGCTCTGCGGCTGAACTCTGACAGCCCCAGCTCTCACATGCACAAACACAGACACAGCTAGGAGCAGTCACTCGCCTCTCTGCCTCGCAGGAGGAAACACATCTGTGACACCTTTTCTCTTCTGTAGTATCCTCCCTCTCTCCCTCCCCTTTCTTCCCTTTTTTAAGACAGTTATTTCCTCCTCATGCTGAGCATCGAATCCAGACCCCCTACTGTGCTAACATCAGCCTGCAACTCATACCCTCCGCTTTTTCTCCTCGCTTTACTGATCTTCCATTTTTATCTGTGTATCTTTCTTCACTGGATTGCCCCACTATTTCGTGCTTTACAAGGTTCTTTCCCCACTCCTGGTTTCTCCACTCTATTTGTGCCAAAGTTGTGAGGAAGTTGTCTAATGCAGTGGTTCCCAACCTTATTTTACCTGGAGCACCCCCCCCCCCCAATGTGTGTGTAAGGCAAGGCTGCAAGCTAACCCCCTTCCTTCTGATTGGCCGGCTTTCTGTAGGCCTGATGAGGGCAGAGCTATGTGCTAACTTCTGTGTTTGAACTCCGTCCCACTGATGTGTCATGAACCAGTTAGGAGATTCTCACGCAATGATGTCATCAAATCCTTTCAGGAGGTCTCATGAAGATCTCATACTGTTTTTAGAATGAGCTATTTTGAACAGTTTACGCGCATTAAAATTTTGCACAGGTTCAGTACAGACTGCAAAAAGATTACTTCAATCCATTTTTCCAAATATTGAATGTAATATCCCATCTTTAACAGAAGAAAAGGTAAAGGAATGCAGTCTGTCTGGTCTTTAGTGAGTGACAGATGAAGCATATTTGACACAATGATTGTTTTTATACACAACGAGTTTATCTGGATACCTCAATATGCACAACAATCAAGACATTCTCAGTTCTCAGGAAAGTTCTGAAACTGGAATAATCCTGTCAGATTCTATTTGATATGATTAATTAGCCACTAAGTGTCAAATGTGATGGTTTTGTTTCACATCAGCCATAAAATCTGGGCTGATGCATCCGTGAGCCTAAATCCAGCAGATGCAGTCAATAGAGTAAGTATTTCTCAATTGAAAAGTGTATTTGAAACGGAGAGAACTTGATATCTAAAACAGCCGACGATGTGCTGCAACATTTCTACAGAAACATCCAGAAGAAGCTCAGTGTTGTTATCCTGCTGATGTTCACAGTCTGTGTGCTTGACTGAATTGTCTCACTTTGTCCTTCAAACTGTGAAATACACGCAGGAACTTTACACAAACTAATGACCGAATATTAATGCTAATGACAGGGGATTAGCAAACATTGTCCCTTACAAATTTATCATTCCACAGAGCTGAAGCAGAGCATCGGACTTTGCATGTTAAATTCTCCTGTCATTGAGACAAATGATAATAGCTTTGACTACAGTCAGAGGATCTTTGTATAGTAAAGTAGTTTAATCATAAAGGTGGTGTTGATACACACACCATAACTCAGGCTTTTTTTTTAGGATGAGACATTTTTTAAGGACCTTTGTCACTTTTAAGGTGTGTGTGTGTGTGTGTGTGTGTGTGTGTGTGTGTGTGTGTGTGTGTGTGTGTGTGTGTGCGTGCGTGCGTGCGTGTGTGTGTCTGTTAGCTTTTAGTGCCTATGGGCTTAAAAGATCCAGTGAATACTCAAACTTGAAATGTTGAAATGCTAGAGACATGTTACCCGTCTAGTGAGCAGGTGTGATATTTGTTGCTGACCTGTTGTGGTATACGGTCAGTGACAGATTATGTGATTCTGTAAAACCTTAAAAGAATTGTACTTCCGATATTCAAGTTGTAAAGCAAATGAGACAACGTTTGTTTCTCTATTTTTTCAAGCATTGCATCCATACTGAGACACAAGATCTTTGTCTGGATCATTTATCATTTATCACTGAAGCTTTGTGTATCCCCTGAGGCTGATCATTAAACAGAACACGGTCCTTACAGTGACTTCAATAAAATAACGTTATTTCAAACAGGAGGACTGGGAACTGTTGCACACCCCATCCATTGGGAGTTGAATAAATTACTGAATTGTGAGCTGAGTTCGAGGCAAATGTTGGAGTATTTGCAAATCTACTGAACTTTCATATTTGTGTGTGTTCAGCTTATATTAAAACCAAAACAAAACTGTAATCCATATTGGCAGCTTTCATCTTTAATAAATCCGTAAGCCAAACCAAATAAAAAATTCAAGGCTTAAACTCTGCCTGTGGAGCAAAAAAGGCGTGATCAAAAAGGCGGATTTGTATAAAGCAATTTGTCTTTGTTCCCAAAGCAGTTATTTCCAAAGAAAGAACTTAAATCCTGCAGTTTTGTTTTTGTACTGTAACTTCGTACTCTTTTATATCAAAAAAAGATTTATCATAACAGCATTGAGATGTCTGCTTTTTCTCACTGAACTCGGCCTCACACACTCCATGCCAGAGCTCAGAAAGGGGAGGCCATGTGCAGTTTCATGGTCCTCTTGTTGATGAATTGTTCTGGGGGTGCGAAAGGCATTTCCACTGGCACTGAGGTGTGTGTTCACGGCTCCGAGGGAGGCAGCCATTGTTTGCTGACAAGCTGAGTTCTCCGTCTCCTCCTCCCTTTTTCTCTATTCTCAGGATAAACTGATGGTACGCTGTGGGGCTGATTAGAGGTGAGAGCCGTATCAGTCGCTGGAGATTCACTAAACTCAAACTTAGAGTGTGGTCATTATTCACTTTTTATACCAACAGCAGACAGCTGAAAGATGGAGGTGGGAACTAGAGGTTGGGCAGAAGTTGAAGAGAGAAAAATAGAGATGAAAAGATAAGACCAAGTCCAGCTTTTGTGTTTGCATGTGTATGTGCGGCTTACTCTACCTCGAGCTGTTACACGTCCTCACTGAATGCTGAGTACACTGAACAATACTGCTCATTAATTCTTTAATACAAAATCTGCTCAGCACTGCTCAGAGAAAAAAAAAAATATGAAAGAGCGCCTCTGAATGGCACCTTGTTTGTCGTGTTTCTTTATTTTGTTCAATTTCCTGAGCTGAATAAATTCAGAGCTTCCAGTGTTAGACAGGATGAAAGAAGGTGTTATTCGAGCCAAATAGAGGACTAAGTGTCATTCTGGGTAAATTAAATCTCTGCTGAGTCTGGGTTCAGCTTAGACCTTTTGAAGAAGCATAAAAGCCAACTCCTGTCTTCAGCAACAAAGTGTGTCATAGATAAAATCACCAGGCTGATTAGTTTTTTACATTCAGTGATTTGGCAGAAGAGTAACTGCATGCACACCTTGCTGCATACTCAAGACAACACATGTCACTTTGCTGCGGCCCAGATCAGCAGGGAATCTGCCTTTAACACAGACAAGGCTGTCTTCCAAATAGATGTTTACCAAGCAGTCTGCAGTCACTTTTAAATGTGTTATGCCAAGTTGACAGTATGGAGCTGGTTGTATTTGTATCCACATTGTTTTTGTAGATCCCTATTTCTCTTCTGTGGCATTGTTGACAGCAGTTTATCAGAGTTACAGTGTTGGTTGTTCCTCCTAGCACTGATTTCCCCTCTCAGCTTCTCCTCCTCATGGTGCCTCATTAAGATGCAGATAAACAGGAGCCTCCGACCCGACGCTACTGAAAGGCCAGGCCTGACACGGAGCTGCTACACCACACAGCTTCTGTGAACTTTCAATAAAATACAGTTTGCCACAAGCATGTCTTCTACACACGTTAGACAAGGCTTGTTTTTTTTTCACTTTCTCTCTGAAAAAAAAGAGAGAGAGAAGAGGAATGAGCATTTTCTTTCTCACTAAGTGATGTCTGAAGGTCAACTACTCTTCCTCACATAGATCTAAAACCAAGCCATACAATTTGATTTCAGTATGAATAATGGATCAACACAGTCTCTGTTTTCAGCCCCCATCTCAATTAAATGACTTTGAAGTCTTCACACTGAACATTAACAGAACTCAAGAACATTTATGTCAAGGTCTCTTAAAAAAAAATGCTATCGATCTTGTGAACTCATTCTCAATTCTATCTTATCTGCAAGCATACTTTTGATGTGAGCTAATAATTTCTCCTTTAATATGAAAGCTTTTCTCTTACAGATTTATTTTAATGCCTCAGTTTGAGCAGCTCTTCATCCATTCTATTCTTTCATTTCATTTCACTTTTGTGTCACTTTTTTTCCCTGGCGCAGGGCCAGCAGCCATTTACTCCTCTTACCTTTTGAATAACTACCAAACAGTGTAAAGGTAAAACCTTTTCATTACATTTTCTTCATGTTTGGAAATTTAACTACATTTCCATTTTAATGAATAGAGAAAGTATTCCATAATGCGAAGGAAGTGTTTCGCTGCATCATGCAGATCCAAAACAAAATAATCCAGCATTTAACTCTTAGGGTGGCAAATCACTGAAGTCACACCGTCTTCACTGGACAAAGGGATGTGTGTCTCCTAAGCTATTATATATGTTGCTAATTCTTTAGTTTTTGCTGCAAAACGGCCTATTTCATGTTAAAACAACAAAAGACATTTCCGAGGCATAAACACAAGGACAGAGGCGGCAAACTGGAGACAATTCAAACCCCTATCTTTATATAAACAGCTATCACTTCAGTTTAATCACATGTGGATTGAAGTGAAGTATTCCCCAAAATACTCGGCCTGATATAATTCATGTTTTCTGGTGTGTGTGTGTGTGTGTGTGTGTGTGTGTGTGTGTGTGTGTGTGTGTGTGTGTGTGTGTGTGTGTGTGTGTGTGTGTGTGTGTTTTCATTCACATTTCATGGTAGAAGATAAGACAAGGCAAAAATAAATAAATAATAAAACAAAAGCCACAGGCAGCTGCTAAAAGCGTAGCCACAATGCCTCAGGGAAGTTTTTTCTCTCTGCCCTGCAGCCATGCTGTCCTCACCGTGAAACTCATCAGAGAGCAAAGAGCTGCTCATCAGCTGATAAACTCACCTCTGATACACTTGTTCTCGACTGTGAATGGAGTGAGGAAGAGCAGATAGAGAACAGAGGTAGATTAAATTAAAAATGTACCTTTTTAGTCTAGCTTTTAATTTAATTTTGCTTATTATTTATTTATATACTTATTTTAATCTTTTTAATCTTTCTTAATCTTTTTTCAACACATATTTACTTATTTATCTCATTGTCTGTACATGACTATTAATATTTATTATTATTTAGTATCTCTGTAGTTTGTTGATTCCCCATTTATGTCTTTTAATTTGGTTAATTTATTTTCTTATCCTAAGTCTTAACATCTAGTTCTACCTTCGGTGTTTCCTCGGAAGGTGTTTCCTCAGTTCATCAGCACACATTTCGATTTTGTTGTGTACTTTTAAAGCACTGGGGGGTGTGGGTTATGTTGGGGTGGGTGTGGATTTGTGTTTGGGGGGGGGGGGAGGGGGGGGCAAGGGGGGAGGGTTTTGTGTTGATCCATGGGTTTGGGGGTGGGGGTAATCTTATTTTATTATTTTTCTGTTTGTTAAGCACTTTGTGTTAGGTATGGAAGTGCTCTATAAATAAAGTTTGACTGATTGAGTTTGATAATCACAGATTTTCTCCTGTCCTCAGACCGCTCTTCTCCATGACAGCTCCACTCTGGATAAAAAAGAGACACACAGTCTCTCAGACAGCTGCTTTGCTGTTGTTGAGGTCAAAAAGGACTGAGGTGACTTTGAAAGGAACTGAAGCCTCCATGCTGGTCAACCTGTCCATCAGATTGTCTTCTCTGTGCTTCTTATCAAAGTCACATCATATATGCTTAAAGAAAAGGCCCCAAAATACAACAGATAATAAATTTTATAATTCACGAGCCAACTAATGTACTATCACATCACTTTAATTTTTTACAAGATACATACAGAATACTGTCAACCTGTTGATTCTTGAATGATAAAATGCTACTTCAGGACTGCTCTGCAGGACAACAATTTGTGGCCACTGCATCTGAAAATCCGCAGTAACGTGAAAACCTTCAGAGCCGTCCTGACTCATACTTTTATGTCATTGGTTTGTTTCTCTCTGTAAGCTCAGGAGCTTTCTATGTGTGAGTCAGAGTGTTGTCTGTGAGCTGATAGTGAGCTGTGTTAGAGCCTGTTACAGAGTCAGTCCTGTGTGAACACTGCAGCTGAGCCTGAGTGCTGCTGCTCTCAGCCTGAAGACAGGACACTGAAATAATCTTCTCTAATTTTGCTTCCAACGCTCACTTACCTTTGATGAAATCAAGCTGTTCAGATTCTTTTGGTGGTAGAGATCTGTGAGTTTGGATACTGCTCCAGCCTGTAAACAAAAAGAAGAATGTACAAAACAACAAACACACATGTTGAACTTTCAGGTCCCACGTAAACAGAAACTGGATTTGCATGACTGAAGTTGTTTAGTCCAGTTCGGTGCTCGCATTGATTAAACTGACATTTACTTCACATAATTTTTAAAGGTAATTCACCAAGCTTGAATAAATCACTGTTTTTGTTTTCTTACAAAATTAATTTAAAAAATATCAGAAAGAAATTCAAGAGTGCACAAAGGTCTGTTGTTCCGAAGTGGAGCAAGACTTCCTCATGGACTCCCAGATTAATAGCACATTTATTCCCTCTGTGTCACTTTAAGGGCACCACCTGGCTGAAACTGGCCCACATACAGCTTTAATTTAGCTCACAGAGTCAGAACAGTCAGCTCTGGACCTTTTCAGATGCCCTACAGATGCTCATTTATAATCTCATGAGATAAATGAAATGAAAATACAGGAAAAGAGTGAGTTTATTTCTTAGTTGAAATCATACAACCTCCATCTAATCAATTTATCTTCTGTCCACTCTTCTTTCACTTTTGTTGATCCACTCTTGTCTTACAGCCTCATTTGCTTCCCCTTTCACTTGTTTCTGAAGCATCTGGTGAAGCATCTCCCCTTCAAACGTGGAGCTTCATCAGAATGTAAATGATCATCTCTGAATAAGGTTTTTCTGGGCTTTTTGTTTTGTTGAATTCCCCTCATGTGACTCAGACAGTTGCTTTAAGCTGAAAGATCAGCGAGATTAACCCTAAAGTGGAGCCTACTGTCTGTAAAATTAAGTCTCCCTTACACGCACACACACACACACACACACACACACACACACACACACACACACACACACACACACACACACACACAAACACACACACACAGACCACAAACACAAACACAAACAAGTACACAGGACACAAAGCTATTTTGTGTCAGTCAAAGATGGAGAGGATACAGAACGGAAATAGTGATAGGAACCAGTTGAAGGAGACACGATAAAATCTGCCTGTAGAAGTTCAAAGAACAAGTATGCAGGCCTGAGCACACTCTAACACACACTGAGTAATGTCTTTATTACATCAGGAGATGTGTCTCTCTGCATGTGTGTTTTCACCAGCCGTTTCCCTCATTCCTCTTTAATATCATTCAGCTTTCAGCACAAACACACACACTCACATGTTACATAACCACAATTGTGCTCACAGCAGTCCTGCTGTGAAAAGGCTCTAATACCAGAGAGGATGTTTCTGAACAACTGAGCTGAGGGAAGCACCTCCATGCTGGAGCGTTAATGACATGAGAACCACTTCATGCCTGGAAACATTTGAATTCTAACATACTTTTGACCCAGAGCTTCTCTCCGAGGTCTGCTGCTCTGAGTGTTGCCTTCAGCAAAAGAATGCAGCAGTTTGAGAAAATAAGCCCACTTTTTTTTTATGAAACATCGCAACAGATTTTTGCCCCAAGCTTTGGTTTTATGACAAAAAAGTTAAGTAGGGCATCGAGCATCAAATGCAGAATCTCTAATTGTGTGGAAAATGTACTAAAACAAACATATACACTTTAATTTCCTGTCAAGGTTTGGAAAATCTGGTTACATCCTTTATAGATTATCTGAGTTATATCATAGGATCTCTTAAAATGACATAACATGATGTAACATGAGGTTAGATCAAGGCTTGGTAAGAAGAACGCAGGGACTGAAAACAGGTTAGCATGGGCAATTATTAACATTCATACAATTTATTTCAACTGGTACCCATTTTTAATTGCTAAAACCAGAGATCACAATGGAGTGGCTTTCATATGGGTTTAGCCACACTGCAAAGGAGCAGATCTAGTGTGAGTTGACACATGCCTTGAATAGAAACCTATCTGATCTTGGTGCCTTCACGGAGTGGAGCCAGACCGGAGACGCAGTCGGTGTATTTCTTGTGCAAGACCTAGTGTATGTTACATCACCTTTCCTTATTAAGCTTTGTCAAGTTTTATCTTGCACTTGCAGATATAGTGACAAATTGTGTTAACTGACAATGGTTTTCTGAAGTGTTCCTGAGCCCACATGTTAATATCCTTTACACAGTGATGTTGGTTTTTAATGCAGTGCTGCCTGAGGGGTCAACGATCTCAGGCATTCACTGTTGGTTTTCAGCCTTGCTGCTTACGTGCAGAGATTTCTCTGGATCTTTTGATGATATTATGGACTGTAGATGATGAAATCCATCAATTCTTTGCAATTGTATGTTGAGAAACATTGTTCTTAAACTGTTGGACTATTTGCTCACGCATTTGTTCACAAACCGATGAACCTCGTCCCATCCTTGCTTGTGAACGACTGAGCCTTCAGGGATGCTCCTTTTATTTGCATACATGACACTCACCTGTTTCCAATCAACCTGTTCACCTATGGAATGTTCCAGCAGGTGTTTTTTTTAAACATCTCTCAACTTTCTCTGAATTTTTTGTCCCTGTCCCTGCTTTTTTGGAACGTGTTGCAGGCATTAAATTCAAAATGAGTGAATACTTGCAAAATAAAAAAATAAAGTTTATCAGTTTGAACAACAAATATGTTGTCTTTGTAGCCTATTCTATTGATCATAGGTTAAACAGGATTTGCAAATCATTGTATTCTGTTTTTGTTCATGTTTCACACAACGTCTCAACTTCATTGAAATTGGAATTGTACAAGCCAGTGAGAGTCAGTGCCAAGCATTTGGCCCTTTCTCATCAAGCTGTCTTTGGCAGAGACTTAAACACTGAGTCAAACACTCAGCAGACGCAGACCAGCTCAAAGTCAAAAAGATGTTGAGATTGTGAGCTTGTCAAAGGTCAACTACTCTGAATAAAAATAATTCCTGACTTATTAGTGTTGGGTGTATCTGTTTATGAATAATGCCTCCTGGCTCCATTAGCATGGTGTGTTAGCAGTGTAACCCTGTGTCCATGAGGCTCTGATCAAAGCAGCCAACAGCCTTCCTCATTAAAGAGCTACAAACTTATCCTGGATCTGTGATTAAAACAGCTATTCACACTAAAGCAAGCTGTCCTGATCAAGGCTGTGTCTTTGTCATGGAATAAAAACACCTTTACATTAAAAACTGAAGCAGACGTCCTCGGGGTGTCTGATGTAGCATCAAAGACAAACAGAGCAGAGACTTCTTTTCAATCAGTCCATGGATGTTTAGCTGCTGCGGCTCCTGCATGTGAAGTTGTGAAGTTGAATCTGAATGACACCTGGAGGTGCTGGTGGTCTCCAGCTCACTGTGAGGAGGCTGCTGGATGAAGTCAGAGAGGAGACGGGTGGATTAGCCTTTAGAAACTTTCACTTTGGGGATCTGATGATGTTTTTGGGTTCACCTGCTGAGGGGACAAGTTTAAATCGACGGGCAGTCAGAGAGACTGATGACACAGAACACACTGCTGGAGAGGTACACTTCAAACACACAGAAGAGCCAATTAACCCTGTTTAAACAAGGACACACACTTTCACACACTCAGACAAACATCAGGTTTAAAACTGATTCCTGCTAAGGAAGAAGGACTAACACGTGTCTCAGTGTCTGAAAGCTGTAATTACATCTCTGACCAAATCAGGAGGTTCATAGATTTAAGGATCAGACACTTCTGAGTGAAGCTGATTAAGGGGACAACTAAAGGCCAACAAGACTCCTGAAAACAGCTACACAGAGTCCCACACTAAGGGACCATGCTGCTGATAGTCTTCCTTTGTGCAAACAAAAATAAAGATCTCTGCCAGGAGTTAAATCATTCCTGACCACACCTCAAGAAGAAGCAGTTGCCTCTTTATTTCCCAAACATAACAGTCTCTAAAACTTTTGTTGTCCTACAGAAGGGGGCCTTTCTCTGGATGACAGACATCCCACCATGCACCACCACCCATGGATACTGAGTACCAAATAACTTGGCTCTTCAGGAAACCTGGAGAAAACTCTGTGAGCATGACGAACTCTCTTGCTGAAATTTCAGTCTTGCTGATTTTTTTTTCTATATGGTTGAGTTTATGTACTGTCTAAATGGGGATACACACATAGGGATTGTTTATCTGTTAGACACCCCACACATGAAGATAAAAAAAAAAACTCTGGCATTGAAAAGTTTTGATTGTAGTGTGTGTGGTGTGTGTGCAACATGGAAGGGGACATAGAAAAGGGAGTGATGGTGGTTTTGGGACTATTTTTAACAGAAAATTCATGAAGCAAAAAAGAAAAGACTGTGGAAAAATCTTAGAGACAGTGGGAACACACTCTTTCCTTACAAACTTGCCATGTCAGGTCAAACATGCTTGATCTGTTTACGTCTGCTTTCTCACTGATTGCAGCTCCAAAGTGGTGGTGATTGTGAACATGTGCACAGGAATCATCAGGTGCCAGTGTGAAGGTGTGGGGGAGGGAGAGTGAGTGTAGCCCAGAGTAAGCTGCAGCAGGCGACCAATCCATGGTGAGGGGAATCACCACAACTCGAGCCATTTGGAAAACAGCTAACAATGATGGACAATCACTAAAGTACAAAAACTAGAACAAACAGGTCAGTGAACTTCCAGCAAACAAAGTGACATGATGAACAATGCAGTACCTCAAGGAACTCCGTATCCATCCGAATTCACGCTCTGCACATCAAAACTTCCTCCACTCTCCTAGAACCAAGCTCTGGATCATGGGAGACCGGGCCATTCTGCGAATAGGCTGCCTAATCATATATTGCAAGCCTCCTGAGCTTGACTGCTCTCATATCTGAAAATCAGTCCATCATCACTGAGGACAGCAGAGTCAGGAATGAGCCTGCTTGGTTCACTGAACACTGATTTTAACCTCCAGATGCTGTTTAGAAAAGCTCTATTCAACTACCTTAAGCATGGCTCTGATTGAAGAGATCCCTTAGGTAGATGGAAAGAGAGATAGAGGAGTGATGGAGGCAGCAAGGACTGCAAAATAGGAGACAGGATGCTAATAGGTGAGAAACCCTGACTGAAGATGATCGGTGTAAGCAGGCATAAAAATAAAGTGAAGTGTGAGAATATGGGCATACAAATGTACAAAAGTAAAATATTATCTGTGAAAACACCATGAGCGAGCAAATCAAACTGTCTGTCACGGTGTTCCATGCCAATCACCAGCAGCCATCTGTATATCAAACAAGGCAGTTATCCTCCCGCACTGATTCATGATTTCTGAATATCAATAGCTCTCTCTTATATAAACTGCCCTGGAGACCTGTGCAGCTCTTCCTCTTTGCGTCGCAGTAGTTTAAAAAGGTTTGAGTTACAGCTTCTTTATCTCCTCTGGTCAGGGTTTAGTCTGGCTGTGGACTGGCTGCCTCCCCACTGGAGTCTCAACTATCTTTAGAGTTTTGGTCCAACAGTGCTGAGCTGAAGCAGAGCTAGTTGATTCTCACAGCAGAGACACTCCTGCCAATTGAAGTTGAAAGTTTTGATTAAACTTGACCTTTAGTTTCATTTATTTGCACAGATTGTATACAGACAAAAAGCACATATTAAAAGACAAAATATTTGAGCATTAGAAGCAAAGTAAGAAGCCAGTTTACATGGAATCCTTTCCTTACACTCCAAAACCTACAGAATGAGAGAGGAGAAAAAAGGAAAAAGAACTATTACCATTACCATATATTACTACTTAAACATCTGTACTGCAATGTAACTGACAGAAGATCACTTTATTTTGACTGTCTCCAAAAAAATAGGCAAAGAAAGTGATTACTTTACTGGTAGATCTAAAGGATTCCACATCATTCTGACTTTACTTTTTAACTTAAACTGTCTTTCTACTTGTTCATTAGGTCTCATTACTATCAAGCCTAGTGATATATTGCAATACTAATAAAGAGTTCTTATCGAAGAGCTATCAGAGGTTTTATATATGTGTGAATTATTGCACGTAATTAGATGATTACTTTCAGTGATTGCCAAGGTTGCAAGGATGGTCTCAATTATGTCTGTGACGAGGGCAACATAGTATATATAGGTCCAAGTCCTTATTCACCTGTTACAGCTTCATGATAGCATGCCCTTTTTTAGAGGATATACTGGATGAAGAAGCACTCATCATCAGACGAGCCTTCAGGCATGAAAGAGTTTTCAGGGACAGGTCAGACCCACTGGCATTTGGATATGACTATCTCATTAAGAGATATAGATTTTATGGTGATGGAATCAGGTATCTATGTAGGCTCCTTGGTCCAAAAATACAGCACCAGACTGCTCAAAGCCATGCCCTAACTATACCACAGATGGTCTGTGTAACATTGAGGTTCCTTGCAAGTGGAAGCTTCCTGAATTCTGTTGGAGATGCAGAGAACCTCAATGAAGGAACCATTTACCGAACAGTGAGACGTGTTTGCCTGGCCCTGAAGTCACTCATTCACGTCTTTGTCATCTTCCCTGGTCAAGGAAGACTTTGCTACATCAAAGAGGACTTCTACAGGATTGCAGGTACCATCAGTTTAAGCTCGCAACTATTGGTTTACAATTCGATCAGTTACAGCTAACTACTTTTTTCATGTTACAGAAGTCCCTAATGTGATCTGTGCAGTTGACTGCACCCATATTAGAAATCAACGTCCCTCATAAGAGTAATTTGTAGTGACTCAGACCTATATAAATTTGTTGATTTTGTGCCTAAAAGGACATTAATAGCTTACATCCAACCTTTTTTCAGATGATCTGTGACACTAACTGCCTTATGACCAATCTAGAAGTTAAATGGCCTGGATCAGTCCACGACTCCAGAGTCTTTAGGGCTAGTCTATTTCACAGGACACTCTCACAAGGTAAGCCACCTATTATTTGTAAGCACCTTGGATATAGTGTGGAACTATAGGTGAAGAAATTGTGCATTTTATTATCAGGTGAATTCTCTAGAGCTGCTGGGAGACAAAGGCTGTGCCTGCGAGTCATTTCCCCTGACTCCCCTTGCTGACCCCCAGACCCAACCACAGCAGGCCTATGACAATGCACACCGCAGGACAAGGGCTCACATTGAGATGACCTTTGACCTTCTGAAATCACGGTTTCAGTGTCTGCACCACCTGAGGGTTTCTCCACCCAGGGCATGTGACATTATCACAGCATGTACAGTACTGCATAACATAGCAGGCTTATGAAAGGAGAGGGTTCCAGAATGGCTGTTGAAGTTGTCTGGGAAAATGCTCCCATCTTCCCAGATAACATTGCTGGTTGATTAGTCAGAGAGCGATACATTGCCATTTTTTTCCCTTAGGCTTAATATCAGAATTTTTAAAAAATAAAAGATCTTGTGTGGTACCTTTTTTGCCATGTATGTACATTTTGTCTAGCATTGGTAGTGCAAGAGTAGACACATATATAAATTACACTTATCCAAATCAATTGTATACCCCACATTCACTGTAAAAGAAATAGGACAACATGTGCTTGTTTTCTAGTTTTGTTTTGTTTTGTTTTTCTTCAAACAGCCATTCTAAGCTTTAAGCCTGGAGTTGAGAGAGAGAAAAAGGCAGAAGGATTAGCACACTCAATCACAAATATGGTTACCGTGTGCACTGCAATACTCACCTCCCGTTCCAATTTCTGGATCTCTAGTTCCAATTTTGATTTCCATATCCAGCTCAATTGCCTCCAGACTTCGTTTCTCCCTCTTGATTTGAAGTTCTGTCAGCTCTGCCTGTTTCTGCAGGTGTTTGGCATACATTTCTCTGATGGTTTGTGAATTCCATAGAAGAATGTCAATTAACACAACAGGTTTGTACAGTATACTCACAATGCTGCCAGGTTGATTCTGAGGCGGTGCAGTCTCTGGGTCCTGTAACAAATTTTTATTAGCACCACGCTGACTTTCTATTCATTTTGAATGAAATAAGTGGTTTATCTCCACAAATGTGACATGATACCTCAAGCCTTCTGGAGTCCAGTGACAGCGTCTCCTCATCTGCTGAGGCACACTCTACTGTTGCCGATGTGCTTTCCCCCCTGCCATATACATACACGAAACAAGTCAACCCATTTGCATTTGAGAGGACATGCCAAGCCTGTAATTTCAATAAAATGTACAACAATAACTGGATCATCTTCTGGTGGCTCCAAAAGCACAACAGTATCCCCATACACTGCGAGCAAATTCAAAGTCAAACAGTGTAATATTGACAGATGTGTTTAATCTGCAGTGGAACTGCAACATGTACCTTGTAAGAAGCTGCAACTTTCAGTTGCAAGGACTGAGTCTGTCACAGTCCCTCCCTGTATCCTCTCCATCTGGCCTCCCTTTATTTAAATTAATTGCCAGCTCCTCGGCTGGGGTCAGATCCTGGCAGATCCTGGTACTGGTTATATATGCTTTTTTTCTAAAATCATATAGAAATAAAAAAAAATATATAAAAAAAAAAAAAAAAAAAAAAATATATATATATATATATATATATATATATATATATATATATATATATATATATATATATAAAAACACACAACTTCATTTGATAAATGCTTTTTAGGCTACACTAAAGTAACTTACCAAACTGCAGAATATTTTTATATTTGGTCTTCACCTGTTGCCAGGTCCTCCTCTGGCCAGACAAGTTTGTTCTTTATGAGGGATGATTGATGAAAGAGAACACAACGATGTTCTTTTTTTTTTTTTTTTTTAATGTTTTTTTTTTTTAAATGTTTTTTTTTTCAAGTTAAGAAGCAGTTCAGCAATGGAGGAATCAAATGTGTATCCATTACAGAGCAAAAAGTCCTTCTATCACATCATAACGACACGGTGTGGCAGCATTTTGGAGAATAATCAAATTAGCCCGCTTCATTTAGTGTTGGTCCTGAAATGGATTGAATCAGACACAGATGCCACTATGCTATCTGAAAGTATTCAGTAGTACTTACTTTCAGTCGCACTCACAAACAAGTAAGAGGTGCTCTCTGTCTCTACACATTGACACTAACAGCTGTGACCAATTACACGCTCCTGCTCAGACTCATTTTTTCGCCATCTTTCTGCTCTCAAAGATAATACTTAGAACCCTGTCACAACACTATACTAGATTCCAGTTAGTCAACAGAGACCAGAGCCCTGTACAATGAAGCTGTATTTTCTCTTAGTGAGGTAACTTCTGCGTTAACCCTGGATTTTCTGTTCTACGAAGCTGCTTCATTTCTTACTGAGATAAATCACAGTGATAATGTATGCTGAACTGCTAACCTGCTCCAGAGCAGGTTAAGATCTGGATTTGAGATCAACGAGAAGAAAAACAACACCTCCTGACCAATCAGCTTTCTTTGAAAAGACCCTGCCCATTATTAGAAGATCCTGTTGATGTTGGAGCACCAAGCACTTAGGAGAAAGCCTTGTCACTGACCGCTTTGAAGGATGTTTTTGTACTTGTTTCCAAGTCCGTTTAGCTCCACTGTTTGCATCCTAAATAATGATGTTAATAATAATGGTCACACATAGCAGAACTGCAGACACATGAATTTATAGAACGCACAACTACGTGGGAGTTGAGGAAATAATATTGATTTTATTTAATATTCCAACGCTCTCAGACAGGTTGCTGAGCCTCATAACTCGATGGAAAATATAAACCAAAGAAAGACACTGAGAAAGAACTCTGCCCAAAACCCCTGTGCCATAATAAAATCAAACTGAATGATCAGAGTTTCTGTCCGTTTATATTGTCCGATGAGTTAATGTTGGATTATCTCATGAATCATGAAGTCTGCAGTTTCCTGACAGCATTCCTTCCAGGCTTTTGTTGCAGCAGTCGCTTTTAGCCTGGATGACGTTTAATTTCTTCATATTTCTAAAGAATACTTGTCCACTCCTCCATAGTAAAGTAGGCTGCACCGCAGGGTTTCTCCTGTTTCTCCATGTTTGTGATCGGTCAGACACTGCAGACTGTCATGTCTGTACAGTTTCTGCTTATTTTTGCACATTCTTGTTTCATGTTTTTGGTTTCCTGTTTTATTTTGAAAGTTGTAACCCTTGTCTCTGTTTTCTAGATTTGTTCCAGTCTGCCCTGCCCCTGTCTGTCACACCTGATTCCTGATTGTCTTCCCCAGTTGTGTCTCATCCCCCCTCATTACCTCATGTGTCTCACTGTCTCGTCTCCAGTTCATTGTACTTCTTGTCTTTGTTCCAGCCTTTGTTCATAGTTGTGCATGATCCTTGCCTGTTTCTTGTTTAGCCTTTTTTGCCTCACGTTTGCTGGATACCTTTGCCTTTTTGGATAGCCCACCTGTGTACCGAACCCTGCTTGTCTGACTACCACGCCTGTGTACCGAACCTCGCCTGTCTCATTCAATACCCTTTTGCCTTCTGGATCTTGGTTTCGAGTTTTGCATTTGTGTCCTTATCTGGGTCTTGGTTCTTGATACAGACAGCACCTCTTTAATGGTAGCGTGCTCTGAGAGTTGATATCCAGATTCCTCGTACCACTTATCAGGGTTGCGAATGTCTCGTTAAGTCAACCCAGGTAATGGAGAGAGAGATTCAGGATGTGTTAATCCAGCTTCATAGTACAGGCCTCTAGTGCACACATGCAGGATTGGTTAAACACCCAAACACAAATTAACATTTATATGAATTGAGAGAGAGGATAGGAACATGCAGGGCAAATCCTGCTGCATTTCTATGCTGCAATGTCAAGGCCTGAGCAACGAGCAGGATTCTGGCACAAATGGACCATGGAGGGAAAAATCCAGTCTGACTCTAGAGAAACAACTTGAAGGTGTCTCATAGAGGGAATCACAGAGAGCACAGAGTGTCAGTATGGAGCTAAATAAACTGAGCAACACTGCAGAGACTGTAAAACCAGAGAGAGGAAAAAGCCAAGTTCAGAAAAATGTTCCACAAAAGGTAAATAAAAGGGACTGAACCCTAACCCTGATGGCCATTGACACATTTCAAAGGGTCAACACTTGAAACCATTTTCAACTGTAAAACTGGTTAACTTCAGTTTTACAAACCCTAAACATTCACTGTACTCCTGCTTTCTATTAAACACAGTGACTATTATCTCTGCTACTTCTACAGAACAAAGGTGAAGGAGGAGAAAGGGGAGGATGACTGGGATGCACAAAGGAAAGGCGTGAAAAAGATAGTATTCAGGGAAGGTTTCAAAGTTTACAAGAGCTGGGATTGAATCAAAACTTCTTTCAGGTCTTAGACTGCTGCTGTAACTGACAAACTCAATGTTTTGAAGCACAGTGCTCGACAGTTATGCTTTTTATGCTTTAAAGGCAAGGTGAACCTTTTATTCTGTGAATGATATCACCTTAAAGCAAAACTTTAAAAAGATTCAACATCTGCTGTTTTGATTAATTCCTGTCCTTGGCTTTTTTTTTCCTCTCTGTATCAATATACTTGTCTAGAAATGGAAAACAAAATGTCACAGTTTAAGGCAGGACTCAAAAGCAAACTTAGTCAGGTCTTGTTTTTCAAAAGGTTGTTTATTGAATGTCCAAGGTGTTGGGTAGCTGAAGCAGGTTCCTGAGATCCAGACAGAATTGAGCAGGCAGGTGAGTCCTGGAGACAGGGAAAAACAAGTTTCAGGTGGGTGGTGAGGAGACAGAAAAAAACTTCCAAATGTGAGGAGGACTTGGCCACTTAAACAGACAAACCATTTTGGCACAACAATCCAGCCAAAACTGGATGTCAGCACAGGGTCTTTGTAGGCAGAGGTGATTGAATGATAACTGGCAGGAGTGTTGATTGCAGATCCTTTTCAGGTGTTAGAGAGTCAAGGCGACAGCAGAAAGGGGGAGGGGGAAACAAAAACATACCAGGCACTCCTCATTCACTCTAAATTCTGAAAGTAAATGAAAAACACACTTACAGACACACAGGTGTAACAGAACAGGGACTGTGACACAAAATCCCAAACAGATCAGTTTAATTTTTGACAATTTAAGATAAAACTCATCACAAAAAGACTGATGGTGGTTATTAGAATGGATACTGAACTGCTCCCTTAATCTCTTTTCTTACTTCACTTACACTCACCGTTATATTCACCAGTTCTCATACTAAATGTCAAACTTAAACTCTTTGGACATTAAAGACTCAAAATATGAATAAATGAGGACCAATTAATGTTTATTTGTGAATATGTGTTGTATATTCAAAAAATGTGTAATTAATGTGATACTTGTGCTTAAAGTCCATGTAAAGCAAAACCTGCCAATTTTTCTGATTTAAATTTATCTCCAATAAATAGTTCGCAAATGTATTTCCTTAAAACATGTAAAAGCCATTTAGCCATTTAACCATTTAGGATTTAATTGTTGAGCTAGGCTTCACAAGCTGTTTCAAATTTCTGTGTTCAGGATATAATCATAGCCACATTACATCACAAAGCCATCATTGGCATAACGCTGCCCCTGCTGCTGGTGGCGGTGGCAGTCAGTCATATAGTTGCAACACAACTGGAAACTGATAACTGCAGGCAGAAATAGTTATCTGTCATAGCAACAGCCATTAGAACTGGGTGGATTGATAGCCTAACTGTATCTGGCTAGGCTACAATGTTACGAGTCAGTAATACATGTTGCTAAACTGCATAAATGGGAGAAATAAATGAGCATTCTGATGGAGACTGTGAGGAACGAGGCTGAGCTCTATCAGTGTCTGACTCAGAGTCAGTTTCTGGCTCTGATGGCTCAAACAGGTAGGGCTGAGTCCGTCCCATGATGCTTCTAGTGCTAGCGTCCATTGTTACTATAGCTAAATCCTTGAATGGTAAACAGAGCCCCCCCCCCCCCCCTGGATGTGGGCGTGGTTAAGTGCCTCTTACTTGGCAATTGGTGGTGTGACAAACTCATATCACAAATTTATTCCTGCTTCACGCAGACTTTAAGATGGTATGCCATACTCATCTCTGCCACTCCTCACACAATCTGCCCATTCAGACACCAAAACATACAAACACCCAGGGAGCTGCTGGATAAAGACACCAGTGATCCAGAGCACACAAACAGGTTGGCAGACTGCCACATGTGTGTCCCAGTCCTCAGCATCGGGTTCCTGAGAGCAAACATGATGATGAGCTACTGGACAGTAATAAGCTGTGTGTTTGTGAGCTGGAGGTTGGCAGAGAGAGGACAGAAAGATGAGGAGATGAAGAAATTCTGAGATGAAAGAAAGAAGGATGCTGAGAGAAGGGAAAGGAATCTATTTTTCAACGTGTCCTAACTTAACACTGATTTATTAGTAAGAAATAATATCTACCGGAGAAGACACCCTCCCAATGTGAGCACTCAGGCTACTGTCTTTTATCTTGTGCTGCTGTGAGTGACAAAAATCAATCCCTTCCTATTTTATTGAGCTCCTGATTTCCTTTGAAGTTGGTAAAAAAGACATCTTTTCTTTGGGGAGACGGAAAATACAGAAACCTTCAGTACACTCTGACAAGGGTGGACAAACACACAGAGAAGAAAACACTGCCTTAGAAACCACTCAGACCATGCACAGAGCCAAAGATGACTGGCTCAAAAACAAAACAAACAAAACAAATAAACAAAAAAAAAAAATCACCAATGCTTCACATGACACTCTGGAGTAAAGGACGTTTTGTTTCTCTGCTCTATGAGAGAGAGAGAGAGAGAGAGAGAAAAGAAAAAAAAAAACTCTGTTTTCCCCTCCTGTGTGCCTCCAAGCAAACTTCCACACACATTAGTCTTTTTGACTTTGTTCCACAAGTATTTCTCCTCATGATTAGTTTGCTGCTGTTTCTGTGTTTTTCACTTGACATGTCTTCTTCACTTGTTCTCTCACCAAACTGTGTCACACATTTGTGGTAAACTGATGTAATTCCTCCTTCCGCTTCAAGGGGCACAAATCTTCTGACCACATGTGGATCTTTATTACCACCGAGTGCATATGTGCAGGTTGTTCCTAACACTTTCCACTTGTCTGCACATGTCAGTAAGAGTCCACATCTGGACGATGAGGCAGCTATGCAGCTCTGACCCTGAAGCCCTGAACACACTCACCAAATAACAAAAACCGCAACAGCGACCTGTCAGAACACAACGACACAGGAGAGAAGCACTGCTGACGTGGTTGTGTGTGTGTGAGTAGGTTTTAACATATAAACTGATCCTCACAGGGACAACTGTCAGTCAGTCAGAGGTTTGATGAGAGTTTGGTGGAGGGGTGAAAAGATGGAGGATGGAAGGATGGAGCTGGAAGGGGATGGAGGGATAACAAAGTCTTGACAGCTCTTGTTTTTACTCTGACAGAGTTTAAACCCATGGCAGTTTGGGTTGAAAATAGTTACCTCCCCTGATTCTTACTGACCTTAAGTTACATTTTCACTTTGCAAGAAACCTGCTTGGTCAAGTGTATCAACTCTTGGTTTGATGCTTCATGGTACAACCATAGACTGCATAATTTATGGACGTAGTCTCCGCGACGTCACCCGTCTGTTTCTGAAACGGACTTTTGAAGCAAAACGGCCGGCGCGGCCATATTGAAAATGAGACAGACTGTGAGTCTCCACAGTAACAACCATAGGACGCTCCACAGTCACGTGATCTGAGCTGTGCCTCTGATTGGACGAACTGATGAGCTTAATATTGTGGAAACTGACGAATTAGAAAAAAATTCACTCTCCGTACAGTGGGTGCCGTTAGTGAAATCAGTGATTCAGACGGGAGAGATTCTTTGTACCAGGCTGTAAATGTGGTATTTTTGGCCGTGTGAGATGGCTGACAATTTTAAAGATTTAAATTCAAACATGATATAGAGAGAAGCTTAAATCCTGCTGAACGACATTTTGTTCTTAAGTAATCTGGTTTAGAGAAGGATCACACGGTTAAAATACTGGAGCAAAAACCCTGGAGTGAACCTGCAGCATGCTTAAACTCTTATCTGCTTTGAACTGTGTGTGTGTGTGTGTGTGTGTGTGTGTGTGTGTGTGTGTGTGTGTGTGTGTGGTGCATGTGTGTGGTGCGTGTGCGTGTGTGATTGAGTGGGTGAGAGAGACAGACAGAGAGAAAAACAGTGAATTAACAGTTTGCTCTGGCACTCTCCTTCCCTGTGTCGAGCACTGAGTAACACACTACACACACGCACGCACACGCACACACAACACACACTCACATTTACAGACTATACAAAAAGATCTCACAAGTTTTCAGATCAAATTGACAGAAATGCTTCATGGATGACTCTTTATTTTTGTGCTTAACAGACTTTCATCATTCAAACTTAGGTGATGTCTTCTCGATGCACAATTTAAGAACTCAAACCTTTAAAAACATCAAATGTGATGAGTGAAAACACAACATAACAACCTTCAATCTCCTTTAGTCATGCATCTTCTCTCTGTCCTACACACGTGATGTATGAGTCATGTCTACAATCCCAGAGACCATGCTCCCTGCTGTGTAGAGCTCATCCAGTCCAGTGCAGCAGACTGCTGATAAAGACATGCATACACAAACAATCGCTATAAACAGCTCAGTTCTTCTTGTCTAAGTAATTCAGCAGAGCATGACCGCAAACAAACACAAATAACTTTGGTCTGTGCGGAGGTTGAACTCAGTTACAATTTTATTTACTGAACAACCAGACTTTTTGGCTGTTGTGGCGCAATGGTTAGCACTGCAGCCTCACAGCAAGAGGGTCACCTTTGGTCACCTGGCTTTTCTGTGTGGGGTTTGTATGTTCTTCTCGTACATCCCTGGGTTCTCTCCAGGTTCTCCAGCTTCATCCCACAGTCCAAAAACATGCTCATCAGATTAAGTGATGATTCTAAATTGCCCGTGAGAGCATGAAAGGAACACCTCAGATACACCAGCTGCGTCTGCATTGCAGCTCCGCTCCGCTGCGTGTTGACTGCGTTTGTCAACTCACACCGGCTGCGTGCTTAGTCTGACAAGTCAACAGACTGAAAGACAGCTGGAGTGTAAAACCTCAAACTTGTTGATTCCTGGTTTGTCTTCGCTCATTGTGACTTTTTCTTGCACTTGTAAAGATAAATATGACCTGGTTTCAACACAGTTTGTTTTATTTTGAAAGTCTCAGGATCTTTTTAGGTAATGTCCGTGCACTACTTCCTGTCCCACTCGATCTTCTGTACTCTGAATTGACGCGTCACAGCTCCAGCATCTGGCAAAAAATAGGATTGCTGCGGATTAGCTGCTTGGACCAACCAAGCAGCTGTGGTTTTTCAGAAGGCGCCAACTCACACTGGATCTGTCTCTGGAGTGCTGTGCAGCACACTCCATAACAGCTGGATATGGGGGATCACAACATCACAGAAGAACCACATGTTCCTGCAGGAATCACACCCATGACAACGTACTTTCATGATAATTAATTATTATGATAAACTCACCTGGACCTCCCAGAACTTCAGCAACTCCATGCCTTTTTATTTTTGTTGGTGTCCTACAAAGGGTTTGTTGTTTGGTATATAATTATAAGGTTTTCCACCTCCAAGATAAATTTTTCTTCATCCATGGCGTCAGATTTCCTCTGTGACCTGCTGATGACTCCTAGCCCAGTGCTAGTAATGTAGTTTTGATATACAAGGATAATTTTACAATCGGCAGCCATGTATGCTATAGTGTGCAGCACTGACGGACCATGGCGCTCAAGCTGTATATGTAAACTGGGGGGTAAGACAGCTGGGATGGGCTCCTGAAATCCACAACCCTGACAGGGTTAAGTGGTATAGAAGATGAATGAATGAATGAATCTGACTTTTTTGTAAGGTGTATAATTTCTCTATTTCTTTGTGCCTCATAAGGTCCATGCAGACATTAGAATTTGTAAGCTCTTTGAAGAAGAATTTCCAGATTCCAAAACAGAAACATGGCTTTCAAGGTCTGGATTTTGGAGATTTAATGTTTAGATGGTGACCTAAGAAAGCAAGGATAGACCTGACTTCTTCACTTGTGCTAAAGTTTGTTAAAAAATGTTTCTGTGCTTCTTTGTTGTATAACTTCAGCAGATCACGAAACACAGAAAACTCTTTCAGAAATCAGGCTTGCCTCCAGCAGACATTTGTTTGGTTGTGGAGAGAAAATGGGATGTTGACATTTTGAAATATGGCGTCAGTGAGACTTTCTCTTTTAAACCTGTTCAGTAGATGTGTAGGAAACATAATGGAGCTCTAAATCTTTGATTTACTAAAAGCTTTCCAGTTGTTGTTTAAAATCAATATGATTTAGACTGAAGTCAAGGTCTCCTTGTTTCAATCTGTCCTCTATGTCAGTGTTTTGGGATAAATATTCATAGCATGTGAATGTTTGTAAGAGTGTGTACCAGCAGATAGCCTCGACGACGTCTCGGGCATCTGTATCAGATCCCGACACGTCTAAGATGATTTGATCAGCTCTTTGTTTTCTGAAATACTGAGAAGCCCTGACACACTCTGACAAGACAGAGAGGAGAGGAAGAGAGAAAGATTAATTAGATATCGAAGGTCACAATAAATTATTGGAGCTGACAACAGGCAAAAATGGGCAACTTTTGTTAGCAAAACTGGCACTTCAACCAAACATGTTTGGTGAACAACATAAAAAAAGGAAGAAATCACAGGTGTCAAAAATGTTGTATTTATCCCCAAACTCACTGTGATTTTCTTTTTGCTCTCAACAGAAATGCTTTTTTGAAACAGTCTGATAAAAGAAAAGGAAACAACCATCATATCTGATAAAAGCCTGAGCTGTCAGCATGAGGAAACCTGATGGTAGAGAGATCACCAGATAGTTTCTGTCAGTGTCAGAACCTCAAAGCTTCAGGTTAACGCTCTGTTTGTGTAAGCTTTCTATGCTGTGGTCAAAGTGAGAAAATGAGGCAGTTTTTAAAAAATGTTTATGAACTAACTCTTACATTTTTTACACGTTGTGTGTGTGTGTGTGTGTGTGTGTGTGTGTGTGTGTGTGTGTGTGCGTGTGCGTGTGCGTGTGCGTGTGTGTGTTTTCACTCCAAATGAATAATCTCTGGTATGAACTGCTAATGGGTTTCAAGAGCAATTATCCCATGACTTTCTCTGTCCCGTAGAGTGAAAAAAGCTTGTGTCAGAAATAGTCCTTTCATGAAGTCTGTTGCGATGCGTGATGCCTCTGCAGATCTGTTATCTGTGTATTTTTTTGTTTTGTTTTGTTTTGTCTTTAATAGATTTGTCTGCCGAGCAGCAGATGCACTGGAACCTGGGCATAAAGGATCCTCCATATATGACAACTGTCTTCAAAAGTCAATTTCAGAGATCCACAATAACCGTAAGAGTTTTTAGTTATCTATGAGATTTTCACACCAACCATAGCAGAGTTGATTTATGGACAATGCGGATAATAATGGAAGGTATACCAGTCATGTAATTTGAGAACATTTAAAAAAAATCCTTAAAGCATTACTACCTTGGGGTTAAAAAAAGGAAAAAAACAAACAAACTTTGTAGTCCTCTCAGGAGTAACATGACATGACATGTTAGCATTACTGGCAATAGCATTTAGTAGTTCAGTGTTTCTCAAATTGTTTCAGACCATGGACCAGTGGCGATTGCTCTAAGACTGCAAGGGAAGCTCAGCTTCCCCTAAAATGTCCCCTAAAAAAGTGGTGATATGTCCTGCTGTGTGTACATTTCATTGCCTAAATATGCGCTCGAATACCTTCATCTTTTGTTCTGAATCAGCTACTTATCACAGGTAACTGGTGAGACTTCCTTCTCATTCATCCCCGCAGCGTCTCAGCGCTTTAACACAGTTGGACGCTGAGCGTCTTCAGACTTCAACAGTGTAGGGTAGAGTGGGTTGTTCCACTGTGGAAACTGGACGGTCATTGGATAAACGCTGGGCTTTGTCCCGCCCATCGGACGCTCAGCGTCTCTGGGGGTCTATGAGGCAGGGGGCTGGCCTGGACGCTCAGCTTCTGCATGATGATTGGATGATCTTTCTGAGGCTGAATCCCTTTTTGATTGACAGTGAAATGAGCCAATCAGCGATCTTGAAGTAAAACTCTCTACCGGAGACTTTCTAACTTCTACATTCAGTTGTTCTGGACTGATCCGGAGGCTTTATCGATCCCCAGCGAGTTTACCTTTCTTAAAAATGACGAGCGTTGTGTTTAAAGATTCACTCTCTTTTAGAATTTACGTTTAATAAATGAACAAATTTATGATGTAGGCCAGAAAAAAAATTGAGCTTCCCCTCCTTGACTGACCAGCAGCCACCACTGCCATGGACCACTTATCCCCCCCAAAAAAACCTCACGGTCCACCAAGCTAAAAAGTCCAGGAAAAACAGCCTAGAAAAGCAACTGATGTAATATGAACTCATATCATACATGCACTGGTGCTAGCATAAGCTTCCACAGTGTCCACAATGCTCACTGCGGCTCAATCATCTTGCTGTTGCACCTTCTCCTAGTGTCACAGGTTTCTTCTTCCTCATTTGATTTTCCTTTTTACTGTTCCCATCTTTAGCCACCAATACATGATTTTTTCCTGTGGGCTCGTCAATGGAGTAATGTTAGCTGGACCATTTTCTCAGGGGGTCCAAGGAAAAATCTCTGGTGAACCCCTAGTAGAAACACTGTAGTAGAAGAGGCAGCTCGGCCCATACAGGGACTTAAAGTCTTATTTTAAAGTTTTAAGTTAAAGTTATTTCTGACCAAGACAAAGGGATGAAAAGCTTGCAGACTTTTGCTTTCAAGGCCTCAAAATCAGTGGTGCACCGTAGGATTTCAGTCAGGGCCTTCACACATACACACACTCACGCACACACAAACACACATGCACGCACACACACTTGTCACAGACATGCCGATATAGCCAAGAAAGCCACAGATGATTTTCAACAGGCACCACGCACAGCACCACTGCTGCATTGCCATCCCAGGCCTGTACTTGCTAAAGCTAAATTTTCTCTTATCAATCTAACTTCAGGGTTAACCCTAGATTTTCTGTCCTATAAAGCTGGTTCACTTCTTACCGGGATAAATCACTGTACTATATGCTGAACAGCTAACCTGCTCCGGAGCAGGTTGAGATCTGGATAAGAGATGAACGAGTTAAAAAGCAACACCTCCTGACCAATCAGCTCTTTGAAATGATCCTGCCCATTTTTAGAAGATCCTGTTGATGTTGGTGCGTGGATCATGAGAGGGGCGCTTAGGAGAGAGTTTTTACGGAGATATGTGATCCTTTTGTGCCCACGAGAACATCCTGTACAAGAGATTCAGATTTTCATCAAATGGACTGAGATGCATTTGTCAACTGATGGATCCATAAATAAATAAATTCAGTTGGTTTCATCCAAACATCAGAGACAGAGTGAAGAAATAAAGCCTTGTTACTGATCGCTTTGAAGGATGTTTTTGTACTTGTTCCCCAAGTCCGTTTAGCTCCACTGTTCGCGTCTTGAATAATGATGTTTATAATAACGGTCACATGTGGCAGACCTGTAGAAACATGAATTTATGGAATGCATAACGACATGGGAGTTGAGGAATTAACATTAATTTCATTTAATATTCCAACACAATAGTCTCTCAGACAGGTTGCTGAGCCTCAAAACTCAATAGAAAATATAAACCAAAGAAAGGACACTGAGGAAGAGCTCTGCTCCAAACGTCTGTGCTGTAATAAAGTCAAATTCAGTGATCAGAGTGCTGTCTGTTTATATCGTCTTATGAATTAATGTTGGATAATCTTAAAAATTATGCATTAACAGAGTTGGCAATTTTCTGCCAGCATTCCCTCCTGGCTTTTGCATGGCAACAGTGTAGATGAGTGTCAACAGATGACATGTTTGTAAACTCCACCCCTTTAATGTGAGTGCGACCTGATCAAGACTGGAAAACCCTGGATTCACTGAGCAAGTTGATATCCAGATTCGTAGTACTGTTTACCAGGTTTGCAAATGTCTTGTTAAGTCAACTCAGGTAACAGAGACAGATCCCAGATGTGTTAATCCAGTTTTGTAGTACAGGCCTCGGGTCTTCCATTATGTAAGTCAGAAACAAGATCACACACCGAGATCATGACACAAAACAAGGTTCCAAATTCCAAAATACCAATACTGTTCAGATCACTCAGATCCATGGCATAAATCACAAAACAGCAGAAAACTAGACAGTCAACTTAAACATAAACATGTTAATCTCCTCTGAAAAATAGAGGACAAGATGCTGAGTGTCTTCTGCTGCTAACCAGCAAAGAGAACAAGGGAGCAGCAGGTAGGAGGAAAAATAAGCTTTAGTTGTTGCTGTCAGATGTTTAGGTAAGATTACATCAAAAACTTTTGTGGCACAGAATATTTCAGTGTTATAGTTCATTAACACTGAAAGACAAAGGAAAAAAATAGATTTGATTTTACTTGAGGTGCCACTAGACATGTAGGGAGCACGACTTGTTAGGTAATAAATACTCTACCTCCTCTCTCTCTCTGTCCTTTTTCCCCTCTCTTTCTTCCACCTCCATAAATAACTCTTCAATGCTGGCCATGTCCTGCTGGGTGTTATTTGTGCTCCTCTTTGTTAGGCTGGCAATTTTTTCAAATAGTTCAGTCTGTACTCTGAGCGGCTGGCGCTTGAGTCTTTGAAGGCAGCCAGTTGTTTGAGGCACATATCACAGTGGGGGATGCATCTTCTTGGTGATCACTGGAAGAGTTGTTTGTTTGTGTGTGTGTGTGTGTGTGTGTGTGTGTGTGTGTGTGTGTGTGTGTGTGTGTGCGTGTGCGTGCGTGTTTGTATGTGTGTGTGTTTCTCCATTTGTTATCTTTGACCATAGCCTGAGGTTCCAGACTCAGTGTTAAAAAGTTATTTCCACTTTTTTCCCCTCTGCTGCAAACTCAGCCCTTTTTTTTCACTTTGTCCTCTTGAAGCCTTGTTTTGCGTTAATATTCCCCAATGACAAATATTATAGGGGTAAGGTGGTCCGTTTTTTTTTGTTTGTTTGTTTGTTTTTAATTCTTTTTTTTTATTATTTTGCCTGAGTTTTTGACCTCAGACCTTTAAATCCAGACAGAACCCCCCCCCCCCCAAAAAAAAAGGAAAATGATCGTGAAGAAAAGTGATGGAGAAATGTTAAACAATCAAAAAAAAAAAAAAAAAAAAAAAAAAAAAAACCCTTGAAGCACATTCAAATGAGGGTACCATACACATGTCTGGTTCTTCTCAAGCTGTCAAACCTTCAAACATGCAGCATGGATGAAAAGATGATGCAGCAAGTATTGGTGACAATTTATGTGGGGGAAAAGAGAGAGGAGAGTTCATTCTTCGAGAGCATTCTGTTATTATTCTGCCTCAGGCAGCGAACAGAGAGAAAAGAGTGTTCTCTGTTTACGAGACCAACACCAAACATCATGCAGGCAGGTTTTTGCTCACACTCTCACACATGCTGGCAAGGACTGACAGCAGCATATCAATGAGATAAAGATAGAGGAAGAAGAAAATAGTCTCATCAGGCAGAATGTGAGGAGGACCAATCAGAGCAGCTTGTTACTCAGGAGCAGAGAAAAGAAACTGACACCACAGAGGGTGAAGCAGATGATCAGGCTGGATTACAATGTGTGCTGTTAGCTGCCTTATTGTCACATGTAATACATGACCGGAATTTAAAGTGAAGAAATGTCCTGGTCAATGAATCATAAAAAGCTTTTGTGATGCTCTGACCTTACTTTCAGCACAGTTATTAGTTATTGGCGTCTGTGTACCATGTGACATGGTCTTTGACAGCCAATCAGGCATTTTTCCCCAATTGGGGAAGAGAGTTTGATGAGGGTCTGCTGCTCTCCATCAGTCCTGTGAGACTCAGGTCATGGATGGAGAACAACGTCACTTCAGTTCATTTTCCCCTACTAGCAAGGATCAAATAATTATGCAAGTATGGAGGTAGTAGTGAGTATTTTGGTCTATGGGAATTAAATCAAGCTGTGTGGTAAAACTCATTGGACACAAAAAACTGTTTTAAATCATTTTTTCATAAAAGCTGTTAGGATAAAGTTACATTACTTAGACTAACTTAGAAAAACGTCTGAGGGACTTATTCATACGGGATTAGTATTATGTGGAGACCTCTGGTAATTTTAGAATTACCCACTGATGTTAGTTTTTGGTGTGGTGCATTCAAACAGGATAAGAAAAGCCTGTAAATAACTTGGTGTGACTCATGTTTCTGAATGAAATTGCTGCTCAGACCTACCGTGCTTGAGCGGCAGCACCTAACTCAGCCGTAAATTCCAATAAAAGAAGAAGACATCCACATCTGGCTTCAGTCTTATTTATTTATTTATTTATTTATTTATTTATTTATTTATTTATAATCAAACAATGTGCATTGAAAACTTCTGGACATGCTGAATAATTGGAATTATCTGTTAACTTTAAAGATACTACTACTGCTACTACTACTACAAAAAAAAAAAAAAAAAAAAAAAAAAAAAAAAAACTGTTCTTATTGAGTCCTACCCCTAATTTATCAATAATATGACTGGGACTGATGCACTGTCTCAGAGTGCAGTGCAAAACCTGCTGCACACAGAGAGGGACTCCAAATCATATTTTAGGTTACTTGTTTTTTTGACTTCTTAGGAAGCTGTCTTAATGTCTGACTGTAGTATGTTTTCTTTGTTTTATCATGATTGTGTTTGCCTAATCATTACTGAGTATATGTAAAAAAGGATAGTAAAGAGGGATTAAAATGTCATTGTATAATTAATTAATAAATTGTCATGATATACACAGAACCTTTTTTTCTCTCTTAAGTAGGAGAGCACACGGAAGACCTGTATATGCTTTTGGCTGCACTTATCCAAAAACACAAATGTTACATATGTGGATCACTAATCAAGATACTCTTTAGAATTTTATCAGCCTCCACCAGAGACTCAATTAATGAGCCAATCTGAGGTGATTAATTTGTGACATCAGCAGCCAGTGCTCACCTGGAGCACCTCAGCAAGGCAGCTATTAGGCTAATTGATCACAGAGTTCACTGCAGATATGACACAGCTTTACAACGACAGCACAGCTGATACTAAAGAAACTGTTCATGAAATTGCTCCTACAGCAGCAGGTTCATTTTGAGGTTGTTGTGTTTACCTTTAGCTCAGCTGAAGGTATATGAGAGTTAATTTACAGCATTACCTGCAAAAAAAAAGCCTATCTTGTTCAGGTAACTGCAGTTTTATAGAGCTTTTTATTTAGGCAACCACTTCCTCACTCACTCCTTCAATCCCACCCCTCTGTCCTGTTTGTCCAAAGATGAGAAACACCTGTTGCAATGAAATATAAACAAAAGTGAATGCACAAAATGGGAAGCAAAATTTGGAACACTGGCCAAAGTTGAACACGTGGCTTTGTTTAGATTTCCCATCAGTAAACCTCAAATAGAACTCAAGTGGCACCTATAGCAATTCCATACACTCAGACATTCTCTGCCCGGACATCCATTGGAATGCATTGCAGAGAGTCAGTTTTCGTTTGGTTCTATGATTATTTTCTTTATGATTTTAAGCTTGAAAGTGGTCAAATGGTGTTCACGGGGTACATGCAACTCCAACACAAGATATCCTAAGAAGATGGGTGATGGAGTGTATTTTTTATTCTAAGGTAGTCAACATCGTATTTGAGGCAACATATTGTCCTTTTGATTGAAAGAAGTATAAAGTTTTTAACACTAAAACTGCCACAGCAGTCTGACGGACAGTTTGGGATTTTCTCTAATGTTAGCTAAAGTTAGCCTAACATTAGCTCCAAGCTGCGTTGTTTGTCATGTCACTTTGCTTGTTGGGAGTTCACTTGCCTGTTTTTTCTAGTTTTTTGTACTTTGGTGATTGTGCATTATTGTTAGCTGTTGTCCAAAGGGCTCTAGTTAAACTAACATTAGCTTCTGGAGCTTAGCTTCATTAGCTTATCTGTAATAGCTGAAATTAAAAAGATTGTCAAACGTTGTGTGGAATGATTCTGATCCTCTATCTGGTTGTCTGAGATGTTGATGGTAACCAGATGCTGTTCATCATGTTTCCACTGGGACTTGTAAGCTTTGTCTTGTAACTGAAGCTTTTTATCGACCTTTTCAACAATATCTTGAATAATATATCCCTCCAATG
Organism: Labroides dimidiatus; assembly: GCA_030710495.1. Taxonomy (NCBI): domain Eukaryota; kingdom Metazoa; phylum Chordata; class Actinopteri; order Labriformes; family Labridae; genus Labroides; species Labroides dimidiatus. The sequence goes on from CM061158.1 coordinate 19,009,647, forward strand.
CATATTTTAGACCTTTTTTGTGCCTTTTAGATGATATGTGATCTTTCTGTCTTCAAAAATCATAAATGGCCTCCTGTGAAATGTCTCCTAATGTGACACCCCATTGCTCCAAACACTTTCACTCCTTGTAAATACACATTACATGCAGACATGAAGGAGTGACATCATATCTTAAACTGATGGTCTGAGTCTGCAGGTGGATGCAGGGTAGGTTGTGAGATTGAAAGTTCTAGCACAGCACCATTGCAGGGCAGCAGAGGCGGAAAGACTGTCTGAATGGGAGCACACTTTTTCCAGTAATTGTGATGCATGGGGAATGTGAAATAAGTGCAGAATGAAACCTTGTTGCTGTTGATGCAAAAGGAAACTGGATGATGGATGTGGTTTCCATTAGTCTACATAGACGGCACTGTTATGCTTTCTCCACTCACCCTCTTACCAGCCTGTCTCTCAACCCCTCTTCCTCATCTCACTACCCTCTCAAAGACCGGAAAAAAAAACATTACCTGGACCACAGCAATGGGTTCATATAGAGGGCAACACATCATGGATCTGGTTCATTGAAGTGTTCTCCGTCCATTCATTCATAATTAACAGCCTCTAGTAACACTTTTGCATGGCTTACCAGTGTTTTTTTCTGCTGCCAGCTGACAAGATTGCTCTTAATTCAGCCAGACTGTTTGTGGGAAAAAAAAGATGTTGGTGCTGCACAATGTGCCTTCCATGTCATTTGATTGCATGCCTGAGGCAGCAGCTACCAGGCTGCATTTATATAGGTAGGACTCTGCTGTTTTACCTCCCCATACAGTCTTGTATCTCACGTCACAGTAAACAGACTGCTCCCCTCCTCATCACCCAATGTCAACCCATCACAAGATGGTAAATTTGAAGTCATTATAGACACTCTTTCAGCTTCTTTTTACCTCAGGCTGAAGTGCTCACTGAAAGGATGGCCTACATTTTTGCCCAGGACAAAAAGACAGCAGACACATAGCCTGTGACATGCTGTCATTGTCACAGTGCAGGAGGAAATAGTTTGATGGAAAAATGAGTTTTTTTGTCAGGTTGGAACATTCTTCTTTTGTTCTGGTCTTAAAGAGATATTTTCAGGACCATTGCTGACCCATGGTCATGTGAAAGCAGCAGACAGGCGTTAACACACAGTCAACAAAGTTTTATGTGGGTATTCTCTTGCAATTTAAAGGGAATTTTGGTGATACCAGGGAACAAGGGCAAGCTTACTGACACCTTCTTAAACTCTTGTGCAATCTTAAAGAGCAGTTCTGTGTGTGTGTATTTCCATAAACTACTGTTTTTCAAAGTCAAATCGAGCATGATGCACAGATACATGTCTTTATTTACAACCCCAATTCCAATGAAGTTGGGATGTTGTGTAAAATGTAAACAAATACAGAATATAATGATTTGCAAATCCAGTTTAACCTGTATTCAATTTAATACACTACAAAGAAAAGGTATCTATTGTTCAAACTGATTTTTTTCAAATATTCACTCATTTTGAATTTGATGCCTGCAACACATTCCAAAAAAGCTGGGGCAGGGTCATGTTTCCCACTGTTACATCACTTTTCCTTTCACAACACTCAGTAAGCATTTGTGAACTGAGGACACTAAATGTTGAAGCTTTGGAGGTGGAATTCTTTCCCATTCTTGCTTGGTGTACGACTTCAGTTGCTCAACAGTAGTCTTCGTTGTCGTATTTTGTGCTTTTTAATGCACCACACATTTTCAATGGGAGACAGGTATGGACTGTAGGCAGGCCAGTCTAGCACTCTTTTACTATGAAGCCACACTGTTGTAACCCGCATTGTATTGCTGAAATAAGCGGGGATGTCCCTGAAAAAGACGCGGCTTGGATGGCAGCGTATGTTGCTCCAAAACCTGTATGGACCTTTCAGCATTAATGGAGCCTTCACAGATGGTCAAATTAGCAATGCAATAGGCACGAACAAACCCCCATACCATCACAGATTCTGGCTTTTGAGCTTTGTACCAATAACATTATGTATTGTTCTTTTACTCTTTGGCCCAGTGAAAACAATGTCCATGATTTCCAAAACAATTTGAAATGTGGACTCGTCAGACCACAGCACACTTTTCCAATTTATGTCAGTTTATGTCAGATGAGCTTGGGCCAGAGAAGTTGTCAGTGTTTCTGGGTGTTATTATTATGTCTTTGTCTTTGCATGGTAGAGTTTTAACTTGCACTTGAAGATGTAATAATGAATTGTGTTAAGAGACAATGGTTTTCTTAAGTGTTCCTGAGCCCACGGGGTAATATCCTTTACACAATGATGTCAGGTTTTAATGCAGTGCCACCTGATGGATCGAAGGTCACGGTAGACTTGCAGTCAAGACCGCCTAAACAAAGACCAAGACACCACCAAGACCGGAGGGTATCAAGACCAAGACAGACCATGTCAAGAGCACCAAGCTCTCTCTCTCTCTCTCTCTCTCTCTCTCTCTCTCTCTCTCTCTACCTCTCCATTTAAGTAAGGTGACGTCAATCACCCAACCGAATCCCGTCTCCCTCTCCGCAGAGAGTTTTCTCAAATGAGATGATCGGCAGCGTTTGTGTCACAAAATGCAACATGTCATTGTTTACACTTGAAGGGCATGTGGTAAAAATGATGTTGCATTAGAACGTTGTGCTTCACATAGCCTGCCAGCATGCCTGGATATTGTATGCTACAAATCCCTTTGAGATCGGTATGTCAGTCCGAGACCCATCAAGACCGATGAGACCCCAGACCAAGACAAAGACCAAGACGAAAGACTGTCTAGACCATGACAAGAGCGAGACCACATAAAAACCCAGAGGCTAAGACCGGTCTGGAGAATTACAAGCCTAGGTCACGGGCATTCAATGTTGGTTTCCGGCTTTGCTGCTTACGTGCAGAGATTTCTCCAGATTCTCTGAATCTTTTGATGGTATTATGGACTGTAGATGATGAAATCAATAAATTCTTTGCAAATTTACATTGAGAAACATACTTCTTAAACTGTTGTACTATTTGCTCATGCAGTTGTTCACAAAGTGGTGAACCTCACCCAATCCTTGCTTGTAAACGAATGAGCCTTTCAGGGATGCTCCTTTTATACCCAATCATGAGACTGACCTGTTTCCAATTAACTTGTTCACCTGTGGAATGTTCCAATTAGGCAGGGTTTTTTTTTTTTTTTTTGAGAATTTCTCAACTTTCCCAGTCTTTTATTGCCCTTGTTCTAGCTTTTTGGCATCAAATTCAAAATGGGTGAATATTTGCAAAAAACAATAAAGTTTATCAGTTTGAACAATAAATATATTTGCTTTCTAACGTATTCAGTTGAATATTTGTTTAACTGGATTTGTAAATCATTGTATTCTGTTTTTATTTTCGTTTTACACAACATCCCAACTTCATTGGAATTCGGGTTGTATGTAAGTAGAAACTATTAATTTTAAGGCTGATATTTGATATCAGCTGTCCAATGGTGCAGCACATTTGATTTTAAATTGTGTTTTCTGCAAACAATCTCAATAGAGTTTAAAAAGACCACCAGAGATAAGTGTAGTCTTGTTCTGGGGATTTAAAATTTCTTCTTAGAGGATAGAATTATTCATTACCAACAAGACAAAGCATCTTGCCTGAAACCTGAATGTGTGGTGTTATTATTTGCTATCAGACCTAGACATTGATTCTCCCCCGCTGCTTCTCAGCTAGCAGGCGAAAACAATCTCGGGATGCACTCTGACACCCTGTGGCACTCACTAATAGAATCCATGCAAAGCCTAAAATGAAGAAAGAGCTAAAAGACTAAGCTGCTTTTCTATTGGCACAGATGCCCCTGGGATCATTGTGGTACCAAGCATTAAATGAATGTAAAATCACCTCTGATGCCCTTTGCTTCCATTAACATTTTAAGACTGCAGATATGCTGACATCTGTGTTAGTGTCTCTTGAGACTGTTTCTGCTTCTCTGGGTCTTTTCACTTGCAGCCTATCCTTGTGTGTAGTTCAGTCCCTTCAGGAAGTTGTGATGTGATCACAACAATTAACGCAAATTCAATCAATCGCTGTGAATTCTGGGCGACCTTGCAATTTTGTCCAATCACTGCAACTCATTTGCAAATTTGACCAATCATTATAGTTTCAACTGCCCCCTCAAGTTTCTCTAATCATAGCAGTCAATACCCGTGATACTCACTTTTTTGTTTACGAAGTTGCTGACATATCCGACAAATATGCCTCTGATTTATCAACAAATACTGCACCTAAGGATGAAACTGATTTGCAACATTGTTGTGGAACGCAGATGAAAATCATCTATTAACAAATGCTATTCTACCACAAAACACAAGAGCAGAATGACTGAAGCGTGTGGATAACATATGAGACAGATCACAGTGACAGAGGCTGCATGCAGTTTGCCTAAAACCAGGACAGGTTATGTGGTGATACCTCTCTAAAGAACTTTATCTTTGTTTTTGCATACACGTAACCGTATGTTTTTAAGAATAAATGCAAAATTTTTAGAGAGATAAATATTGTATGAGGACAATGTCTTCAGTTACACAGCATTTCTAGCTAACCTGGCTAATTACTTAACATCCGTTAAACAGAGGTGAGATGGGTCAAAAATGTCCCCAATCACCTTTTTTATAAGGACTATTGAATCATCTTTCCTAACTACACATCTTACCTGAAACCATCCTATCTGTGGTCTGTGATGAGCCCTTTTTTCATGAGACATGAAAAACAGTGAAAGCAGTCACTTTGTTTCAAGCGCCATCTCTGGTCTTATGTGACACCATTATGTGATTCGGGGACTAGTGACCACTCTGTTACAGTCCCTTAATGACTTTAAGTCAGGCCTTCCGCTTTAATCTTGCCTTACAGCTTGTCTGGATTGATGTTTCAACAGTTTTTTCTTCCAGAAAGCTTTAATATCATGTTTTGTATGTAAGTGTTAGCAAAGATTGACATCTTCGACATTATTTGGTGGACCTGTCCTCTGAGAAGAGGACACCTCAGGGAATGGCATTCCACTGACCATTTACTGAGCAGCAGAGAAAACCACAGAAATAAATTCATGAATCCATTCCCTGACTGAATTACAACTTCATTTCCTCCCCTGTGTGACTTATTTCCTTTTTGATGGCCATTTGTTTCAGGCTAGCTGCAACCTTTGGTCTTAAGGTAATGATGTTAAAAATTGAGGTTCATTGAGTGTTGGCATGAAGCTGGCAGCAACCACAAACACAAAGCCATACAAATAGCAGATCTACACAACACATTTACTGATTCAAAAAAAGGTTTTGGCCTCGCCACCATCTTGTTGTTCTGTGTATAATTTTTACCTCTGCTAACTATCTTCATAACTGCATATTAGACTTTTGTTTGCATTACACACTGACTGTTTGCTAAGTAGTTCTGTAAATTTCCCACCTGTGGGATGACCTAACTGCTGGATACCACTGCCCCATAAATAATTATTTTTTAAGGTTGTTAGACTCTGTAAAAAGCATTACTGTTTCTAATGAATGACAAGGTCTGCATTTTTGCTTTAGGCTGAGTCAGTATTTCAGATATGGCAACAGCTGACAATAAGCTTCAAAACTCTTCGTCTAAAAGCAAATAACTTTGAAAAATGGCTTTCTGGCCGAATGTATTATGTTAAGCTTTTTGGAAGTACGATTAAAAAAATGTTTTTTTTGTTTTTGCTCCTGTTGTTAGCTTTTGAACTGCTCCTTTAAACAAAGTACAGTGTCATGGTTGTCCAGGCCTTCAGGTGAGAAAGGGGAAGGATGGAAGGGAATGGAGAGGAAGCAACACAGCAGCACAGCAATCAGTGTGACTGATCTCCTTCATGTCCAGAAGCAAAGATGGGATCATTTATTGATCTGGACATCCAATTAAGTGTGAGTGTGAAGAGTCACATCATGTGACAAACTGCTGTCTTTCTTTAGTGACCCACACCCTGAGGCCCTGTGTCACCATGACAGCCTCTCTGGCTTCCTGTGTCTCTTCGTTGTGACTTCAGTTTGTGTTTTTCCTTAGAGGACTGTCTTAATGCAGTGTTAGAACTCCCAAAGCTATTGTGCACAGTGATGAATGTCTTAATGCATCCTTCATTGTGTGTTTAAATGTTAAGAGTTGTGCTTTAAAGTGATCAAGTGCAATAAATAAGGAATGCTAACAGATGAATACAATTATTTTATTCGAATGTCCCTGAAAGGTCATTCTGTTTTTGCGTTTGTTTCCTTGACGAGAATTTGAATATGTATGTATGTATGTATGTATGTATGTATGTATGTATGTATGTATGTATGTATTTATTTATTTATTTATTTATTTATTTATTTATTCTCAGAAAACAACTCAACTGGAATTTGGTCCCATTCGTGGTGGAATTATTTGTGCTGTTTCAATCAAGTTTTCATTCAACTTAGTTTACTGGTGTACATCTTTAATGATCAAGTGTTTAAACTAAAATGGTTAGATTTACAAAAAATAGCAAATAACAAAATCTGCCATGAAAGCTGCATGGACTGCAGCATTACTGTTGGCCTTTGACTTTTCATGAAATTTCTGCCAGCTTCGACAAAATGTGATGTACCCTTTTTTTTCTTTAATGATAAATTTGACTTGTTGCAAGTCTCACCCCTTTAGACCAGGGGTCAGCAACCCGGCTCCAGAGTCGCACGCGGCTCTTTAGCACACCCCTAGTGGCTCCCTGGAGCTTTTTCAAAAATGTGTGAAAAGGGAAAAAGAATGATTTTTTGTTGTTGTTGTTTTAATATGGTTTCTGTAGGGGAGGAAACCTGACAAAAATATTCTTATGCTGTAAAAATTTACTTCATAACTACTGAATTTCAGAATTGCGCCAAATAGCAGAATTGCATCATAGCCTGCGACAAGAAGACCAATTTGGAGCGGCATTTCCAGGCAAAACATGCTAAATTTGCAGCGGAACACCCAGTTGGGACTGAGAGAAAAAGTGCAATTGCAGGACTTGTGGAGAAATTAAAGGACCGCAAAAATAGTTTCAAGAAGTGGATTGCATCTCCAAACTCTACTACTACTGCAAGTTTTATTGCAGCCCAGGGGATAAAAAAGCATATGAAATCATTCACCGATCCTATTCTGCGGCGCTCAACTCAATGATACCTCAGGGCGCCACACTTGTATTTTTATAATTTAATCAATGCAACAAAACATAAAACATTAATATTGTAATGGAAGTTAAACTTGTAGTACCAAATATCGTACAGCAGAGTAGTCACGTGGTGCGTCATTCTCTCCAGGATGCGCTGCAGGGAAAATAAACATTTAATCATGAATGCTCATTTTTTATTTGTAGCCTACTTAGTCATTTTAATAGTAGGTTTATACAGCTAATATACTGACAGCCTATGTTGCCTTCATATTAGGCTTATATAAGGCTTTTAATTTTTTGCGGCTCCAGACAGGTTTGGTTTTTGTTTTTCGGGGTCCTATATGGCTCTTTGAACTTTTTGGGTTGCCGACCCCTGCTTTAAACCAACAGAAGATCAACCTAACTTGTTAATCAGATTTTAAGTGTGTCTGCTTTTAAGATAAATATAAACTACTCCTTGTTGGTGCAGGCTACTTGACAAGGTTGTGTTCAAAGAATGTCAATTTTTTCAGCCTGCTTGTTTGATTTTTTTTGTTTGTTTGTTTGTTTTATTTTGTACTTTAACGCAACTCTAAACTCCAAGCTCCTCTACATCAGTCAAGGATGATGAAAGCCAGGGGGATCAATATGTTATTAATGTTATAGGATTGAGGCCTCAACTCCAGTCGATTCCAATGAACCAAGGTGACATAAAGTTGGGCCAACTGCTGGGTTTTGCCTCTTGCTGTGCACAGTGGTAAATAGCAAATAACTGCACTTCTACACCAAAATACAGTATGAACATGTTTCTTTATTGGTTGCACTGACTTTGGGTTTGTTGTAGTGGAGTTTAATTAAGTTGAGATCAGGACCTCTATATAGTTTTATATACAAGACTCAAAAAATGTTACTGATATCATTATTTACATGATTGTTTTTCCTATTTGGTCTGAATTTTGATGAAATAAGTAATAGTTCCCTTTGATAGTACCATAAATGAATGAGAAGAAACACCATTTTCATTAGTTAAATATTTCCTACCCCAACAATTTAGACAATAACAAAAATTAACCGAAATTGACAAAGTCAGCTGCAGTGGTCCCACCATGTGTCGCAATGACAACTTGACAGTGACGTCTCATGCTCCTCACTAGCTCCATGATGTTGTTCTGAGGTAATGCGCTCCACTCTTCCGCAAGTCCTACACACAGTTCTACCAGGTCACATGGGGGTGGGGTACATGCATCCAGTTTCTACTTCAGCTGGTCCTAGACGTGCTCTATGGGGTTCAGGTCAGGGGACATTGCTGGCCATACCATATGAGGCACTTAGACTTCCTGAGGTCAAGCTGTGACAATTCTGGCACGATGTGGTGGAGCATTATCATCCATAAACAGAAAGTTGGGGGTGTGCTGGTGGAATTGGGGGATGATGATGGGTTCTATGATGTCTCTGAGGTAAGAGCGTACAGTGACTGAGCTATCTACGATCATCAAATCTGTTTTGCCCTGACTGGTGATGCCTGCCCAGACCGTTGCACCTCCTTCACCAAAGCGAATCTTGGAGACCATGTTGATCTTGGTGTATCACTTACTGTGCCTTTTCCAGCAACGCTGGTGACCATCATTTCTGTGCAAGGTCATCCGACATGCATCAGTGAACAGGACGGTAGACCACTGCTGCATTGTCCAGGTCACATGGTCTTGTGCCTACTGCAAATGGTCACAGCCATGTCTTGGTGTCAGTGGAGTCACCTGTAACAGTCGTCTGGCTTTGAGCCAAAGCAGAGGAGTTGGTTGTGAATGGTTTGTCTGGAAACCCTAGTACCCTTCACTTCTCATAAACAGGCCTTCAGCTGTGTGGCAGTTGCATAATGGTGTCTGAGTGCCTAGGTCCTGGTCATTATTGCGGTCCAGCACTCGTGGGGCTCCACTCCTGGGTGATCTAAATTCTGCTTAGATCAGTTCTGCAACCCGATACCCGATAGCACCTATAGAGTCAAAACAAGTGACTGTATGTTAAAACTCTTGCTAGTGAGTGCGAGTTTCTTTCTTCAGGCACAGGCTCCTCTCCATCCTCCACTGAGTGACAGGCAGTGGAGAAGTGTATTAGTGCATGACGTGATAACTTGTTTTTTTAATGGCTGAAAATGTCCCAGAAAATAATATCAGGGAAAGAATAGGAACCTTGCACAAGAAGTAATTACTACATGGTGCATTACTGTGTCATGAATGTAAAATTTTTTAGATAAAAATGCAGTCTTTCTTTTTATTTCTACATGGATAATCTATGTCTGGAAAATGTGAGAAAATCAAACAAAACCAAATGTTAAGTAGAGAAAAGCACTGTTGAATCTTCAAAGATGCTTCAGTCTAGCATTGGAGGTTCAGCCAAATGCTTGTTTTTGTGTGCTGACATCAGCTGTAAGAGAAGGCTGTTTGACAGTAGATATGACAGAGAGTCAGAAATACAGAGTATTTCTGGTCTGAGTGCTTCTGTAGCTTAAAACCAAGTATGATGTCTCCATTTCAGCTGACGGTTTTTACTGTACGCTCTCACCCTTTTCAATATTTTGGGGGAAAAAATGACACCAGTTGCCTGGCAACCAGCAGGGAATCCAGGAAGTTAATGATCCTGACTTGAAAATGGTCAGACACATATTTCCTCAACCTCAGCTGCTTTTGTGTAGCAGTTTTGAATAGAGAAGATGACACTCTGCGGTCAAGCTCTTTAAGAGGTTTACACTCTGCATAATGTTAACCAACTAATTCTCAGATTTATAATTACTAAACTTAAGTGAAAATGTGTGAAGGACAAACTTCTGACAAACAACAAGCTGTTTTTAATGTACAGTCCTATTCTGAGGGTATGTGACCTCCTTTGGTTTGAGTTTGACTTTCTGTTTCCTGAGTTTTGATTGGATAGATGATTCATTATTGCTGGCACTGCAGTAGGTGTTAAGCTATCAAAAGCTGTAACTATATGTGTGTGGTGTGTGTGAAACGTTGCATGCCAAAAACTTTATTTAAACACAGTACGTACGCTGGAAATGTTTTCCAACTGAAATGATCTTGTGTGGTCCTACCACTCTTACTTAGTACAGAGTACTCAGTTCCCTTGCTTGTTCCTCACTATCTTTTATGTTTTTGTTGTTGTATTTCTATAATAACCACACCAGAGTTAAAAAATACCTTTCTTTGACAAGAGCACAAGATATAAAATAAAACATGACTTTCACGTAAGAACACCGATACTTCTGGTAATGAAATTGGAGAGGGCCAGGCCATAATGAATCAATGGGCTGTGCGAGTTGACTGTTCAAAATAAGACACAAATTCTAGGTTAAAAAAAAAAATACCAACCTGAGAGGTATCAAAAGATTCTAAAACATTCTGTTCTTGTTTCTCCATTCCCGAGAATAAATGGATTGTATTGATGCAGCTCTGCTCAAAGCACTAAAAGAGTTGGCTGATATATATTTTCTGTATTGGTTCTGTGAAAGATCACACTCTAGTAGAGTGGTCCATGCAGCTCCTGAAATATGGGTGACTATATAGACTTTTGTCAGTCCACTTTTATTCAAAGTCCCTGTCCTTATCTAAGCTATATTTATTTTTGTTTGTTTTTTTTACTCGGGAAAACCATCTCTTTCCAAACTTGCTTTTTTGTTATTCTGGGATAAAAGCGCTGCAGAATTTTATGGCTTTGTTTTTATTCGCATACAAACTTGCTGTCATGTGATTGTAATATGAAATTTATAGTCAGGTTAAAACACTTAAATGTGCACAATAATTGTGTTTTAGTGTGTTTTTTATGGTATGTCTTCCTTAATCTCCCCTTTCCTCATTTCCTTGTTTATATATCAGTGTCTCTCTGGGAAAAAGCTGTAAATGAAGGCAAATGCCTTCAAGCTTCACAGCATTCAGCATTCTTGCTTGCTGTGACACTTTTACTGCACTTTGTGAGAACAAACTTTGTTTTTTCCCTTCCTCTTAAAAGCCCCATCTGTTATCATTACAGTCAACCATCTATGAAGCAGAGCTGCTGTTACGATCTGCCACTCTTTTGCTTTGCATGTTATCCAGCTGTCTTCTAAACCACTGCAGAGACAGACACTCAAAGTATGGCAATATATGCATGTAAAAATAAGCATTCTAAAAGTATTGATCCAAATGAAAATGATGTTAATTTATGTTTAGGTAAACTTTCCTTATGTGGTGGGACTCAAGTATGGTTAGACTTGGAGAATAAAAATATTTTCCACATATTGATCATACAGGCAGATAATTTATTCTCAGTCATCTTTAAGATGGGACATCCTTCCCACATAGGGAAGGACGTACAAGACTAAGAAGAAGAGGAGGGGCATGAGTTAGACACAAAAGCCAGATGGTCAAGTGACTCATGTTGGAGGATGATAAATCATCATATGCTACAACTGGTCCACAGCTCAGCAGTCACCATCCCTACTCTCTACATAGAGCTCCAGCAAATCTAATGTCATAGCTCTTTTTGAATTCCCAGGTGCTGTTAAAGTCAGCACCAAAGGCGCACAATCCCACAGCCAAAGATTAAGGGTGTTTTCACACCTGAAAGTCCAGACCAGAGTCCGTGTTTTTGTTACATTGTATACATTTGGTTTGGTCTGTTATGTTTTCACACTGTCATTATTGAAAACGGACTAACAGAACTTACATGATGAACCTACGTGATACCACCAGACGATTAGCCCGCCTCTTCTTCAGCAGCAGACTACAAAAAGACTCTACAGTTATATCGTCATCTGCTGGACTTGCATGCATACTACAGTGTTTTCAGTCCTTCAGTGTTTCCATATAAACGCAATTTTTTTCTCTGCGTTTTTCTGGTTTTCGAGTGAAACGCTGTGAAGCGTTGTCGTATAAACGGGGCCTCAGTTGCAGAGTCCAGGAGAGAGTTCTGAGCCTAAAGAAAAGGAGAATATGGAAGCCATGCAGGCTGACATCCAGCCTTTGAATGAAACAATGAAGTCCTTAGATTTTGGGACCCTGCCGAAGCACACTCCACCTCCTGGAAATGGAGTTATCATAGCACAGCTGAGGACTTTTACAGGCCAAGAGCAAAATAACAGCAGTGGGAGCACAGCAACTCAGAGATACTTTTCACAGGATGGAAGGACAGTAACAGAAAATTCTCTGGAAGATCAAGAAAAAAACAAACAAAAAAAAACCCAAAACAAAACAAAGAAAGAAAGTTATAAATCTGGAATCAAAGGTTACTGTGATCCAGTTTTAGATTCCAGAGATTTGGCTTCCATCATAAAAAAAAGTTCACTAGGAGTAAGTGCTGAGTGATTGATTCATTATAACTTTTAAGTAATGTTTTGTTGAAAATGAGTTTTGGAACACATGGTTAAAATGAGGACATCCATCACTTCAGGAGATAAAAGACCAGGTATGAATAAGCTTTTAAAGTTGTTCTTTTAAATGGATGATTTCTAAACTGCATCTCAGGGGAGACTGTTCTAACCCACTCACTTTGCTTTCTTCATTTTACTTGCTAATCATTTGATCTTTATACTTGATGAGCAATTAAGCATGTTACCAAAATGTCCTCAGGTTTTAGACATCCAGACGGAATCTTCATTTTGATTAAGATGAGAAATCAGTGTTTGATTATCATCCAGCTCTTTTGATTTTCACCAGCTTCAGCTTTTGAAACAGAGTGCATAGATCATGCAGCATCGTCAGTACCAGCTACAAAAGGAGTGTCTCCTGACACAGCAGGAAGTCTAAAGAGCATCCAGTTATTTTGCGTTGGTTTTTGGCCATTTGTAAAAAAAAAAAAAAAAAAAGCCCAGAGTTTATCACTCATTCTCACAGGAAAACTGTAGTTTAAAAAAATGTAAGAAGGCATATATTTGAGGCTTGCACACTCCTCTGATGTGAATCCTGAACTGCGTTGTCCCAGTGTTTTAATCCAAGGCTAATCAATAAAGCACTGTATTTATTCACAGGTCTGTGGTTTGACTTGTGGCGAAAGACATATGGAAAGCAGAGGTAATGTATAGAGAAGCAAACAGAGGATGGCAAACCCTGGCTTCTCAGACAAAGTCTGCTGCACTGCTCCCACTTTCATAACAAGCTGAGCCAGGCCATTAAAGTTTCCATTATGCATCTTTTGATTACATAAAACAGTCAGTAAAGAGGCCAGATGTGAGATTCTGTGCCATCAGCAGCTACTGGTAGATGTGCTGCATTATGCCTCTACAACCATCACTGTTATCCATCAGCACTGAGGTCTTGTCTCACCCTCACCCACTCACTAATATAATTTATGTAATATATAACCTTGGCTGAAATATTTCCTTTGTTGCTTTTGGATGGGGGTATTTTGAAAAAAAAGAACAACAACAACATATTTTATGTTTACCACAATGCTTGAAGATCACACTGAAACATAATTTGTAAAACAGAGGCAGCTGTGGAAGAGCAGTTACATTTTGAAACTTACTAATGAGACTGTGATTGCATAAAACATGAGCTTTCATCTAAAATTGTTATCCAATATGCTTTTGATTTTCCTCTTTTTTGAGTTCAAAAGGGTGTTTGTTTAAATGCTGTAGGCGGTATGTGAAGGGATTTTTAAAAACCTTCTCCTCCCCTCTGAGAAACAGCTGTACTCCATCTCTGTACTCTAAATTACTCACTTATGCTTCCTTCAAATCATTGAATTAATTTGTTGTTAGACACTTATTTGCAAAATGGTAATAAAGTAACTCATTTCAATGACTAGAATAATATTCAAAAACAACCATCTATTCATTGTGCCAGTTCATAACAAAAATTATGTCAAGACACTTTACAAATGGAGCAGATCTAGACAGCCCTCAGTGTTGATATAAGTTCCATTTCTATCATACAGTCTAAGACACTTTCTTATTTCATCTTTATCCACCATCAGCGTTGCCAGACGTACAATAATTATCGTATTTGTACGATAATTTAGCCCTCTGTACGATGTACGATCAATAATTCCAAAAAAGGCTAAATGTATGATAATTTGACAGTTTCGTGTGGTTGTTACAGATCCACCCCAGTCTGACGGATTTATCTGTAAACCCTAAATGCATCTTATATCATGTGACGTTTCCAGCCAATCATAGTTTAAGTGTCATTTGTCTCAGAGCGATTGACAGCCAATCACGGTCGTAGGAGCTCCGTCAGTCAGTCAGTTGAGAGAAAAATGAGCACCAGAGCCTAGAGCTTCTGATCAAACGCGGCTGATGTGGGGCAGGGTGATGAATGTCCACAGAAGTGCCTGTAGGTCACTAAACAGAGTGATCAATTGTGATTTTCGCGCAACAATAAGACAGTTGTTTTGATCATTATCAGTTATTTTGATTATTTTGTCGGGTGTACGATAATTTCTCCCAAAATACAATAATTTTGAGGCTCTGGTACGATAATTTTATATTTCCCATCTGGCAATGCTGACGACAATGAGTTGAACACTTTGCAGCTTTTAGCAATTAATAGTAGCAGAAAAACGTCCTCTTAACGGGCAGAAACCTTGATCATAACAATAATGTTAAAGTTAAGAGAACTTTTTACCGGAACTGGCAATAGAAGTGAACAGGTCTCATATTAGCATAGAAAATAATACAATGATATATGGTATTAATAGCTGTAGCTCCGTTACAGCTGGAGTCTGGCAGGCGCACAGCAGTAGTCTGTCAACAGGGATGGATTGTAGAAACTTACAAGAGTTCAGGGACTCCAGCTAGATCCGTGGTAAGTAATTTTAAGGAAAACAATGTTTAAAATTAACAGAAAAATAGAGGAGAATGAAATAAAAACAGGAGCTTGATGAGATAGTTTCCCTGGCACAACAGTCAAAGCCTAAGTCAGCCAACAAGTCTTTTTTAAAAAGGAATATATCAAGACTCTTTAAAGTAGTGAAGGTGTT
Source organism: Labroides dimidiatus (assembly GCA_030710495.1). NCBI lineage: Eukaryota > Metazoa > Chordata > Actinopteri > Labriformes > Labridae > Labroides > Labroides dimidiatus. The sequence goes on from CM061158.1 coordinate 19,024,734, forward strand.
TGTGCCCTGAACTCTGTCTGGCAGATAAAAAAGGAAGGAGCCTGATAACTAAAGGCTGTGCCTCCCACACTGCCTTTAGAGACTTAGAGGTATGATGAACAGCCTTGCATGCAGGGAGTGTATGATGATGCCAGACCAATAAAAGCTTTTTAAAAGGATCCTGGCGGGGAAAATGGCTGTCCTTGTAACATAATGAATGTGGAAGTTGAAGAACAAAATTCTAATCAAATCGAATTTTTATATTCCTTACTGTGGTGCTGGGTGCCTGACCAAATTAAGTATGCCCCCAAAACTGTTGAAGTAAATGATTCTTGTTGCACTGATAAGTACACCTTAGTGTCATCTTCATAATAGTGAAAATCTATGGAGTGATTCCTCATGAAAGTATAGAGGAAACATATATTGTATGAAAAGAATTGGTCCAAGTACTGAACCATGTGGTCCACCATGACAAATCTAGGTGTGCCCTGAGGACTCAGAGACATATATAATTTAAACCAAGCTTTAAAAAAAAAGAAAAAAAAAAAAGAAAAAAGAAACTGTACTGCCAACTATTCCTTCTAGTCTCTGTAACAGGATGTGATGGTCAGCTGTATTAACTGCGGCACTAAGAACTAAAAAATAAAAAAACAGGGAGAAGACCACACAGCCTTCAGCGGTGCAATTGTAGTGCTGGTGGGCTCTAACCCTACCAAAAATCGTCGATTAAACTTTTGTTATGAAAATCACATAGAAGGATTTGCCACTACTAGGATTTCATAATTAAAGTAAAGGTCTGTAGTTAAACCAAGACGGGACTATTTTTTTTCTCTGAAAGATTTGATTTCAGATAGCCTGTCTGTAAGGATGTATTTATCATTTTAATTAAAGAGATGATCTTTGATAAGATCCAACCCAGCCCTGGTGTCTACAAGGGCTGACGATTGTCTTTACTAAGCTGTGAGTGATAGCCACTTAGGTATGAGCAAACATCCTGCATTTGAAATCATGCCATTTCTTTTTCCTTCACCCTCTTCAACTTCTAAACCTGGTGTCTAGAAAACGAGATGTCTTTCTTTCTTTAAACTGTCTAAGAGGACAGCCTATATGTTAAAACTTTTCATTGAATGGAGCTTTAGATGTGGAGGAAAAGAAAATTCAGCCAAGGATGACCAGCTTTAAGCTTCATGTCTGCAGGGTGAAGCTGATGCTGTCACACTGTCCTCAGATGGATAACTCTGACTCCTCAGTCTTATCTCAACTTTTCATTCACACTCTGGTCATGTACTCATTCAACTAACCATTTGTATTTCTGCTGTTGGAACATGGAGGAATCCAATTACAGCAGAAGACCATGTTCACGTCTGTCAATCAACAGGTGTTGTTCCTACAATATTGAAAGGTAAAAAGGTTATAACTCACACTGGAGCTTCTCTCTGCCTCAGTGCATTTGCCAACTTGTACCAGCATGTTTCCAACTAACAGAGAGCAAATGGAGTAGCTCAAATGCACTGCACTGTCACACTGGAGTCCCAGCTAATACCATTGTGCAAATTAAAGCCTAAGCTCAGTGGGCTCCACTGACAGCTCTCCCGTAATTGATGTGAGAGACATATTGTTCTGGCACAGGCTTTCTTCTTTCCTCCACACTTTAAAGTTACACTCACCTGGAGGCTTTTACCTACAGTATGTGTGTGTCCCCTTCTGGGTATGCATCAAGTCTTCCTGAACCTGGCTCCATCTTTCAAAATGACTGACTAGCTCTATGCTGTCTTGAGCTTATTGCCTCAGCTAGTTGCCTCACAACTTAGGTGTAGGGACAGTTGTTTGAGAGAGAAGGAGGATGAAGTCATCAACCCATACATTTTCTACCGCTTATCCTTTTTGCAGGGTCGCAAGTGGCTGGAGCCTATTCCAGCTGACTTAGGGCGAGAGGCGGGGTACACCCTGGACTGGTCACCAGTCAATCACAGGGCTGACACATAGAAACAGACAACCAATCACGCTCATACACACCTACGGGCAATTTAGAATCACCAATTGTCATAGTGAGCATGTTTTTTTGGACTGTGGGAGGAAGCTGGAGTACCAAGAGAGAACCTACGCATGCACAGGGAGATCAGAAAGGCACACCGTACCCAAACCAGGATTCCAACTGGCGACCTTCTTGCTGTGAAGCAACAGCACTAACAGCTGCGCTACTGTGCAGCCCTGAAGTCAAAAAGACTGAGAAAAAGGAGAGAGTAAAGAATTTTGTATCCATGCAAGGCTGAATGGAAAAAAATTAATATCCAGTGAGTCACTGTTTGAACAGATATCTGCTGGCAGGGCTGAGACTGGCAGGCTGCCTGATGTGTATTTGGGTCTGCAGTGAGCGATGCTCTGCTCCATCAGTGGTGGTCATTGATTGTAGAGGGCTCATTATTTCTGATTTAAGCTGAAGGAAAAGGCGCTGAAATCCCTGAAATATAAAATCATCAGTGTTGAGTTTGCTCATTTTGAAAAAGAGATGGTTTTATTTCTTTATTTTTGTCTTTAAGCAATGATACAGTTATTTTCTGTGATTTACTTTTACAAACCAAGTTTCCTCATTTCTAATTTTACTGAAATTAAACTTAATGTCATTTGGATAGAAATTAATATATCAGAATTATAGGTTTTGAGGTTTGTTTCTCATATGACTCCAAAATGTTTCTTATGGTCAGCTGTTTGCTTTCATCAGTGATCAGACTCTTATCCACAGATGGACTGAAAGATGTATTGCTGATGATTTTAGATGAGAACACAGATTCAAGAAATGCAATCTGGCCCAGCAATTTTTCCCCTTTTTACCAGGAATACACAGATTATCATCCACTCTGCTGTTTTCTGCAGCAGCTGCCCACAAGCATCATAAATGCGAGTGTTTGTTGTAGTTGTATGCTCTTGGCTTGATTTTAAGCTATTACAGTATTTCAGGATTTCCTCATTTTAAGAAGTCTGCCAACAGAAATGGTCCAGTTTCATTTCTCCACCAGCCTCTATTTTTACTCCAAATAACAACAGGGGGCCTTTTGGCAAAGTGGCCATAATGCATGTGTGCTGAAAAGAGAACAGCTTAATAATAGTGCCAGAGAATGAGAGGTGATAAAAATAAAATATGAAGACCTACTTTTATTTTCATCCAAGCCCAAACATGGCTTTGAAAGTGTGTTTTTTTTGTGATTGCATGTGCACTTGAAAAGCTGTGCAGCACACACTGACTAAAAATATGACTCTACTGTCCTTCTTTATCTTCTGAAGTACTTGCACTTCTGCAAAGCATTTCAGGTGATTTATGATGCTTTTGTAGCAATGACACCTTCTGCATCCCGCTCAGCTTAAAAGCTTGTCCACTTGGTTAATTACTCTTCACAAGGAAATAAGCTTTAAATGCTTGACTTTTACTTGTCAAGACAGGGAAGTACCATGGTAGTCAGCAGTATTCTTCCATGACTAAAAGCCAAAAAGGCTGAGACATCTGAATTAATGGATAAATGCTGTGACAGCTGCAGGGACTAGAAAAGAAAAGAAAAGAAAAGAAAAGAAAAGAAAAGAAATGAACTGCTGCATTTATTATTTAATGCCAAGGTGGAAAGCAAAAGGAATATGAACTAAAAACACTACTCTCTGAGCAATTAATGTTTCATGTTTGCTTTCCTTTTCTATTTAAACTCCAGGCTGTGCATAACTATAATAAACACAAAACATGTTAAAAAATGTCTTAACAGCCCCATCATGAATCCTAATACCATCTGTTTGACAGCTGTTTTCTATATCCATCCATCCATCCATCCATCCATCCATCCATCCATCCATCCATCCATCCATCCATCCATCCTTTGGAGAATTGATCTCTGCATCTGTTAAATTCTCAGGCCTATGTGGAGGCATGTTGAGTCTGTGGTTGGGTTTCTCATAATGTTGGATCACCACTGTCCAATGTATAAAAAAAAAACAATAAATTTCATTTGTTTCACTTCCTTCTTACCAATGATTTAATCATCTCATATCCATTCATGAAAGACTGAATGAAGGACACTATGGCTCCACCAGGGATGTATCCTAATATCTACAGGTAATATTTGGAGTCTTTTTGCCGTTTGTATGGGCAGAGCTGGGATGTCATTTTCACTTTCACGTGCTTTGATAATGAAGACAGGAAGACAGAGCTAGAGTGAATGTAAAATGATGATGTGCTCCTGTTTTCATCTGTCCAGGAAGCGGTCTTTAAATCTTTAAGCTCTGGATTGATTGAACAGAACTCCTGCATTGATCTTATGCTGCAGTGGACTGTGCAGCATTTTTTTTAATCAAAACTTTATGTCATAGTTTTATTATGAATGTGTTCAGTCTGACTGTATCTCTGCTGCAGACATGCTCTAACAGGCAAAAGACCCCCCCCCCCCCCCCCCCCCCCATAGCAATAATCATTTAAATTTATCACATGGAAAAAAAATTATTTGATAACACAGGAAATCATACAGTTCAGTTTAGACTCTGTTAGACTCTATATAAGTAGACTGACTGGAAATTAGCAATGACTTTTTTTCACTAGTGAAATTAAACTGACTTTCTGACCACTCAAAGCACTTTTAAGACTGCTTTTCACATTCACCCACTCACACACTGATGGTAGAGGCAGCTCCAGTGACGAACCCTCAGTGCTGGCTTATTTCATTCATACATTCACACACTGCTGAACAGCTGCAGGAGCAACATGACGTTCAGTGTCTTGTCCAAAGATGCTTCAGCATGTGACTGGAGGAGCTATGGTTGGACCCTGACCCTCTGATTGAGAGATGACTGACTCCACCACTGATCCACAGCTGCCCCAACTGACCTTTATCACACTATTTTCTGTATTTTTCATCACCTCAGTTCCCCATGAGCCACATTATGTCACTGCAACTTGATGTTGTTTTTCTTTCCCTATGCAACTTACCACCCACCAGTATTAATCCACCCTTTGCCCACTATAAATTCAACCTGCCAGAGTTATTTATTTTCTAGTATTAGGGAAAAGAAAGTCAGGAAGAAGGGGGTAGATTGTTGTTTTCGAGGCTGATATGGAAAGTTTAAAAGTATCCCTGATTCCTCACAGACTGAGAACTCTTAAACTCAGTCAATCCTGGGGATATTTTTATCCACGTACAAAAAAGCATGTTGCTTGGGGAGCATCCTTCAGTGAGCAACGAGTGGGCCTATCCACCATGTCATTTAAGTCATGTCATTTCTACCATGACATTTCACCGATGCTTTAATTGCAGCTTGACAGCACTGTTAACAGTGTTTCAGCTTTTGTAAAGTATTCTTGTTGTTCTGTGGCAATTCTGAAACTCAAAAAACTACCTGATGTTAACAGAAAATCAGTCCCTCCATGTGCAAAAATTCCCTTTATGAATAGATCAATTCGACTTAAACCTCTTCACACCATTATCCCGTTTTTCTCCATAAAGAAACCTTCACCCAGCCCTCTTAGCTCCATATGCTGTGTTAACAATCAGGGGGACAGACAGAGATGTGAGAGCTGAAAGTGATTTGGGCAAATATGAGGATGGGAAGATGGAACAGAAAGTTTAGAGGAGTTTTAGGTTAAATGGTCCATGTCAGTAGCAGTCTTTAACACATGGGGTTACTGCCTGATTGCTGGCCTCATTCAATCACTTAGTCCTATGTGAGAGACAATCCCAGTCTACACTGCAGCACAGCTCCTGAATGACAGAGGCTGGGAAGTACATCTCTGCAATCGGTTTGTTCATTGTAGGAAGAGAATCAATTCAGAGAAAATGGAGGAAGAGGAAGCATGGAAGCAAACACAGGAAGGAAAAGAGGAAATGGACAAACATGTTACAGGGAAAGAGGTAAAAGTGGTGAAGAAAGAGGACTTCAAGAGGTGTTAATTGAATTCCAATTTGGCTGCTAGTTTTTAACATGGAGGCTATTATGTGACTTAAAAATAGTGTTTTTGGAAGCTGTCTGATCACAGATATAGCCTTAAGTTGAAGGGCAACATCCATGATAATTCATTGAAATGCTGTGATCAAGCTCTATTGGTTTGTATTATTTTATAAGAGGGATGTCATAGCACAACCAGGGCACACTGATGACATCACTGCTGTATGGGGTTAAGAGTTTGCTTGTAGTGTACTAGCTGTAGTTGTAGTTTACTAAGTGTTGTGGTGGTGTATTCACTGTAGTTTTTAATACACTTTAGTGTTCCAAATGCTGTCTAATAAGCCCCTGCATATATCTTAACAAGAAGTTTAGTTAGTTGTCGTATTGTGGTTAGAGGACCACACCTGAATGGAAAGGTTGTGCCAGTGCAGGGGAGCTGAGCCAAGAGTAATGGCTGAAATACACCGGGTGCGTCTGCGTTGCAGCTCCACTCCATCAAGGCGCCGGATCAGTTTAAAATCCATTCAAGTCAATGTGTCAACTTACACTGGATCCGTTCCGTTGCGGTTCAGCTGCGTGTCTAGTCCGACAGGTCGCAGCTAATCCGCAGTCATCCTATTTTTGCCGGATGACGGAGCTGTGACGCATAAATTCAGAGTAGAGAAGATCGAGCGGGACAGGAAGTAGTGCACGGAAACTACATAAAAAGAGCATGAGACTTTCAAAATAAAACAAACCGTGTCTAAACTAGATCGTATTTAGCTCGATTACAATAGCAGCTCTTCACAATGAGCAGAGATACGCGAGTAGTCAACAAGTCAGAGTTTACCAAGGGGAAACAGTGAAAAACATGGACGAGGAGAAGCTTATCATTGAGGTGGGAAACCACAGAATAATTTATGACCCAACACATCCTTTTTATGAAGATAATCTCAAAAAGGAAATGGCATTGAAGAGTGTTTCAAGTGTTTTGGGAGTGAATGGTGAGTATCGCACCGTACAGTATTTTAGTATTACTGTTTGCTTCAACATTCTCACGGGATCGTGAATTACCGCGAGATCGCGAGTTACCGCGAGAAGTCCTCGGTCTCGCGACTCCAGCTCTGCGGCTTGCCGGACTCGCGACGCAGCCGGTGTAAGTTGACAAACGCAGTCAACACGCAGCGCAGCGGAGCTGCAACACAGACGCACCCGGTGTATTTGAGGCATAATAGGGATTCAGTTACCTGAATGGTGTACCGATCGTACAGGACTTAGAACCAGCTCTTTACTCTGACTCTAACTCCACTCCAGAGCAGGGTTTCAAAGAAACCCATTAGCCTTGAAGGTTTAAGACCTTGCAACCCTGAAGAAACTGACTCCAGACATGCTCTTCATTCAGTCAAGTAACTGATGAAGTTTGTGTTGATTAAGACATGTGACACAGATGTTCTTATTGTTGCAGTCAGTGTTTTTGCAACTCTTCAGGATGCAGGCTTTACAAATGATTTGCGTAGGATTTGGCCAAGGTCAGTCCATTAGGTGGTTGCCAATTTGTGATATAGTGGTGAATCTTTGCCCAGAGAAATCCAGCAGCATGCTGTTCTTTCACTCCTTCACTTGCTGTGATATTGCGTAAGCTTTTTACGGTGAAGGCATGAAACCTGCATGGCAAGCATAGGAGGTTTGCCCTGAAGTGAGGCCTGTCTTCAAAAAGCTCTGTCAATACCCATCTAGCTACCCTTAAAACATAAGTTGAACAACAGTTTTAAGACTCATTTACTGGCCCATATTTCTTGACATTTCAGCTAAAGTTTGAACAGTCCTGGTCTGACCAGGTGAAGTGATGCTTTTGAGGGTAAAATTTCAGAATGTGATATCAGTATTTTTCTGGGTTAAATTTTAACTGAAGTTTTTTGTTGATATGAAGCCATCATCCTCTGTTTCAATCAGGGCATCAGTTCTATCATTGAAACTGGAAGCACAACTGATAAAGTGCAGAGACCATTATAATGATGACACACTGTACATGTGAATGTAATTTTTTATTTTTTTTTTTTATCCCCCCCCCGCACACACACACACGAACACACACACACAGACTGTGCTTGAGTATAATGTGAGGAACATGTCTAAGTTTAATTGCATCACTGAAATATTATTCCATAATAATAATTCAAATTACCAGTATTTAGGAGGGTCTGTGTGCATGTGCATGTGTGCAGTAAACTGAAAGACAAAGTATGAGAGAGTCTCTGTCTCAGCTGTTGCTAATGTTAGCGTCATAAACTTCTTGTTCTTGTCAAATAGGATGATCAGTTAACAGCACCACTAAACATTACTAAAGCATTACTAAACATTTACCATCATTAAAAAGGAACATATGGGAAGTTTTGTGGTGACTTTGAACTCGTTACTAAGCTCCCCTCCTCCTCAGGTGTTTCCTCTTCACAGTGCTCTCATGCTGTGTCATAAAGATGATGCACTGTTTGCTTTTAACATACTTTCTATCTTTAAGAATGCCCATATGCTTAAGAAGTTCACAAAGAGGTTTCTCTGACAGGTATCATTATTTACTTTAAATCAGACCTGTCAAGTATCCCGTTTTGGCCGGGAAACTCCCGTATTTTACCCCTCTTTCCCGCCGTCTTCCCGTATTAGTATTTTCCCATAAATCTCCCGTATTTTATTAAAATAAAGTAAAACACGATTCATCTGCCTCTCCAAACTGAGCTGTCACTCACTAGCCTCGCGAGAACTGCCGCCTGTGATAGCCTGGGTGGCAGTTATCGTGAGGCTAATGCCGACAGCGGGAACAAACCCGGAACAACAAAGGAAAGAGATGGATGAATATGATTTGTAGCCTAGCAGAGCTGGATGACGAGTTGGTCAAAACTTGCCGATCTCAACCCTTTTTTATTGATGTGCGACGAATCGAACAACAGAAAAACAGATAAAGAATTCGTCATCCCGACTAGACTCTACGATGAGGCCACTCTGCTGATCACAACAAGATTCATGGAGATGCCTCTTTGCAACGTGGGAAATGCAGAAAATCTGTATGAAAAGCTGAGTGAAAAAAAGTGTTAAAAGATGCAAAGTCTGCAACAAATCTGTGCAATAAGTCATTAGTGAATGCCAGAGAGCCACATGAGGGAACATAGAAAAACAAAGAAAATGTGTAATGAAGATAAAATGTAAATTGTTTAACATAAAGAAAACCAGTGTGAAGTAAACAGTAAATATGTAATGTTTTTACTTGTATATGAACCGAAAATATGTTAAATAAATGTGCTTCATATACCCTTTTTTGTTTTTCATTTAGCCTGTATTAGAACAAAGAAATGTTCACAGTATTTCAGTGTCAACAGCCTATCAGAGTCTGATCACCTAATTGTAGTTAGTAAGTGGTTATTTTAGATTTATTTAACTCCTGTCTTAAAGGTCCCATATTATGCTCTTTTTCTGCAGGTTCATATGGCTCTTAGAGGTCCCAGAATAGTCAATATGAAGTTTTTTATCTCAAAAAACTGTTTTTTACTGGACTTTAGCCAGCCTGAAAACTCTCTCTAGAGAGCTCTACCGAGAATAAGCTGTTTTTGTGGGCTGTCCCTTCTTCAGCGCAGGCCACGCCCCTACCTGCCCCTCTTTTTATAGAGTTGGGGAGGGGCGTGGCCTGCGTTCAGGCGCGTGCTCTGATGTTTACAAACACAGTTCGCCGGTATGATGGCTAGACACAAACAACCCCAATACTAGCGTCCACAACAACAACAACAACAACAACAGCTCACAACAGCTGCTTAAAAAGCACCGCGAAAAAATGTTACATGCATAAACAAAACACCGAATTCTGTCTGTATAGCTTCTTATCTGAATGAAGCCTTATCAGCTTGATTTTTTAGACAAAAACAACCCCAATACTAGCGTCCACAACAACAACAGTTGCTTATAAAGCACCGCGAAAAAAAGTTACATGCATAAACAAAACACCGAATTCTATGTCCGTATAGCTTTTTATCTGAATGAAGCTTTATCAGCTTGATTTTGTAGCCACAAACAACCCCAATACTAGCGTCCACAACAACAACAGCTCACAGCAGCTGCTTAAAAAGCACCGTGAAAAAAAAGTTACATGCATGAACAAAACACCGAATTCTGTCTGTATAGCTTTTTATCTGAATGCAGCCTTATCAGCTTGATTTTTTTAGACACAAACAACCCCCATTCTTGCGTCCACAACAACAGCTCACAACAGATGCTTATAAAGCACCGCGAAAAAAAGTTACATGCATAAACTAAAGAGATATTGCGTAAAGATAGCTCTATATGACATATATGGTCACAAAACTTCTCTTCAATTATTTATTTATTGTGTGACGTGTATATTACCAACACCGACTCACGTTAGCTGCCATGCTAACAAGTCAACAGGCTACGAGGCTGGGTAGGCCACTACAGTAAAGCAGCATAAAATACTGAAACTTTCAGCTCGTACCTTAGTTGGGTCACGGATAGTTGGAAGTGATCCAGGTTTCAGCTTTAAAGTCTTTGCAAATCCTGCTTTGAGCTGTCCCTCGTTCAGAAAGCAGTCCTCCATGAAGTGGTGAGCACAACAACATTTTCGGGGTTGTTGTAGGTATTTCGCCGGCATAAATAAAATTAATCCACTCTTCCATCAAAGTTTCAGGTGAAGATGGAGGTAAAAAAAGACTTTTGTGCTGCTCCATGCAGCCAACAACAGTGCATTTGCCATGCTTTGTTCGTACCTTTGCCATGTTAGACTAGTGTTGACTAATGACTGAGGACCGGGGAAATGGTGAGGGAAAAGCTTTTGGAGGCAGAACTACCTTTGGTAGGGAGCCAATCAGGGAGCTGGGCGGAGTATTTGCGCCATTTGTGACGTCACAAAGGGCGATTTCTAAAACGGCTCATTACTGCTCCCAGGAGCAGAGATTTTCTGAAAAGTGCAGCTTGCAGGAGAGGATAGAATTTCCTCATGTTGAGGGGTGTTGTTAACAGGCTGGGGGTGCATATTGTTATGAGGAAACCATTCAAAAGTGAATTTTGCATAATATGGCCCCTTTAAAATGTAAGGATATTGGAGCTTGGATGGGGAGGTGGGACGGTTTGCAGCGGGCGCCGGAAAATTTCCCTTATTTTCAAATCCAAAACTTGACTGGTATGCTTTAAATACTGGCTTTACTTCCATCATGCTGTGCATGCTGTGTTTACATTTGACATCTGCAATTCAGTGAGGGACGCAATGCATCGATAATGAAAATAAGTTGTCGAAGCTTTTAATGATTTATTTTAATGTATTTTATTGATTCATCATTGTAGCCCTAAATTAAACTTTGATATTCCATACACACATCTTCAACAGTGCACAATGTTCCATCACCGGCAGATCAGCAAAGTAAATTGAGTTTTTAAAGACAATATGTAAACCAGTTCAAATAAGGGGCTAAACAGAAACTTCACACCATTTTTGTTGAGACATAATACAAACTTCAACATCATAAACCCAGAGTTACTCCACTCAATTACCTTGTTTCAAGCTCATGGTTCTACTTCCATAGCAAGCAACATTTATAGAAAATACTTTAACCAAAGCAAGAATAACAGTGTTACACACTAAAATAACTTCAGTTTATTTTCCCAGAATCCCATCTGGTCATCTGCTTTTTTAGATGTCAGTGCAAACAGCTGGTGAGAACAGGCATTGTCCTGGTGCTGGTAGCCAAAACTGGCTGTCAGGATGTCAGAGAGAGGAAACAGCAGAGAAAGAGGGGGAGTAAACAGTCAGCCAGGTGGTGCTGCCTGCTGACAGGCTGGATGCTGGATTCTGGAATCTGGAGAAAGGGAGGGCTTTTGTCTGAGTTCATTTTATCCTCTCAGCCTGAATTGGTGTTTGCAGAGCAGAAATGTCAGCTGGTTGGCACGTGTTTTGTTTGCCTGTTTCCAGGACACAACACACCCCCACAGCAAGTCATCTCCTCGTCCTCCCCTGAGAATACTGAAACATACACATGTATGTAGAATCGTAGTGGTGATCTTCTTTATGATGCACTCTGAAGTGTTATTTGTATCAAAGTTGTACAGAGTGAAATTGGGCGTGTCCATACATTGGTGTCTTTCCTCTCCTGGGGCCTCATTTATAAACACAGCGTACACACAAAATGGGGTTTGAAACTGGTGTACGCCTTTTCTTACGCAAAGTTTGTGATCCATAAAAACAAACCTGACAGTAAAATGTGTGCACTGGTAAGCAACTCTGACCCAGGCATACGTACATTTTGGAGACATGGGAAACTGGCAAAACAGAAGGCTCAATGGTGAAGTTAAGCCAGCAGTTACATATTGATGTGTCTTCCACATTTTACCTCACTAAATATCAAACTCTACTGGCAGATCCATGTCATCATAATCATTCAAACCAACTGCTTATTTTGGCTGTAAGAGCATATGTAGTGAGCCATTTCCAATAAGTCACTTTAATTATGACAATATATAAACGTTAAAAAAAGGAAGAAAAAAAGAAAGTGAATAAATAATATAAAAGTCCATCACATGTTCCTTCAGCACCATCTAGTCTTCATTGTCACAATCAGACCACAATGAACGGGACACTTATGTAATCACTGTTGGAGAGTTAAAAATTAGACAAACACAGAAATCATCGAGCCACAAGTTTTCATTAAAATCTCTAAATATCATGCATTTATCATCAGAATCAGAAATACTTTATTTATCCCGAGGGAAATTGCATTTCAGTTACATCCCGTTAAAAAACATAAAAACACAAAGACATAAACATGGGAGACAGGAACAGGAGCACTGTGGGGCAGCCAACGTGCACAGCGCGGCGCACCCATTTCAGCAGATGTGGAAAGATTACACATAAGGTAAGAAGAGTGTCCCCCTCCTGCATTGGGGGACTCACGTTGTGCCTGGCGGCCTTCAGCATTCCCGTTGTGTTCTGTCATGTTTATGTCTTTGTGTTTTTCACCTTTTTTCAACCGGGCCGAAAGCCCACAAAACGTGCAGGGAGGGCTCCGATACTAGCAGGGGGTCAGCGTCAGGTCCCTAGGAGTGTCCCCATCGCGTTTTCTCAAAAGTTGATTTCGGACCCAAATTCCGGAAAAAGGGCCTTTTTTAAAGGGCACTTTGCGGGGCCGAAAAGGCCCGTTTTTCGCCCTTTTTTCAACCGGGCCGAAAGCCCACAAAACGTGCAGGGAGGGCTCCGATACTCGCAGGGGGTCAGCGTCAGGTCCCTAGGAGTGTCCCCAGTGCGTTTTCTCAAAAGTTGATTTCGGACCCAAATTCCGGAAAAAGGGCCTTTTTTAAAGGGCACTTTGCGGGGCCGAAAAGGCCCGTTTTTCGCCCTTTTTTTAACCGGGCCGAAAGCCCACAAAACGTGCAGGGAGGGCTCCGATACTCGCAGGGGGTCAGCGTCAGGTCCCTAGGAGTGTCCCCAGTGCGTTTTCTCAAAAGTTGATTTCGGACCCAAATTCCGGAAAAACGGCCTTTTTTAAAGGGCACTTTGCGGGGCCGAAAAGGCCCGTTTTTCGCCCTTTTTTCAACCGGGCCGAAAGCCCACAAAACGTGCAGGGAGGGCTCCGATACTCGCAGGGGGTCAGCGTCAGGTCCCTAGGAGTGTCCCCAGTGCGTTTTCTCAAAAGTTGATTTCGGACCCAAATTCCGGAAAAAGGCCCTTTTTTAAAGGGCACTTTGCGGGGCCGAAAAGGCCCGTTTTTCGCCCTTTTTTCAACCGGGCCGAAAGCCCACAAAACGTGCAGGGAGGGCTCCGATACTCGCAGGGGGTCAGCGTCAGGTCCCTAGGAGTGTCCCCGGTGCGTTTTCTCAAAAGTTGATTTCGGACCCAAATTCCGGAAAAAGGCCCTTTTTTAAAGGGCACTTTGCGGGGCCGAAAAGGCCCGTTTTTCGCCCTTTTTTCAACCGGGCCGAAAGCCCACAAAACGTGCAGGGAGGGCTCCGATACTCGCAGGGGGTCAGCGTCAGGTCCCTAGGAGTGTCCCCGGTGCGTTTTCTCAAAAGTTGATTTCGGACCCAAATTCCGGAAAAAGGGCCTTTTTTAAAGGGCACTTTGCGGGGCCGAAAAGGCCCGTTTTTCGCCCTTTTTTCAACCGGGCCGAAAGCCCACAAAACGTGCAGGGAGGGCTCCGATACTCGCAGGGGATCAGCGTCAGGTCCCTGGGAGTGTCCCCAGTGCGTTTTCTCAAAAGTTGATTTCGGACCCAAATTCCGGAAAAAGGGCCTTTTTTAAAGGGCACTTTGCGGGGCCGAAAAGGCCCGTTTTTCGCCCTTTTTTCAACCGGGCCGAAAGCCCACAAAATGTGCAGGGAGGGCTCCGATACTCGCAGGGGGTCAGCGTCAGGTCCCTAGGAGTGTCCCCAGTGCGTTTTCTCAAAAGTTGATTTCGGACCCAAATTCCGGAAAAAGGGCCTTTTTTAAAGGGCACTTTGCGGGGCCGAAAAGGCCCGTTTTTCGCCCTTTTTTCAACCGGGCCGAAAGCCCACAAAACGTGCAGGGAGGGCTCCGATACTCGCAGGGGGTCAGCGTCAGGTCCCTGGGAGTGTCCCCAGTGCGTTTTCTCAAAAGTTGATTTCGGACCCAAATTCCGGAAAAAGGGCCTTTTTTAAAGGGCACTTTGCGGGGCCGAAAAGGCCCGTT